>JASVEL010003141.1:0-612363 GCA_032618575.1 Nicotiana noctiflora
GTATTATTTTGTAGGTTATTTGCCATGAAATAATAGATGTTGACGAGGAAGAAGATATTAGTGATGTTAAGCACATTGAGGGAAGTGTAAAATCTAGTGGCAAGGGGAAGGTAATAAGAGGATTGCCAACATCTTCTCAAACTACTGGTTCTGTCATCTTCTATGCTGTTCCTTTGGGAGACTAATTTTGTCAATAACCTCTATTGCAGGATATATTGGTCGATGTTTCCCTTGGTCATGGTAGTTCAGCTAATAGTGGACCAGCAGATGGGGCTCAGTCTTCAAAGAAGAAGTGCCCTTCAGCATCAGATAATCCAATCACTATAGATGATTTTGTTATTGATGAGCACATAGACATGTATTATGATGACTTACTGTATGACGGTGTTATGAAATCACATTTTGATAACATGGATATTCCCCCAGGAGTTGAGGCTCCAATCCCATGGATGCCTTGTCCCGCCCATGGAAAAGTGGCATCAAGGAACCAGTCCGCTTCATTTAGCAGCTCAACTCTTGTTAGTCAGCCTACACTGTTTGGGCAGTCTCGGTCATATCTAGGACCTGCTTTAGGCAAAGAGAGCCTATTATCCATCGGAAGTTCAAATTTTGAGGGAAAAAGTAGTTCAATGAACTTCTCATCTGGGGCAGAAAAACATTTGTTTTCCCATTGTACAACGAAATTCCATCCATCCCATGCTACAGCTTCTTATGGTTTGGATAACCAATCTAGTCCTAGTGCGTTTTATCCCCCAAATTTTTCCATGGGATCTCCAGTGCCTGATTGGACGAATTTATTACTTAATCCAACCACTCAGGTCTCATCAGGATTTACTCATGCGTCAGGGGCTGCAAACTATTTCCCTCAGGAAATGGGTTTTGCACCCTTGAATCCGGGTTTGCTTCAAAGTGCTAAAACTACAGCAAGACCGTCAATTCCTTTGGGGCCTGCTTCTAATGGGGAACAACCTACAGAAGGTGAAACTCTGAAGAAGCTCCGTCTTTTCAAAAAATTTGATACTGTTCAGGATTATACAGACCACTACTATTCTGCTTCTTCAAAAAACCAGGTTAGTTTAACCCAAGTAAGATTCGGAAACTATGATTACTTCTGGCTTCATCTTCTTATTGTATCTTTCGCACTGTTACAGCCTTCTAAAAATTGGGCCAAGAAAATACAGGAGGAATGGAAAATCCTGGAGAAAGATCTGCCTGGTATTACAAGCAAAGTTCCACGTGATGTGTTATGATTTTCTTTTTCATCAAACTTTTGAAATTTAACAAACAAAAGCCTAGAAATACTGTCTAGTATAGTCTTAAAAGCTCAGCCTTCCATGTGTAACTATAACACATGCTTTTGCAATTTTTTCTGACCACTCTCATCTGGTCATCTTTTATTGAGCAGATACAATATTTGTCAGGGTGTATGAAACAAGAATGGATCTGTTGAGGGCAGTTATTAAGGGAGCTGATGGAACTCCATATCATGATGGCCTTTTCTTCTTTGATGTTCTCTTTCCAAGCAACTATCCCAATGTTCCACCAGTATGTATCTTGCTCCTGGGCGGGGCTAGGCTGGCGCTGAACCCCTTCTCTGAAAAATTATATTGTGTATATGAGCTCAAAACTTTTTTATGTATATATTAGCTGTTCAATCCCCTTCATTTTTTCACGTGTTTACTTTTTTTTTTAATCTTCTGAATCCCCTTGGTGGACAAGAGGGGTTGCTCCGATGGTAAGCAACCTCCACTTCTAACCAAGAGGTTGTGAGTTCGAGTCTTCCCAAGAGCAAGGTGAGAATCTTGGAGGGAAGGATGCCCGGGGTCTCTTTGGAAACCTCTCTACCCAAGGGTAGGAGTAAGGTTTGCGTACACACAACCCTCCCCAGACCCCACTAAGTGGGATTATACTGGATTGTTGTTGAATCCCCTTGGTGAAAATCCTATACTGTACTACTTTATCCTCTTTCGACCTTAAGCCTAACACCTCCCAACCTATTGTTGCCAGCAAGTTCACTACCATTCGTTTGGCCTTCGACTCAATCCTAATTTATATGCTTGTGGAAAAGTCTGCCTGAGTCTTCTCAACACTTGGAGCGGCACAGGGAAGGAGAAATGGATCCCTCGTGAATCTACCATGCTGCAAGTTTTGGTGTCCATACAAGGGCTAATTCTGAATGCAAAGCCCTATTTCAATGAGCCTGGTTGGGCAGGCATGAGCGGGACACCTAAAGGAGAAGCAAGCTCACTGCAGTATAATGAGAGCACTTATATTTTAAATCTTAAGACAATGGTCTTCTCCATGAGGCGTCCGCCAAAGGTATCCTTATTTTCATAAATTGTTTATGTGCCGTGATCATAACGTGCATGAATTGGTGCTCTTAACCATCTAATACCAAATAAGTTTTCTTATGCTGCATGTCATTTACGACTTTTTCTTGACTTAGTAATGGCTTTTTCAACCTTGTGGTTCTACATTAAATACTAATTCCAGTCGTGGCTCTTGCTGCAGCACTTTGAGGATTTTGTAGCAGGGCATTTCGTACAAAGTGCTCTGGATATACTCGTGGCGTGTAAGACATATATGGATGGTGCTCAAGTAGGTAGCCTTGTCAAGGGAGGTGTTCAGGATGTCGATGAGGGTGACAAGAGCTGCTCACCGAGTTTTAAGGGTTCTTTGGCAATATTTATGAAGACGGTCATAGATGCATTTACTGAGATTGGTGCAAAGGATTGTGAGAAGTTTCTTTACTTGGCACAATCAGGACCTGTCACGAGCTTCCTCAATAAAAAAAGAGGAACTGGCAAGAGAAAATGAGCTATTTCCATGGTTGATCAATGAGAATGATGTATAGGGATGCTGACATTGGATTTTGACTATAGATAGAACTGACGGAATGTTGAACAACTTGTTCAACTTTATTATGGTGCAATTGTCGACATAATTGGGTAATATAATGTAAAGGAACCAATTATTCTTTTCTGCATCATCCATGTCGGGATATGTATAGTTTCATGCTATACTTTCCTTCAGCTTTTCTTCTGGTTTTTGTGAGTTTGTAGACAGCAAAGGTAGAGCTCTTTAGACCATGATGTATTAATCTGATTTATAATGTGTATAGCTCCTATAATTTATACAGGCTTATTCGTGGTTTCTTTCTCAGAATTTGTTAACATCAAATATGAAAGTCATTAGAGGGTGTTTCAGTTGTTCGGATTCTTTGAAAATTTTGCCTAATTCATGTCGGATTCTTCAAAATTTGTGTAGTTTTTAAGGATCTGCTACTTGTGCTATAGCATTCTTTGGAGAGCCCGAGCAACTATTTTCATTGGAGCAACTTTAATCCCGCTTATTGCACCATGGTACTCATTATTTAGACCAACTAAATAATTTGTTCAACTATTAAAAATTATAATGAGAATACATATTGTTTAAACATAGATAAATGATAATTAGGTGTATCAATATTTATTGGTTTGATGTAAATATAACGAATTTTAACAAAATTGTTAAGAATATAATTCTATTTGGAGTGAATGTCTATAATTCTATTTGGAGTGAATGTCTATCTTGTGGAGAGTTTCACTTTGTGACTAAGTCATGTTTCTCCTATAAATAGAGGGGTCTTACCCCATTGTAAATCATCCCAAAATTCAATAAGAATTTCCTCTCTCTCTTTCTCTGCAATATTGTTCTTATTCTTCTATTATTTTATAACACGTTATCAGCACGAGACTCTACCGTCTCAAGAAACTCTTTCAGAAGATTAAGGTAATTTTTCTCCTTTTTTTAATTATGACTGACATTATGAAAAGAAAGTTCGTTGCCCTTGAAATTTCGGGCAAGAACTATATGACATGGGTGTTGGATGCTGAAATCCACTTAGATGCAATGGGTCTTGGAGACGCCATTAAAGACATAAATAAAGCATCCACCCAAGACTGTGCTAAGGCCTTGATTTTCTTGCGCCATCACCTTGATGAAGGGTTGAAAATTGAATATCTCACAGTCAAAGATCCACTTATTTTGTGGTGGAAAAGGGCATTGGGCAAAAATTTGTCGTGTACCAAGACATTTGGTTGATCTTTATCAAGCATCTCTAAAGAATAAAGGCCCTGAAGCCAATTTTGTCTCTGACACTGATTTTGACATCACCCACTTGGATGTGGCAGACTTCTTTGAGCGCCCTGATGGAAAAATAGACCACTTGATCGGTGATGGATCCGTGGTTAAAGATGACTGAGTAGTTTGACTTTATTTTTATTTTGCTTATTTGTATTAGTTAGTGAATAAACTAGTATGCATTAGTATCAATTCATATTATTTATTTTATGAATTAGTGTCAGTTCATTCGATTAAAAATAATTCTAGTTTTTGTTTTAAACAATGTTTCAGTTTACTTAATATTCAAGGATTAATATATTATTTATTAGAGTAATATTGTGATGTGAATAAGAAAATTTAGTTACTGGTTTTGAACAAAAGGGTACGAATCCCTGTCTTTAAATTGACCACACTAGTATATAAATGTGATATAATATATTGTTGCTATCTTGTTATTACCTTACACTATTGTGGTAGTTAGTTTTTTTTTACATGAAACCAAACGAGATAATAAGATAGTAGTATTTGTTATTATTTTAATAATACATTGTGATTACAACAAGAAGAATTGCAGTTAACACATGTTTTTTAGAAATGTTTGTACATAACTACGTCTTCAAATGTTATTTTGTGTATGTAGATGTTATTTTCTTATATATCCATAAGTATAGAGCACTTGATACATGCTACAGTACATAGAGATATTTAATCACAATTTTAATTATTCATTAGTATTATAAGTATACACTCAAAAAAAATACTAATGTTTATTCGTATATTTTGTTTTGTATGTCAAATCATGGAAAGCAAATATGGATACCTCACAAAGCAAATTTGGATCGAATTTCAATTGTAAAAATATTTGTTTAGTTGATTCATGTACAACACATAGAATACTCAAAGAGAATAAATATTTCTCGCATTTAAGTATGTGTAAGGTAGATGTTACTACAATTTCTGGTAGTAGTAAATTAATTGAAGGCTCTGGAAGAGCTACTATAACTCTGCCTATGGGAACAATACTTATCATATAGAATGCAATGTTCTCCTCCAAGTCCAAGAGGAACTTGTTGAGTTTTAAAGATATCCGCAGAAATGGATATCATATTGAGACAATAGATGAGAATAATCTTGAATATCTCATCATTACCAAAAATGTCTCTGGCCAGAAAAGGGCTATTGAGAAGTTCCCATCTTTGTCTTGTGGCCGGTATTGGACAAGAATTGGTGCAATTGAGGCACATTCTATTGTAAGCCAAAATGTTACTGATTCTAATACTTTTGTACTTTGGCATGATAGATTGGGACACCCTGGATCAATTATGATGAGACGAATCATAGAAAACTCAAATGGGCATCCATTAAAGAATTTAAAAATTCTTTTAAATGATGAATTTTCTTGCACTTCTTGTTATCAAGGCAAGTTAATTATTAGACCATCACCAACAAAGGTTGGAATTGAGTCCCCTGCGTTTTTGGAACGTATACAAGGGGACATTTGTGGACCTATTCACCCACCTAGTGGGTCGTTCCAATATTTTATGGTCTTGATAGACGCATCCTCTGGATGGTCTCATGTGTGCCTATTGTCATCTCGCAACCTCGCGTTTGCAAAATTAATGTCACAAATAATTCGATTACGGGCACAATTTCCTGATAATCCAATTAAGTCTATTAGACTTGATAATGCTGCTGAGTTTTCATCCCAAGCATTTAATGATTATTGCTTATCAATTGGGATAAAAGTGGAACATCCTGTAGCTCATGTTCACACTCAAAATGGTCTTGCAGAGTCTTTAATTAAACGTCTGCAATTGATAGCAAGACCGTTACTCATGAAAACGAGGTTGCCCACTTCTGTTTGGGGTCACGCCATTTTGCACGCAGCAATGCTAGTTCGTCTCAGATCGACAAATTATCATAAATATTCCCCGTTGCAATTAGTTTTGGGTCATGAACCTAATATATCCCATTTAAGAATTTTTGGATGCGCAGTATATGTGCCTGTAGCACCGCCATATCGCACCAAAATGGGTCCGCAAAGAAGGTTAGGAATATATGTTGGGTTTGAATCGCCCTCCATTATTCGCTACCTCGAGCCATTAACTGGAGATTTATTTACTGCACGATTTGCAGACTGTCGATTCGATGAGACACTTTTCCCAAAATTAGGGGGAGAAGTTGGTGAAACCAAACGGGAAATTTTGTGGAAAAATCCATCATTATCTCATCTTGATCCACGTGCCTCTATTTGTGAAAAGAGGTACAAAAGATTATTCATTTGCAGAGAATAGCAAATCAAATGCCCGATGCATTTACGGATATGAAAAGGATAACAAAATCACATATCCCTGCGGAGAATGTTCCAATCCGTATTGATGTCCCTATTGGACAATCTTCTAGTGTCATAGCTAATGAGTCAAAAGCACGCATGAAACGTGGCAGACCATTAGGTTCCAAAGATCGAAATCCTAGAAAAAGGAAAATAAATGATCAAAATGACACTATGAAAGAATCTCACGAAGAAATCCACGACTTAATAAATTCTGAGATTCATGAGGAATCCACTGAGCCCGAGACTCAAGAAAATAAGGAACTATCAATAAATCCAATCGATATTGAGACAAATTTGAATCGATTGGATATAGTGGTGGATTAGGTCTTTGCATATAATGTTGCATCTAACATTATGCAAGAAAATGAGGATCTTGAACCTCAATCTGTTGGCGAATGTCGACAAAGACTTGATTGGCCAAAATGGCAAGAACCAATCCAATCAGAGTTGAATTCACTTGCAAAACGTAAAGTTTTTGGGCCTGTAGTCCAAACACCTAATGGTGTTAAAGCCTGTTGGCTATAAATGGGTCTTTGTACGCAAGAGAAATGAGAAAAATGAGGTGCAAAGATATAAGGCACGCCTTGTTGCACAAGGATTTTCACAAAGGCTTGGTGTTGATTATGAAGAGACATATTCACCCGTTATGGATGCTATAACATTTCCGTTATCTCATTAGTTTTGCTGTCCATGAAAAACTTGACATGCATTTAATGGATGTGGTTACCGCCTACCTTTACGACTCACTTGATAATGAGATATACATGAAAATTCCCGAGTGCTTCAAAATGCCTAATAATTCAAAATCCCGGGAAATGTTTTCAATCAAATTGCAAAGATCTTTGTATGGTCTAAAGCAATCAGGACGAATGTGGTATAATCGTCTTAGTGAGTATTTATTAAAGGAAGGCTATATAAATGATGCCATTTGCCCATGTGTTTTCATAAAGAAAACAACATCGGAATTTGTTGTACTTGCCGTATACGTTGATGACATAAACCTTATTGGAACTCCTATAGAACTCCAAAAGGCAATTGATTATTTAAAGAAGGAATTCGAGATGAAAGATCTCTAAAAGACAAAATTATGTCTTGGTTTGCAAATTAAACATTTGGCAAACGGAATTTTTGTTCATCAATCTACCTACATAGAAAAGGTACTTAAACGATTTTACATGGATGGAGCACATCCATTAAGTACTCCGATGGTTGTTCGATCACTTGATGTGAACAAGGATCCATTCCGACCTCAAGAAGAGAAATGAAGAGCTACTTGGTCCTGAAGTACCATATCTTAGTGCAATTGGTGCACTAATGTATCTTCCCAATACTACAAGGCCCGACATAACTTTTTCAGTTAATGTCTTAGCAAGATATAGCTCTGCTCCCACAAGGAGACATTGAAATGGGATCAAACACATATTGCGGTATCTAAAAGGGACTACCGATATGGGCTTATTTTATGGCAACAATTGCAGTCCCGATCTTGTTGGTTATGCTGATGCTGGGTATTTATCTGACCCACACAAGGCTCGATCTCAAACAGGCTATGTGTTTACATGTGGAGTCACTGTCATATCTTAGCGATCGACTAAGCAATCAATCGTGGCTACTTCATCTAATCACGCTGAGATAATTGCTATTCATGAAGCAAGTCGAGAGTGCGTGTGGTTGAGATCTATAATACATCTTATTCGAGATAAATGTGGTGTGAAATGTGATAAGTTACCCACTATTTTGTATGAAGACAATGCAGCATGCATAGCTCAATTAAAGGGAGGATTCATAAAAGGAGATAAGACAAAGCACATTTCACCAAAGTTATTTTTCACACATGATCTTCAAAAGAATGGTGATATTAATGTGCAACAGATTCGTTCAAGTGATAATATGGCTGATTTGTTCACAAAATCTCTACCGACGTCAACCTTTAAGAAGCTATTGCACAAGATTGGGATGCGAAGGCTTAAGGATGTGAATTGATGCTCTCATCAGGGGGAGTTAATGCGCGTTGCACTCTTTTTCCCTTACAAGGTTTTGTCCCACTGGGTTTTCCTTGCGAGGTTTTTAACGAGGCAACCAAAAGGCGTATTATTAGATATGTGTACTCTTTTTCCTTTTCTAGATTTTTTTTCCCATTAGGTTTTATTTTAGTTAAGGTTTTAATGAGGCACATTACTTATTGAGTAGACATTCAAGGGGGAGTGTTAAGAATATAATTCTATTTGGAGTGAATGTCTATCTTGTGGAGTGAACGTCTATCTTGTGAAGAGTTTTACTTTGTGACTAAGTCATATTTTTCCTATAAATAGAGGGGTCTTACCCCATTGTAAATCATCCCAAAATTCAATAAGAATTCTCTCTCCCTACCTTTCTCTTCAATATTGTTCTTCTCCTTTTATTATTTCATAACAAAAATGTATTTATCAAAGAAACCATTATAAGTCTGGATTCATTAATTACGGCTCCTAGTAAAAAATGGTTTTAAAACCAAAATGATTTTGGTTACCCAAAAAAAAAAAAAATTGTTTTCCCTCCACTCTAGAGAATGAATTGTGTTTTGATTTATACTCCACATAAGTGAAATATGTTAAACATATCAATTGATGATGAAGATATTTTTTACCATTAAAGCAAACCTCCCTCAACATAAATTAATTCCATATGTTTTTTTTTCTTTTGGTGCGGCGTTTTATCGGCCCCCTGCACGAGCCACCGGACTTCTCATCTTTTCTTCTTCTTTAGAATATTTTTTTATTTTTTACTTAATTTTCCGTATTTGTTTTTATAGCCTGACTAATGAAATTACACCAGTTTTTTTTTTTTTTTTTGGGTGGGGGGTAAAGTGCTTACTGCGAAAGATGATTCCATTCTCAAAGCTTAAATTCGAGTTTATTTTTTAATAGGATTTGCTACTTAGATTTCTATTCCAAAAAAATAAAATAAAAAATCAAAAGCAAAACCCTAAATTGGATCAGGGTTTATAATCTACCCGTCAACTTTTTCAACCGTATCAAAATACCCCACTAGAACAGTCCAACTTAATTCCCCGACCGTAGACTACGCGCGGCACATTGTGCGGTTCGGTAACCAATGGAGGTTGAGGGCATTTTGTACGAAACTCTCAGCCCTCTCTCCGCCACCACTACCTCCACCACCGACCACCCACCTCCGTCGTCCTCCGACGAACATGAACCTTACCTTGTATTCCGCAACGAAATTTCTCTATCTACTCTCCAATGTTCCTCAGCGGAAACCGCCGCGGTCGATTACTTCTCACTCGATCTCGACGGCGACGCCGCCGAGCTGAATAACGGTTGCGCTTCCACGCCGGCGTCAGCTGCTGCTACTCCCTTGCCGGTTAAGGAAACAACGAGAGGACTTGAAGGCAATTGGTTTCGTGCTAATTGTCGGTTTAAGAGTCCTATGCTTCAGCTTCATAAGGGTATTGCGACATCGTTTTTAGTTCTCTCAATTCTGTTTTCGGTTTTTTTTCTTTCGATTTTGCTTCTCAAAATAGGCTTTTAATTGTCTCGTTATTGTCTTCTTGTTGTGATTAATCTATAGCCTCAACTGAAATATGATTTTAAAGAATGAATAAGCTCACGCAAACACATAGATATGTGCGTATGTGTATATCTATGCATGTGTATAACATTCTCTTTAGTTTACAAGTAATTTGCTCCAAACCTTATATTTGTAAATTCATTGAATATGTACAAATTAGTAATCTAGAACCAAATAACTTAAAAGGACTAGAATCCCAAACCCGTAACCTTGAAATTCTGACTCTCCTCTTGATTCTTCTTCTAGAAGCAGTGCAATTAAATTTTGATTTGTATATGTGTCGATCATGGATGTATCCTTGTACTGTTCACACGCATGTGTTTTTGTGCATCCATAATTTTTTTTTGATGATGGTGGTATCCCGTTAGCTTGGGTACACCTCGACTCTCACCAATTGGTGCCGGGAGGGCAGATGCAACATATGGTACGGGTTTGGCAGTTTAGCCCGGACCCCATATATGTGTTTGAGAAATCCATTACGTACAGTAAACTAGAACCCAGTAACATAAATGGGCTGTGGGTTCGGTGGCAAGCGCAAGGTCCCTCAAAACTCATAAACTTTAAATCTCAAATCCGTCTTTGGGTATCGGGTAATTCTGCTAGATAAGGCTATCTAGGCATAGGCATGTGGGAAGAAATCACGTAGTATCTTTTGCCTCCGCTAGAATTTGAACATGAGAACCTCATGGTCCTTCGACTTCATTGACCACTAGACCACACCCCTTGGATAAATTTTTTTCTTGTGTGCATGCATGTTTACCGAGGGTCTATTGGACCCTCCCCTCTCCAGACCCCACGTGTTTCTTGTTGTTGTTGCGTACATGCATATTTATATACACATATTTATATACTACTACATATTTTTGAACTAGAAGCTGTGCAGCTAAATTTGCTGTGTGCTATATTTGCAGAGATAATAGATTTCTGTGAGTTTTTATCGCCTACACCTGAGGAGCAAGCATCTCGTAATGCAGCCATAGAATGCGTTTTTGATGTTATCAGATATATCTGGCCCAACTGCAAGGTCTGTTCTCACGATTCCCATTCTCCTCCCATCAGTATATAGCACATTTTATCTGTGACGTACAGAAGCAGATTGATTTACTCTGTTGAAGTTCGTTGTTTTAATTTATCATTCTTATTCCTTTTTCCAGCCAGAAGTCTTCGGCTCATTCAAGACGGGGTTATATCTTCCCACTAGTGATGTTGATGTAAGCTTACTCTGCTTATTTTTCAAGTAAATTTGAGATTTCCTTTCTCGGTAAAAGGATATTGTCCTTAAAATTTCTCACTGAGGTGCTGCTACTTCTGCCTAAAGTTGAGTTATCCTAACTTAAACAACAATAACAGTACCCCTCAATATCTTTTTATCCCCCCCAAAGAATAGTTATAACCGCAACAACTACCCCTCAATACTGTACTGGTTGGGTTCCAAATCCTCCCATAACATGCAACAAAAAGCATCATGCTAACCTGGACATCCTGTACTTGACCACTTATTCTGTGATGTAAACCTGTAAAGGCTGTTGTACCCAATTAAGGAGCATGTGCTTTTAAATGAGAAACATAATTAGTTGCTTATTGAAAAAATGGTTCTGGAGCGTGATACTGCTCTGTGGTGGTTACCGTGTTATGAATGAATCTTTCCATTCACGGTCATTAGACATATATGACTTGTTTGCTGATTGTGGTGTGGAAACAATAATGATAGAAGTTAAAATTAATGTGTTGAGCTACTCTTTGATATACAGCTGGTGATTTTAGGGTCAGATATTAGAAGTCCTCAACTTGGGTTACAGGCTCTTTCCAGGGCTCTCTCACAAAAAGGAGTTGCAAAGAAGATACAGGTTCATGACATGACCCTGTGATCTCTCAATGAGGAACATTTTCTTTCATTTCCCCCCTCCCCCAACCTTGTGATGGGTTTCTGCGAAGAGAACTTACAATCTGGATTTTTTCATGTGCTTCTCCAAATTAGGTGATATCAAAGGCTCGTGTGCCAATAATCAAATTTGTGGAGAAGAAAAGTGGCATTTCATTTGATATAAGGTTTGATTATGTACAACTTTTATGGGATTCTGACAATACTATTGTAAGTTTGTAGAAGATAGTTCATATTTTTTATGTTTATTTGTGATGTCTTTATCCTGAAATGTAGCTAAATAAAACCATGTTTTGAATTGGCGAGAACTTCTTCCATTTAGTCTCTTGCTGCATATTATCTTGCCCCTACTTGGTGGTCATTTGGATAGTGTGGACCCAGTGGAGCTTGACTTCAGTTTATTATCTAATGGAAATAGTTCCACAGATTTTATTATATGTAATTTATTTTTTGTGTTTTGGGATAATCCTTTATCTTGTGTTCCTCTTTTGTTTGAGTTTCTTGCTTGGTGCATGTGATTGTCAATTTGTTCATATTAGTTTAGACTTTATTATCTTAATGAGCTAACACAATGAAATGGAGAGTTGACCAATCTCTCCCCTTCTGTGCTTCTTGAAAGTAAGAGAAAAACCTATGACAACCCACTCCTCATCGGCTCATCTAGGTAACTGGAAATTGCTTTGGGACATACCTCATTATTTTTAGCTGCTTTCTCTAAAGGCCGGGCAACCGTTTACTATGCAAACAAGACTACCAACTTTTTGAACTTATTTGACTAAGTCTGATATTGAGGCGGCCGCCATCTTCCAAACCCTACAATATTACCGTAGCCTAGGTGTTATGATTGTGTATTGGCAGTTTTGGCACAAATTGTAGAGCTGGTTAGATGGTGGTGGGAGATGTTGTGCACTTTTTTTTTTTCAATAATAATAATAGCAAAAGCAAATAGTTTTGTAAATATATCAATTGACAAAATGGATGAGAAAGCATGCTGCAACCTCATCTTAGTACCCATTTTCCTTACTACTTGTTGTTGGGAACTTCCATAATATCTAAGATTTGGCTACTTATAGATCGGTGAAGAGAAATGGTAAACATGCATAATGCACACTCTTCATAGAATTAGAGACAATTGGGCAATGTCAATATCAGTTAGAATTCACCATTCAATATTAAGAGATGGTATTATAAATACCTAACCAAGTGCGTTGATTCACCACACAAAATTTCTACTTTTGCAATTATTGAGTCAAATTGTGTACTTGGTAACTGTGATAGTGATATTTAGTTTCATTTTCCCGCAACAGACCAATTACAATCTTATGCAAGTGGTATTCCAGTGGTCACTGACATTTTGTCAGATGCCGGAAAATGACTGCAGAAGTTCTGTTAATAAGTTAAAGTTCATCGTGCACGGCCTAAAGAGCAAAGGTACTTAGAATGGGGAGATTCGTAGCAAAAAATATAGAGCAAAAGTGGGAAACCTTGGGGGGGGGGGGGGGCGTTAGAAGAAAATGCAAGTTAGGAGGATAGAGAAAGAGCGGATCAGCGGAAGGTGGAAGACCAAGTAGTACTACTTGAGATGTGACAGTGTGAATAAGATCCAGAAAAAACCAGTGTTACTGCTCCTTCTCTTGGCTGTAGTGAAACCTTCCCAAATTTAAGGCAAACCCTAGCACACTATATATACCCCTCTTTTGTTAAAGCCAGGAACCTAACCAGAAAATCAAAATTCCTTAAACCCTTAAAACCAAAAATGACTGAAAAGCACAAGTTAAAGAAAGAAAGAAAGAACCAAACAGATGAAAACTTTGGTCAGTTGATTTACTTGGTATAAACTGAATAATGCACCTCTGGTGGAGGATATATTTTGATGAAGAAGTGGGTGGTATTGGGAAGAAATGGAGGCTAAATTTCTGTTGGAGTTGCTCGTTCCATCAATGAAGTTCCTGCCATGTCCGGGGTTGGCCTGGTGACAATATACTTGAGCCTTGGGGTTTGCTCCCTTTCAAGGTCTCAAGTTCGAAACCCACTGGGTGCAAACAATTTCTGAGGACTATCGGACTGGGTAAAACCTGAATTAACCGTGGTGCATTTGCGGCCCACGCACTTGCGGGAAACTCCTGTGCACCCCCGGGATTAGTCGGGACGCTTAGAGACTCGGACACCCGGTGCAAATCAAAAAAAGAATAGTCCCTTAAAAAAAAGGTTTATTAGGCTAATTGGGATAGTACTCTGATTTACTATCGAATTAGCCCAACTGCTTTTATACTTTTAGTTGGTTGAGATAACTTGGACATGGAAGAGTACGGTGACTTGAGGGAAGAATTGAGTTTGTATTTTGAAGATAAGTTTCTTATGGGTTGACAAAAAGGGGTCTTCATATCACTTGCTATAGCATATGGTTATTTGGCTAACTTCTTTCTACTAATTTTCTGTTTTTGACCACAGTTTTGATGTGGAAAATGGACCCAGAGCTGCTGAATTTATTAAGGTTTGTGCTGATGTATCCACTTGCTGAACAGTGAAAATCTACTGATGTAGAAACTAACTGCTTCTGATGTTACTGTGTTTGCACCTCTATAGGATGCTATGTCTAATTGGCCCCCTCTACGACCATTATGTTTGATTTTGAAAGTGTTCTTGCAACAGAGAGAGTTAAATGAGGTACAGCATTCTTAATGTCTTCTAATATATCCAAGTTGCTAACTGTCGGCGGAGACGTGCTTAAAAAGCATGTTATGGTTACTTGCTGATGATAATGTTTCGATCTTTTCTGCTTTGACTTATGGTCTTCTTTTATTGCAGGTTTATACTGGTGGGATTGGTTCCTATGCGCTGCTTGTGATGCTCATAGCAATGTTGCAGGTGAATAAACTCAGTCACATGCTCTTATAGTGTGAATGGTAAATTACGACTGGTCACATATTAATGTCTAAAATTGGACTTATGGTCTCACAAGTAGTTAGTTGAGTGAAATAGTGGTTTGAATAAGTGAAGAATTAGTTTCACGGCAGTCCTCTAATACACTTAGAAAAAGACCCTCTTGTCGCTGTTACACTTTGTGTTTCACTGGTGTTATATCCTTTCTCAACTGTGCCAACCCTTGCTTTTCACTTGCAAATGCCTGTGGCAGTACTGGTCTGTTACAAATGAAACAAAGATGGAAATTCCATCTGGGATTGAAGGAGTATGGATTAAAACACTTCTCTGAAATGAGGAAACTCAAGCATGTTGTCTTTATTTGATCAATTAGTATTGGTCTTTTCTTCCCCAGTCAGTTTGGCATTAAAGTTTGAAGAACTAATTGTGTTTTCTATTAGACATTGGAAACAAAAACTGAGAACTGAGGTACCGTGGAATTCTGCTGTGAGTCCTGTTTCCTTTGCATCTTATACTTTATCCATCTGGAAAAGGTTGTCTTGTTTTCTGTGTTGGTTAGATCAAATATGTATTGTTCATCACTTCTGTATTAACTACTTTTGAAGTATTTAAGTGAAATCATTTTCTGGAAAATAATTTTTTTTAGTGGGATCACCCTGAAAAAAGAAGAGGAAAAGAATAGTCTTACGAGCGTACCACTATTTGATACTTAAGAATTAACTTTACTCCCTGTGGGGTGTTATTGTGATGTGCTAGTTTGTATGTAAAATTAGTTGTCACCAATGTGTTTTGTGCTTTACCTTGTTCTGATTATTTGGTCATGCTATGTAATTCGTTTGCCAGAATCATCGAAATGGTCAAGCTTCTCCGGAACAGAATTTGGGAATTCTTTTGGTATGTCTCCTTCGAAGTTGTATTGCTTGAAAATTTTCAATGAAATCAATGCTGTACCTAACATGACCCAACAATTTCTTGTCTTTGAAAGAGAATGGTCAAGAAAGATAGCGTACTGCTGGTGGCAGAAGGGATAAAAGAATCAAAACTGTAGTTTCTTAGAGGGGCCAAAGAGAGAAATCCTTAAAAGAGATAATTTAGCAAACAAATGTCTTTCTAAGAGGAGATGAAAGCCTAAGGCAAAGTTTCTCTACTGATTAACTTATTCTTAATACAAAGCCATATCAGCTGTACGAGAACATGCCTGTGCAGAACTTCTAAACCATATTGAAAAGGTGTTAGCTTTATATGTTCCTTGCTAATACAAAAATCTTCTCTCTTCCTTGTCACAAAAGAAATCTCTTATTTCTTTTTAAAGAGATGGACACAAGTCTTCTCTCTTAAAATTCCAATGTGATAATTCACGCTTGTCATGTTTAACCACGACTGCGATTGACCTTTCTTCTCAGTTATCTCTCTCAAAAACTCCATGGACAACTTTACTTACCTATTATATGCTTTATATGTTCCTTGCTAATACACAAATCTTCTCTCTTCCTTATCACCAAAAAAAAAAAAAAAAAACTTTTCTTATTTCTTTTTAAGATATGAAACAAATTTTCTCTCGTCCAATGTGATAATTCACAGTTGTCATGTTCAACTACAACTGCTGTTGACCTTTCTTCTCAGCTATCTCTCTCAAAAACTCCATGGACAATTTCACTCGCCTATTATATCAGTTCAAAATCATCAAGAAATTGTGTTGTTTTTGAAGAATACCAAAGAGGATTGAGAGAGATCCAAACTGACTGTGTTATCTTCGCATGGAGAACATAAGTAGTGCGGAAGTTTAAACGGGATTTTTGCTTTCCGTAAAAGAACCTCCCTTCCAGATGACTTTATGATATATCTGAAATTTCCTACTAGCTTCTTGGATTTTAGCTTGACCCTTATTTGTTTTATGTTTTACTAGAAGAAGTGTCTTTTTTTTTTACTTGAGCCTTGGGGTTTGCTCCCTTTCAAGGTCTCAAGTTCGAAACCCAGCGGGTGCAAACAATTTTTGAGGGCCATCGGACTGGGTAAAACCTGAATTAACCGTGGTGCACTTGCGGGAAACTCCTTGCCGAGGGCCTTTGCACCCCCGGGATTAGTCGGGCCTCGAAGAGACTCGGACACCCGGTGCCAAATCAAAAAAAAAAAAAAAATGTCTTTTTTTTTTTTGGATGAAGGCTAGAAGAAGTGTTACTGCCTTGCTATTAACTTCTTTTATCCAATTGTTAACTCGATTATTGTCGTCAGGAAGAAAAATATTTTGACTCTACTGCTAACTAATACAGGCAAGTGGTGGGGACAAAATTTTACCTCGACTCATCTCCAAATTTTAGTTTGTCTAGGACTGGGAGAACTAAAAGAAATACTTTTTTTTAATCAGGAGAACTAAAATGAAATACTTAATGGGTAGTTCAAGCAGATTCTTGCAATACAAATATAAAACCAAAGCCATATCACGTGCATTTGTAGGAGAAAGAATATGAATGCTAATTGTTATCAGTCTAGGATGTCTAGTTCTTACCACTTGAAGTTGAAAGGTCTCTAAAGGAAGTTTCCATTTATCAAAAGCAATCAAGAGAAAGGGAAGGTTGTAACTTTTGTGCAGTGCAGGTTGTGCATTTTGTCCTGTCTCTGTCCTGTGCTCACTTCTTTCCTTCTTAATCTTTGATTCCAGAACTAATTATTTAGCTGAGCGACGACCTTTTTTCCAGTTCCTCCTTGCCTACTATTTCTGTTTGCTTCCATTCCTTCTCCTTTACCTTTTTTTCTGCTATTTCAGCATACTGGGACTTTTTAAAAGCAAAAACCTTCCTACAGGTTTTTATTTTTCAGGGTAAGCTGCTCACATTTGTTCATGTGTTGTTGATTTAGGTTAGTTTCTTTGATATTTATGGACGCAAGTTAAATACATCAGATGTTGGTATATCTTGTAATGGAGAAGGTACCTTCTTCCTGAAGAGTAGCAAAGGGTATGCAATTTTGATATATAGTTAGATATTTCTGTGTTTTGCTTTAAGTTGTCAAAATATATCCGTTGGGTAATTTTACTTTGTTGCCTTTTTGTTCTTCAGGTTCTCAATTAAAGGGAAGCAATCTCTTATTTCTATTGAGGATCCACAGGTTACCTCTTATATCCATGCCTTTCACATTTCCGTATGGTCTATTTGAATATCACAGGGTACATCCATGAGCCAACATTGTTATCTCTGTTCTTCTGTCTTTCTTTTCCTTCTTTTTATTTATTTATTTTTAAATTTAGTTATATATATATTCTATTTATTTTTGTGCTTTTTAAGCTTGACTATGGTGTCAGTTATTTCCGTTGGTTTTGTTCATTTTGTTTTTGTACATTTTTTTGGTGTGTACATTAGAAACAAAGTACTAAGTAACTTTTTCTTTTGAAGGTTGCGTACAGTATAAACAAAGTACTAAACTAGGTGTTTTTTTGTGATTGCAGACACCAGAAAATGATATTGGAAAGAGCTCATTCAATTATTTTCAGGTACATTCCACATGATTCCAAAATCTGCTCGTCGTTTTAGTCCATTTTCAGTCAAAATCATATTAGAGGCAATGCACCAAATCAATAAGACTGCTTAAGTTTTGTTGGGCGATATAAGAAGCTGCTTTGTCTGGCAAATATATATGAGTTTCAGTAATTGTGAAAAGTAGGCATGTTTCCGTTGTCGTGAACATTGGGTATTTAACAGGCAGCTTATTGTCAAACAGCATGTATTATCGTTTAGGTTCATCTTAGCTGTTCGATACACTTGGCAATTCCAAGCATCCAAGTTTGAAATATAAGTTTAGATTGCATGCAGATCCAAATTTTGATGTGATCCTTTCGTATGTTTGCTCAGCTTGTGTATAAAAACTGGAAATCATAGAGTTTATTACCTACCCCAATCAAGAAGACTCTAGGTCTCTATTATTTTTGTTATTTACTTGTTTGCATGGTCATCTTGCTTCTTGCCTCCTCTGGAGCTGCACTCTGAGGTTCTTGTTCGTATTGGTGCAGGTCAGATCTGCTTTTGCGATGGCTTTCACGACATTGACCAATGCAAAAGCCATATTTGGCCTTGGTCCCAACAGGAGTATTCTTGGCACAATAATTAGACCAGATGAAATACTAGTGGAAAGGAAAGGGGGATCCAATGGGGAAGTGACTTTTACTAACTTGCTACCAGGCGCTGGGGAGGGACTGCAGCAGTATACCGACCAGCAGGAAATCTATTGTAACTGGCGGTTAAATGATGACGATGAAGAAGCACTCCCTCGAGGAAATGGGATTGCAGAGGATGGTGGAGCGCAGTCCTCAGGAAAGAAGAGGAAATCGTCAAAGGAAAAAAAATCTGCTAAGAAGGTGAAAGAAAATGGGGAGAGTAGTAATGCTAGAGATGAAGGGAATTCCTCGAGGAAAGAGAGAAGTTCGAAGCAGCATTGGAAACATAATGGTGATAAGACTGGCAGGAATGTTTATTTGTAATGGTTAGAGTTCATCTACTGGGTTGCCTCTACATGATATTTAACATGCATCAAATGGTCAGATCACGAGGAACCTTGCTGTAATTGTACTGACGTGTCGCTGGAGATGCCTATTTATACATCGCAACTCCATTTGGGTTGCCAAGATAACTTTTTCTCTGGTGAACTGTATGGCAGTGTTTATATAGCAAAGTTCTTTAGCTAGTTTTTACTGTAGCTATAACGTTGACGTGTGCACTAGCGAATCAGGTTCAAGTGCATTGGAGAATTCACATTGCACCAAAGTTTTGATACAAAGTGGTGAAGATCATCTTCGGTGTTGTAACATGCCAGTTCTGACAAGAGGGAACTGCTGTTGTAATTCTGGAAAATAGAACTGCTATTGTAAGACTAAATTCTTTTTAGTATGAAGATAAGAGACTGCTTGTTAGTTAATGAATTCCTAAAAACACAACTTGATGAAATGCAGATACACATCTTTGGGCTTTCAGTGGTATTCATGAACTAATAATGTAGTCTCAGTGAGGCTCTTTTTTATATTTTTCCTCATCGCCCAAAGAGTAGTTTTGACAGAATTATCCGATAATTGTATGGATAAAACGTAGTGATGTATTATGGAATAGTCGGCATACACGTAAGCGTGGACATACTTAACAATTATTAAAAGAAATATATTTTCGAAAAGTCTCTTTAAATTCTTAAGTTCTGTGGGTAGGGCGGAAGGTAAGGGTGGGAAGAGGGTAGCGGACGCACATAGATTAAGGATCAGGTCGTGGAACATAGGCACTCTGACGGATAAGTCCATTGAGTTGGAGAAGATTCTTCAGAAGAGGAGGGTCAACATAGCATGTGTCCAGGAGACTAGGTGGAAAGGGACGAAGGCGCAAAATGTTTGACGGGTTTAAGTTGTGGTACTCTGGGGTCGTGAGGGGTAAAAATGGAGGGGGCATCCTGGTGGATAAGGACCTTAGGGAGTCCGTGGTGGAGGATATGCGAGTGAACGATAGGTTGATGTCTATTAAGTTGGTTATCGGGGGTTGCGTCCTCAACGTCATCAGCGCCTACGCACCGCATGCGGGCTTAGATGAGGAGGTCAAGAGGCATTTTTGGGACGACTTGGATGAGTTGGTGCGTAGTATTCTCCAATCTGAGAAGTTGGTCATTGGAGGGGACTTTAATGGCCATATTGGGGAAGATGCTAGTGGTTATGGTGAGGTGCACGGTGGCTTTGGCTTTGGGGTTAGGAACGGAGGAGGCTCTGCTCTCTGTTGGATTTCGCTAGGGCTTCCGAGCTTCTGATTGCTAACTCGACATTTCAAAAAAGGGAGGAGCATTTGGTCACCTTCAAAAGTTCGACGGCGAGGACTCAGATCGATTACCTCCTTCTCAGAAGGAGCGATAGAGGTTAGTGCAGGGACTGCAAGGTTATTCCGGGAGAATCCCTCTCAACCCTTCATAGACTCCTAGTGATGGATGTCGGACTCTGGGTGAAGAAGAAGCAGATGGGTGCTCGGGGCCGACCGCGAATTAGATGGGGTGCTCTGACTAAAGAGAAAGTCAAGGAGCTGGAGAGGAGGTTATTTGATGGTGGAGCTTGGAGAAGTTCTGGGGTAGCAGACGCAATGTGGTTAGAAACGGCGAATCTGTTTAGGAAGGCAGCGCGAGATGTGCTTGGGGTAACCAAAGGCTATCTAGGCAGATATCAGGGCGACTGGTGGTGGAACGATGTACTGCGAGGAAAGGTAGAGGTGAAGAAAGCTGCTTTTGCGAAGTTGGCAGGGAGCACAAGCGAGGAAGAAAGGCGGGTGAACAGAGAGAGCTATAAGGTGGCAAGGAAGGAAGCGAAATTGGCAGTCGTGGAGGCCAAAAACGCGGGTTTTGGTCGCATGTACGAGGAATTGGGGGAGAAAGGCGGGGACTAGAAGTTATTCCGGTTAGCCAAAGTAAGGGAACGGAAGGCGCGGGACGTGGACCAAGTTAGGTGCATCAAGGATGAGGATGGTAGAGTCCCGATGGGGGAGTCTCAAGTCAAAAAGATATGGCAGGCGTACTTCCGAGACCTTCTCAACGAGGAGGGGGACCAAAGCATAGAACTAGGGGAGTTGGGGCATTCAGAGCGCCATAGAGACCTAGGGTACCGCAGGCGCATTAGGGTGGAAGAGGTCGTGGTGGTTTTGCGCAGGATGAGTAGAGGTAGAGCGACCGGGCCGGACGAAATCCCGGTGGAGTTTTGGAAATGCATGGGTAAGCCAGGAGTGGAGTGGCTCACCAGGTTGTTCAATGCGATCTTCAGGACCAAAAGGATGCCAGAGGAGTGGAGGTGGAGTACAGTGGTGCCCTTGTATAAGAACAAAGGGGATATCTAGTGTTGCAACAACTATATGGGCATCAAATTAATAAGCCACACCATGAAGGTCTGGGAGCGGGTGATCGAGGCCAGGGTGAGGGAGTCGACATCTATTTCCGTGAACCAGTTTGGTTTCATGCCGGGTCGGTCCACTACAGAAGCTATCCACCTTGTCAGGAGATTGGTGGAACAGTTCAGGGATATGAAGAAGGACCCGCACACGGTGTTTATCGACTTGGAGAAGGCGTATGACAAGGTCCCTAGGGAGGTAATATGGAGGTGCCTGGAGGCTAAGAGCGTGCCGGAAGCCTACATCAGAGTAATCAAGGACATGTACGATGGAGCTAAGTCTATAGTCAAGACAGTGGGTGGTGACTCAGACCATTTTCCGGTGGTTATGGGGCTCCATCAAGGATCTGCGCTTCGCCCTCTCTTGTTTGCCTTGGTGATGGATGCTTTGACGCGGCATATTCAAGGGGATGTGCCTTGGTGTATGCTATTTGCTGATGACATAGTCCTGGTAGACGAGACGAGGGTCGGTGTTTACAGGAGGCTAGAGGAATGAAGATAGACTCTCGAGTCTAAGGGCTTCAAACTAAGCAGGTCTAAGACAAAATATCTGGAGTGCAAGTTTAGCGCTGAACCGAGCGAAGTGGGAGGGAGCGTGATGATTGGATCGCAGGCCATAGCCAAGAGGGATAGTTTCAGATACCTTGGATCGGTGATTCAGGGGGACGAGGAGATAGATGGGGATGTCATTCACCGTATAGCAGCGGGGTGTCGAAGTGGAGGCTTGCATCAGGAGTCTTGTGTGATAAGAAAGTGCCACATAAACTTAATGGAAAGTTTTATAGAGTTATGGTTAGACATGCCATGCTGTATGGGACGGAGTGTTGGCCGGTGAAGAAATCTCATGTTCAGAGGATGAAGGTTGCGGAGATGAGGATGCTTAGGTGGATGTGCGGGCTCACCAGGTTAGATAAGATTAGGAACGAAGTTATTCGGGAGAAGGTGGGGGTGGCCCCAGTGGATGAGAAGATGCGAGAGGCGAGACTTCGGTGGTTCGGGCACGTGCGGAGGAGAAGCCCCGACGCCCCGGTGAGGAGTTGTGAGCGGCTAGCGGTGGTCGGTGTGAGGCGAGGCAGAGGGAGGCCTAAGAGATACTGGGGAGAGGTAATTAGGCAGGACATGGCCAGGATGCGGATTTCCGAGGACATGACCCTTGATAGGAAAGTGTGGAGGTCTAGTATCAGGGTTGTAGGATAGGGGGTTCTAGATTTTTCGTACTCTTTTCCCGGGGTGTGTGAGGCATGGTAGGGCCACCCATAGAGGATTAGTTTGCGTTCTCTTATGGTAGTCATTTCTGGTAGTTACTGTTTTAATATTATTGCATGTCGGTTTATTTATGGTACATATGTCTTTTATGTTTAGTTAATTATTTATTGCGATGTATGCTGGTGTAACTAATGTTGTTTTTGTTTTTGTTTTTGTTTGCCTTTCTTTTCCCTGCGCCGAGGGTCGATTGGAAACATCCTCTCTGCCCTCTTGGGTAGAGGTAAGGCCTATCTACATATTATCCTCCCCAGACCCCATTTTTTGGGAATATACTGGGTTGTTGTTGTTGTTGTCGTCTCTTTAAATTCTTAACTGTAACGTACTCTGCTATGGAGCTATATGACAAACCATAAACATATGTAGAGATAGATCTAGCATTCGAAGTCAATAATAGTTCCGAACTAGCTGTAATATGTTATTCGCTTTGTCCCGTTTTATATTTCGTACTTTTACTTTTTGGTCTGCAATTGTTTTTTATATCTTTCTTGATAAATATATATTTTTTTTACTTTACCGAGATTTTTATAGCTACGTAGATATATATGACTTGTTTAAATCACAAATTTAAAAAGTATTTTTTTCTTAAATTCCATCTATGCGGAATCATCTATCGCCACATATATTGGACGAAGCAAGTATATAATAATCTTTTTATCAACAAGTATATGCACGATTCAATATTATTATATAATATTATATTACTATATAATATTATAATTACTTTTTTTTACTCCATAAGTTTTTATCACCCGATATTAAGTACCTACGTTGAGTTCGACTAATAATTCGAAAAGTTTTATATAGGTAAAATGCTTTCTAATAAAAAGCGACTCCATAATTTAGGGCTCAAAGTCAATACGTGTTCGTTTGAGTTGTAAAAATGCAATAGCACAATTTTGCAAGTTAGCTCACTCCAACAAGTAATACAGTCAGTCGTCAACTTTCCACAATGAAATAAACACCGACAAATTCCCAATTTCTCCAACTACTCTCCACTTTCGCGCTGGAAAAACTGAAAACCGGAAAAGCACATTGTCGATGGCGATCTGCAGCTCATCATCGTCATCGTCATCGTCATCGTCAAGCTCTACAAAATCATGGATCCTTCGCGGTTTAGCTGTGGGAGCTGCAGTAGCCGTAGCTCTCGGCGCTCGCGCTTACCTCGCCCGATCCAGCAAGTTTCGGAGCCGGGTCATAGGAATTATACCCGCCCGTTTTGCTTCTACTCGATTCCAAGGGAAACCCCTCGTTCAAATTCTCGGCAAGCCCATGATCCAGGTACTCCTATTGCTCCCCTTGCTTTTCTTTCCTTACTTCGAAGCTCAACTAGAATGTAAATCGTGTGATCACATTCATAATTAACTTCAGCTCGAGTTAGTTAATTTTTAAAAAAAAAATATTTTCATATTTATAATGCATAAACTATGATCTAAAGCAACTTTCGAATCCCCATTACCGATGCACTGAAATTTTTCTTCATGTCAACGGGATTCATTAACTTACTGTAATGAAAATTAATCATTTCCCACTATTTGTACAGTGTAATTTTCCGACAAAGGGGATTCATTTGAAACCCCTTTACTCTACTTAGTTCCACCTTCTATTGGTGTGGTGAAATGGAGAGTAAAATGAGGCACACATGCAAAATGAGAGATCTGTTCCAATTTTGTGGATTGAGATACTTCAACAAGGAAGTAGTGCCCGACCTCTACCTTGTTATGATTTTAAGGCTTTAGGTCCAGGATAAGTCAAATCCTTTTGATAAGAACTGCTGATAATATTTTAGTTCTTGTGCCCGTCCTGGTTGCAATTCGAGAATTTTAGTGCTTTCTGATTCTACAGTGGCATAGCTCCAGACATGAGCTTCTTCCGTTCATTATAATGGGTAGCCATATGTTTAGCAATAGGGTACCATGCTACCATTAACTGCCACTTATCCACTATCAATTTATCAAAGGATAAAATTAAAGCAGTTATTTGTCAAATTGAGAACAGAATCCTGAGCAACCCACTAAGGCCAAAGGAAACATAGGGTACTGTAAGTTTTAGCTACTGCAGACTTGTTATTTGATTGAATGCACAGCTTATTTTCTTCATTCATTTCAAGGGAATATATACAAGTAGATAGCAACCAGCTAGGATCATAAACAAATAAATCTGAGTTGTTGACAACATGCTAACAGGCTGTTCTAACTTTAACAGCCTGTTCTAACTTTAACAGCCTGTTCTAACTTTAACAACCTGTTCTAACTAACACTCCCCTCAAGTTGGCATATAGATATCTGTCATGCCTAACTTGCTTACAAGAACATTAAAATTTGGCTTGAATAATCCTTTAGTGAACATGTCTGCCACTTGAAGATTGGTTGGGACAAATGGTGTACAAATGCTTCCATCTTCAATCTTTTCTTTGATGAAGTGTCTGTCAACCTCCACATGTTTAGTTCTATCATGTTGGACCGGATTGTGTGCAATGCTAATTGCAGCTTTGTTGTCACAGTAGAGTTTCATGGGTAATTGCATTGGCACTTCTAATTCTGTTAAGACCCTTCTAAGCCATATAGTCTCACAAATTCCTTGTGCCATTGACCTGAACTCAGCCTCTGCACTGCTTCTAGCTACAACTGATTGTTTCTTGCTTCTCCAAGTGACCATATTTCCCCAAACATAGGTACAATAACCTGAAGTAGATCTCCTGTCCATTACTGATCCTGCCCAGTCAGCATCAGTGTAGGCTGCAATCTCCCTGTTCTCTGTCTTCTTGAATAGCAAACCTTTTCCTGGAGTATTCTTCAAATACCTCAAAATTCTGTGCGCTGCTTCTAGATGTTCATTCTTGGGAGAGTGCATGAACTGACTGATCATACTGACAGGGAATGCAATATTCTGGTCGTGTATGAGAAAGATAGATGAGTCTTCCCACCAGTCTCTGAAACTGTCCACAATCAACTTCTTTTCCTTCCTTGACACCAAATTTGACATTTGGATCAATAGGAGTTTCAGCTGGCTTACATTCACTCATCCCAGTTTCCTTTAGAAGATCTAGTACATACTTTCTCTGTGACACCATGATACTATGTTGTGATCTTGCAATTTCCATTCCTAGGAAGTATTTTAAATTTCCTAGGTCTTTAATCTCGAATTCCTCAGCCAATTTCTGGTTCAATCTGCCTTGTTCAATCTCATCATCACCTGTAAGAATAATGTCATCAACATACACAATAAGAACAGTCATTTTACCCTTTAGTGAGTGGTTAATGAACATAGTGTGATCTGCTTGCCCTTGCACGTAGCCCAGTTTTTTCATATACTGAGTAAGTCTATCAAACCAAGCTCTAGGGGATTGTTTGAGACCGTATAAGGACTTCTTCAGTTTGCACACCTTCGTTCCTCCAATTTCTTTACTGCCTGGAGGGGGATCCATGTAGACTTCTTCCTCAAGCTCTCCATTAAGGAAAGCATTTTTCACATCTAGCTGCTGTAGAGGCCAGTTCAGATTAGCTGCCAGGGACAACAATACTCTGATGGAGTTCATTTTTGCTACTGGAGCAAATGTCTCCAAGTAATCAATGCCATAAGTTTGAGTATATCCCCTTGCTACTAGCCTTGCTTTGTACCTTTCCAGAGATCCGTCAGAGTTGTATTTGATGGTGAACACCCATTTACAACCCACTGTTTTCTTTTCTTTTGGTAGATCAATCATCTCCCAAGTCTTATTCTTCATTAGTGCTTTCATCTCCTCCTGAACTGCCTCTTTCCACTTAGGATCATTTAGAGCATCATGGATAGTTTTTGGAATTTCTAGGTTGTTTAAGTGAGATACAAAAGCTGTAAAAGAAGGTGACAGTCTATCATAGGAAACATGGTTAGACAAAGGATATAATGGTGTCTGTGTACATTTTCTAACACTTTTTCTTTGAGCAATAGGAATATCTAGATCATTAGGTTCGAATTCTAAATCAGAAACAATATTTAATTCAGAATTACCTGGTGTTTGAGGCACAATGGCCGGAGAAGATGATTGTTGAGAAGTGAATTTGTCAGTCTCTTTCTCCCTTCTAGAGTACACCTTCAATGGTTTTATTTGATTGCTTAAAACATCACCATTTTCAGATATAGTTTCAGTCATGATTTCAGTGTTACTAGGAACCTGCGTTATTTCTTGTATATTAGGGATTAAACTCTGAGAGTCAGATTCAGACTTTTTAGACCAATCTAGATCTAGGTCTTCATAGCAATTCTCCCCCCGAAGACCAGTGCCATAGAACATCTCATCTTCATTAAAAGTAGCATCTAAGGTTATGATAATTTTCCTAGTTTTAGGATTATAGAGTTTAAAACCTTTCTGAGTTGGGGCATATCCTATGAAGACACATTTTTGTGCTCTAGGATCAAGTTTGTTTCTATTGTGATCATGAATATGAGCAAATGCTACACATCCAAACACTCTCAAAGGTAGGTTTTGGATGAGCTTAGTAGTAGGGAATTGTTCTAGGAATACTTGCACAGGTGTTTTGAAGCCTACAACCTTAGAAGGCATTCTATTTATGAGATAAGTGGCTGTTAAAACAGCCTCTCCCCACAGACTTTTAGGACATCCACCTGTAAACAACAAGGCTCTAGTAACCTCTAGTAAGTGTCTGTTTTTTCTCTCAGCTACCCCATTTTGTTGAGGAGTATCAACACATGAACTTTGATGAACAATCCCTTTGTTTACAAAGAAGCTTCCTAAGACCTTATTGAAGAATTCTTTTCCATTGTCACTTCGGAAAATTTTTATCTTTTCATTGAACTGAGTTTCAATCATTTTATAAAACTTTTCAAAGATCCCTTTTACTTCCCCCTTTTCTTGCATTAGGTAAACCCAAGTTAATCTCGTGTGATCATCTATAAAACTGACAAACCATTTTTTATTTGAAGTGGTTTCAATTTTACCCCATACATCACTGTGAATTAAGTTGAAAGGTTTAGTGGCAGTATATGTCTTAGCAGGAAAGCTACTTCTCTTATGCTTAGCCAATTCACAAAATTCACATTTTAACAAAGAAGGATTTTCATTGATAAAAAACTTAGGAAACAATAACTTCAGATAATGAAAATTAGAGTGTCCTAATCTGAAATGCCACAACATAAGTTTATTCCTAACAAGGCTGGTTTGAAAGCATACAGACTTTAAAAGTGTACTGTTTTCCAAGAGAAAGAGACCTCCAACTTCTTCAACATTGCCAATCATCTTCCCCAAGACCTTGTCCTGAAATACACAAGAATTTGAGTTAAATATAGTCTTACAATTCAGATTCTGGTTAAGCTTAGAAACTGATATCAGATTGCAGGATAGTTTAGGTACATGTAGAACATTTTCAAGGGTTATGAGAGGTGTTAGCTTAACAGTTCCTTTCCCTGCTATGGCTGAAAAAGTGCCATCAGCAATCCTAATTTTCTGATTGCCTGCAGATGGTTTATAGGTAAAAAAAATTTTGAATCTCCTGTCATGTGGTCACTAGCACCTGAATCTATAATCCAAGAGTCATCCTTCATTTTTTCTATACTAACATAGGCTGAGGGTATATGTATATTACCTTTTTGGGCAAAAGAACACCTAGGGTTACTATTTTGACCTGTTTGTTTGAGAGTTGCTGCAAAAACTTTAACTGATCCTTAGCGAAGAGATTCAGTTTTGAAGATGCTTGAGACTGATCCTCTGTATTTGATGTTAAATAGGCCCTTCCTCCCTTTCTTTCCTTGGTGTTCTTCTTCTTCCAATTTGCCGGTTTCCCATGGATTTCCCAGCAAGTGTCCTTAGTATGCCAGTATTTTTTGCAAACTTCACACCAAGGCTTGTTCTTTTCTTCTCTGTTTTCAACCACAAGGGCCTGATGATTCCAGGCCCTTTGATGCTTCACCCGCAGCGTCTTGAAGCATCACTCTTCTCCTTGATTCTTCCCTCCTTACCTCTGAGAATGTTTCTCTTAAAGGTGGCAGTGGCTTCTTTCCCAAGATTCTGGATCTACATTCATCATACTCTTTATTCAGGCCAGCTAAGAACAAGTAGATTCTCTCATCTTCTTCTTGTTTCTTAGCTTGTACACCGTCTTTAGTGCAATTCCACTCAAGAGTATAACATTGTTCCAGTTCTTGCCACATGGAAACCATCTCGTTGTAAAAGATGGTGACCTCCTTTTCTTCTTGCTTGTTGTTCCAGAGCTTGTTTTTAAGCTCAAAGATCTGAGAAGCATTTTCCAGATCTGAATATGTTTCTTTGACAGCTACCCAAACATCTCTTGCAGTGGGTAGGAACAAATATGGCCTTCCAATAGAAGGCTCCATTGAGTTTAGGAGCCAGGATGTAACTAGGCAGTTTGTTGATTCCCAAGTGATGAATTTGGGATCTTCTATATTAGGTTTTGCCTCACCACCATTTATATAACCTAGCTTACCTCTACCAGCAATAGCAAGCTTAACAGATTGAGCCCATTCTAAATAATTCTTCCCATTCAACCTATGTGATATTGGAAGAATGGAAGTATTATTAGAATCACTGCTGTTACTGCTCATTTTGATGACTGAAGGGACACTAGTAGTACTCCCAGTAATTGTTTCTAAACTCTCAGTGCCCTCCCCCTCAGAATCTGATGAATCTTGCCCAATGTTGGCAGATTTCACCATTAATTGGATCTAAAAAATAGGCTCTGATGCCATGTAAGTTTTAGCTACTGCAGACTTGTTATTTGATTGAATGCACAGCTTATTTTCTTCATTCATTTCAAGGGAATATATACAAGTAGATAGCAACCAGCTAGGATCATAAACAAATAAATCTGAGTTGTTGACAACATGCTAACAGGCTGTTCTAACTTTAACAGCCTGTTCTAACTTTAACAGCATGTTCTAACTTTAACAACCTGTTCTAACTAACAGGTACGAATCAATGTTGCAACCAAAACATCAGTTTTCACATGAATACCTGAAGTGATGTCGGTACTGAGTAGTTATGAGTTTGCTTTTAATAATAAAAACTAAGGTATCTGATATTACCAGGTATGAAGTTTCTAGATCCATTTATTGCTCTTGCAAGGTGCTTTCCCTCCTTGCAATATTAAGATCCCAAAAGTCTGCTTCAAACTTTTCAGGAAGTTGCAAATTTTGGGAACTTATATGCCATATTCATGCGATTGCTCTCTTTTTTCCTTGTACCATTGGGTGAAGCTTTGATTCAGCAGTGTAATTATCACTATTTTGTTCTAAAGGAAACTGACACCTTCCACCATATGCAAAATCTTATTGGCAGAGAACATGGGAAAGGGCAAAGCTAGCTGAGACATTGGATCAAGTTGGTATGTATCCATTTGACCTGGCTTGACTGTCTCTATAACCAAGCCTACTTTTCCCTCCCACATGCACCATGCCCCCCGCTCCCCTAAAAAGGAAAAAGAAAAAAAAGATTGCGGTGGGTGCAGTTTCGAAGAGGGTTATTGCAGGTGCTTATTTGGTTTGTTGTTTGACAGTTGTGGCAACAGATGATGAAAAGATAGCTGAGTGCTGTCGGGGTTTTGGTGCTGAAGTGATAATGACTGCTGAATCATGTAGAAATGGTAAACAATACCATTTATTTTCTACATACTTGTTTTGCACCTTCTGGAAATTTCAGTTTTTGAATAGCTGATGCTTAGTTGTTAATTTGTAGGAACTGAGCGTTGTACCGAAGCTCTGGAAAAACTTGGTAAGAAGTATGACATTGTTGTTAATATACAAGGAGATGAACCTCTTATTGAACCTGAAATTATTGATGGTATCGTCAAAGCCCTGCAGGTAATTTTCCTTTCTTGTTTTTTCCTTAGTGATGATAAGAATTGTTGTTATTCTCTAGAATTAGTTTCTTGGAGACTACAGATAGTCGCTTGTTTTTCTCCTGTAAAATGTAAATACACTAGCCAGCTCTCCTCCCTCGCTGATTGTTTAATTTATATTCAGTGTCAGTCAAGTGTTCAATACCTTTGACCTATTGCTCCATATTTTGATGCACCGAACTTGAGATCACCTTTTCTTTCAGAGTACAACACTCCCCGGACTGTTAAAAGGTCCACTTTTTCTGTCTCCTTGCTAATAACTGGAAACACCAGTTAGTTTTCATTTTCCTCTCTCTTTGTTTCTTACTACAAATTTTGGTGCTACAACTTGTTCGGTCTTTGTATTCACTCCAGTAAAACTTCACTTAGTTTTTTGGGGTAGGGAAGATCCATATTCCCTTTCTCATATACCAGCTATTGTTTGAAAGATATTTAACTATGTAAAATAGCTATTCCTCCTTATGAAGGAAAAAGAGCTCATTCATACTTTATTTCCCCAATCTCCATATTCAACAAAAATAGATATACCATTCTGTCACACCCAAGTAGTTCTTAGGTGAGTATACTATTGGGGATATGTTGACTTGGAGTGCCAAATATATAGCAGGGTTTGTATTAGTTAAACGTGAAGCCACATATTTTTGGGCTCTTATAAGCTTTTCTGTCCATCATATATTATGTGAGTTAGTATGAGTGTGGAGATTTAGGAAGGGAAGTGTTAAACGGGCCATAAGACCAAGTTTTAATGAGGTATGTGTAGATTTTTTGAGATTGGCGGAGGAAAATTGTAATTTCTGAGTACGACATCAAATTTAGGACAATATAGTCCAAAGTAAAGATATTCTCTAGTTAGTTTCTTTGGGTTGGCATTCTTTACCATTTTTGTAGAAATGACAATTCTCTTGGGACTGTTCAATTAGGATGTAGATCTGTAAAAGGAACTGGGATAGGGAGCAGCATGGATGTTAAACCCCGAGATGTAAATCCAAATTGGCTAAAGAAATTAGACAATAACGAGCATAAACTCATAGTCACCAAAAAGTTGCCTCTTTGCCGGTTTGTGGCTGTTTCCCATTGATATATTTTTAATTAGCAGATTATCCAGATATTATAGGGTATCATCTTTTACAGTTAGCTGTGAATATTAGGGAGCTAATTGACCATGAAATTGGATATCATATCATACTTTTTTTTGAGAAGTGGAGTTTACTTTGTATGAGAATTCTAACTGAATCTCCTCTCTCCACAACTTTGTATTTTTTGCCTTAAAATGACTAATAGCATTATTCGTGCAGGCTGCACCTGATGCAGTCTTTAGCACTGCTGTGACGTCCTTGAAACCTGAGGACGCATTTGATCCAAATCGTGTAAAATGTGTGGTTGACAATCGTGGTTATGCAATATATTTTTCACGAGGGCTTATCCCTTATAACAAGTTAGTCCCTTTTTCTCTTAAAATGCATGTTCCAATGGCTGGTTATATCTTCCGTTATAGAACCTAATCAGCTTTTCCATACATTCAGGGCAGGCAAGGTTAATCCTCAGTTTCCTTACTTGCTGCACCTCGGGATCCAGGTATCTAGTAGTACTATTTTAGTTCACCTATCAGCTAGCTTTTCTGCGTAACTTTATATGATCGAATGATACAGTGTCTCTTATTTCGTTCTAGAGCTATGATACAAAGTTCCTGAAGATATATCCAGAACTGACACCAACACCATTGCAACTAGAAGAAGATCTTGAACAGCTAAAGGTCCTTGAGAATGGATACAAAATGAAGGTAATTAACATTCTCTCCTCAATTTGCACATCCCGATGTTGAGATCTGTTTAAATGACTGGGGAAATATATTTCTAGATGAATCTTTAGTTAACCAAACAAAACAAAGGAAGAAAGATTGTTAGAAAGGTTAATTCAAATATGCGGCAAATGTTGCAGCCTTTTGTCCACTAATTTATTCTGTACATTTTGTCGGTTTGCTTTTCCTCTTGTGATTCTTCTTCTTTGTCAGAAAGTTGTTATGTAACTGCAATACTGCATGGATCTTTTATTCTTCTTTCTGCAGGTCATAAAAGTTGACCATGAGACCCATGGCGTTGACACCCCGGAAGATGTAGAGAAGATAGAGCGGTTCATGCGTGAAAGAAACTTAGCTTAGAGCAAAGAGAGTTATTTTTTTGATAACTTATGCGACTCCTAGAGCTATGAAGGTGGAGTTCTTTGGTTTCCATTTGCACTTTGAATTAACATGTCATTTGTCTTTCAGAGATCTTTGTGAAGAAAAAGAAATAGGAACTTACTGTATCAACAACAGCAACAATATACCCATTGTAATCCCACAAGTGGGGTCTAGGGAGGGTATGCCACCTTACCCCTACGTTGTGCAGGTAGAGAGGCTGTATGTATCAATGCTGCAAATAATTCATATTTAGTTTTCTATGATGTGTATGTTTCACTTAGGTATTCATTACTGTGGTAAGGTTGTGTATTCTTTCTTATTCTTGAATTGGTGGAAGTTAGATTTTGTCGATAGACAGCCCTCTCTGTGTATGCCCATAGTTGAGGTTGAGGGCTGTTGCTTTAAGCTATTTTGAGATATAACTTTACCGGGATTGTTTATTGTTGTATCTTCCATGAGTTTGATCAATATTTTGTGCTTTGTTTAGTCATTGGAAATATTTGAATGCATTTGAGCTATTTTTGCGTTGTGTGCTGTAATAGTATTTATGCAAATAAGGCAGACGAGGGCAGAGGTGTATCCAAGTTAAAGACGTGAACCTATACTCCTCTCCCTAAATTATGTATAATATGTTATATTTCTTCAAAATTACCTAAATATATGTGTGTGAACCTATGCTCAAAGACTATTATGGTGCAATTATTATTGGGTGTACCTCTATTAGTGAAATTGGTAGTTCAAAGCTCACTCTAAACGGTCTTGTTTTCGACACGGAGTGTGTGCGCGCGTGCGCACACGTGAAAATTACTAAATTTTTAATAATAATACAATTTTGAACGTGTAATTTTAAAAGTATAGTTGGTCATGGTAAGAGACTAAAAATAAATTAGTCAAATGTAAATTCTAGATCCATTTATTTATAATAGTACATCCATCCTCTTGAAATTCTAGATCCCTGTTGCTCCCAAACGCATATTCAAAAATACGTGGTCTACAAGTAATATGGGATTGTAAGTCCAGATATCGTAGACTTGTGATTAACTATCAACTAAATTAAATCAAACAATTAATCTATTCAAGCGAATCCTAAAGTATGAATATTTAACTAAAATTAATTTGGAGTAACAAATTAAGAGATTAAAGAAAATAACTACAAACTTAAAGACGAATTCAATAGGTGAAAATATTCTAGAGCTATGAGTTAGCTAATAATCCCGTTGAATTTTTCTACCTAAATTGTCTAATTAATTTATCTAATTTATTGATTGACGAAGTTAATATTGCTCATAGCCTTCTCCCGAAAAACAACTCACCTATTCAATCTAACATAACACCAATATTCCCATGGAATTAGGATTAACAGGAACACATTTATAATTTTCGTATAATAATCAAGCAAGGCGATTAGGTATATTCTCATCCTAACTGCAAATCCATTCCCAATACTTGAGTTCAAGATCTTGCTATACTCAATCTTATATACAATTTAGAATTACTTCTCCCAGGTTCAATCCCAAATTCATAGATAGTATTCAATTGGTGAGCGATCAAATAAATAAGCGCAAAATTGAATAAATAAACCAGTATAATAAAAATAATAAGAACAATTCAAGCTTCAAAATATAACGTTCATGTAGCACCCACAACTCTAGAACAAATAAACTATGAAACTAAACGAAGAGAAGAGAAAAGAAAAACTAGTTAGAAGCCCCCTCCAAGCGTGGTGTGTACTCCTTAGATCAAAATTATGTCAAAAGTCCTCAAAATAGCGTTTTTAAATGTATCTATACCAAGTTGGGCCAAGACGAAATCTCCTTTTCCTAGCCGAAATAGGAAATCTTGCAAACTTATTTCTTTTCCTGTGACGCACCATGCGTCATACTAATGCTTTTTCCTATCACACATAAAAAAATCCAATCTCTGAACTTTGGAAATTTTTGATAAAAATTTGCACTAATGCATCACATAGTGCCTCAGACTAGTGCATTTCTTTAGTAGTTGCTTTTTCCTTGAATTTTGACGTCTAGAATTGATCCTATCCAAACACGATTCCCGCTTAATCCCTTGGGCTTTTACTCAGACTTCAAAGCTCCAAATAGCTCGAATTAGTTCCACAATATCTTTATAACTTGGAATCACTCCTACAAGGCATAAAACACACAATAAGTGCAAAACACTAGCGATTAAAGCTCAAACACAATAAAAGTGTAGTGAATTAGAGTGTAATAAGCGACTAAAATAAGTAATTATACACCCTACACTTAAACCAGTCCTCGTCCTCGAGCAATCAAACTACCCTTTATACAGGCACAACCTTTTAAAACAATCATCCTAACTCATTACACCAAGAATATTTAAAATAGACTAAGCACAATAGTGTAACATCATCACCTCAAGATTTAACTCACAAGCACCACACATTTGTCACAACCCGCTCACTTATTCTAACATAGAGGTCATGCATTACCTTTCTTTTATAAATCAAGTGTCCTCACACAACAAAAGAGATTAGTTCCACACTCAATAAAATTTAAGAAAAATTAGGAACTCAAGATAGAAACAATTTTCTAACTCTCAGAAACAACATTCATATGCCACAAAAGATGCACCATAGGCTTGCCTGTAGTGTACTACTCTACTAATCGAGCCCATTCAGTATAGGATTAAATATGACTTTAATTGGTTGTAGTGTAGGTTGTTGGTCGGGTAGGATACATTTGGATAAGAGTGACTACACCTCCCTAAACACTTTAATACATAAACTTTAACATTTGAAATTCTACCCTTATGTCAAACCATAACTCCACATTCACATTAATATATATATATATATATATATATATATATATATATATATATATATATATATATATATATATATATATATATATATATTAACTCCCTACTTCTTTAAGCACAATTACATCAAGAGCCACCACTTTCAAGGAATATTTGCGCAACAATACATCTATTTTTTTTCTTTCTTTTTCAATTCAAGTGGCTTACTTTTTCAAAACAGTGCACCTTTCTCCTTATTTCATTAGTTCCACTCAAAAGTCAAACGAACCACCCCATATTAATTTTTACAAAGTTCATAACAATTCCAAGTGGTTATGAGTGGTGAAATGTTCAAATAGATGGTTAATTCAAACAAATGGGTAAGGCTCGTAATATGGCTGCCAATGAAACATGATTACAAGCTTAAATAGGTTAACTATTGTCACACCTCTTTTTTACCGCACCCGCGAGGGTGCAAAGAGTTTTTCCAATTAAAGGACAATCGAGGCGGGAATTATTTAATTATTTCAGAGTCGCCACTTGGGAGATTTATGGTGTCCCAAGTCACCGGTTAAATCCCGAATCGAGGAAAAGAATGACTCTATTTAACAGTCCGCGAACCAGAAATCCGGATAAGGAATTCTATTAACCCGGGAGAATGTATTAGGCATTCCCGAATTCCGTGGTTCTAGCACGGTCGCTCAACTGTCGTGTTTGGCTTATCTATCTGCTTTTTACAGTTATGTACTTAGTGCAAATTAATATCCCTTTACCGCTTTTATTATTGATTATGACTTACGAAAGAGAAAGTTGCTTAAAAAATATGCTTCCGAATCACGTCACATGAAATGCACCCGGATCCTCGACATATTCTTATTCAACATTTCGGGGTTTGGATTTGGGTCGCATGAAATGCACACCCGTATTTAAGAAGGTAGAACTAAAATATGCGCCCGGAGCGATTACTTATTTACCCTGTTGAGAAGGACGTGATATTCGCTAAGAAACGACACATCTCAAAATCTAAGTATTTTATATGTACATTTATGAAGGCCTTGCGATTAGTGTAACTATTGGGCGAAGCGCACCTTTAATTCAAATCTAAAGCGAACTACATCCCACTGTATTTTACTTAGGAGTTGATTCCAAATTATTTAAAACTTGCTACGAACCACACCACATGAAATGCGCCTGTGGTTCCTGACACGCTTTATTTGCTCTTTCCCGAAATTGGGGTCGGGTCACATGAAATGCACCCCCGCCTCCTTTAATCTAATTACGTCATTCAGTTGAGTAATAACTCACTAACTAATCTTGCTTTTAACATAAGATCTAACATTAACAGATTTGGAGATTACACACATGAGTAGAGAAGATTGAACAGAGATACAACAGACTAATTCAGGTTTACGTGCATGTCTAATGATAGTGTATCTTTGATCTAGCTACATTTTTCCATAACCAAAACTAGCACTACAAACTTAATTAAAGAATAACAGAACGTAACCAAACATAAGAACTTTGGACGACTACATGATTCGACAGACTTTAAACATAAGCTTCAAGCTTCATTCTTTTCGAACCAAGGAACTACAATAACAGAAATGTGTACCTGGAATACGGAAGAAGAAAGATGAGTGAGCAGTGAACGAAGTGGCAATCAACAGTAGGTGAACCAGCAGCCATAGGAGAGAACAAGGCAGTAACAGTAGCAACAATAGACCCAACACAGACCAGCAGCAACAATAGACCCAACAACAACAACAATAACCGCACCAGTAGCAACACTCAACACAGCAGCAATCCAGCAGTATACAAACAGTCAACACAGTAATCAACAACTATAATCAAAGCAGCAACAACCCAATAATCAAACCAGCAGCAACAAACACTCAACACAGCAGCCACAACTAATCAACACAGCAGCCACAAACACTCAACACAGCAGCCACAACTAATCAACACAGCAGCCACAAACACTCAACACAGCAGCCACAACTAATCAACACAGCAGCCACAACTATAGACCAGCAGCAACACAATAACCACACACGACCAACAACCACAGCATACCAACAAACAGGAAACCAGTGCCCTTTTCTCACGAATAGCAATCAAACAGTCACCAAAACTTCAATGAAACAGTGGCCAGGATCTATGTGAATGACTATATGCTTTTCAATATTTCTCTATGTGTTTTCGAGATGTGTCTTTTGCTGTGTGTATGTCTCTCTTCTTCAAAGCCCCTGATAAAAAACCTCCTAATTGAATGCCTAAGCCTCTCCTTATATAGATTTTCATCCAGCTCCTAGTGGTATTGCCCTTAAAACTGAATCCCCAGCCCATCATATTCCCTGCAACCTCCACTGTCCAGTGTCCAGGTATGGACTACAGCATAAAATAATGCTGGTGGCAGGACATCAGTGGGATACCCTGCTGTACAGGTTCCACTAGCCCTTTTATGGGCAAGTGATTAAACAATTAATCTTAATTAAATCCTAACACTGTAACCAACTAACTCTTAATCCAGAATTAAACAAACAACCAAAGCCTAAACTTGTGCATTGCATACGGGCAGGCCAGAGCATGAACAAATCATACAAACAAATTAATTTGTTGACGACATTAAACAAACTAGGCATACAAGCTATCGCAGCATTGAATTCAAACAAGAATTGGCAAAAGACGGGAATCGACCAAATAAAAGGCCTGTTGAGAAGAGTAGAAGAATACTAAAATTTTTGAAACTAAACACAAATACACACACGGATTACAACCAACAATCGTAAAGGACACGAATTACCTCAAAGAAATATGCCGACCCAAGCTTCGAACTTTGATTTGGAACTATTGAAGCCAAACGGGCTTTAATCGAGATGTTCTCGATTGAGAACACCTAGACTAAAGTCCCTTGGACTTCAATTACGATTAATTCGGCTCGAATCGGGCCTCTTCAAAAATTAGGGTTCTTGAGACTCGATTTGGGGTTTGGGTAGTTCGGGCTTGATTCGAACCAAGCCAGGGTTAGTAGGGGTGTGAGGGTGGTCTGGAGGGGCTAGGGTATGAGTTTGAGGCGATTTGGCGTTGGCTCGAGTTTGACTCGAATCTTCAAATGAAGATTCGAGGAGCTCCGGAGTGATTCGAGGCAAACGAGGGCTGGATTCGTAATGGGGGAGGTGAGGGGAGTATTTGGTGTTAAGATGGTGGCCATTGGCCTACCGGAACCGCCGTGAGGCGATTTCCGGCAGGCGGTGTGCGGCGGAGGCACGGCGAGGTTAAAGGTCTCTAAGAGAGACGATATGTCTGAGGGGGGGGGTCTGGCTTGGGGGGGCGGGGTGCGTTTATGAGATTTATATATGACTTAAAAGGTTAAATCCCGATCGTTGGATCAAACTTGATCAACGACCAGGATCTCTTCCCATAACCAAACGGTGTCGTTTGGTTAAGTCTCAGCCTGAATGTATATTCGAATTAAAAGATTAATCTGGGCCGTTGGATAATAAAATCCAACGGTCCAGATCAAGCGTTACATTCTGATGCTGGGCGGGTATTTTGGGATTTTAATGACTAATCTGGGCCGTTGGATAATAAAATCCAACGGTCCAGATCAAACATTACTTAAGATGATGCTGGGGTGAGTATTGGGCTGGAGCGTGTGGGCTGGACGGGTGAGGGGTTTGGGCCAGTCTTTTGGACTAAAACATGGCCCGAGTCTGCTCTTCATGATGTACTATATGTATATGTGTATATATATATATATGTATATATATATACATATATATATATACACATATATATATATACTAACCTATAACACAACTATTTTTTACTACAATTATCCCACATAATTACATATCACTTGAATGTAAACCGTATAATTTTGATATTAAACGCTAAAAAAATGCAACACATAATGTATATATTTTTGTATTTTACTAATTTAAACAAATAAACACGCACACAAAAATGCAGAAAAAAAACAACACAAAATCACAAAAATCATGCCCAACATGAAACTATTTTTATTTTGAATTTTCTGGGAGTACTTCTCAGGTAAGGCAAAAATCACGTGCTCACAGCTGCCCCTCTTTGCGCGTAAACATGCAGAGTTTTCGTGCAAAGATAAGTGAGCGGATATAAGCGATTTTTGCCCGTTCGAGCACTCCGTATGAAGCATTTTTTGGAAAATTTTTGACCGAACCTTGCTTCAAAGGTCTCCTACATATCCCTGGCTAAAAGGGAATCAGGCCAATGTAGTTCGGAAAGTTCTGGTAGCTGGGACTACCATGACTGTTGCGATCTCGCTGTTACTGCCGTACTCGCTGTTACTGCTGTTACTGCTGTTGCCACTGCTTAGCTGATCTCCTTGTTACACCGTACTAAGCAACAAAACAAGAAGCTAGACTAAGTTACAGTACTACAAGTTCTTATCTATCCTTTTTAACTTGATCTTGTCGCGCTCCTTGCCATCCTGTCTGACTTGGTGTTCCTTCTGACGCTTCTTCTCTTCCGCCAATTGTTATTTCAGCCTATCTTGATTGCCGAACTCCGACCATTGTTTCCTTCTTTATGATCTTTGAACTATTCTCCTTCGCAATCTGAGTCTATCTGTTCTGATCCTTGTTGCCTCCCTCTGCTTACGAACTTGGATTCAGGCCGGAGATTTCCGTTACATTCGACCGCTTTCCTCAACCGAATTAAAATAGATCGCCACCCCATTCTCCAGGCGGGCTCCCTGACTTCAACCACTACTTCAAAAATAAAATCGCCACTCCATTCTCCAGGCGGGCTCCCTGACTTCAACTACTACTTTCAAATAAAATCGCCACTCCATTCTCCAGGTGGGCTCCCTGACTTCAACTACTACTTCAAAATAAAATCGCCACTCCATTCTCCAGGCGGGCTCCCTGACTTCAACTACTACTTCAAAATTAAATCGCCACTCCATTCTCCAGGCGGGCTCCCTGACTCCAACCACTACTCAAAATAAAATCGCCGCTCCATTCTCCAGGCGGGCTCCCTGACTTCAATTACTACTTCAAAAATAAAATCGCCACTCCATTCTCCAGGCGGGCTCCCTGACTTCAACCACTACTCAAAATAAAATCGCCACTCCATTCTCCAGGCGGGCTCCCTGACTCCAACCACTACTCAAAATAAAATCGCCGCTCCATTCTCCAGGCGGGCTCCCTGACTTCAATTACTACTTCAAAAATAAAATCGCCACTCCATTCTCCAGGCGGGCTCCCTGACTTCAACCACTACTCAAAATAAAATCGCCACTCCATTCTCCAGGCGGGCTCCCTTTCCTCAACCAAATTAAAATAGATCGCCACTCCATTCTCCAGGCGGGCTCCCTGACTTCAACCACTACTTCAAAATAAAATCGCCGCTCCATTCTCCAGGCGGGCTCCCTGACTTCAACTACTACTTCAAAAATAAAATCGCCACTCCATTCTCCAGGCGGGCTCCCTGACTTCAACTACTATGCCGGAGATTTCGGTTACATTCAACCGCTCTCCTCAACCAAGTTAAAATAGATCGCCACTCCATTCTCCAGGCGGGCTCCCCGACTTCAACTACTACTTCGAAATAAAATCGCCACTCCATTCTCCAGGCGGGCTCCCTGACTTCAACTACTACTCACTGACTTCATCCTATCTTGATTACCTTCCTTTGCCTTTTGTACCATATCCTTGTTCCTGCATTACCTCTCGGACCACCTTCTCTTCTGAATTATCCTGTCTTGGAATTGCTTTCCCCTAGGTCGTGTTACTTTTCTTCTGGCTGCTGGGGATATTTCTGGAACTGTTTACTCGCCTGCTGGGGATGATGCTGCTGAGGAAGTATTCTTCGTTCCCTTCACCCCTCATTCTCTTCCTTCTTCCCATACCTCCTCCGGGACTCACGCTTTTGCCTCCTCGAGCAAATTATGGAATGTAATACTGCCGGGGGAATCTCGAAGCCATTGTTTTATTTTCCCCACAACTGCTGGGGGTGATACCAAGCTCAAATATTACCCCGTCGTGTCGTCTGGCCTTTCTCAAAACTATTCTGCTCGGAGCCGGTACTTCCCGAAATCTTGTGTTGCTTTCTACCCTTATCCTCTGAGTCTTGCTTTCCAGAAAATTTTCGCAACAGGAGAAAATTTTCTGCCCCAGTTTGATAAACTTCTGGATGGTATGCTTTTCTGCCAACGAACCCTCTTTTCCTGCTTTTAAATCAAAGAAAAATTGTTAGTTTCAAAACGCGGTGAGTGGTCGTGCCACTCTTGTTGGGGCCATTTTCTTTTCTCTTTCAGCTGCTTGGGGTCCCTCGAACTTCGAGGGCGACGTTGACGCTTGCTGGGGACGATGCTCTTTCCATGAACGACCTCTCATCTTTCCTTTTATTCCAATCTTTGGTTTGATCCGACTCTTTTTAGCCGGTGATCTGTTGCGTGAAATCACCTTTCGGACATGCCACATGTGTCCATCATACTCCATAATTCTTGCGAACCTTCCACTCAGCCTGTCATCCCAATCTTGCTATCGTAACGACTTCTGTCTTATTGACTCGTTCCACGCCTATTCACTTTCAATATACTGCTTTGGGAGACTTGGTAGTAAGCTTTGAAAAATCAATTTTCGAAAACGAAAGAAAAGAAAAGAATACTGACCGCAAATGACAAAAGAAGAGAAAAACTTTTCTGAACTCAAAAATAGGAAAACTTATCTGAATGTGTGCCTGATCCAATGGTTATGCCGCGCCTTTGAGATTAAACTACCCAGTCTGTTCATATCAATCACTTTCTGATGCCGCGTCCTGCTAGAGGTAAACGGATGTCCAAACCTTGTCTCATGCGGACATCTTGTAACCATCTCGTCCTGTCACCTCACAGTGCCCTTCAAAGGGTTTTCACTAATGAGATTCTCTCATTTCTCTCTATCTCCCGTCGCCTTAAGGTGCCCGTAAAGGTTTTCACCGTAAGACTCTCTCATTTTATTTCTCTCAATTTCCTTCGCCTTAAGGTGCCCTCGAGGGTTTTCACCGTTAAGACTCTCTCATTTACGCTTTCTTTCCCTGTGGCGGGGTATCACCCCTGAGATTCCTTCTAGAGCGTTATCCCCTTTCGGCTTGTGCATCCTGGATTCAATCGAGGGTCGGGATGTCACTCTTGGCTTTCGTTCACATGACTTGGCACTTCTCAAATACTGATCGAGAGGTCTTTCTGGTTCTTAATATGGTTTCTGCGCGTGAGGCTGAAGAAAGGGGGTTTAGCCTCAACGGTTAGCTTATTACAACTTTCGGAATCCACACTATCTTTCCAACGAAACAATGACTTCTGCCCCAGTTTTGTTGCTTGGGGGATTTTTTGATTTTTATTTTATTATGACCGAGCCGTGTGGCGCCTACGTATCCTTCTCGAGGAATCAGGTCGAACGTAGTTCACTTTTTCTTGTATTACTTCTTTGTTTCTTTTCTGTTCTGTTACACATCTTCCTTGATGATTCCGAAAGAGGGTATATGAAAGAATAATTAAGGCTCAAATGGGGAAACAAAGGTTAAAGTGTTTGGGTAGTAGAAAAATTGCCTCTGTCATTTCATTCTCCGAAAAATGCCAAATACACACAAACGAAACCAAACGTTGACAAATGCATTAAAGAATTACACATAATATCTCTTGACCGCATCAGAATTGATAGCCATATCGGTGCATCTTCCCTCAACATCCAGTCAGACATAGAGCGCCGTTGGATAATACTCTAGTCACCACAAATGGTCCCTGCCAATTCGGAGCGAACTTGCCTTTCACCTCGGCCTGATGTGGTAGAACTCTCCTCAGCACATGCTGTCCCACTTCGAATTTCCTGGAACATACCTTCTTGTTGTATGCTCTCGCCATTCTCTTTTGATACAATTGGCCGTGACATACTGCCGTCAATCTCTTTTCATCGATCAAGCTCAATTGCTCCAATCGGGTTTTGACCCACTCGTCGTCATCAATCTCGGCTTCAGCGACAATTCGGAGGCGATGGAATTTCAACTTCTGCGGGTATTACTGCTTCAGTCCCGTACACCAACAAGTAGGAGTTGCACCTACCGAAGTCCGGACGGTAGTGCGATAACCCAACAGTGCAAATGGTAACTTTTCATGCCACTGCCTAGACCCTTCTACCATCTTCCTCAATATCTTCTTTATGTTCTTGTTTGCCGCCTCGACCGCACCATTTGCTTTTGGGCGATACGGTGTGGAATTTCGGTGTGTAATCTTGAATTGTTGACATACCTCTTTCATCAATCCACTGTTAAGATTAGCACCGTTATCTGTGATGATTATCTTTGGAATTCCAAACCTACAGATGATGTGGGAATGTACGAAATCCACCACTGCCTTCTTGGTCACGGATTTGAAGGTTTTGGCCTCCACCCACTTGGTAAAGTAATCGATCGTTACCAGAATGAACCTATGACCATTGGAAGCTGCAGGTTCTATAGGTCCAATAACATCCATACCCCATGCGACAAACGGCCACGGTGCTGACATTGTATGCAACTCGGTTGGCGGAGAATGAATCAAATCTCCGTGTATCTGACACTGATGGCATCTTTGCACGAAACTTATACAATCACGCTCCATCGTGAGCCAGTAATATCCGGCTCGAAGAATCTTCTTTGCCAATACGTATCCGCTCACGTGTGGTCCACAAACTCCCGAGTGTATATCTGTCATCACTGTTGTGGCTTGATTTGCATCTATACATCTCAACAATCCCAAATCCGGGGTTCTTTTGTACAGCACCCCTCCACTGAGGAAAAATCCGTTTGCCAATCACCGAATAGCCCTCTTCTGATCTTATGTTGCTTGCTCTGGGTATACTCCTAACCTGAGGTATTCCTTGACATCATGAAACCACGGCTCACCATCCACCTCTTCCTCTATCACATTACAATAAGCATGTTGATTCCGGACCTGGATATGTAACGGATCGACACGAACCTTGTCCGGGTGGTGTAGCATTGACGCTAAAGTAGCTAGAGCGTTGGCAACCTCATTATGCATCCTTGGGATGTGCCTGAATTCTACCGATCGAAAGCGTTTGGTCAAATCATGCAAACACTGACGATACGGGATAAGCTTTAGATCTCTGGTTTCCCATTCTCCCTGAATCTGATGTACCAGAAGGTCCGAGTCCCCCGAGACCAAGACGTCCTGTACATCCATGTCCACCGCTAATCGCAACCCCAAGATACATGCCTCGTACTCAGCCATATTGTTGGTGCAATGAAAACGCAGTTGAGCAGTAACAGGATAATGATGTCCTGTTTCAGATATGAGCACAGCCCCTACTCCGACTCCTTTTGCGTTCGCCGCTCCGTCGAAGAAGAGCTTCCACCCCGGATCCTTGGTTAGTTCTAACCCCTCAATTTGCAACACCTCTTCGTCTGGAAAATACGTCCTCAAGGGTTCGTATTCGTCATCAACAGGATTTTCAGCTAAGTGATCGGCCAGGGCTTGAGCTTTCATAGCCGTCCTTGTCACGTATATGATGTCGAATTCCGTAAGTAATATTTGCCATTTTGCTAACCTCCCTGTAGGCATAGGTTTCTGGAAAATATACTTCAACGGATCCAGGCGCGAAATGAGGTAAGTGGTGTAAGAAGACAAGTAGTGTTTCAGCCTTTGGGCTACCCAAGTCAGGGCGCAACATGTCTTTTCTAGATGAGTGTACTTGACCTCGTGGACTGTAAACTTCTTACTGAGGTAGTAAATGGCCCGTTCCTTCCTGCCAGTAAGATCATGCTGCCCCAGTACGCAGCCGAACGAATTCTCCAGAACCGTCAGATAAAGAATCAGGGGTCTGCCCGGTTCAGGCAGAACTAGTACAGGTGGATTTGACAGATACCCATTGATTCGGTCAAACGCTTCCTGACATTCTGTCGTCCATTCTATCGCAGCGTCTTTCTTCAATAGGCGGAATATGGGTTCACAGGTTGCCGTAAGCTGGGCAATAAACCTACTGATGTAATTCAACCTTCCCAACAGACTCATTACCTCTGTTTTATTCTTTGGCGGGGGTAACTCCTGAATGGACTTGATTTTGGATGGGTCCAACTCAATGCCCCGTCGGCTGACGATGAATCCTAGCAACTTTCCCGATGGAACTCCGAATGCGCATTTGGCCGGATTAAGCTTGATGTCGTACCTTCGAAGCCTTTGAAAGAACTTCCGGAGATCGGCAACATGGTCTTCTTGACGCCTAGACTTTATGATCACATCATCCACGTACACTTCAATTTCCTTGTGTATCATGTCATGGAATACCGTAGTCATCGCCCTCATATATGTTGCCCCTGCATTCTTCAAACCGAACGGCATCACTCGGTAGCAATAAGTCCCCCACGGCGTGATAAAAGCCGTCTTTTCGGTGTCCTCTTCATCCATCAAAATCTGATGATATCCCGCATAACAGTCCACAAAGGATCCGATTTCGCGTCCAGCGCAATTATCAATCAGGATATGGATATTGGGAAGCGGGAAATTATCCTTAGGACTCGCCTTGTTGAGGTTGCGATAGTCCACACATACTCTGATCTTTCCGTCTTTCTTTGGCACTGGTACTACATTAGCCAACCATTCAGGGTATCGAGTGACACGGATGACTTTCGCCTGCAACTGCTTGGTTACTTCCTCTTTGATCTTCACACTCATCTCCGTCTTGAATTTCCGCAGCTTTTGCTTGACGGGAGGATATGCCGGATCAGTGGGTAATTTATGAACCACTAGATCAGTGCTGAGTCCTGGCATGTCGTCGTTGTGAGCACGTGATTTTTGCCTAACATGAATTACTCCCACAAAATCAAAACAAAAATCGTCTATTTTTTACGATGTGTATTTGTGTGAATTTTTGTGTTATTTCTGGTAATTGTTTGCATTTGTATATGCATGATTATATGTGTTTAAATTAATAAAAATACAAAAATAGGTCATATTTACATTTTTGATCTAACTTTGCAATTAGGGGTAGTTTAAGTTTATTTTTGCAAAATAAAATCACAAAAATATGTATTTTTGCTTTTCTAGTATTTAAATGCCTAATTGTGTGATTTATATTTAATTGATGTTTAAATTGAGTGTGTTAATTGTTCATATAACCTAATTAGTATTTCTTATAATTTAATTGACTTTGTAGTGTAATTAGAATTTTTTGTTTTAATAAATTGAGAATTAAAATTAAAAAGAGAAGAGAAAAGGAAATAATTAGGAGTACAAAATCGAATTTGGGCCAATTCAAAATGCCAAATCAGGAGCCCAACCTAAATGACCCCTTACCCAAAACCCGATCTGCCAAAAAACTACCCGACCCGGTTCGAATTATCACTGACCAAACCCCATTCAATCCTCATTTCCTAAATCCCTTTCAAACCCTAAAGGCCCCTCCCCCACAGCTCCAATCTGCCGCCGCCAGAGACACCCAAACCCACCTCTCCATCTATCACCGGACACAACCAACGGCAGACCAACAGAAGCCGCCGCCTTCCCCGTCTTCTCGCCTCTGCCAGCGAGACCACCCGTCTCCTTCTTCAGCAGAGAAAAAGAGAAAAAAACCAGCCGCCTCTGCTCCTTGAATCTCCACGCCGATCACCCCCGTCTTCAACAATAGCCGCAAACCGACAAAACTTCAACCAACAGCCGCAACACCACTCTTATCATCATTTCCGTCTCCATTTCATACCCAAACCATCAAGCCCCAAAACGAATTGTAAGAACCCTAAATGTCGAATTAGGGATTTGCTTTCGGATTTTCAGAGAAATTGGGTCTAATAGACCTTAATTGATTTGTTTTCGCTTGAAAACATTTCAATTAAGGTCCATTCGATTCCAAATACGAAAATTCAAGTGGCCGGCCACTGCTTCGTTTCGAATTGTTCGGAGGTACTGTTTTACTCCCTTTCTTTCCTTGTTGTTTTATTCGTTTTGATTATGGTCGTTTCGTTTGTTGATATTTCTTCGGACAGATATCAATTCTCTGTTTTTTCTTCATCTCTTGGGACCGTTTTATTTGGTCGACTTGTTGTTTCTCTGATTTGTTTGTTATTCTTCGCTGTTTAACGAGTGATTGTGAATCGAATTCGATTCGTTGTTAATATCGTTAAGTTGTTTGATATTGAATTTATACATGCTGTCCAAAATTGTGTAGTCACTGCTTGTCGGATTTGTTTGCCGATTACGCATATCGTAATCGGCTAATCGAATGATACAGAATATGTGTTTGCATCGATTAGCGTCGTCGATTAGTTAGCTTCATTTTTTCTCTTTTCTCTTCTTTGGCCGAGAACACTGTTTCATTGAATTGCCAATTCTAAAGTTCTGTTTTGTCTATTTGATTACCAATGTTGTTGAATACAGGTTCGCGTCGATTAGCGTCGTTGAACATTTAGTTTCGTATTTGCTTCATTTTTTCTTCTTTTCTCTCGGCTTTGAGTGTTATAATTTGTTGAATTTGTTTGTCGGCTTTTTGTTGTCGATCATACATGTTGTGATTCGACTTAACGAATGTTGTCATTTCAATTCGCAAATTGGTTGTTTGAAATTCCGGGCAGTGGTTCACTGTTTTGCTTGAATTAAAAATTTTCGGTTTGTTTGATTGTTCAGAGTGTTGAGCTAATTGTTGGATTGTTTGTTTTGAACCATTGTTGATTCTAAATTAGGTTGTGAATTGGATATAGCTGTTAGTCCATTTAAGTAGCCCTAAAATCAACCTTTAAAGTGCAATACACATGGAAATAAGTTGTTAAAACTTGCTGGACAACAGTGTATTTCATTAGTTTTTACCTTTAGGACTTTGTTTAGATGTTTAAAACCCATACTTAGACACAACAGTGGGCTGTCAGGGAATATAATGATAAAAAAAGTTTGAATTCTTAATTGTTTGAATGCTTTTTGAGCTGGAAATAAGAAAGAACATGGGGTATGACTAAAAAAGACTAAAGGGTGCACATGAGTTAGGGAATAAAACAGGCTGGAAGGGGAGTTGATAAGGGGGATAATGATTCTGTTTTGTCATTTTGGAGGATATAAATGAGGCAGGGAACTCACTGGAATGGGGACTGAGATTGAGGTATACACATAGACATTGAGATACATACTGGCAGAACACTAGGCACACACTGGAGACTGGCAGGATAGAGAGGGATTAAGCAGAAGGAATTCTGAAAATACATAGAGAGAGCTTAAGATCTTTTGAGAATCTGGAAAACAGAAAACACGCACGAAGAGAGATACTTACTGGAAAAACAGAGAGTAGAGGAGAGTTTTACCTCTAGTTTTCTTCACTGAAACTTACTCTGTTTCTGCCCTCTCTTGGTTTTCCCCGGATTCTTGTTTTGATTTAAAAATCATCTTTGAGATTATTGGTTGTCTTTGGGTTACTGTTTTCTGTCGAAATTCTATTTTGGATCTGCCACTGCTGTGCTGTTTTGGTTTAGTCCATTTGCTGCATACTGTTTCTTGCTGCTAACTCCTCCATTTGTTCAATTCTACTTCCAGGTATTTCCTTATAATTCATAGCATGATAAGCTGAAGCTATGGGTCTGGTTCTCCGTATAAGGCATTTGAAGTACATGAAATAAACATGAAGTTTAAATTCAGTTTGTGTGAAGCATGTCAATTAAGTATGTAATTTATTTACTCATGCTAGCTTAACTACTTTGAGTTAATCAGTTGAACATCTATTCATTTTAAAGCTAAGATTTCATTTAAACATGGTTGAAAGTGAAACTCTCATCTTAGTTTGACGTGTGTAAATGAGTATGAGGATTGTTAAGCTTATTGATGAAGTTGTTTGGTCTTGAGGAGTATTTGTGGATATGGGTCCTATGTTAGGGGTATGGCATATCAATGCTGTAGTTTCAGAAGTCTAGCTTAGATTTACCCCTCTTCAGATGCTGTGTCAAGCATTGTGAGAAGTTTATTTTGTACTTAGATGAATTTGTAGTGTACTCGAGTGAAATTGTTATATGAACAGCAGGACATTGTAAATTCTTCAGTGTTTAAGAGGTTTGTTACTATGTTTGGAAGGTTAGTTTAGCCGTCAAAGTTTTGAGTATCTTTATGAGTATGTTTAAGCTCGACAGTTAATTTAAGTAAACTTGACAGTTAATTTGAACTTATTGTTATTCTATTGTTATTTAGTAACTCAGCAGCAAGTCATTGTTTGATCGAATTCTTGGGTAGTTTGAAGATAATTTTCTAGACTCGTTGAGTTCTATTCCATCACATTATTTAGATTTAGAGGGAGGTTTAAAGACTTATGGCTGTATGTATCTAATTGTCAAAAAAATGAAGCCTTATTTTTGTGGTTTAAAATTGGTAACATTTTTATTTTAGAATAATGTTCCTTTCAGGGACTCAACTTAAATTCCCCACTTCTTCTTTAAAAAAAGATGGAATCGTCTCACGTATCGATGCTTTCTTTTATTTAATCGAGAAATAACTTCAATAAACATGTACACCAACCAAAGTATCATCAAAGTTAATATTTTTCGCTTTATTTAGAATTAGCCTCTCGTTTAAAGTTTTAAATGTATAGTTTAATAAAAGCATTTCAGTCCATTAAAAGCATATAGGATAACATGTATTAAAAATCAGATATTTTTAGCCATTTATAATAATTGAAGCGACCGTGCTAGAACCACGGGATTCGGGGGTGCCTAACACCTTCCCTCGGGTCAACAGAATTCCTTACTTAGAATTTCTGGTTCGCAGACTTTATTTGGAAAGTCAAAAATTTCCTCGATTTGGGATTTAAATAAATCGGTGACTTGGGACACCATAATTTATTCCAAGTGGCGACTCTGAAATAAATAAATAATCCCATTTCGAATATTGTCACTTAAATTGGAAAAACTCCCTCACGCTTCTATCCTTCGGGGTAAGGGGCGCGCCAAAAGGAGGTGTGACAGCTCTGGCGACTCTGCTGGGGACACAGACCCAGAACTACTGGTTCATGGTTTAAGAATTCGAGCTTTGAATAATTATTTTATTTGGCTTACTTATTATCTGATTTTATTACATGTTTATATTTTATATGCTAAATGTTGTTTTACCGCTTTGATATTTTGTGAACTGTATATAAATTGTGCCGATACCCATTTTTTTTTTCTTTTTGAGTCTTTTGAAATATAATACCGGGCATTTGCTTGACATAGCCCGTTTTTTCTCAAGATAGCTGTGGTGCTTGGCACCCGGTGAAGGATTTTGTAGTCACACATGTTTAGGCGGAGAGTTTTGTCAATTAAGCCGGAAAGCCATGCTACCGGTGCACTGACACTCTTCGGCTCGAGTTGTCCGCTCGAGTTAAAGCCAGTCTAGACACTTTTCCAACAGGATGATGACTTAGAATAACAAGACCTTATGCCGGATCCCCGATAGGAACGTTTATTTGCATCATGTGCATATTTGACTTAGGAGGCTCAACACAGGGGTTGGGCCTGTCTAGGACAGGTGTACCTGAAACAAAAAGACCAACTTGTTGCATCTTTTTGTGTGCATTTATTTGTTTCGATCTTACATGCCGACCGGTTTGTTAAAAAAAGGAAGAAGTGGAAAACGTCAGGGTATATAGTTAAAATAATTTTATGAAAATAGTTAGAAAAAAATGCAAAAAATAAAAAAAATAAAAAAATAAAAATAAAAATAAAAATTCCAAACTAAATTTTCTTAATTTTATGAAAATAGTTAGTTTTTTTTGAAAATAATTTCTGAAAAATTGCAAAAAAAAATTCCAAACTAAATTTTCTTAATTTTATGAAAATAGTTAGTTTTTTTTGAAAATAATTTCTGAAAAATGCAAAAAAAAAAAAAATTTTCCAAATAAATTCTCTTAATTTTACGAAAATAGTTAGTTCTTTAAAAAATAAATTTCTGAAAAATGCAAAAAAAAAAAAAAAAATTTCAAATAAATTTTCTTAATTTTACAAAAATAGTTTAGTTTCTTTGAAAATAAATTTTCAAATAAATTTTCTTAGTTCCTTTGAAAATAATTTGTTTTAGAAATGCCGTTTAAAAAATAGTTCGTTTTCTTTTCTTAAAATGATTTAGTTCTTTTATTTTCGAACTACGCAAGTTTGATTCTCACCAAAAATGAGATACGTAGGCAACCCATATCGGGCTCAACTAATACTGATTTTTTTTAAAAAAAAAATAAATAAATAAAAATAAAAAATATATACTAGAATTAGGATTTTTGTTCTTAGTCAAGAGTTAGGAAATTTTGCAAAAAATAGCCAAACGCCTCAAAAGGGGCGCCGGAGGACTAATTTTGCAAAACGGAGTATAGACATCACACTGGTATCCTGTTATACAGCCTTCAAATCTTCTTCAAGTGCTGAAAGGCCGTATTAACAAGATTCGTTTTAATAAAAAAAATAAAAAAAAAAATAAAAAATAATTAAAAAAAAAAATCTTAAATCCATTTTTTATCTTTTCTAGGATCAGCATGACTTCCTCGCAACGAATCGGCCAAAAAGGGTGAGAGACGAAATGCCACCTATGTTCATGGTCCAGGACAAAACCCCAGATCGGCTCCGTAAATGGTGGACTAGTTTTTCAGCTTGGGAAAGAAATCAAGTTCACAAGCACCTCAAATTTCTTCCGGACATCATGATGATAAAACCGGATAAAAACGTGATCAGAGCTTTAGTGAGTTTTTGGGACTCAACAAGCAATGTGTTCAAATTCCGGAATTGTGAAATGACACCCACTTTGGAAGAATTGGGCGGACTCACAGGGCTCGGAAGAGATTTGCACAAGATGAGACCTGCAGCTCCTAGGCAGATGAGTGTGAATAACTTCTTGAAAAAGCTATGTCTCCGGCGGGTTCCCCTCGTTTGTCTGGAGAACGGTTGGGTGCCACTAGATTATCTCTACGACAGATTTGGTGATAAGGAAGGGTTTGGGAAATTCTCAAACGTCGAATTTGTTAACCAGCTAAATTATGACGCCTGGGGAGATTTAAGAATCTATGCTTTCATGATCGCTTTTTTGGGAACCATGGTTTTTCCCGAACGTGGTGGACGCATCAGAATCCGTTTAGCTGCGGTGGTCTCATATATACAGAGTAACGAGGAACACACTGTTCTTCCGATGATATTAGGAGACATCTTCCGGGCCTTAACTCGGTGCCAAGAAGGACAAGACTATTTTGAGGGTTGCAATATTTTATTACAAATGTGGTTTATAGAACACCTCTACCATCACCCAATTGTGATAAACTTCAAAGCAGATTGGCTGAATTATATTCGCTGTCATACAAACAGAGCCGCCCGTTGTAGCCTTCCAGAAGACTTGAGGACTTGGCAAGAACTCCTCAACTCGTTGAGAGCCGATCAACTTACCTGGAATTATTATTGGTTCCCTTCCGCCAAAATCACGCATATGTCGACATACCGCCCATTCTACATATTAATGGGTTTCAGGGGTTTCCAACCATATGCCCCGCTACGTGTCATGCGGCAGCTGGGAAGAGAACAGAAAAAGGCCCCAATCGAGGATATGCGATCATTTGTATGGGAATTTGTGACAGAAGAGACCCCGAGGGAGACTTATGCACAGAAGGTTTGGTTCGGTAGTCGACTCTCCGACATCAACGAAATGGTTGCCGACCGGGAACGGGGAGAAGTGAGTCTCGCTTATCTTGAATGGTTCCACAACCAACCAATACCAGAGCAAAGGTCAGAAAGGTCAGTGAAGTATGCCGTCGATTGGGAGAGAGAAATAGAAGCCAGAGTTAGGGAGGTTGAGCATGAAACAGCACAAAATTTCCAATCTTGCATCAACACTTTAAAAGAAGACAAAGGAATCCCGGAAGCAGCCATGGACATACAACAGGCTGACTTCGATCGGGAAAGGGCCGGTTGGGAGCAGGAAAGAGAAGCACTCCAAACTCGAATTCAAGAGATGCAATTGGCCGCAGTAAGGTCAAGGAGGAGTCGGAGTGATCAAATGCTGATAAATGATTTGGAAAGAAAAGCCTTTGAACACCAAGAAGACTTGGAGAAGGCAAAAGCGGCTTTGGTTGCAGTCCGAACAAAATGGAAGAGAGCGGCCCACCAAGAAGCACTCCGTCTACAACAAGTAGAGAAAGACTATGATGCGATCATCGTTGATTTGAGAAAAGCAAATGCCACTCTTAAAGAGCGAACTCTCAGGCAAGTCCAGGATGCTAAAGCAGATAGAGACCGTTGTCACAACTTGATGTCACGGATGGAAAGACAAATAGATAGGCTCTTGGACCATGTATCCGGCAACTCTCAAGTATTAGGGCAAAGAACAGGCACATAGAGCAGCTGCTCAGAGAAAAGGACATAATCAGAACCAGGATCAATGAGATCGGGCACTACATTACTATGAGGTGTTTGAACTGCGAACAAGTACCTCGGCCTGCCCTCTTTTCTTCAATCATGGAATGTGTCCACCAGGTCATGGCAGAATTGGGAAGTATACAGAAAGATCTCACCCCAAGAACTGCAGCAAGGCCAAACAGCGCCCCCCGGGTGCAAAGATTCGAGGCGTTGGAACATGCTTAGGAGAGTCTTTTGTTTTAGAGTCCGTTTGTCCTTTTACAAGTTTTTCTCCATTGTTGTATTTTGCAAGTTGTTTCAAGTTTTAAGTTTGTTGAAATAAAATTCATGAACACTTCATCTTATGTCTATTGTTTCCGAACTACGCCCGGTCTGATTCATGCGGGGACATGATACGTAGGCAATCCACATAAGATTCGACCATCACTAAAAAATAAATAAATAAAAATAAAAATGAAAAAAGGGGGGGGGGAAAAGAAGATCGATGAAAGATGAAAGCGAAAGAAAATACAAACCGGAATGACGCATCGCAAACGAATACATGTAGCAACATTATCACCTGTATAAGTGCATCACACCCAACGTGAGATTACTTATTTGTTATGTTGTTTCAGACTAACCGTTTGTTTGCTGAAATCCAGGTTTTAGTAAAAGTGGTTGACTTTGCGGTAATCCGGCACCACATTCGTACTTCACAAGGTCCAAAGGAAAAGTTCGGCAGCCTGAGAGTACTCATTCCTATTTCACTAGATCAAAAAGGGTGCCGACATGTCTTCAGAAATGCCTTTAGCAACCATCCCCGTTTCAGAGGAAAGCTCATTGGCAACCATCCCGGCTACTGAGTCGGCAGCTTTGGAAGAGAATAGAATGCTGCGTTGCCGCATGCTCGAGATGTTGGACGATTGGAACAACGGGAAAGAGCCCCCGAGTCCGGTCCCCGGGTTCCCTGAAATTCTTCTCAGGTCAAGCGGTATTACAAATACCCCCATCAATTACCCGCCTACTCTGTTCGGGTATTCCAATGCTACAAACCTCTCCGAATCACCCTCCACATCCCATCCTCGGGTAGCACCACATGATACATCTGCAAGAACGTCCGTTGAATTGCCAGTTCCAATCACAACGCACCCCACCGCACATGCTCCTTTCTTCGACTCCTCATCCTTTACATTCCCGGCACCACCGCTCACACGGGACCATACCCAGGTTGCAGCCAATACATATTCTCAGCCACCTCGATATGAGTTCCTACCGAGCCAAAATCCAAAGACCCCCGAGCAGGACGAGATGGCAAAAAGAATGAGGAGTTTGGAACAAAGCTTTAAGAACATGCAAGGTCCGAGTGGACAGAAGAGTGTATCTTACGCCGATCTGTGCATGTTCCCGCACGTCCATTTGCCATCAGGTTTTAAGACACCAAAGTTCGAAAAGTACGACGGACATGGCGACCCCATTGCTCATTTGAAGAAGTACTGTAATCAATTGAGGGGTGCCGGCGGCAGAGAAGAATTGTTGATGGCGTACTTCGGAGAAAGTTTGGTCGGAATAGCATCCGAATGGTATATGGATCAAGACATATCTCGATGGCACATCTGGGATGATCTGGCCAGAGATTTTGTAAAACAATTCCAATACAACATCGATATTGCGCCGGACAGAAATTCTCTATCGAACTTAAAAAAGAAGCCCTCAGAAAGCTTCAGAGAATATGCCATCAAGTGGCGAGAGCAAGCGTCCAGGGTGAAACCCCCCATGGACGAAATTGAAATGGTCACGACTTTTCTCCAAGCTCAAGAGCCCGATTACTTTCAAAATATGATGTCGGCAATGGGAAAACCTTTTGCCGAAGCTATCAAGATCGGAGAGATGGTAGAAAATGGCTTGAAAACATGGCGAATTTTGAGCCAAGCGGCCATTCGGGCAACTTCCCAAGCCATTCAAGGCGGGTCTGGAGGGATGCCCCGAAGCAAGAAGAAAGAAGAATCTGCTATGGCAGCGGTAGAAGACAGGAGATATCGAACCTCAAGGCAGGTATTCTCCGACAGGGCCCCCCAACATTACTATCCACATCACGGCATGGCTTATGCTCCTCCGCCTCCACCCTATGCAATCATGAACATTCAACCTCAGGCACGGCCACAGCCACCAGCCAACAGGAATCCACCTCCATTCCAGAGAAACCAACCTCCTTACCCAAACCAGTATAATCCACGGCCAAATAACGCTCGCCACCGTGAGCAACCCAAAACGAGCTTTACACCGATCGGGGAGCCGTATTCCACTCTTTTCCCAAAACTCAGGCAAGAAAACCTATTGCAGCCTGTTCCGCAGAACAGGCAGAATCCAGACTCTCCTGCCTACCAGAGAGGGATATACTGTGCATATCATTCAGGTGTTGAAGGACACAGTACTGACAATTGTTGGACGTTAAAGAAGGCAGTGCAAGAATTGATCAATCAAGCGAGGATCGTCTTCGCAGATGAAGACATCCCAAATGTGACAAACAACCCATTACCAGCCCACAACAACGGACCGGTGATTGGGATGATTTGTGACGACAAAGAATTTGACCCAACTTTGAAAGCGATAATCGCCATCGCCAACATAGAGAAGCGTCCTGAGGCTACCCCGAAACAAGAGAAAATGGGGAAAAAGGTTGAAGCTCTTGAAACCAAATCCGAAAAGACGATTGAATTGAAAGCATCGTCTCAGAAGGGCGGAAGTCCTTTACCTCCCACGAGGTAAAGTGGAAAAACCATTGTCCATCGGTGCCCCCAAGAAGTTCCATTTAAAGAGAGAAACATCAATGTATGTACCAAAGGGAACTTATGTGGCCCGAAAACCAGATGAACCTGTGGTTATTGCACGCGTGCAACAAAAACCAATGACAGATCCATCCGCAGTACCCTAGAGCTACCAACGAACACTTGTTATGCGCAAAGGGAAAGAGATAGTGGGAAATTCATCTGAGAGTGTCTTAGGACAGAAGTACTTAAACACACAGGAGGTAAATAACGCCACACAAAGGCGTTTCCCGTCAAAGAAACCTGTAAGTGATGAAGAGGCCGAGGTCTTTTTTCAAAAGATGCAAATGCCCGATTACGAGGTGATAGACCAACTGCGTAAATGCCCAGAGCAGGTTTCGATGTTGTCCCTTCTAATGAAGTCTACTGAACATCAAAAGGTTTTGCTAAAAGCCTTGAATGAGGCATACGTGCCTATTGAGACTTCATCCGAGCAACTTGAAAGAATGACAGAAAGATTCTTCGCGATCAATCAGATTTCCTTCAGTAAAGCTGATTTGCCTTTGGAGGGTGCCGCCCACAACAAAGCTTTGCATTTGACTGTCAAAAGCGAAGGCTACTATATGAAGAGGGTCATGGTTGACGGAGGTTCGGGGGTAGACATATGCCCGCTTTCCACTTTAGGCCGCATAGGAATCGGAGCCTGAAAGGATTCGGCCTAACAATATATGTGTGCGAGCTTTTGACGGTGTGAAAAGAGATACCGTCGGAGAGATTGATGTGATTATGACCATCGGCCCGGTGGACTTCGAAGTGACATTCCAAGTCTTGGATATGGACACTTCTTACAATTTTCTTCTAGGGAGACCATGGATTCATGCGGCCGGAGCTGTGCCCTCTACCCTCCATCAGATGTTGAAATTTGAGCACAAAGGACAAGAGATCGTGGTCCACGGGGAAGATGAGCAATCAATTTACCGAGATCCATCCATACCTTGCTTGGAAGCGGAAGCGGAAGCGGGAAGCGAAAACATTGTCTATCAAGCTTTCGAGATTGTGTTGGCAGATCAACACGAAGAAGGGAACCCTCTCCCCCAACCTTTTTTGTCTAATGCCTCCATCACGGTGGCGAAAGAAATGATTAAACATGGCTTCCAGCCAGGAAAAGGTTTGGGAAAGTCCCTACAAGGAGTGCCAAAGCTGATAACTTTACCTGTAGCTGAAAAGTTTTTCGGAGTGGGCTTTCGCCCAACCCCTGAAGATGAAAGATGGGCCAACAAGAGAAAGGAGAAAGGATGGGTTCTGCCGCAACCATTGCCGCATCTGTACCAAACTTTTGTCCGACCAAGGTACAGTGAAGAAGAAGAAGACGAGGTCTTTACAACGGAGGAAATTGAAGACATATGTGGGGCCATGAGGCAAATGCTCTATGATGTTAATATGGTCCAATCGGGAGAAGGAACAAGCACCGCTGAGGTGCTGTATGTGGGCCCTGAAGCTAAATTGCAAAATTGGAAAGCCACACCCTTCCCAATCAGGCGGGAGTTCTGGTAGATTTGTCCTGTCGTTTTTCCTTCATCACAAGTTACTTCAAGATGTAGCTTGGATGTTTTTCTTTGTTTTCTTGTATTTTTGATTTCCCCAATGTAATTTTGTTTGTTTTCAGAAAATTCCAAGAAAATAGAATAAATATTTCCTTACTTTTGCACTCTTTCTAATTTTGTTATTTATTCTTCCTTTTCAATCCTAATAATGCGGCTTTAAATAACATGACATGCTTGCGGAACTCATGCTCAAATCCGAACACGCCACCTAATCTGGAAATAATGAACCAAGAACCGGAATACGATGAAGACGAGGCTTTTAGGGAAATAAATCGAGAATTGGAACATTTCGAGAATAAACCTAAGCCAAACTTGAATGACACCGAACCGGTTAATTTGGGAACTGATGAAGAGGTCCGAGAGACCAAGATAAGCATCCACACATATGAGAAAACACGAGATGCAATAATCCAACTCTTGTTTGAATTTAAAGACGTGTTTGCTTGGTCTTACGATGACATGCCAGGATTAGGAGCTGATCTAGTGGTGCACAAATTACCAATCTACCCTGACTGTCGCCCAGTGCAACAGAAGCAGAGAAAGTTCAAGACTGACATCAATGATAAAATCAAAGAAGAAATCACTAAGCAGTTGAAAACGGGGGTAATCCGAGTGGTACAATACACCACGTGGTTAGCTAATGTTGTGCCCGTGCCAAAGAAGGACGGAAAAACTCGAGTATGTGTTGACTACCGAGATTTGAATAAAGCGAGTCCTAAAGATAACTTTCCTTTACCAAATATCCACATCCTTGTTGATAACTGTGCCAAACATGAGATACAGTCGTTTGTGGATTGTTATGCGGGATATCATCAAGTGTTGATGGATGAAGAGGATGCCGAGAAGACCGCTTTTACCACACCTTGGGGAACTTACTGTTATAGAGTCATGCCGTTCGGTTTGAAAAACGCAGGAGCAACATACATGAGAGCTATGACTGCCATTTTCCACGACATGATGCATCAGGAAATAGAGGTGTACGTGGACGATGTGATCATCAAATCCAGAACTCAAGGCGATCATGTGCGAGACTTGAGGAAATTCTTTGAGAGGTTGCGGAAGTACGATTTGAAACCGAATCCGGCCAAATGCGCTTTTGGAGTCCCGTCAGGTAAACTTTTGGGTTTCATAGTCAGTAGAAGAGGTATTGAATTAGATCCCACAAAGATAAAATCCATCCGAGATTTACCTCCCCCCAGAACAAAGAAAGATGTAATGAGTCTTCTAGGCCGACTGAACTACATCAGTAGGTTCATCGCTCAGTTGACTTCCACATGTGAACCCATATTCAAGTTGTTGAAGAAAGATGCTGCAATCAAATGGACAACTGAATGCCAAGAAGCTTTTGACAAGATCAAAGAATATTTGTCAAACCCTCCAGTCTTAGTCCCGCCAGAGCCAGGGAGACCTCTTTTCTTGTATTTAACAGTCTTGGAAAACTCTTTTGGTTGTGTTCTCGGACAACGTGATGCGGCAGAGAAGAAAGAGCAAGCGATTTACTACCCGAGCAAGAAATTCACTAGTTATGAGGTCAAGTACACTTTGCTGGAAAGAACGTGTTGTGCTTTAACTTGGGTCGCTCATAAATTGAGACACTACCTCCAAGCCCATACGACTCACCTCATTACTCGGTTGGATCCTTTGAAGTATATATTCCAGAAACCGATGCCCACCGGAAGATTGGCAAAGTGGCAAATCCTGCTCACTGAGTTTGACATAGTCTATGTCACTCGCACGGCAATGAAGGCCCAAGCATTGGCAGACCATTTGGCCGAGAACCCGATCGACGAAGAGTATCAACCATTGAATACCTACTTTCCTGATGAAGAGGTAAATACGACAGAAGTTGTTTCGGAAGACAGTCATGCTTAGAAAATGTTTTTCGATGGGGCGGTAAACGCTAAAGGTGTAGGGATTGGGGCAATCTTGATCTCTCCTGCTGGTCAGCATTATCCGGCCACGGCTAGGCTCCGTTTCTTCTGCACGAACAATACAGCTGAGTATGAAGCTTGTATCATGGGCATGAATATGGCGATTGATCAGGGCGTCGAAGATTTGTTGATCATGGGAGATTCAGATCTAATTATCAAACAATCTCAAGGTGAATGGGAAACTCGAGACGTTAAACTCCTCCCTTATCGACAGCACGTGAACATTCTTGGCAAGCGATTTGCATCGATAGAGTTCAGGTATATCCCACGATGTCACAATGAACTAGCCGATGCACTTGCCACTTTAGCTTCAATGCTACCTTATCCGGGCAACGCCCATGTCAATCCCTTGGAAATTCAAATCAGGGAAAGCCACGGTTATTGCAATGCAATCGAAGAAGGACCGAGCGTCAAGCCATGGTATTACGATATCGGGAGATTTCTGAAAACGCAAGAATACCCAGAACATGCTACTGGAGATCAAAAGAGGACCATTAGGAGACATGCAGGTGGTTTCTTTTTGAGCGGCGAGGTCATGTACAAAAGAACCCCAGATCTTAACCTTTTAAGGTGTGTTGATGCCGAAGAAGCAGGAAGAATCATGCACGAAGTACACGCAGGAGTATGCGGGCCTCATATGAACGGGTATGTCTTAGCCAAGAAAATCCTTCGAGCAGGTTATTATTGGATGACCATGGAGAAAGATTGTTTCGGTTTTGTCCGAAAATGCCATCAATGTCAGGTACATGGAGATCTGATTCATGCACCTCCAACTGAGCTGCATCCTATGTCAGCGCCGTGGCCATTTGTCGCTTGGGGAATGGATGTCATCGGCCCGATTGAGCCGAAAGCTTCGAATGGACACCGATTCATATTGGTGGCTATCGACTACTTCACAAAATGGGTCGAAGCCGTCACTCTCAAATCAGTCACCAAGAAAGCTGTGGTGGATTTTGTACACTCAAATCTTATCTGTCGTTTTGGTATACCCGCAACTATCATCACGGACAATGCTGCGAATTTGAACAGTCATATGATGGAAGAAATATGCGAGCAATTCAAAATAACGCATAGGAACTCCACCCCTTATCGGCCCAAAGCCAATGGTGCCGTGGAAGCAGCAAACAAAAACATTAAGAAGATTTTGAGAAAGACAATCCAAAGTTCTAGACAATGGCATGAACAATTACCGTTCGCTTTATTGGGATACCGTACTACAGTACGCACATCGGTGGGAGCAACTCCATACCTGCTAGTCTATGGAACTGAGGCTGTGATACCGGCAGAGGTAGAAATTCCTTCGCTTCGTACAATTGTCGAAGCAGAGATTGAAGATAGCGAGTGGGTTAAGATTCGTTTGGAACAATTAACTTTGATCGATGAAAAGCGAATGGCTGCAGTCTGTCATGGACAACTGTACCAACAGAGAATGGCTCGTGCTTACAACAAGAAAGTACGACCGAGAAATTTCGAAGTAGGTCAGTTGGTTTTAAGACGCATTCTTCCACATCATGAGGAAGCGAAAGGAAAATTCGCTCCTAATTGGAAAGGACCATACATCATTAGGAAGATACTGCCAAGAAGAGCATTATACTTGGGAGACATGGAAGGAAAAGACCCTGAAACGGCTGTGAATGCAGATGCTGTGAAAAGGTATTATGTCTGAACTTGCTTCAACGAGGTCCTCACAAGTCGAAATGATTGAAGGCTTTTATTCCCGCTACCCAAACACTACCAACCCTTTTGTAAACCCTTTGAGCTGGTTACTTTTCTTTGGCTACCCTCTTTGGAATCCAAATAAAAAAAAAAGAAAAAAAAACCAAACAAAATAAAACAAAACAAAATTACGTGAACTACGTTCTGACTTGATTCCGAAAGGATACGTAGGCAACCTCTCCCTGAGGTTCAGTCACACCAAATCAAAAATCCCGGTTTCCCCAAAAATGAAACTGGGGCAGATGATATTTTTGATTCGGTTTAAGATCCGTCAAGATGATTCCAAAGTTGTAATTTTGTTTACAATTCTTGTTACCCGAACCAAGTACAATTCCTTCAAGATCGATTGGAAGTTGTGAAAACATCATTGTTGCGATCCGGGTTTCCTGGAATGAAAAGAAATAAAATGAGAGAGTCTTATTGGTGAAAACCTTCGGGCACCATAAGACGATGGAAGTAGATAAATAAAATGAGAGAGTCTTATTGGTGAAAACCTTCGGGCACCATAAGACGATGGAAGTAGAGAAATACAAAATGAGAGAGCTTGTTGGTAAAAACTCGCAAAGAGTGCTATCTGGCGATGGTAAGAAGAGAAATGAGAGAGGTCGATTGGCGAAAACCCGCAAAAGGGCGCTATCAACCGAAAAGTTTGTTTCACCACGAGAGGTCCCGGCACGGCTCCTTAGCTCGGAAATATAGACCCGTTTTGGTTCATAAGAAAATGGGAGTTTTGTGACGATCGAGCATCTAGTCCGAGGAGCATGTCATGTTGGTTAAAGTCAGCGTATACCTCAGATAAGTCCTTCTTTTCTCCCTCGAAAGGGACTCCTCTATCTTTGATACGTTTTTCCATTCTTTGATTCATTCTTCTTCTTTGAATCCTTTTCGGTTTAATTTTAATTCTGAAAATATTACAAAGGAAGGTGACAGGACCAGTTTTACAGGACTCCGCCTGGTAAAGAAGAAAAGAAAAACAGCCTCAAGTGGTGTATTGTTACAATCCACGATTGGATCGTAATGATCGATTGTTTCCAAAGGAAAAGAGTTTTAGAAAGGAAATGGAAATCAAAGGCTAAGGTCTTGGAAGAGACGGAATAAGGCAGAAGGATGGAACCTACACGGAAAATCCTCATAGAATTCTGGGAATGAACCCGGTCAGTTTGAAAGGAAGTCACCCCAAAGACAATTGGTAGCGAACTTCTCAATGAAAATGGGGAAACAATCAAGCAATGAAGATAACCAAGGCCGCAAAGCCAACCACTTTTTTCAACCTGATAAAATGTTCTTTGTTGAAAGCAGGTCTGTTTAATTGTGCAAAAAGAAGGTACCACTCAAATAAGTGAAATACGCAAGCTTTGAAATGGCTTTGGAACAAGGAAAACACATAAAAAGGTAAGTTTCTTTTAGAGATTTATCCTATGCATTTGTTGATGTTTTAAAAGAACGCCTAAAAGAAGGCCAAAAAAAATGAAAGAAAAGAAAATGAAAACTCCAAAAAGAGAATCAAATCATATCAGTCCAATATCTCTTTGGACCGGCCAGAAAAACCGAGGGTTTTTCCGCCGTAAAGCCGTGAAACTTTTATCCCCGTCGTAAAACCGAGGATCTCCCGACCGTAAAACCGTGGAGCCATTTACTTTTACCACGCCAAAAAACCGAGGATCCGACGGCCAAAAACCGTTAGATATTGTTTGAATTCGCTAGAAAGCCGTGAAAATTTTATCCCGGTCGAAAACCGAGGATCTCCTAGTCAGTAAAATTGCGGAGCTATTTACTTTTACCACGGCTAAAAAACCGAGGATCCGACGGCCAAAAACCGTTAGATATTGTTTGAATTCCGCCGTAAAGCCGTGAAACTTTTATCCCGTCCAGAAAACCGAGGATCTCCTCGACGTAAAACTCGCGAGCTATTTACTTTTACCCCGCCAAAAACCGAGGATCCGACGGCCAAAACCGTTAGAATTTGTTTGAATTCCGCCGTAAAGCCGTGAAACTTTTATCCCGTCCAGAAAACCGAGTCTCCAGTCAGAAAACCGCGGAGCTATTTACTTTTACCCCGCCAAAAACCGAGGATCCGACTGCCAAAAACCGTTAGATATTGTTTGAATTCCGCCGTAAAGCCGTGAAACTTTTATCCCTGGTCGGAAACCAGGATCTCCCGATCGAAAACTGGGAGCTATTTACTTTTACCACGGCCAAAAACCGAGGATCCGACGGCCAAAACCGTTAGATATTGTTTGAATTCCGCCGAAAGCCGTGAAACTTTTATCCCGCCGAAAACCGAGGATCTCCCCACGCAGAAACTCGCGAGCTATTTACTTTTACCCCGCCAAAAACCGAGGATCCGACGGCCAAAAACCGTTAGAATTTGTTTGAATTCCGGCCGAAAGCCGTGAAACTTTTATCCCGTCCAGAAAACCGAGGATCCCCGCCGAAAACTCGCGAGCTATTTACTTTTACCCCGCCAAAAACCGAGGATCCGACGGCCAAAAACCGTTAGATATTGTTTGAATTCCGCCGAAAGCCGTGAAACTTTTATCCCGTCGAAAATCGAGGATCTCCCCGCCAGAAAAACCGCGGAGCTATTTACTTTTACCCCGCCAAAAACCGAGGATCCGACGGCCAAAAACCGTTAGATATTGTTTGAATTCCGCCCAGAAAGCCGTGAAACTTTTATCCCCGGTCAGAAAACCGAGGATCTCCCAGTCAAAAAACTGCGGAACCATTTACTTTTACCCCGGCCAAAAAACCGAGGATCTGACGGCCAAAAAACCGTTAGATATTGTTTGAATTCCGCCCAGAAAGCCGTGAAACTTTTATCCCGGTCAGAAAACCGAGGATCTCCCAGTCGAAAACTGCGCCGAACCATTTACTTTTACCCCGGCCAAAAACCGAGGATCCGACGGCCAAAAACCGTTAGATATTGTTCGAATTCCGGCCGTAAAGCCGTGAAACTTTTATCCCGTCAGAAAACCGAGGATCTCCCAGTCAGAAAACTGCGGAGCCATTTACTTTTACCCCGGCCAAAAAACCGAGGATCTGACGGCCAAAAAACCGTTAGATATTGTTTGAATTCCGGCCAGAAAGCCGCGAAACTTTTATCCTCGGTCAAAAACCGAGGATCTGACGGCCAAAAAACCGTTAGATATTGTTTGAATTTCGGCCAAAAGCCGTGAAACTCTTCTACAAAATCCCGGCCAGAAAGCCGTTGAACCTTTGTGAAACCATGATTTTCTTACCCAATGCCAAAGAGTCTTTTAATCACTAACTCACGAAATTTTCCTAGCAAAACTGGGGCAGAAAAATTTCGTTCGTTTGTTTGTTTTGTTGTCTAAATAGGTTTGACCTCGAGACGCAAGGATCAAGATAACCTACAAATGGGACATCAATCCAGAGTGAAGAAAAGAAGAAAAGAACCGAAAGAAAAGATTTCAAACGTTGGAGTAAACAAAGGCGCGGATTGCTCCGAATCTGATTGGAGTAACAAGCTCCACCGACTCCGTTTCACTTAATGTTACAGAAATAAACAAGAACGTACAACTTGTTGAGCATCAAGATTCAGATCGAGGTCTACAACAAATCAACTAAGATTCAAGATCAAGTTTTCAAGAGAATCATAGATAGGAATCTTGTAACTCATAGTTTGATAGCATAGCTAGTTCAACTTTAATTTCTCTTTTGGTGTAATAAGGAGGTCAGTAAGCAGTAAGCAGCAACAGCAGCAACAGCAGCAACAATAGCAACAGTAACAGCAAAGTGTCAGTTCACGGCAGTCCCAGCTACCAAAATTTCCTGAGGAGGCCTCCGAAGCAAAGGCTCGGTCAAACTCTTTCAAAATGCTTCCCACGGAGTATTCAAACGGGCAAAAATCGCTCGTATTTGCTCATTTATCTTTGCACGAAAACTCTTCGTGGTTTCCGCGCAAAGAGGGGCAGCTGTGAGCACGTGATTTTTGCCTAACATGAATTACTCCCACAAAATCAAAACAAAAATCGTCTATTTTTTACGATGTGTATTTTTGTGAATTTTCGTGTTATTTCTGGTAATTGTTTGCATTTGTATATGCATGATTATATGTGTTTAAATTAATAAAAATACAAAAATAGGTCATATTTACATTTTTTATCTAACTTTGCAATTAGGGGTAGTTTAAGTTTATTTTTGCAAAATAAAATCACAAAAATATGTATTTTTGCTTTTCTAGTATTTAAATGCCTAATTGTGTGATTTATATTTAATTGATGTTTAAATTGAGTGTGTTAATTGTTCATATAACCTAATTAGTATTTCTTATAATTTAATTGACTTTGTAGTGTAATTAGAATTTTTTGTTTTAATAAATTGAGAATTAAAATTAAAAAGAGAAGAGAAAAGGAAATAATTAGGAGTACAAAATCGAATTTGGGCCAATTCAAAATGCCAAATCAGGAGCCCAACCTAAATGACCCCTTACCCAAAACCCGGTCTGCCAAAAAACTACCCGACCCGGTTCGAATTATCACTGACCAAACCCCATTCAATCCTCATTTCCTAAATCCCTTTCAAACCCTAAAGGCCCCTCCCCCACAGCTCCAATCTGCCGCCGCCAGAGACACCCAAACCCACCTCTCCATCTATCACCGGACACAACCAACGGCAGACCAACAGAAGCCGCCGCCTTCCCCGTCTTCTCGCCTCTGCCAGCGAGACCACCCGTCTCCTTCTTCAACAGAGAAAAAGAGAAAAAAACCAGCCGCCTCTGCTCCTTGAATCTCCACGCCGATCACCCCCGTCTTCAACAATAGCCGCAAACCGACAAAACTTCAACCAACAGCCGCAACACCACTCTTATCATCATTTCCGTCTCCATTTCATACCCAAACCATCAAGCCCCAAAACGAATTGTAAGAACCCTAAATGTCGAATTAGGGATTTGCTTTCGGATTTTCAGAGAAATTGGGGTCTAATAGACCTTAATTGATTTGTTTTCGCTTGAAAACATTTCAATTAAGGTCCATTCGATTCCAAATACGAAAATTCAAGTGGTCGGCCACTGCTTCGTTTCGAATTGTTCGGAGGTACTGTTTTACTCCCTTTCTTTCCTTGTTGTTTTATTCGTTTTGATTATGGTCGTTTCGTTTGTTGATATTTCTTCGGACAGATATCAATTCTCTGTTTTTTTCTTCATCTCTTGGGACCGTTTTATTTGGTCGACTTGTTGTTTCTCTGATTTGTTTGTTATTCTTCGCTGTTTAACGAGTGATTGTGAATCGAATTCGATTCGTTGTTAATATCGTTAAGTTGTTTGATATTTAATTTATACATGCTGTCCGAAATTGTGTAGTCACTGCTTGTCGGATTTGTTTGCCGATTACGCATATCGTAATCGGCTAATCGAATGATACAGAATATGTGTTTGCATCGATTAGCGTCGTCGATTAGTTAGCTTCATTTTTTCTCTTTTCTCTTCTTTGGCCGAGAACACTGTTTCATTGAATTGCCAATTCTAAAGTTCTGTTTTGTCTATTTGATTACCAATGTTGTTGAATACAAGGTTCGCGTCGATTAGCGTCGTTGAACATTTAGTTTCGTATTTGCTTCATTTTTTCTTCTTTTCTCTCGGCTTTGAGTGTTATAATTTGTTGAATTTGTTTGTCGGCTTTTTGTTGTCGATCATACATGTTGTGATTCGACTTAACGAATGTTGTCGTTTCAATTCGCAAATTGGTTGTTTGAAATTCCGGGCAGTGGTTCACTGTTTTGCTTGAATTAAAAATTTTCGGTTTGTTTGATTGTTCAGAGTGTTGAGCTAATTGTTGGATTGTTTGTTTTGAACCATTGTTGATTCTAAATTAGGTTGTGAATTGGATATAGCTGTTAGTCCATTTAAGTAGCCCTAAAATCAACCTTTAAAGTGCAATACACATGGAAATAAGTTGTTAAAACTTGTTGGACAGCAGTGTATTTCATTAGTTTTTACCTTTAGGACTTTGTTTAGATGTTTAAAACCCATACTTAGACACAACAGTGGGCTGTCAGGGAATATAATGATCAAAAAAGTTTGAATTCTTAATTGTTTGAATGCTTTTTGAGCTGGAAATAAGAAAGAACATGGGGTATGACTAAAAAAGACTAAAGGGTGCACATGAGTTAGGGAATAAAACAGGCTGGAAGGGGGAGTTGATGAGGGGGATAATGATTCTGTTTTGTCATTTTGGAGGATATAAATGAGGCAGGGAACTCACTGGAATGGGGACTGAGATTGAGGTATACACATAGACATTGAGATACATACTGGCAGAACACTAGGCACACACTGGAGACTGGCAGGATAGAGAGGGATTAAGCAGAAGGAATTCTGAAAATACATAGAGAGAGCTTAAGATCTTTTGAGAATCTGGAAAACAGAAAACACGCACGAAGAGAGATACTTACTGGAAAAACAGAGAGTAGAGGAGAGTTTTACCTCTAGTTTTCTTCACTGAAACTTACTCTGTTTCTGCCCTCTCTTGGTTTTCCCCGGATTCTTGTTTTGATTTAAAAATCATCTTTGAGATTATTGGTTGTCTTTGGGTTACTGTTTTCTGTCGAAATTCTATTTTGGATCTGCCACTGCTGTGCTGTTTTGGTTTAGTCCATTTGCTGCATACTGTTTCTTGCTGCTAACTCCTCCATTTGTTCAATTCTACTTCCAGGTATTTCCTTATAATTCATAGCATGATAAGCTGAAGCTATGGGTCTGGTTCTCCGTATAAGGCATTTGAAGTACATGAAATAAACATGAAGTTTAAATTCAGTTTGTGTGAAGCATGTCAATTAAGTATGTAATTTATTTACTCATGCTAGCTTAACTACTTTGAGTTAATCAGTTGAACATCTATTCATTTTAAAGCTAAGATTTCATTTAAACATGGTTGAAAGTGAAACTCTCATCTTAGTTTGACGTGTGTAAATGAGTATGAGGATTGTTAAGCTTATTGATGAAGTTGTTTGGTCTTGAGGAGTATTTGTGGATATGGGTCCTATGTTAGGGGTATGGCATATCAATGCTGTAGTTTCAGAAGTCTAGCTTAGATTTACCCCTCTTCAGATGCTGTGTCAAGCATTGTGAGAAGTTTATTTTGTACTTAGATGAATTTGTAGTGTACTCGAGTGAAATTGTTATATGAACAGCAGGACATTGTAAATTCTTCAGTGTTTAAGAGGTTTGTTACTATGTTTGGAAGGTTAGTTTAGCCGTCAAAGTTTTGAGTATCTTTATGAGTATGTTTAAGCTCGACAGTTAATTTAAGTAAACTTGACAGTTAATTTGAACTTATTGTTATTCTATTGTTATTTAGTAACTCAGCAGCAAGTCATTGTTTGATCGAATTCTTGGGTAGTTTGAAGATAATTTTCTAGACTCGTTGAGTTCTATTCCATCACATTATTTAGATTTAGAGGGAGGTTTAAAGACTTATGGCTGTATGTATCTAATTGTCAAAAAAAATGAAGCCTTATCTTTTGTGGTTTAAAATTGGTAATATTTTTATTTTAGAATAATGTTCCTTTCAGGGACTCAACTTAAATTCCCCACTTCTTCTTTAAAAAAAAGATGGAATCGTCTCACGTATCGATGCTTTCTTTTATTTAATCGAGAAATAACTTCAATAAACATGTACACCAACCAAAGTATCATCAAAGTTAATATTTTTCGCTTTATTTAGAATTAGCCTCTCGTTTAAAGTTTTAAATGTATAGTTTATTAAAAGCATTTCAGTCCATTAAAAGCATATAGGATAACATGTATTAAAAATCAGATATTTTTAGCCATTTATAATAATTGAAGCGACCGTGCTAGAACCACGGGATTCGGGGGTGCCTAACACCTTCCCTCGGGTCAACAGAATTCCTTACTTAGAATTTCTGGTTCGCAGACTTTATTTGGAAAGTCGAAAATTTCCTCGATTTGGGATTTAAATAAATCGGTGACTTGGGACACCATAATTTATTCCAAGTGGCGACTCGGAAATAAATAAATGATCCCATTTCGAATATTGTCACTTAAATTGGAAAAACTCCCCTGCGCTCCTACCCCCGGGTCAGCGGGCGCGCCAAAAGGAGGTGTGACAGTCGTATGACCATGCGAAAATGTCTTTAAAATCCATGAGTGTTTTGATCAACTCTTCTCTCAGATTGGGTTCAATATGGACACTTATTCGGGTTTCTTTGACGTCATCCGCATTCCCCAGATTAACGGCCTCAGTATCATTTAAATTCGGTTTGGGTTTTTCCTCGAAGTGACTTAATTCTTCACCGATCTCCTCTACGGCTTCATCATCGCCGTACTCCTGACTCACTCTCGTCACTTCTTATTTCATGCGTTATTATTTCCAAACCCGATTGACTTTCTAGACTGGGTTGATTAATCTTTAAGCACGCCATATCATTAAGATCAGTTGAAAGAAGGCTGTTCATAAAAGTAAAAAGAAGGAAAAATAAACAAAATTAGACACGAAGGGAACCAAATTTCATTAATGGGAACTGTACAAGGGAAAACAAACTGCAAACTTAAATCAAAAATGAACTAAAAACAACTGGATTTTACTCCGGGGACAAACCCCCAACACAAAATTTCGAAAGAAAAACAATCCAAGACAAACTACCAAGACTCCTTCCGGACAGGAGAGGAGTAGCCTTCCAGTTATTCAGTTTTGCCTTTGGTCCCACAAACTGTATCTCGGCGTGACTGGATCCTTCACCGTCCTCGAGCATACATACATCTGTGAATAGGTCCTCGAACTTCCCGAAGAACTCTTCGTCTGGCCTGATCGTAGGACCGGGAATCTTTGTCGTTGGATGTCCTCTTGCTCCGGACCTGACAAAAGATTGGGAAAGGCGTGGAACGGGCTTTGGGAGCACCCATGTCTTCTGCTTACTCCTCTTGGCTCGCCGGATGTCCTCTGATGCTGGCTGGAATCCTAAACCGAAGGTTCCCAAGTTCTCGACCACAGATACCGGTTGTATGATTCCTTGCAGAGATGCACCTAGACCTTTACCGGGTATGAAACCATGTCTCAACATTTCATGCGCCACCATGACATCCGCAGTAATTGTTCTGTCACCGGGAATGCATTCCCCTTCCGGAACTCGGTTGGCGGACACCACATCGCAGACTTGATATACCCACGGCCCAACATCTTCTTCTGTTTCAACAAAGGGGATGATGGTGCCTGATTGTGGATCGTTCTCTCCATGGACGACGATCTCCCGTTGGTCCCACTCAAACTTAACGAGTTGGTGTAAGCTGGATGGAACTGCTCTTGCGGCATGGATCCATGGTCGCCCTATCAGGAGGTTATATGACACCACCATGTCCAGCACCTGGAATTCCATGGTGAACTCCACTGGCCCAATCGTCAAGAGTCCCCAACCGATGCCTTGCCTCCCCCATCGAACCCTCGAACGCATATGCTGTTCTTGCGTATCCTGCCGATGTCTACTTTCAATTTGTCCAGTGTAGAGAGAGGACAAATGTTAGCACTGGACCCATTATCGACAAGGACTTTGGTAACCACCGCCTCCTCACACTTCACCGTAAGGTATAAAGCCTTGTTGTGCTCGGTGCCTTCCTCAGGCAACTCATCATCGGTGAAGGTGATCCGATTTGCTTCGAAGATCCTATTGGTGATCTTCTCCAAATGGCTCACTGAGATTTTATCCGGTACATGTGCCTCATTTAGGACTTTCATCAATGCTTGCCGATGTTCTTCAGAATGTATCAGCAAGGATAGCAATGATATTTGCGCCGAAGTCTTCTTCAACTGCTCTAAGACAGAGTAGTCATGCAGCTTCATCTTTTTCAAGAATTCTTCCGCCTCTTCATCAGTTACCGGCTTTTTCAATGCTGCCGGAGTGGTCTTCCTCAATTCCGCAGGGGCAAAACATCTCCCCGAGCGGGTCAACCCTTGGGCTTCACAAACTTCCTCTTTCACTTCCTTTCCTTTGTAGGTCGTTGTAATCCGAGCATAATTCCATGGAACAGCCCGGCTATCGGTTATTGGCAACTGTGTTGCTGGCTGGATGATGAAAGGATCCATTCGAACGCCTGCTACTGTCAAGATGGGCTTGATTGCTGCCCCTGGTACAACTATCTTGGCTTCCTTCGCCGGTACTTCGTTCACACTTTCCTTTCCTGCTTCCGATTCTCCTGGTATGTCCTTCTTGCAATTGGGTGACTCATCAAGGCTTGGCCCTTTTCTCGTTCCTACCCCGCTAGACTTAATCATCATTACGGTCTGAGAGGCTTTCTCCTTTCCTTCCTCCGCCCGTACCAACTCGATCATATTGGTCTCACGATGAGTCGGAAGCGGGTTTTGGCTGATGTTGGGCTCGTCGGAGTCCGGACCTCAATCCTCGCGAGTGTCAACGAGCTCCCGGATGGTCGTCTTCAGCCTCCAACACTTTTCTCGTATCGTGTCCCGGACATCCCGAGCAAGTAGCCACAATTTACTGAATGGTCCAGGTTCTTCGGGAGAGGGTTTGGTAGCTTAGCTTCAACCGGATTTAGCAACCCTACTTGCTTCAACCGGTGGAACAGACTGGTGTAAGACTCTCCTAAGGGAGTGAAAGTCTTTGGCCTCGGCGCCCTGTCGCCCCTGAATGCTTGGTTCGGACGGAAACTCGCGCCCGAGGGGTTTCTGTAAGCTCTTGGGGGTGGATGATTGTTCTGGGGGTTTGGTGCACGCCACGGTGCATGAACGGGAGGTGCAGAATAGGACTGTGCATGGTGGACAGTAAAATGAGGATCAGGTGCGGGATAGTAATGTTGCGGGTAGCTATATGGGTTGTGGGGGTAATTTTGGTGGTGAGGCTGGGGTGGGCTATATTGGGGTGCGGGGCCTCTATTTTTGAACCATGCCCCGGACTCGACGGCCGAAACTTCCTCTCTCCTCTTTTTCCCCAGTACTCCTCCAGTACCACTTTGGATAGCCTGAGTGGTGGCTTTCAGTGCTGAGTAACTCATGATCTTGTTGGCCTTCAAACCTTCCTCGATCATACCCCCATTTTTATCACCTCGGTGAATGATTTACCTACGGACGTTACCAGATGTCCGAAGTAGGTGGGCTCTAATGTCTGCAAGAAGTAATCCACCATCTCGCTTTCTCTCATCGGCGGATCTACCCTGGCCGCCTGTTCCCTCCATCGGAAACCAAATTCCCTGAAGCTTTCAGCAGGCTTCTTCTCTAGTTTTAGCAACGATAGGCGGTCGGGGATTATCTCAAGATTGTATTGGAACTGGCCGATAAAAGCTTGAGCCAAATCATCCCACGTAAACCATCTACCGGGATCCTGTCTAGTGTACCACTCCAGCGCAGATCCTCCCAGACTCTGGCCGAAGTAGGCTATCCGAAGCTCGTCCCGTCCTCCGGCCCCTCTCATTTTACTGCAAAACCCTCGCAGGTGGGCCACTGGGTCACCATGCCCCTCGTATAGGTCGAATTTGGGCATTTTAAACCCCGCTGGCAACTGGACGTCCGGAAATGGACACAGATCCTTATAGGCGACGCTGACCTGGTTGCCCAAACCGTGCATGTTCCTGAAGGACTGCTCCAGGCTTTTAACTTTTCTGACAACTTCCTCGTGTTCCGAACTTTGGAAGTGCTTTTCCGGTTCTGCCGGATTATCCCAGTGAGGTGTATGTGATTGTGGTTCAGGAGCCCTGAAAGTAGGCTCTGGAGGATAGTAAGAGTTGTCATGGATCCGAACATATGGCTCGCTGGCCGGCCTTTGCAGAGGAGCAGGTGGAGGTGCCACAAAAATAGGGGTGACTGGAGGAGGATTTGGTTTGGCTGGTGGAATGTGGGTGGCATATGGGTTTTCCCCCTGAAAGTATGGATAGCTTGGGGCGCTTGTTGAAGGATCGATGGGCGGATGTTCCGGAGCTGAGGCGAGAGTAGGGCGGTTTGGTGAAGACTGTTCCCTGGCCCAGGCCAGGTGCATCTCTGTTATCCGTTGTTTTAACCGGTCTACCTCTTCTTTCATGATTTGTAGCTCGGATTTTTCTTCCTCGAGACTCTTGCCAGAACTCGACATGCTTACTGTAACTGGTCCTTTGGATCTAGTACGGTAGTGATGGCTGGCCAGTATATTCTGTCAAACCAACTGCTAAACTTTCTGGAAATGCAACAAACTTGTTAGTTCACCGAGTTTGACAGATATGTTATAGCACGTTGGATGCAATGCACCTAAGCAAATAACCCTTTCTACATGTACTCTTAACATGCGTCATTCCGGCCCTTTTTCTTTTTCTTTTTTTTTTTCTTCCTTTTTTTTTTCTTTTTCGACTATCTTTGCAAGCATTATTGTTATTTAACCTATGGATTCTTTTCCTTTCTTTTTAGTGGTGGTCGAATCTTATGTGGATTGCATACGTATCACGACCCGCGTGAATCAGACCGAGCGTAGTTCTGGTAACAAGATTGTGGCAAAATTCAGTAACTTTTATATCAAATAAAACCGTGTAGTTACAAAACACGTCTTACAACAATCAGCAAAAACAAAAGAAATGCTTGACTTTGGGAAAGAAAAGATAAAAATGCCAACTAGCTTGACTCAACATTTCAAAATACATTTTCAATCAAAAATCTAGTGCTCTAAAATTCCTGGGGGCCCGCGAGGCATCATTCGGCCTTGCCGCGGGCCTTGGTGTGAGGTCCTTGTGCAGTTCCCCTCAACTCTTCCATGATCCGATGAACATAACCCATAATTGAAGCGAAAAGGTCGGCGCGGGGCATTCGTTCGCAAGCTAGGCACTTCATGGTGACATAGTGCCCGATTTCTCCAATTCTGTCCTTGATCATGTCCCTTTCTCCGAGTAGCCGCTCTATCTGCCGGCTTTTCGTCCCCAATCTTCGAGCATTGTTGGTGACTTGGTCTAGGAGCCTATCCACTTGTCCTTGCAGTCGGGCCATCAAATTGTGGCAACGGTCGAGGTCCGTTCTGGCATCTTGGGCTTGCTTGAAAACCCGCTCCCTGAGGACAACATTTGCTTCCCTCAGGCTAGTGATGATCTCAGTGTAATCTTCTTCCACCCGTTTTAGGTGAAGTGCATGTTGATGTGCCTCCTTTCTCCAGCTAGCATGGATCCTCGTTGTCCGGGCTTTCGACTCGTCCAATTCTCTTTGGATATCGGTGACTTGGCTTCTCAAACCCTTTATCAATTTTTCGTCTGCCCGACTCCTCAACTGTCTGTTAGCATCTCTTTTCATTTGCTGGATTTGAGCTCTCAAGAAGTCATTTTCTTGTGCCAACTTCTTTTGTCTCCTTCGTCGGTGGCAGCTTGCATGTTCTTCTCGAACTGAAGGTCCCGGACCTGCTGTTCTATCCTGCCAATCTTCGTCCTGTACCCCTCCTCCTTTGCTAACCAATTCCATTGTTCCCGTGAATCTTCCGTGAATTGTTGGACATGGGCTCTTTTAGAACATTTCCGACGAATCTGAAATCTTTTCCCGAACCACGCATTGTACTTTGGGTCCACCTCTCCCTTAGCTAGTTCCCGGACCATGGTTTTAGGCTCAAGGAACCGACATTCGTGCCACGGCCTTCTAATCTTCTCTTCGGGGAATACGACTCCTGGGCTCAACTCAATGGCGTACTTCCTCAGGTCTTGATCGGTAGGAATAACCTGAAACCTTCCTAGTTGACGTAATACACGGTGAGGGACATATGGTTGGACACTGCGGATCCCCATCAGAAGGATATAACACTCCTCGGCTGCCATATATATTACTTCAGTATCGGGTAACCACCCGAACGCCCATTCAATCCGATCGGCTTCTATTGAGCTCAGTCGTGCAAGCCATGCCTCGACGCCTTCAGGGAATACAGCACCCATCATTCGTTCTTCGAAACCCCTGATACAGTTTTTTCCGGTCAACCCATGATTCATGTATCGTGTTCGGTGATGGAGGTGTTCTTGCATCCATAATTGGAGTAACAGATTGCAACCTTGGAAGAAATTGCCCCCTTCTCGGCATACAGTCAAGGCTCGATAGATTTCGGACAAAACCAAAGGGACCACCGTGCTGGTAGCCTTTTTGATTGCAACATCGGCTATTCCTACCAGACTTATCTCTATTTTCTTATCTTCGCGCGGACAAATCACAATCCCCAAGAATGTCGTTATGAATGCTAGAATTCGTCTGGCCTCCCACTTGGTTCTATTCCCTGCGTGAGTCAGTCCAAGGTTTGACTCTTCAAAACCCCGAGGAGTGTCGTACCGTTGATATAAGAATTGGAGATCGCAACATCCTTTCAGCAGATCATCATTTTTCACCTTCCGACTAATGCTCAACAAATCCAGAAACCCATGTGGAGATACCGGTCTTGGTGAGAGCAGGTATTGCCCTCTTAATTTCCCATTTAGTCCTGCATAGCCCGCAATTTCCTCTAATGTGGGCGTCAGCTCAAAGTCAACAAAACGGAACACATTGCGGGTCGGATCCCAGAAAGATACCAGTGCCTTGATGATGTCTTCCCTTGGCTCGATATTCAACAGATCAACCAAACCTCCCAAAATTCTCCCTACTACCTTTTTGCTACTGTCTTCCAAATCGTTCCACCATATACGGAGCTGCTGAGGGACCTCACTAAAGATTGAAAATGATTTATTCTGATTCGTGCTCATCCTACACATTTATTAAGGTGATTTAAATAAGAAAAACAACTTTGTTTTGCTAAAAATAAAAAAATCAGTTTTCAATCACGGCCTTTCAACGTCTCGGGGACGAAGGCTTTTAAGGCTGTGGGGTAAATTGAAAAATTGACCCAAAGGTGGCCGTTTATACGAAATTAGCCTTCCGGCGTCCCTTTCGGGAACATTCGGCTATTTTTAAAAACAGCATCACCGACTTATTTAGTACAAAAGTTAGTTTTGATATTTCGGCCATTTTTCAAAAGGTGAAGTTGGACCTGATGGAGGTTGCCTACGTATCTCACATCCAATGAGAATCAAACCCACGTAGTTCGGTTTTAACGAAACAAACGACATTATTTATTTATTCATTTTACTAAAAAACAAGTAAGCTATTTCTATCTTAAGAACAAAACATATTTTTCTTCTTCTTCTTTTTTTTTTTTTTTTTTTTTTTTTTATTCTCTAAAGCCGGTCAGCATGCAAGTCTATAACAGATAAATGCGCAAGACAAACAGGATGCAGCAGGATAGTCCGTTCATTTCAGGTCACCTGTCCTAGACGGACCCAACCCCTGTGTTGAGTCCCCTAAGCCAAATGCGAACATGATGCAAATAAACGTTTCCTACTAGGGATCCGGCATGAAGCTTTGTTATTCTAGGTTTAAAAACCCGGGTTTATCTGTTCTAGACTTGGCTTACCCGAGCGGACAGCTCGAGCCGAGGAGGAGGCAGCAACCCGGGAATACAGAAGCTTCACCGGTTTTGCAACTTATCCAAACCTCGTTCTAAAATGGGAATTAGACACTATACAGAAAAGAAGTCACACGAAGTGCACCCTTCTTCATGATTTAGAAGACTCAGATAGGAGATTGGTTCCGGCACAATTTATATGTACAGTTCACAAAATATCAAAGCGGTAAAAACAATATTTTGCACATTGATGCCAACATGTAAAACAACAACAACAACTACCCAGTATGTTCCCACAAAGTGGGGTCTGGGGAGGGTAATACGTACACAGGCCTTACCCCTACCCAAAAGGGTAGAGAGGCTGTTTCCAACATGTAAAAGAATCAGATAATAAATATGCCAAATACAACAATTATTCCGAGCTCGAATTCTAAAGATATCCCCAGCAGAGTCGCCAGAGCTGTCACACCTCTTTTTTACCGCACCCGCGAGGTGCAAAGAGTTTTTCCAATTAAAGGACAATCGAGGCGGGAATTATTTAATTATTTCAGAGTCGCCACTTGGGAGATTTATGGTGTCCCAAGTCACCGGTTAAATCCCGAATCGAGGAAAATAATGACTCTATTTAACAGTCCGCGAACCAGAAATCCGGATAAGGAATTCTATTAACCCGGGAGAAGGTATTAGGCATTCCCGAATTCCGTGGTTCTAGCACGGTCGCTCAACTGTCGTGTTCGGCTTATTTATCTGCCCTTTTTTTACAGTTATGTACTTAGTGCAAATTAATATCCCTTTACCGCTTTTATTATTGATTATGACTTACGAAAGAGAAAGTTGCTTAAAAATATGCTTCCGAATCACGTCACATGAAATGCACCCGGATCCTCGACACATTCTTATTCAACATTTCGGGGTTTGGATTTGGGTCGCATGAAATGCACACCCGTATTTAAGAAGGTAGAACTAAAATATACGCCCGGAGCGATTACTTATTTACCCTGTTGAGAAGGACGTGATATTCGCTAAGAAACGACACATCTCAAAATCTAAGTATTTTATATGTACATTTATGAAGGCCTTGCGATTAGTGTAACTATTGGGCGAGGCGCACCTTTAATTCAAATCTAAAGCGAACTACATCCCACCGTATTTTACTTAGGAGTTGATTCCAAATTATTTAAAACTTGCTACGAACCACACCACATGAAATGCGCCTGTGGTTCCTGACACGCTTTATTTGCTCTTTCCCGAAATTGGGGTCGGGTCACATGAAATGCACCCCCGCCTCCTTTAATCTAATTACGTCATTCAGTTGAGTAATAACTCACTAACTAATCTTGCTTTTAACATAAGATCTAACATTAACAGATTTGGAGATTACACACATGAGTAGAGAAGATTGAACAGAGATACAACAGACTAATTCAGGTTTACGTGCATGTCTAATGATAGTGTATCTTTGATCTAGCTACATTTTTCCATAACCAAAACTAGCACTACAAACTTAATTAAAGAATAACAGAACGTAACCAAACATAAGAACTTTGGACGACTACATGATTCGACAGGCTTTAAACATAAGCTTCAAGCTTCATTCTTTTCGAACCAAGGAACTACAATAACAGAAATGTGTACCTGGAATACGGAAGAAGAAAGATGAGTGAGCAGTGAACAAAGTGGCAATCAACAGTAGGTGAACCAAGCAGCCACAGGAGAGACCAAGGCAGTAACAGTAGCAACAATGGACCCAACACAGACCAGCAGCAACAATAGACCCAACAACAACAACAATAACCGCACCAGTAGCAACACTCAACACAGCAGCAATCCAGCAGTATACAAACAGTCAACACAGTAATCAACAACTATAATCAAAGCAGCAACAACCCAATAATCAAACCAGCAGCAACAAACACTCAACACAGCAGCCACAACTAATCAACACAGCAGCCACAAACACTCAACACAGCAGCCACAACTAATCAACACAGCAGCCACAAACACTCAACACAGCAGCCACAACTAATCAACACAGCAGCCACAACTATAGACCAGCAGCAACACAATAACCACACACGACCAACAACCACAGCATACCAACAAACAGGAAACCAGTGCCCTTTTCTCACGAATAGCAATCAAACAGTCACCAAAACTTCAATGAAACAGTGGCTAGGATCTATGTGAATGACTATATGCTTTTCAATATTTCTCTATGTGTTTTCGAGATGTGTCTTTTGCTGTGTGTATGTCTCTCTTCTTCAAAGCCCCTGATAAAAAACCTCCTAATTGAATGCCTAAGCCTCTCCTTATATAGATTTTCATCCAGCTCCTAGTGGTATTGCCCTTAAAACTGAATCCCCAGCCCATCATATTCCCTGCAACCTCCACTGTCCAGTGTCCAGGTATGGACTACAGCATAAAATAATGCTGGTGGCAGGACATCAGTGGGATACCCTGCTGTACAGGTTCCACTAGCCCTTTTATGGGCAAGTGATTAAACAATTAATCTTAATTAAATCCTAACACTGTAACCAACTAACTCTTAATCCAGAATAAAACAAACAACCAAAGCCTAAACTTGTGCATTGCATACGGGCAGGCCAGAGCATGAACAAATCATACAAACAAATTAATTTGTTGACGACATTAAACAAACTAGGCATACAAGCTATCGCAGCATTGAATTCAAACAAGAATTGGCAAAAGACGGGAATCGACCAAATAAAAAGCCTGTTGAGAAGAGTAGAAGAATACTAAAATTTTTGAAACTAAACACAAATACACACACGGATTACAACCAACAATCGTAAAGGACACGAATTACCTCAAAGAAATATGCCGACCCAAGCTTCGAACTTTGATTTGGAACTATTGAAGCCAAACGGGCTTTAATCGAGATGTTCTCGATTGAGAACACCTAGACTAAAGTCCCTTGGACTTCAATTACGATTAATTCGGCTCGAATCGGGCCTCTTCAAAAATTAGGGTTCTTGAGACTCGATTTGGGGTTTGGGTAGTTCGGGCTTGATTCGAACCAAGCCAGGGTTAGTAGGGGTGTGAGGGTGGTCTGGAGGGGCTAGGGTATGAGTTTGAGGCGATTTGGCGTTGGCTCGAGTTTGACTCGAATCTTCAAATGAAGATTCGAGGAGCTCCGGAATGATTCGAGGCAAACGAGGGCTGGATTCGTAATGGGGGAGGTGAGGGGAGTATTTGGTGTTAAGATGGTGGCCATTGGCCTACCGGAACCGCCGTGAGGCGATTTCCGGCAGGCGGTGTGCGGCGGAGGCACGGCGAGGTTGAAGGTCTCTAAGAGAGACGGTAGAGAGGGGGGGTCTGGCTTGGGGGGGCGGGGTGCGTTTATGAGATTTATATATGACTTAAAAGGTTAAATCCCGATCGTTGGATCAAACTTGATCAACGACCAGGATCTCTTCCCATAACCAAACGGTGTCGTTTGGTTAAGTCTCAGCCTGAATGTATATTTGAATTAAAAGATTAATCTGGGCCGTTGGATAATAAAATCCAACGGTCCAGATCAAGCGTTACATTCTGATGCTGGGCGGGTATTTTGGGATTTTAATGACTAATCTGGGCCGTTGGATAATAAAATCCAACGGTCCAGATCAAACATTACTTAAGATGATGCTGGGGTGAGTATTGGGCTGGAGCGTGTGGGCTGGACGGGTGAGGGGTTTGGGCCAGTCTTTTGGACTAAAACATGGCCCGAGTCTGCTCTTCATGATGTACTATATGTATATGTGTATATATATATATATATATATATATATATATATACATATATATATATACACATATATATATATACTAACCTATAACACAACTATTTTTTACTACAATTATCCCACATAATTACATATCACTTGAATGTAAACCGTATAATTTTGATATTAAACGCTAAAAAAATGCAACACATAATGTATATATTTTTGTATTTTACTAATTTAAACAAATAAACACGCACACAAAAATGCAGAAAAAAAACAACACAAAATCACAAAAATCATGCCCAACATGAAACTATTTTTATTTTGAATTTTCTGGGAGTACTTCTCAGGTAAGGCAAAAATCACGTGCTCACAACTATGATATATAACAATTGAGTGGGTAAAAGCATATAACTTGCTCAACAAAGAAATGCCTATATCACTTTCTAGATTGATCGAAACTACTAATTCGCTTTGCAAACATAGGGGCAAGTTCTAGACATCAAATGCAATACACAGAATAACACACAAACCTCACCACATATGGCACATAACTCACTCAGGATTAGACTAATCAAGGCACTCTAGTAAAAGTAGTTAAGCAAAGTTAAGATCATACAATTTAAGGTACTTATACAATAGTAAAAAATTAAGCCTAAGCGTCACAAACAAAGTACTCACTATTCTCAAGGCATAACAAAGTCAAGAGATATTGCTTCAATACAATTCATAGCATACTCGATCCTACTCCTAAAAAAACTAACTACACCCGGTTCAAATAAAACTCTTGGAAAAGAACCACAGCTAAAGAAAAACCAAGGTAGAATTACTACACAACCTACAAAGAAAATCTTTTTGTAATGACTCGACCGGTCGTTTTGAGCACTAGCGCGCGTTCGGCGGTTTGAGGCCATGAGCAGCTTCACATTAGGTATTATGACTTGTACGAATGATTGAAAATGAATTTTGAAAATTTCAAAATTGATTTGGAAAAAAATTCTCATTTCAAAAGCTTTAAGTTGGAAGAATTAGAATAAATTTGGATTTTTGAGTAAAGGACCTCGGAATCGAGTTTTCAAGGCTCCAACAGATTCGTATGAAGATTTCGAACTTGAGTGAATGTTCGTTTCGGATTTTGAATGGCTCGGAAGCGTTTCAGTGCCTATTGTGGAAATTAGCATTTGGAAGAATTTATTAAATTTAAATGGAAGTGCATTTCAATGTTATCGAGGTCTATTTGGGATTTAGAGTTTGGGAATAGCTCCGTATGGTGATTCTGGTATTGGGAGCACATCTGGATGTGGATTTAGAGGTTCATAGGTCATTTCGGGGTCATTTAACGAAAGTTAGAAATTTGAAGGTTTTAAGAAGTTTGATCGGGAGTGGACTTCTTGATATTTGGGTCAGAATCCAATTTCGAAAGTTGGAGTAGGTTCGTAATAGCGAATGTGACTTGAGTGCAAAATTTAAGGTCAATCGGTGTAATTTGATAGGTTTCGGCATCGAATATAAAAGTTTGAAGTTCTAAAATTCATGAAGCTTGAATTTAGGTATAATTCATGATTTTCGCATTGTTTGATGTGATTTGAAGGCTTGAATAAATACGTAATGTATTTTGGGATGTGCTGGTATAATTGGTTGAGGTCTTGAGGGCTCCGGGTGGATTCCGGATGGTTAAAGGGTTGATTTTTGGACTTAAGAATATCCGAAGCTTAAGTCTTCTCGTAATCGCACCTGCGTGAATTTGGCTGCAGGTGCGAAACAGCAGGTGCGCGCGTGTTGGTCGTAGAAGCGAAAATGGACTGGAGCTAGCAGGGGCGCTGGTGCGACAGATTTCCCATAGAAGCGAGACCGCAAGAGCTGATTTTGTCCGTAGATGCGAACCTGGCTGAGTTTAGTTGGAACTGTACATGCGATAGTAATTTCTGCATGTGCGGAGTAGCAGAAATGGCTACTATTCCGCAGGTAAAAAAATGATGGTGAGCAGATTGTTTTAAAGATGAGGCTTGGCCTATTTTTCTTCTATTTTTCACTTGGTGAAGGCGATTGTAGAAAGTTTCATGGAGGGATATTCATCAAGCAACATAAGGTACGTGATTCCTTTTTATTACAAGTTAAATACATGGATTCTACAAGGATTTGAGCATAAAAATTTATAGAAATTTGGGATTTGGAAGAAAAACTTAGAAATTGGTATTTTTGAATTTTGACCATGAATTTGGGTATGAAATCAGAAATAAATTATATATTTGATTTCATGATGTTATGGGTAAAGTTTATCTTTGAAATATTTTGGAATCCGAGCACGTGGACCCGAGGGTGATTTTTATCGACATTTTCGAACAGAGTTGGAAATCGATGTAAATAGGATTTTAATGAGTATTAGAGTATATATTTATGGATTTGCTCATTTATTGACTACTTGTGTAGCGTCGGACATCAATTGGAGTTGTTTGAAAGGCTCGGGAGACGTAAGTCTCCTTTCTAACCTTGTAAGAGGGAATTAACCCCATAGGTGAACTACATTACTATATGCTTATATTTATGGGGTCTACGTACACACAAGGTGACGAGAGTCCGTACAAAGCTACTAATTATGCCTATGTACGGGTAGTTCTAGGTTTACACCATGCCTTATTGACATTGTTGTAGATTTATGTTTATTGTTTGCCTTGAGAAGAAGCGAGATTCAATTTGCTTATTAAATTTCTTGAAAAAAGTTAAAATTGAGGAACTTGAGATCTTAAAATTTTTTATTTGAACTTCGTATTTTTGAAAAGAACCGAAGAATATTGTCCCACCTCCTTTTGTACCACTCGAGGGGGTAAGGGCGTTTTTCCAAATAAAGTGACATAAACCGAAATGAGATTATTTACTTTTTTAGAGTCGCCACTTGGGATAATTTAGCTATAATTTCTACCAAGGAAATTGCAACTGCTATGCTATTCTACCAAGGAAATTGCACTTGAAATGAATATCGAACCCGAATTTCGCAAGAAATGTGTGATATATAGGAAGTAATAATTTGATGTGCAATGATGATAATGAAATCTCAAAAGCTTTCGATGATTTCTTTAGAGTTGATTACTTTTATACATAATAGACAAGGCTGTTTTGTCACTTCAAAATAGATTTGAATAATTCGAAGCATATTGGAAATTTAAAAACATATTGCCTTAATTTTGGTTGTTCCTTAAAACATAATAAGCAATTCGATATTAACAATTTATATTTGTTTTTTGAATAAAAATATTAAGTAAAATAGTACAATTAGAAAAAAGTTTAATTGATACCTAATCAAATAAAAATATTTAATTATTTTCTAAATTCCTCAATTGCTTATGGTATAATATTAATAACTCATTTTACTGTTTCTTCAGCGGAAAGAAGTTTTCATAATTAAAATTGATAAAATCTTACCTAAGAATAATAATGTCACAAGAAAGGTTAAACAGATTAGTTATATTGTCAACTGATAAATAATTATTAAGAGTTATTCTTGGTAAAAAAATTATTTATAACCTTATATTTAAAAAAAAGCTAAAGATTTTAAATAAATAATAATAAAAATTTAAAAATTAAAACATCTCATAAAATTTGGCTTTAGGCCACATAATTGATGGGGCTGCCCCTATGCCTAAAATAATTTTGGTAATATGACAAGCAAGAACAGAAAGATAATTTCAAAGAAGATATTTTCTCCAAAAATATTCTACCCACGAAAATAAAACTTTTGGAAGTATATATAAAAAAGTCACGTGCGAATCACGTGGAGTCCTGATCCTAGCGAACGGATATTCGTATCATGTGAAATCTCACAGAAACAGAACCACAGACCTCACTCTCACTAACATTTTCTCTGTAAAAAAAATTAATTAAAATCGGGACTCTCTCTCTCTCTTACACATCGCCGTTATTCACTCTTTCGCTCTCTACTATTGCAATGGCTGGTGTGTTGGAAACCATCGCAGTTCCACGCGCCGCCGCTTTTTCATCGGCGCGTTTGGCTCCTATAGCGGATTCTTCTTCGTCCTCCGGCCGTCGTTCCTCTGTTAATTTTTCTCAGTTCAGAGGACTTAAGTTACAGCCGGTCCGGTTGCCGGTCTCCCTCAGCTCACAGTCAAAATCCGTTCGCCGTGGTGGACGAGTCGTTTGTGAGGCTCAGGAAACAGCTGTTCAAGGTGTTACTACTCTTCTTTCCCGTCAAATTCACTACTTAATGATGGATAATTGTTTTTATTGTGATTCTTTTGGCCTAGATTAACATATCTTGTTTCTTCTGTGATATTCTGGGCGACTCAATAAAATTAATGCCGGAATCTATTCAATAAAATTTGTATATATTGTTATTGCTTAAATTTTCAGTGGAATGTTATTCGGGATTTCGGGTCATTTTGCACCCACCTGGACCATTCACTAGCTGTTCAAGTAACTCTACTTATTAAGAACTTGAGTAATGTACTAAGAAATATTCAAGGTTAAAACATAATACTATAATAAATTTTTTAATCTTTCTGTGTAAACTTGTTGGAGGCCTTTACAACTGCATTATTTAAGGGTAAATCTGTCGTTTAAGGAACAGAAGTTGAGGCAAGCTAGCAATATTTTTGTTCCAACACTGTTTAATTGATGTACGCATCTCGTTCTTACTAGACTGAGAGCTTCCGCTGTACTGCTAATCAGATATCATTCGAATTCCTTACATTTCTTTTCTAAAGATAAATTTATTTGGTAATATGTATCTGAATTAATTTGGCTTTTCTTCTGGTTTACTTGCGCACTTTCTGGAGGTTGGTTACTTGGTTTTTTCCCCGTCTTCCAGAACCAACCTCGCAGCTGCAACTTAGATTCTTAGCGTTGAACCCATTGTATTTTCAACATTATGGAATCTACTTTTTATTGCATTTTTTGTAGGTTTTTACACAAATTTATGCTCCACAATTACTGGGTTCAGATGAACCCGATGTCGCCACTCTAGATCCACCTCTGCCAAGTTGAATGTCGAAGACATCTAAGGGGCTATATGTGATATTTTGCCTGGAAATTTGCTACTTACTAACCTTCTTAGAATTCATTTATACTCATTAGCTTGGTGACTCATGATGAGGTATGCTTTGGAACAACATAGAAGCTTGTACTGTCTCAAGCTTCTGTGTCAACTTTCAGACACCTATGAGTAATTTGCCTATTGAGTAAAAGCATTTATTCAATATGTTACTCCCTCCGTTCCAATTTATGTGAACCTGTTTAATTGGGCACGGAGTTTAAGAAAAAATGAAAGACTTTTGGAATTTGTGGTCCTAAACAAATTAAAAGGGGGCTAGACTATTTGTGTGGTTATAAAAGATTTTTATTGAGTATAGAATTGTAAGTTTAAGCTAAATTGTTTCCAAATTTAGAGAAGGATCATTCTTTTTGGAACGGACCAAAGCGAAATAGGTTCACATAAATTGGAACGGAAGAAGTATGTAAGTTACTTTGACCTTGTGCTCAGATGTCGAAAATCTGTGCGGTTGGCTTTGCGCTGGCTTCGTTCTTAGTAAAGTGGGAAGCATTGCTTATGCTTTTGTGCGAGGCATTGCACTAGTACATAGAATAATCCTTAGTTGAATGAATGAGATCAGATGTTGTGAATTTTCTCTTTGTCCTAACTTAATAGGATGTTAAGATATTCAATGCATCAGCTATCTCCGGTAGTAAATTTCGTATTGTTTCTGAGTTTTAGGTTGCTCTGATAAGCATTGCTTCTGCCACACTCCCATCATTTATCAGTTTTTTCTTGTCTAACATGGTTCATGGAAAATGCAGTGCCTGCTGTTACCGACAAAACATGGAAATCACTTGTAATTGAGTCCGATTTACCTGTCTTGGTCGAATTTTGGGCTCCATGGTGTGGTCCATGCCGAATGATTCATCCCGTCATTGGTGAGCTATCACAGGAATATGCCGGCAAGTTTAAATTTTTCCAGCTGAATACAGATGAAAGCCCCTCAACTGCAAGCGAATATGGAATCCGAAGCATTCCAACTGTCATGATTTTCAAGGACGGAGAGAAGAAAGATGCTGTCATTGGCGCAGTTCCTAAAACAACATTGACCACCAGCATAGAGAAGTTCTTGTAAAATGGTGCAATGCAAATATAGATTATGAGAATTTAGCTGTTTCTCTTCTTTATATATTCTCTCTTTGCCTTCAACACAGGTAGAATATTCTGAATAAACCTGAAATGTTTCTGTATAGATTGCGGATATACATTCCTCTCCTCTTACTTTTGCATTACATTAGTAACCGAATGTTACTTCTCAAAAAGAAAATGTTAGTAATTGAATTTCTTTCACCTCTGAAATTCACTGTTATTCTGTGCTACATTTTCCTTTAGAAGGATCCTTGTGTTGTTATTGCAGAACATGGCATGTTGGCATCAGGTATGCTTGTAACTAAAAACTTCTACATGTAGTTTTTAGGGTCTTTTGTATCTAATCAACGACCGTTGTTGTTGAAATTGCTTGTTTTTATTGTTTTTTTTTTTTCATCTTTTTTGAGTCGAGGGTTTATCGGAAATAACTTCTCTACGCGTACATACTACCCGAGAGGTGGATATAGTCATATAAGAACCCATAATTTTTAGCACCGAGTACAAATTTACGTATAAAAATTCGCTGAATAGTGGATAACTTTAAGTATATAATAAATTCAATACTAAGAACCTTAAAGGTTATATCCATAGGGTTTAAATCCTTGATTCGTCTCACCTTCGCCGTACTTTTTTGTTACTGATGTTGTTATTATAATATATAATCCTATGTATGATTTAAATTTTATGAGTTCAACCTTGAAGGTTTCAAGAATAAATTATTCTACTTTTAAAATTATGAATTTAAATTTAATATTTGTTAACTTTTTAGTAATCGTCAAATATATTTAAATTTTGTATCGAAAGTATATTGGTTTATGCATAGTGCATAAATAGAACAACATACTAGAGCACCAAATTCCACTTGTGCTATTTTCACCATCTTTTTAACATTAAATCTAATTTTCAAACTTATGTTTTTCGAAACGCGACCTACTGTTTGGCCGCCAGATCGAAAAGCGACCTACTGTTAGGCTCCTTTTCCCGAATGGGAGACGGTGAAGCGAGAGTATAATAAAGACTTATTTTTGGTCTTAATTGTGATAGTTGATTTATCAATCTTTTTTCTATTTTTTTTACATAACTAGAAACTAAATAAAAAGTAGTACTAAAAATTACATACAACTTCTTACAATTAAAACATTGTTATAACAACTCGACATAATCTTACAAGTGGAGTCTGAGGAGGGTAGTGTGTATACACATTTTATCCAATGTTGTAACAATTATAGGGGTATCAAATTACTAAGTCACACCATGAAAGTCTGGGAGCGGGTGATTGAGGCTAGGGTGAGGGGGACAACATCTATATCCGTAAACCAATTCGGTTTCATGCCGGGCCGCTCCACTATAGAAGCTATACACTTTGTCAAGAGACTGGTGGAAAAGTTGAGGGACAAGAAGAAGGACCTGCACATGGTGTTCATTGACTTGGAGAAGGCGTATGACAAGGTCCCAAGAGAGGTGCTATGGAGTTGCCTGGAGGCGAAGAGCGTGCCAGAAGCCTATATCAGAGTGATCAAGGACATGTACGACGGAGCTAAGACGAGGGTTAGGACGGTGGGTGGCGACTCAGACCACTTCCCGGTGGTTATAGGGCTTCACCAAGGATCTGCGCTCAGCCCTCTCTTATTTGCTTTGGTAATGGATGCTCTAACCCGTCATATCCAAGGGGATGTGCCTTGGTGTATGCTATTCGCTTACGACATTGTCTTGATAGACGAGACGAGAGTCGGGGTTAACGAAATGTTGGAAGTTTGGAGACGGACCCTCGAGTCAAAGGGTTTCAAACTAAGCAGGTCTAAGAGTGAATACCTGGAGTGCAAGTTTAGCGCTGAGCGGAGCGAAGATGAAGCTGGAAGGGAAGTGAAGCTCGGTTCCCAGGTCATCGTCAAGAAGGACCGTTTCAAATATCTTGGGTCGGTAATTCAGGGGGACATCAGGGGAACGGAGAGATTGACGGGGATTTCACTCACCATATAGGGGTCGGGTGGTCGAAATGGAGGCTTGCTTCGGGAGTCCTGTATGACAAGAAAGTGCCACAGAAACTCAAGGGGAGGTTTTATAGAGCTATGGTAAGACCAGTCATGGTGTACGGGGCGGAGTGCTGGCCGGTGAAGAACTCCCATGTTCAGAGAATGAAGGTGGCAGAGATGAGATTGCTCCCGATACACTTTTGTGGTCTTGCCTTTTCCGAATCCCGTATAGCAAGAGTTTAGTGTATTAGACTGCCATATATTCCTATAAGATTTTATTTTGTTGAAAGATCTTTAAATATATCTCTATTCTTTTGGACAAAAGTTCTTCATCTTGTATAAAGTTTAAGATTTGAAGAAAACGTATTAAAGGGTAAGTTTTTCATTCTTCATTGTACGAAACGATTGAAAATCTATTTAAATGGGAAAAATAGCTTTCTTTAAATTTTAATTACTAAAATATACCTTCTGAAATTTTAATTTTAATTTTTTATATTTAATATAATAAAAAAAATATTTTTTGGATAATTTTGTATATAATAGTCAAATGATATTTACACGTCAAATTTTACATCTCTAAAAAATTATTTTGATAAAAGTGTATTCTCCATAATACAACGAAATACCGGTTGAGTTCTGGAAATGCATGGGTAAGCCAGGAGTGGAGTGGCTCACCAGGTTGTTCAATGCGATCTTCAGGTCCAAAAGGATGCCAGAGGAGTGGAGGTGGAGTACAGTGGTGCCCTTGTATAAGAACAAAGGGGATATCTAGTGTTGCGACAACTATAGGGGCATCAAATTAATAAGCCACACCATGAAGGTCTGGGAGCGGGTGGTTGAGACGAGGGTGAGGGGGATGACATTTATATCTGTGAACCAGTTCGGTTTCATGTCGGGCCACTCCACTATAGAAGCTATCCACCTCGTCGGGAGATTGGTGGAAAAGTTCAGGTATAAGAAGAAGGACTTGCATATGGTGTTTATCGACTTGGAGAAGGCGTATGACAAGGTCCCTAGGGAGGTGCTACGGAGGTACCTGGAGGCTAAGAGCGTGCCGGAAGCCTACATCAGAGTAATCAAGGACATGTACGATGGAGCTAAGTCTAGGGTCAGGACAGTGGGTGGCAACTTAGACCATTTTCCGGTGGTTATGGGACTCCATCAAGGATCTGCGCTTAGCCATCTCTTGTTTGTCATGGCGATGGATGCTCTAACGCGGCATACTCAAGGGGATGTGCCTTGGTGTATGCTATTTGCTGATGATATAGTCATGGTAGACGAGATGAGGGATCTGTGTTAACGAGAGGCTAGAGGTATGGAGACACACTCTCGAATCTAAGGGTTTCAAACTAAGCAGGTCTAAGACAGAATATTTGGAGTGCAAGTTTAGCGCGGAGCCGAGCGAAGTGGGAGGGAACGTGAAGATTGGATCTCATGCCATAGCCAAGAGGGATAGTTTCAGATACTTTGGATCGGTGATTCAGGGGGACGGGGAGATAGACGGTAATGTCACTCACCGTATAGGGGCGAGGTGGTCGAAGTGGAGGCTTGCATCAGGAGTCTTGTGTGATAAGAAAGTGCCACAGAAACTCAAGGGAAGTTTTATAGAGGTGTGGTTAGACCTGCCATGCTGTATGGGACGGAGTGTTGGCCGGTGAAGAAATCCCATGTTCAGAGGATGAAGATTGCGGAGCTGAGGATGCTTATGTGGATGTGCGGGCTCACCGGGTTAGATAGGATTAGGAATGAAGTTATTCGGGAGAAGGTGGGGGTGGCCTCAGTGGAGGAGAAGATGCAAGAGGCGAGGCTTCGGTGGTTCGGGCATGTGCGGAGGAGAAGCCCCGATGCCCCGGTGAGGAGTTGTGAGCGGCTAGAGGTGGTCGGTGTGAGGCGAGGCAGAGGGAGGCCTAAGAGATACTGGGGAGAGGCAATTAGGCAGAACATGGCTAGGATGCGGATTTTCGAGGACATGACCCTTGATAGGAAAGTGTAGAGATCTAGTATCAGGGTCGTAGGATAGAGGCTTCTAGATTTTCATACTCCTTCCCGGGGTTGGGTGAGGCGTGGTGGGGCTACTCATTGAGGATTCGTGTATTGGTTTGTGTTCCTTTATGATAGTTATTTCTGGTAGCTACTGTTTTAATATTATTGCATGTCAGTTTATTTATGGTACATATAACTCTTATGTTTAGATAATTATTTATGCGATGTATGCTGGAGTAACTAATGTTGTTTGTGTTTTTGTTTTTGTTTGTCTTTCTCTTCACTGTGCCGAGGGTCGATTGGAAACAACCTCTCTGCCCTCTCGAGTAGAGGTAACGACTGTCTACATATTACCCTCCTCAAATCCCACTTTGTGGGAATTTACTGGGTTGTTGTTGTATTCTCCATAAAAGGACCAGTTCCAAGCGCGTGTAGCATAAGGCCACGTGTAACTCCAAGAGACAAAACCGCCCCACGCGCGCCTCCCTATTCACGTGTCAACCCATATTTCTCTCCCATTTGCGGTCGAGAAAAACATTTTACTGTTTTTAAATAATTAAATACTACCCAAATAATGCACACCCCATTCATTGCTACATTTGCTCTCCTTTTCTTCCTTCATAACTTCATTTCTCCTCCAAAATCACTTCCAACAACACACATTTTTTTGAGATTCGACGTCGATAGTCTCCTCCTCCACGCGATTCAGTCGCCGCCGTTCATACTCTTCCGTTCTCCCACACACCGGTACAATATTCTCATTGCATTCTGTTAATGTTCTGTTTGTTTCGTGGTTTCCTTGATTTTGTTTTCTGCTAATCTTTTGCTTCATACAGAGGCGAAGCCAGAAATTCAATGTTATGAGTTCTACATTTTAGAATGAGTAACTGGATTCTAAAATTAATATTTGTTCATATTTTATGAATTTCTTCATGCAAATATACGGTTTGAGCAAAAGTTATTGAGTTTGGTAGAACTAGTATTCGGGCTTCTAGATCCGCCTCTAGCTTCACAGGTAAGAATAGAGTATAATGCAAATAAAGTCGAAACTTGTATATATAATGTGTAGGATAAATGTGGCAATTAAAAAATTTCTTTTGTTGTATAAGAATGTCTAATTTGGCTTAGAGGATAAATTGTTTAATATTGATAAGACATGGATCCAAATAAAGCAAAATGAATATAGAGGATTTATAGTTGAACTCTTGGCTTCGTGATTTGCGTGGTGATTGATCTCGTTTGAAGTGTATTTTCATGCTTGAGATCGTTTATAGGCGTTTTTATTTCAGTGGCCAGGGGATATGGTGTCATCAATTGATTACAGTATTATAAGGGAAAGTGATGTAAATTATTTGGAATTGAAATGGCGATCTGAATAAAGCTAAATGGATATAAGGAATGTTTAGTCAATTCTAACTAGTTTGAGATTGAGCTGTTAGTGATTGATCGAATTTTTCTGCTTCGTTATTTAAGTTGTGATTGATCTCGTCTTACATATATTTTCAAGCTTGAGATCATTTTTAGGCTTTATTTTCAATGGCTTAGGTTAAAGCATGTCTAATTGATTAGAGCAAAGGTCAGGACAACTGGTGCACAAAGTATCCTGCATTTATGTGGGGTCTGGGGAAGGGCCACACCCCAAGGGGTGTGACGTAGACAGCCTACTAGCCTACTAATTGCTGCTTCCACGGATCAAACTAATTGATTAGAGCAATTGTCAATAATGTTAATGCTTTATAAGATAGGTTGCTTTTCTTTTCATTTGTCGCAAGACAATGTTTCTCACATAATTATCCTCCTCCAAGAAATGGAAAATGTGGAATTGCAATTTTCCTTCCATTTCGGGATAAATCTTCGTTGAGCTATCTCTTGTTGAATATAATTTCTGATTTTAGAAATTTTAGTTAACTTGGCTTTTTTTCACCTTTTCCACCTCTTTCCCAAACTTCCTTTGCAGTCAGTTACACTACCCCCACCACCCCAAAATCACCATCTTCTGATCTTTAAAAGAAAAAATTTAACCTCAAAAGAACAAACATGTGATAATGAATCCAAAGTAATCAAATGTTGCGTAATCGCTTACAAAATTCTGAAATTTTTGAAGTTTGGTTTTGACATCCCTTTTTAGTGCGAAAATGTGTGGTGCATTTAGTTTTATTGAAGTCTCGTTATTCTCTATTTTATTGCCATTGGCTCCTTTTCATTCATGAAGATCTTAATCATGGCTCTCTCTTTGTCATTTGCACTTACTTTTTCGTGCTTCTGTTTTAGCATGCATTCAGAAAATTTTGCTTAAAATTCTGCTTTGCTGCTAATCTAGTTTCGTGGTGTACTGAGCATACATATTTATATTATTTGGACTGCCTCTGTGTGTGCAACTTACTGAAATTAATGATTTAAAACTTCCTGTCAGATTGTGGTACTTCAAAAAATGTAACATGTCGGTTTCATTCTTGTAGCATAATAGTAAATCTCCACTCATAAATTTTATGTCCTTGGCCATTGTTGGAAATAGTTAAATGAAAACAGAATTGAGACTCAGGAGTACAAGTGTGGGCTATCATGAAGTATTGAGTGCGAGTGGAAATGCACGTACATTCAAACACATTTCAAAGGAATTTAAAGAAAAAGTAATGAATCCAAGTGGAGCATAGTCTAATGGCTAATCTAGTGCTGATCTGATTTGAATTTCTTTCCTGGGGAGCAAATGCCAGCATTTTTGAGATTATAAATACTGGTAGATACTAGGAGGTCATGGGTTCGATCCGTAAAAACAACCTCTTGCATGGTAAGGTTGTGTCCCAGGACTCCGCGCATAGCGGGAGCTTAGTTGCACCCTGCTGCCCTTTTTACTAACTTAATTTTGTATTAATCTAGTTCGAGGAGGACGGGCAAAAAGAAATGTAGCTATGCTGGTAAAGATATATGTTTTCTTTATATGGTGCCGTTCCTAGTTATGGAAGTATAGCCCTATGTTACATACACTAAATTATAGCGCATGTATCGATATAGTTGTGTAAGTATCCACTGTATGTGACGGTAAATGAGAAACTGCATGTAACATAAACATAGCCATAGCTCCTGTCGTCGTGTATTCTCAAAGTTCAGATGGGTGGAGACCAGCTCTTTATTTTCATGTGGATTTCTTAGATGATTTTCAAAGGAATATCATCAGGTGATTGATATACTTGTGATCTTTTGTCTTTTTAACAGATTCTATGGATCTAGAACAATCTTTTGGTGAACCTATAATCAGTTTTGGATCTGATGAAGACATTTCCCTTAAAACGAGGAACTCAGTTCCAGTTCCAACGGTAAACTCTGGAAATATGATGGGATGTTTCGATTGCAACATTTGTCTCGATTCAGCTCATGATCCTGTAGTCACCCTCTGCGGTCACCTCTACTGCTGGCCTTGCATTTACAAGTGGCTCCAAGTTGAGAACTCTAACCCCGAGTCAGAAGAGACACCTAAATGTCCAGTCTGCAAAGCTCACATCTCAAACTCCTCACTGGTACCTCTCTATGGCCGCGGGACATCATCAGCAGAACACCGATCCACTGAGTCTCAAGTTGATGTGGCCATACCTCGCCGTCCTCCAGCCATTTGGACAACCACACAAGTCAATACATCATCGCCAACTTCTCACGTTCATCAACAACTTCATCACACTTCTTTGTATTATCCCCACGCTTTTGGTGGCTTTTCAGCTATAGCTCCATCTAGCGTTGGAGGCACTGCGATGACTAGGTTATTCAGCCCAATGGTTGTGATGTTCGGAGAAATGTTCCTCACGAGGATGTTGGGCGGCTCAGATGCGAGTTCATTTTCATATCCTTATCCAAGCCCTTACCTCATCCCAGGAAATGGCAACTCTAGAATGAGAAGGCAAGAAATGCAGGTGGACAAGTCTCTTAACAGAGTATCCATCTTTCTCTTCTGTTGCTTCATCTTGTGCCTTCTCTTGTTCTAATTATTATTATTATTATATTATTATGTTCTTCATCACTGTACAAATGTACAAAGGTGACTCTGCTTATCAGCAGTCTGGAATGTAGTTGATAGTAAAAAATATGAACAGACTTATAGTGATTAAACAGAAAAGGCTCTATACCTTGCAATTTGCAAATGTTGCTTTTATCTTTCTATGGCCTTATCCACACAGCTTATACATGCTAATCATCGTTCGAACTTGATATGAATATGTATTTCTGTGTGAAGTCTTTGAAATAAATGAGAAAAATTATCAAAAATTGTGTTGGATACTTATATGTACCGGTCACGGATGCAGCTTGTTAGTACCGGGTTCATATGAACCCAGAACTTTTAGCACGATGTATAAATTTATGTGTAAAAATTTACTAAAATTATAACAAAATAATAGCTAGGAATACAACAACCCAATATAATCACACTAGTGAGGTCCTACCCTGGGGTAGAGAGATATTCTGATAGACCCTCGGCTCCCTCCCTCCAAGACACCCCACATTGCTCTTGGGGTTACTCCAACTCACAACCTCTTGGTTGGAAGTGGAGAGTGCTTACCACTAAAGCAACTCACTCTTGTCAAAATAATAGTTATAAATTCATAACTTAAATAATATAATGAGTTCAATGCTAAGAACCTTAAAAGTTAACCCATAGAACATAAATTCTGGATCGGTCTTTGTACTCGGTACAACAACACATATTGTTATGAAGATTCATGGTGAATGACTAGTGTTATGTTGTTCAAGATACTGCAACCCTCGTTGTTTATTCGGATTTAGGGCCAACAATGCAAGCTGAATAAGAGTCCATTTAACGTAGGTCAAAATCACATTCTTATGATAGTCCTAAAAATTTTCATTTTCAGAGCTCAATGCCTGTTGTACAATACCAATGGTACAAACAAGAAAGGAGCTAAAAAAAGGATAGCCCGGTGTATTAAACTCCCGTTATGTGCGGGTTCTGGGAAAGAGCCGAACCATAAAAGTCTATTATCGCATGACATCAACTTTAACCATTTACGCTAAGGCTTCCATTGAAATATTTGGCTGGTGTAAGGTTATGTTAAGCTGTAGAATTGTGGCTATACAGAGATGTGTTTGATATGACAGAATTCATTTTGAGGATTTTTCATAAAGAAGTAATTTTATGGTACTTGCTTATCAAAGGGAAAACACATACTTCCATCTCTTTTGGGTGGAAGCCATTTTTCTTACAACTATCTTAATTTTTAACTTATACTGAAATATGTAATCTTCAATTTGCTAATAAGTATTATATATCTATATATTTTTTAAAAACCTTATTTTCTACGACCAATCAAATGCTAAAAGTTTCAGAAAATATGATTGACTATCATGGTTTTGATTTCTCTATTAATATAGTAGATCGGCTAATCAACGACAAATGATGTACCGTCTATAAGTCATGGCGAAGCCATGAATATCGATTCAATCTCCGCCCAAATAAAAGATTTGTGCCCATCTTTACCCGATTCATCCCGTGAAGAATCATGGACACATGACTAGTTGTCCAATAACAATAATATAAAACTATTTAATTACATTACTGGAAAGAAATGCGAATACATACAACACGCAATTTATTTCATTTGTAGTTTTTAAAATGGTCCGTTATTTGTGTAAAAATCCCTAAAATATTTACGAAAAATGTCTAAAAATATCACTCAACTTTGAGAAATGGGGCTATTCATGCAATCCGTTAAAAAAAATGCTCATTCATGCCACCGCCGTTAAAAAATGGGACATCCATGCCAATATTGACTAACAGTGGAATGGATGTGCCAAATAAAAACTGAGCCATTAGTTAATAATGGCATGGATGAGCCATTTCTTTAACGACAGTGGCGTGAAAATAACAATTTTTTAACGGATGACATGAATAAACCATTTCTGAAAGTTGGCATTTTTAGGTCTTTTCCGAAAAATTTAACACATTGCTAAACATATAGCAATATTTCTTTAGTAATATCTTAAGAGAGAGATATAGCTCGTTTCAAATAATTGAAAATATAAATATAAAGACTACTTACTTTTCTAAGAATTCATTTAGTCTACTTACAGCTTAAATTTTACGTGAAATTTTATCAATCAAACTAACTTTCTAACACTACTATAATACTTACTAGTATTATCACCTGCACGAATGCACGGACACGAACCATATAATATATTAGAGTTATTTGGATTATACATATATACTTTCTCCATTAAATATAAATAATTATTAGATATTAATTAAAAAATATTACATGAAAAAGATTAACCATTTCTCAAATTTCCTAGATATAATTCTATTTTTCTTCGTTGATATCATTTTCCCTGGTATCATTGGATCTTAAAATTAGTCGGGAAGTAGCAAATATAACTAAATGACAAAACAATCAAAGGTTAAGAGTATGAAAGACTTTTTGGATAGGACTTTGACTCTTTTACTACTACCTAAACTCTTATTTTGTGTGTTGATATCTTTCAAAAATTATCTCTATTTTAAAATTTTGGTTTCTAAAATATTATTTTTAAATAATAATTTATTTTATAATAATATAAGTAAAATATTATCCTTAATTCAAAAATTATTTTAGTCGGCTATCTAAAAATTTTAAAAATTGTTTAGCCAGCAAATTATTTTCCAGGTATGACTCCATTTTAATATTTGAAATTAATCATATTAAATATTCGAGTTATTTGAATGATATGTAAATAATCTTAAAACTTAAACCTTCTAGATAATCGTTAGATATCAATTATGAAACGGTACATGAAAAAAGACTAATATTTTCTCCAATCTAGTAGTGATAATTTTATTTTTATATCATTCTCATTGGTGTCATTGGAACTTAATAATAGCCAAAAAGTGAAATAATAACTTGTATTTATGTCAAAACACAAATGTTGACACAATATGAACGATTCTTTGGTTACGATATGACTCTTTTACTACGACTTGAACTATTATTTGGTATATTGTAATCTTTCAAATAATATTTCTATTTTGACATTCCAATTTCTAAAATATATATATATATATATATATATATATATATATATATATATATATATATATATATATATATATATATATATATATATATATATATATATATATATATATATATATATATATATATATATATATATATATATATATATATATATATATATTTGAATCATTAAATGTTAAATTAGTTGACTGTTATTATATAACATTACATATATTATCTTGAAATTGCCAAGTAATTTTTTTCGCACCATACTTAACTTAACATGCAAACTACTCAAATTGCATTTATATTCAAATTCAAATATCATATGAGTTTGTTAGTAATAGTGTTTTAAAAAAAAAACACACAATGTAATTAAAAAACATTCTAAGATATCCTTGTCTTAAAATATATGCATTTGAGTTGAAAAAATATTTAAATCGAAGATGTAAATTTCCATTTTTTTTTATACTTAACATAAGCGAAACAGAATGTCATCTCTTATTTCTCGTTTTTATATTTTCATACATTTTTTCTATATTTATTTTCGTTATCTTATTTTTTATGTCACGATCCGGATTTTACACAGATCGTAATGACGCCTATTCGTGGTAGCTAGGCAAGCCAACTTACCTACCATTTTCATTAGTAAAATCATTCTGTTGACAATTTATAGCATCAATAATAATAACAACAATAACTGTGGAAGTCTAATTTATAAGTCTGAATAAATACGGAATCAACAATATCCTCTACCCGACATTTGGTGTCACACACTCAAGAACCACTATGAATAAACTAAATACAAGGGCCTGAAAAAAAATATAACAGATGTCTGTCTCGATAACAATGAGGCAACGGTAAAAATCTATCTATATAGAATAACACAAGCAAAACTCTAATAGGCTGCCAAGTGGAATCCTCACAATTCAACACATATAAAAAATTAGGACAACTATCCAAGATAGTTGGAGTTTCAAATTGACTCAAACTACAACTCAGTAAATCAAATTTAACTTTTTGCACGTTTGAGTTTAATACTCCACAATTGAGTTTTTGTAGTCATAAATTACTCCCCTTTTTTGGTTGGCTGTTATAAAAAAAGAAACCTCCCACTTTTTTAGTTGGCAGTTGTTAAATAACCACTACGCATTTAAATTTATAATTTTTTTTGTACAAATAAAAGTGAAAAAGGAAGAAAACAGTAACTTTTTTTGTTGCCCTTTTTTAATCAACAACTACCCACTCAAATTTGCAATTATCTTTGTATAAATAAAAGTGAAAAAAGGGAGGAGGAAAACAGTCAGATTTTTCCCACGATCACTCAAACGTGAGCTTCATCCCTATTTTATCTGCACCTCCATAATTGATCGATATATGCTCTTTAAATTTTTAAATCCTTTTCAACTTCTTATTTTATTTACTCACTGATTAAAAATTAATATGGCTACATAATTTCATGATATCAAACAAATTTCAAGCAACTCAATCCAATAAAATCTCAAAGTTAGAGTCGTAGGATAATCCATGTTTAGGGCATTAAATGCGGAGAGACGTGCGTTTAATCAAGCGCCAGATATTTCTCATAGAGGGTCAGAGAATTTCCCGCCAAGAAAGGTATTGGTATCTTCACTAACCTCCCGTTCACAAGGATGTGCCACCGAAAAACAAAGTGGCTATCTGTATAGGATAAAATATATTCATCTTAAATGCTCACATAATAAAGCAATACGTGGAGTCGAAGGCAGATGGAAAGCGAGGCAAATGACAATCAAGTCCGGGCAACAATTTCATTTGTTCCCAAATGGAATGTTGCTCGTATAGACAAAATAAATGTCTAACACCTGGTAACATTTAATGAAAAATATTCTATAGAATTAAGTACGTAGCCCGTTACGGAGCATATAGCCTTCATAGCCTGCCGTTACACATTCTTCAATGGCCCCCATAATGGTCATTTAAGAAGGATTTGATCCTAGGACCTTGTTTCCTAAGAGCAACTATAAATAATAAGTTCAACAACCATTAGTGGGGACATGAACTTTCGGGCAAGCTTATGATATATACTATTCAAAGCTCAATAATATTTTATCTTCTTGCTTATTAACATCGTTACTATTGCCCCGAGAAGGTATGCTCCCAAAACTAAGATTTTCGCTATCTTATCTCAATTTCAATGCTATGTCTTACATTCTTATTTAATTTATTTATCATTTTGGGATCAAATCGATTCATTTATCTATAAACCACGTGTAAATTTAATTGTACCATTTTACGGGCAAACACTTTTCAATACTACTTTAATACTTTTTTTTCTTTCTTTCTGTGTCACTTAGTAAAACTAAGTTTTCAACACTACTTTACTAAGTATTTTAATTGACAGTGTCTAATTTTCGGTCAAAGACGACGTTTTAAGTTATTAATTTTTTCGTGATAAGTAAATAGTTTGAACAATTGGCATTCATCTATTGAGGGTCAAAAGCTTTTATTTATTTTTTTACTTTTTTTTTAAATGTCTGTTTTCCCGGTCAAGTAAAGAGAGAAGTTGATCTCGACAAATAAAGTCATTTTCCTTTAAAGTTGAATTTTTGTGTCTTCAATTATTGATCATTCTAAGTAAATATTATGGAAGTAATAGTATGAGGACTTTCATTCATTAAATAAACCAGTTTTCCCTTTTTTTACGTGATGGTATTTGAATGACATAAATTCTAAAATATTAATTTAACTTTAATAACACTAAAGTTGCTTTCACAGATGGCGTATACGCCAAACAGGCATGCACCAGCCATATATATATATATATTATTTACTTATTAATTGTTATGTTTTTTAGGAGCCATCTTATTTACTTATTAATTGAAAATTGAAAATGACTATATTAAAAAAGACATGCCTCAATTATTTAAAATGCTTATTGTATATGTACGCTGCCTAATGTATCATTTCTGCAAGCAACTTCATTTAATGATGCATAGCATATCACGGAGCGGCCCCTAGAGCCTAATAAAAATAACGGAAAAGGGCCTAAAATGCCCTTCAACTATCAGGTTTGGTCTAAAAATGCCCCCCATCCACCTATTGGGCCAAATATGCCCTTCTGTTAATGTTTTTGGCTCACAAATGCCCTTTGAGTTAACGGAAGGACACGTGTCATCCATTTATTGGTGCATTCTAAATATTTCATAATTAATTAAAAGGACACATTATTCATACCTGAAAAATAAATAAAAATTTTCTAAAATACTTACAAAAGTTAAAAACTGGAAAAAAAAATCTTATTTTAGTAAAAAACTTTTGTAAGTATTTTAGAAAATTTTTATTTATTTTTCAGGTATGAATAATGTGTCTTTTTAATTAATTATGAAATATTTAGAATGCACCAATAAGAGGATGACACGTGTCCTTCCGTTAACTCAAAGGGCATTTGTGAGCCAAAAACATTAACGGAAGGGCATATTTGGCCCAATAGGTGGATGAGGGGCATTTTTAGACCAAATCTAATAGTTGAGGGGCATTTTAGGCCCTTCTCCGTAAAAATAATCATGACTCTTGCTTCTTGGAATTAACAACAAATTGTATTTTTATCATTAAGGATGTGTTTGGTACGAAAGAAAATATTTTTTGGAAAATGTTTTCTAATTTTCTCATGTTTGGTTGGTTTAAATATTTTGGAAAATATTTTCCTTATCAATTCATTTTCCTCCGAGTGGAGGAAAATATTTTCCTTATCAAATGAAGGGAAAACATTTTCCAAAGCTCCTTCTCAACCTTTCTCACCCTCATCAACCCACCTCATCCCCTCTCCAAAAAATAGTTTTTGTTAAAAAAAATTAGTTTTTCCGTTACCATCGACTCTACTACCTCTCCACCCACCCCGCAAAAAAAAAAATTTACCTTGCTTTTTTTTCTATAATTTTAAATTTCTGTTTTCTTATTTTTCTGCACCACTCACCCCCACCCCCCTACCCCCTATCCCGCACCAAAAAAAATTTACTTTTTTTTGTAATTTAAATTTTTGTTTTTTTTGTTTTACTACCCCCAGCCCCAGCACCCACCCCCTGCCCCCGAAAAAAATTTAAAATATAATTTTTAGTTTTTAATTTTATTATTTATTATTTAAAGGCTCAATATTTTACAAGTTCCAAAATTATGAGTTCGGAAGTTTACGAGTTTAGAAATTATAAATTTACCGGTTCGAAATACGCAATTTTTGCGTTAAAAAGTAAAGCATCACATTAGTTCCTTTAGATTGTGTCAATTTTTAGAGACTGAGAAGGGGAGGGGGGTAGGAGAGTTGCAAAAAAAATATTTTTCTAAAAAAAAACTATTTTTTACTCTCTAACTAAACATAGAAAATATTTTCTGGAAAATGTTTTCCACTTACCAACCAAACAAGAAAAAATAAGTGATAAAATCACTCATTTTCCATGAAAACATTTTCTAGGAAAATATTTTCCATGGAAAATATTTTCCTTCATACCAAACACACCCCAAATCTTGCTACAATCTTAGTAACCCTAGTTTAAATAAGCCTGATGCTTTTGACTGGATTTGGAGTTCTAAATGTCTCAACAAAATTAATTATGGAAGTCCCTCCACAATAGGCTCCTTACTCGTAATTATCTTCACCATATAAGCATAAACATCGACCCTATTTATCCAGCATGCAAAAAGGTGGAAGAAACCATTGAGCACATTTTCTTGTAGTGTGACTCAGTTCTTTCATTCTAGTCATCACTATTATCGCTACTGTATTAAAACATAAAATCAGAAAACTATAAGAAGAATAAAAGAAACTGGAAAACAGTAAAGATTAAGAAATATTTCGAGTTCACAAATTGCTTGTGTGTCCTTAAGGAATTTTGCCCCCCTCACACGTTGCCAAGGTAATGGATTAAATCCTCTCATGATGAAACCGAATAAACCTTCCTGCAACAGTGGCAATACAAATTGCAGGATACCAATGAACACAAAGAACGGAGCCAAATCACACTTACGAATTTGAGGGAGAGAGAGACTGCGAATTAGAATGCAGTATTTTCAGAAAGAAATGAGTTATGTAATATTTTTGGTGTTTTAAAAACGAGGTCATGCCTCAGAATTTATAGGCAATTATTGGAAGAGGTGTGATGTTTGTTCTGGAAAAGGTGCCTTTTTAGAAGTTTATGCAGCCTACCGAGATCCTACCGCGGTTACGCCAGGACCGCGGCTAGAGTGGCCCTTTGAATCTGCAGCAGGGTTCTGGCGTTGTCCTACCGCGGTTACGCTAGGACATCTGCTAGACTATCCTTCTGAATCTTCAGCAGTGATCGGACATTTAATTGATTATTAAATAATTAAATAAATAAATTTTGTCCAATAATTAATCTTATCGATCGATTATTTAACAAATTTAAATCCAAAGCCAAAGCCAAAGCCGAGCCGAGCAAGCGACTACGACGGCATGAGGGTTCATTTTCTTCAACTCATTTTAAGAGTTTTAAGAAGTGATTCTCTATATAAGTACACAAATGTAGTTGTCCCTCACCAATGAGGGACAAAGTGCAAGTCAAAAACTCACGTTATTCAAATTTTTATTTCCCTCCATTTTATTTTCCACCATTTCTAATTCACTCTCTTATACCTTAAAGCCCAATGCTTTAAAGTCCAATAATCCCTCACATGAATGGGAATGTATTGTAACGACCCGGCCCGTCGTTACGGTAATTACCACCCCGTTACCTTGCATTTACATATATTATGTTTTTAAAACAGTATTAGAGTATATCGGGTGAGTTAGGAGTGATTTGGATTGAAAATGAAACAAATAGCATGTTTGAAGAAAGCTTGAATATGAAAAGTCAACCAAGAGTTGACTATTGAGTTAGAGTGCTCGGAATCGGATTCTGATGATTCGGATAGTTCCGGGAGGTGATTTGTGACTTAGGGGAGCGATCGGAATTGAATTTGGAGGCCCGGTGTAGAAATAGGCTTGAATTGGCTAAGGTTGAATTTTGGCGAAATCCGAACGGTAGGTGATATTTTGATCCGGGAGTCGGAATGGAATTCCGACAGTTGCAGTAGCTTCGTTAGGTGATTTTGGATGTGCCTGCAAAATTTCAGGTCATTCGGACGTCGTTTGGTCGGGTTTTTGATTGAATGTGCAATTTGGAATGTTTTAAGGAATTTAGGCTTGAATTCGATGCGAATTATGAGTTTTGATGTTGTTAGACGTGTTTTGAGGATTGGAGCAAGTTCGAATAAGGTATTAAGATGTGTTGGTGTGTTTGGATGAGGTCCCGGGGCCTCGGGGTGTTTTCGGATGGTTAAACGGAAGAAAATCATGGAAATTGCAGGTTGAAGAGTCTGGTTCTGTCATTTTCGCTCCTGCGGAATTTTGGTCGCAGGAGCGAGTCCGCAGAAGCGGATATGGGAGCGCAGGAGCGGGTGTTTCGCAGAAGCGGACGCCTTTCCGCTGAAGCGGGGTCGCCGGTGCGACCCAATGATCGCAGAAGCGGACGAGGGCAATTGGGGCATGGTCCGCAGAAGCGGACGTTTTTCCGCTTGGGCGATACCGCAGAAGCGGTCAGGGACGCGCAGAGGCGGATTTGTTCCGCAGAAGCGGAAGCTTCGTCGCAGAAGCGGGACCGCTTAAGCGGCCCTTGGTTCGCAGAAGCGGAAGTGGCCGGCTAGGCCTGGAACCGCAGAAGCGACCCTTTGGTCGCGGATACGGAAGCGTAGAAGCGGAAAATGTTCCGCAGAAGCGAAAATCGCTGTAAGTAAGTGTATCAGAAGTTAGAAAAATTTCAGAAACATTTTAACATTTGGGGGTCTCGGCTTAAGGGCGATTTTGGGCGATTTTGAGGAGGAAATCAAGGGAAATCATCAGGTAATCAACTATGAACTCATATTATGATTAGTATTGATAATATCATGCAATTATATCATGAAAATGGAGGAATTTGGGGTAATTATGGAGGATTTAGCCCTAGTCTTGGACTTTAGAAAATCAAGGTTTTGAATGGGCAAATGGAGTCCGATTTTGGTAAAATTGATATGCTTAGACTCGTATTGAGACGAGGGTTCCGGAAATGTGAATTTCGTAAATTTTCGGAATGTGGGCCCGGGGCTCGGGTTTTGACAACTTTGGGAATTTTGATGTAAATTGAGTTGTATTGATTGGGTGTCGTCCCATTGGCCTAAATTGTTGTATTTTTACTGTATTTGATCAGATTCTACGCGTGCGGAGCTTGATTCTCGTGGCAAGGGCATTTCGGAATAGTCGTCGCGCGGTATTGAGGTGAGTAATATATGTGGGTGATGACCAGCGGGTTCGAAACCCCGGTATACCACTTTGTGACGCTGTATAGCGGCGAGACACGCACACTCTCGAGAGTGCGGGGTCGATCATGAATTGGAGACTATATATTAGTCCAACCTGTTGATACTGTATTATTGGCTATTCTAGAGCCGTCGAACCTCCTTCTCGGATGGTTGCATATATATATTGTGATAATGGCTACTCTCGAGCCGAGGAACCCCCTTCTTGGGCGGTTGATTATACATGTGGGCCGTGAGCCAGTTATTGGATCCCGCGAGGATCGTTATCATTGTCTTATCATATAGACATGCTAGTTTACTACTAGTCCGCAGCTATTTTTGTTATTATACTAATTCCAATCTCTGGAACTTGGTATTACTGTTTTTCCAACTGAAAAATGATAAAAGAGTTTTCAAAAACTATTTTTGAGCCTGCGAGGCTGTATCTGCATATTAGCTGACTAGTAGTGGATCGGGCTGCACGCCGCAGCAAGATATATGTTGGATCGGACTGCACGCCGCAGTGATATCTCTATGAGATGTGCTTGGGCTGTAGGAGCCCCTCCGGAGTCTGAACCCCCACAGTGAGCACGGGTACCCAAAAATTGGAGTCGGGCTACACGCCGTAGCGGTCATATCATGCATTGCATTGCATTTAGCTACATCTGCTAGCTGTTATGCTATTTATTGGTAATTGTTGGAACAGGTACAGTGAAGATTGATTCTATGACAGGGTAGCCGATTATAGCTTTACATAGTGCTTTATTGCGGATTTCTTATCTGCGCTGTCTTACCCTTGTTTATTACCACTGAGTCTGGCAGTACTCATTTTACTCCCTGCACCTTGTGTGCAGATCCAGGTACCTCTCAGCAGTGATTCAGTAGCTGTGCGAGGCGACGTGTGTGGATATTCGAGGTAGCTGCAGAGTCCGCAGGACCCGATATTCCTTCCTACTGTCTTTTAATTTTGTATTGACATTTCCTTCCGCACTTGGTATTTTGTAAACCATTATACACTCATGTTTAGTAGAGGCTCATGACTCTTGACCCTTCGGTCTATGGGAGTTAGTATATTTTGGGACTTGGTTTCCCCGCTGTTGTACTATTGTTTCATATTTTGAGATGCTTAATTGGGCTAAAGAGAGCTTCTAGCTCCGTTGTTTATATTGATTGGTCGGGCTGGCTTAGCAATGTGTTGGCGCCATCACGACCAGATTTGGGGTCGTGACAAAATATAATCCAATTTACAAGTCCGGAGTCAAATCTCATAGGGAACTAAGACTTTGCTCGGTACGGGGACGCCTGTACTTATCCTCGGGAGGCTGCGAACCTTTAGGAAAACTTCACTTTTCTTGAACTCCGTCGTGCGATCTTATTGTTCTGAGAACTAAATTTCTATATTCTATTCTCTCGCAGATGGCGAGAACGCGAGCATCGGGACGAGGTGGACGACCTCCATTGCCACCTGTTAGAGGCCGTGGACGCGGTCGTGCTAGAGTTAGAGGTAGGGCGACCGAGGCGATGCCGGCTGACCCGCCCTGTTGTACCGGCTCGGAGCGCCCCCGGTGGTCGAAGCTCCGGCGAGTCCCGGTTCGGGGCCGGACTATATCTATTGCTATTCCCCGGTCTTCGGGAGACTCTTGCCCGGATATTATCGGTGTGTTCCGGTTTGGCTCGGGTAGTTTCGGCTACCGCTACTGTAGCGATATCTCGGTCGGGGGTGGTCGGCGGACCCCTGCAGCTCGCACACCGATCCGGTTGTTCGGGGACGTCAGATGCCGGAGGTCGTCCCCGCTCGGTGGTTGCACCGGTTATTCCTCCAGCCGCACCAGCTCCAGCTCCAGAGAGCATATGGTTGAGGTTATGCCCGAGGACGAGCAGCGGCGTCTTCGAGAGATTTGGTAGACTTCGACCACCCCATTTCAGTGGCGTTGAGGGCGAGGATGCCCGGGGTTTCTTGGATAAATGTCAGAAGATGCTGCGTACGGCTGGTATTCTTGAGTCCAGCGGAGTTTCATTTACTACATTTCAGTTCACCGGTCCCGCATTTGATTGGTGGGAGGAGTTTGAGAGGCGTAGGCCTGCTAGAGCAGCACCTCTCACATGGCAGCAGTTCTCTACTCTCTTTCTAGAGAAATATGTACCTCGGTCTCGTCGCGAGGAGCTACGTCGCCGGTTCGAGTGGTTGATTCAGGGCGACATGTCTGTGACTCAGTATGAGCTTAGATTCACTCAGTTGGCTAGGCATGCCACATGGATGATCCCCACTGATAGGGAGAGGATCGGGAGGTTCATTGATGGCCTCAACTACTCTATCCGTATTCTTATGACCAGCGAGCGAGTTCTGTCATCATCGTTTGAGCAGGTTGCCGATATGGCACGCTCCATTGAGGCGGATCGTCGCCGAGAGAGAGAGGAGCGGGAGGCCAAGAGGCCTCGCGGTTCTGGCAGTTTCAGCGGTGCTCCATCTAGAGGGCATTCCCAGCAGAGCCGAGGTCGCTCATCTAGACCTTCTCATTCAGGCCGCCCAGAGCAGAGCGGAGGTTCTTATGGTCGTGGTCGACAGGATTTCAGCAGGGTCAGTCATCGCTTGGTGCCCTCCCGGCCCAGAGTGCAGCACCTACTTCTCCAGCACCAGGTGCATGTTATGAGTGTGGTGAGTTTGGCCACATGAGGAGACATTGCCCTCGACTACGTAGGGGCAGGACTCAGCAGAGGGATCAGCCCTCCTCTTCAGCACCATCTCAGTCTAGTAGAGGTGGAGGTCGGTCTTCTCGTGGACGCCCCAGGGGCGAGGAGAGATCTGGTGGAGGCCAGGCACGGTTCTATGCACTTCCTGACAGGCGTGATGCAGTTGCCTCCGATGCTGTGATTACATGTATCATTTCTGTCTGTCACAGAGATGCCTCTGTTCTATTTGATCCAGGGTCCACATATTCTTACGTGTCCTCTTATTTTGCACATCATTTGGGTGCGACTCGTGGTATTCTTGATTTACCTGTTCATGTATCCACCCCCGTGGGTGATACGATTGTTGTGGATCATGTCTATAGATCCTGTGTTATATCTATTGGGGGTCTGGAGACCCAGGCAGATTTGTTATTGTTGGGTATGGTGGACTTTGATGTTATATTGGGTATGGACTGGTTGTCTCCGTACCATGCTATATTGGACTGTCATGCTAAGACAGTTACGTTGGCCATTCCTGGTATTTCTCAGATTGAGTGGCGGGGTTCGACCAATTTCGTCCCTAGCCGTGTTATTTCGTTCCTAAAAGCTCAGAAGATGGTTGAAAAAGGGTGTTTATCGTACTTAGCTTTTGTGAGAGATGTGGAGCTGAGTCTCCTAGCATTGATTCTGTACCTGTTGTAAGGGGCTTCCCAGATGTATTCCCCTCAGACCTGCCGGGCATGCCGCCGGACAGGGATATTGATTTTGGCATTGACTTGGTGCCGGGCACTCAGCCCATATCCGTTCCTCCTTATCGGATGGCACCAGCTGAGTTGAAGGAATTGAAGGAGCAGCTCCAGGAACTCCTAGATAAGGGGTTCATTCGGCCGAGTGTGTCGCCGTGGGGTGCACCGATCCTGTTTGTTAAGAAGAAGGACGGATCTATGAGGATGTGTATTGACTATAGGCAGCTAAACAAAGTAACAGTGAAGAATAAGTATCCTCTGCCTCGTATTGATGATTTATTTGATCAGCTCCAGGGAGCTAGGGTGTTCTCGAAGATTGATCTTCGTTCGGGCTACCATCAACTGAAGATTAGAGAGTCCGACATTATGAAGACTGCATTCAGGACCAGATATGGTCACTATGACTTCCTTGTGATGTCTTTTGGGCTGACCAACGCCCCAGCAGCATTTATGCATCTAATGAACAGTGTGTTCAGGCCCTATCTTGATTCATTTGTGATCGTATTCATTGATGACATACTAGTCTACTCTCATAGCCAGGAGGAGCATGCTCGGCACTTGAGTATTGTGTTGCGGAGATTGAGAGAGGAGAAGCTGTATGCCAAGTTCTCCAAATGTGAGTTCTGGCTTGAGTCCGTGGCATTCTTAGGGCACGTGGTGTCCCGTGATGGTATTCAGGTAGATCCGAGGAAGGTCGAGGCAGTGCAGAGTTGGCCCAGACCGACCTCAGTTACTGAGATCCGTAGCTTTCTGGGATTGGCAGGGTATTATCGCCGATTCGTTCAGGGATTCTCTTCTATTGCTTCACCCTTGACTAGATTGACTCAGAAGGGTGTTCCTTTCTTATGGTCCGAGGAGTGCGAGGAGAGCTTTCGGAAGCTCAAGACAGCACTGACCACAGCACCAGTCTTGATTCTACCGACAGCTTCAGGTTCTTATACTGTATATTGTGATGCCTCAGGAGTGGGCATTGGTTGTGTGTTGATGCAGGAGGGTAGGGTCATTGCTTATGCTTCTCGTCAGTTGAAGCCCCACGAGAAAAACTACCCTGTTCACGATTTGGAGTTAGCTGCTATTGTTCATGCCTTGAAGATTTGGAGGCATTATCTATATGGTGTATCTTGTGATGTATATACAGATCACCGTAGCCTTCAGCATTTGTTTAAGCAGAAGATCTAAATTTGAGGCAGCGGAGATGGCTTGAATTGCTTAAAGACTATGATATTACTATCTTATATCATCCCGGAAAAGCCAATGTAGTGGCTGATGCATTGAGCCGGAAGGCTATTAGTATGGGCAGTTTGGCGTATATTCCAGTTGGGGAGAGACCCCTAGCAGTTGATGTTCAGGCGTTAGCTAACCAGATGGTAAGGCTGGATATTTCTGAGCCCAATCGGGTGATGGCTTATGTAGTAGCTCGTTCTTCTTTATATGATCGTATTCGAGAGCGCCAGTATGATGATCCACACTTACTTGTCCTTAAGGACAGAGTTCAGCATGATGATGCTAGGGATGTCACTATTGATAGTGATGGTGTGTTGCGGATGCAGGGTCGGATATGCGTGCCCAATGTTGACGGCCTTCGTGAATTGATATTGGAGGAAGCCCATAGCTCGCGGTATTCTATTCATCCAGGAGCCGCGAAGATGTACCAGGATTTGAAGCAGCATTGCTGGTGGAGAAAGATGAAGAAAGATATTGTGAGCCATGTGGCTCGGTGTCTAAACTGTCAGCAGGTCAAGTATGAGCATCAGAGACCTGGTGGTGTATTCCAGCGTATCGATATTCCGGAGTGGAAGTGGGAAAGAATAACTATGGACTTTGTTAGTGGACTCCCTCGGACAGCGAGGAAGTTTGATTCGGTTTGGGTGATTGTGGATAGGTTGACTAAGTCAGCTCACTTCATCCCAGTGTGTACTACCTATACCTCGGAGCGGTTGGCAGAGATATTCATCCGTGAGATAGTGAGATTGCATGGAGTTCCTATTTCCATTATATCGGACAGAGGTACCCAGTTCACATCTCAGTTCTGGAGGACATTTCAGCGAGAGTTGGGTTCACAGGTAGAGTTGAGCACAGCATTTCATCCACAGACGGATGGGCAGTCCGAGCGTACTATTCAGATATTGGAGGACATGTTGCGTGCTTGTGTCATTGATTTTGGTGGTTCATGGGCTGATTATTTGCCTTTGGCGGAGTTTGCTTATAATAATAGCTATCAGTCCAGCATTCAGATGGCGCCGTATGAAGCTTTATATGGGAGGCGGTGTAGGTCTCCGGTTGGTTGGTTCGAGCCCGGCGAGGCTAGGTTGTTAGGGACAGAGTTAGTCCAAGATGCCTTAGATAAGGTGAAGGTGATTCAGGAGAGACTTCGCACAGCTCAGTCGCGTCAGAAGAGTTATGCAGACCGAAAGGTCCGAGATGTGTCTTATTCAGTAGGTGAGAAGGTGTTGTTGAAAGTTTCGCCTATGAAGGGTGTTATGAGATTTGGAAAGAAAGGAAAATTGAGCCCAAGGTTCATTGGACCTTTTGAGGTGCTTAGGAAAGTTGGGGAGGTGGCTTATATGCTTGCTTTGCCACCCCGTTTGTCGGGAGTTCACCCGGTGTTCCATGTATCTATGCTCCGGAAGTATGTCGGAGACCCGTCTCATGTGTTGGACTTCGGCACGATACAGCTAGATGAGGATTTGACTTATGATGTGGAACCAGTAGCCATTTTGGGTCGACAGGTTCGTAAGCTGAGATCTAAGGATATAGCTTCAGTGAAAGTGCAGTGGAGAGGTCGTCCTGTGGAGGAAGCAACTTGGGAGACCGAGCAGGAAATGCGGAGCGGATATCCACACTTATTTGATGCTCCAGGTATGTTTTTAACCCGCTCGCGGACGAGCGTTTGTTTAAGTTGGGGAGAATGTAACGACCCGGCCCGTCGTTACGGTAATTACCACCCCGTTACCTTGCATTTACATATATTATGTTTTTAAAACAGTATTAGAGTATATCGGGTGAGTTAGGAGTGATTTGGATTGAAAATGAAACAAATAGCATGTTTGAAGAAAGCTTGAATATGAAAAGTCAACCAAGAGTTGACTATTGAGTTAGAGTGCTCGGAATCGGATTCTGATGATTCGGATAGTTCCGGGAGGTGATTTGTGACTTAGGGGAGCGATCGGAATTGAATTTGGAGGCCGGTGTAGAAATAGGCTTGAATTGGCTAAGGTTGAATTTTGGCGAAATCCGAACGGTAGGTGAGATTTTGATCCGGGAGTCGGAATGGAATTCCGACAATTGCAGTAGCTTCGTTAGGTGATTTTGGATGTGCCTGCAAAATTTCAGGTCATTCGGACGTCGTTTGGTCGGGTTTTTGATTGAATGTGCAATTTGGAATGTTTTAAGGAATTTAGGCTTGAATTCGATGCGAATTATGAGTTTTGATGTTGTTAGACGTGTTTTGAGGATTGGAGCAAGTTCGAATAAGGTATTAAGATGTGTTGGTGTGTTTGGATGAGGTCCCGGGGGCCTCGGGGTGTTTTCGGATGGTTAAACGGAAGAAAATCATGGAAATTGCAGGTTGAAGAGTCCGGTTCTGTCATTTTCGCTCCTGCGGAATTTTGGTCGCAGGAGCGAGTCCGCAGAAGCGGATATGGGAGCGCAGGAGCGGGTGTTTCGCAGAAGCGGACGCCTTTCCGCTGAAGCGGGGTCGCTGGTGCGACCCAGTGATCGCAGAAGCGGACGAGGGCAATTGGGGCATGGTCCGCAGAAGCGGACGTTTTTCCGCTTGGGCGATACCGCAGAAGCGGTCAGGGACGCGCAGAGGCGGATTTGTTCCGCAGAAGCGGAAGCTTCGTCGCAGAAGCGGGACCGCTTAAGCGGCCCTTGGTTCGCAGAAGCGGAAGTGGCCGGCTAGGCCTGGAACCGCAGAAGCGACCCTTTGGTCGCGGATACGGAAGCGTAGAAGCGGAAAATGTTCCGCAGAAGCGAAAATCGCTGTAAGTAAGTGTATCAGAAGTTAGAAAAATTTCAGAAACATTTTAACATTTGGGGGTCTCGGCTTAAGGGCGATTTTGGGCGATTTTGAGGAGGAAATCAAGGGAAATCATCGGGTAATCAACTATGAACTCATATTATGATTAGTATTGATAATATCATGCAATTATATCATGAAAATGGAGGAATTTGGGGTAATTATGGAGGATTTAGCCCTAGTCTTGGACTTTAGAAAATCAAGGTTTTGAATGGGCAAATGGAGTCCGATTTTGGTAAAATTGATATGCTTAGACTCGTATTGAGACGAGGGTTCCAGAAATGTGAATTTCGTAAATTTTCGGAATGTGGGCCCGGGGCTCGGGTTTTGACAACTTTGGGAATTTTGATGTAAATTGAGTTGTATTGATTGGGTGTCGTCCCATTGGCCTAAATTGTTGTATTTTTACTGTATTTGATCAGATTCTACGCGTGCGGAGCTTGATTCTCGTGGCAAGGGCATTTCGGAATAGTCGTCGCGCGGTATTGAGGTGAGTAATATATGTGGGTGATGACCAGCGGGTTCGAAACCCCGGTATACCACTTTGTGACGCTGTATAGCGGCGAGACACGCACACTCTTGAGAGTGCGGGGTCGATCATGAATTGGAGACTATATATTAGTCCAACCTGTTGATACTGTATTATTGGCTATTCTAGAGCCGTCGAACCTCCTTCTCGGATGGTTGCATATATATATTGTGATAATGGCTACTCTTGAGCCGAGGAACCCCCTTCTTGGGCGGTTGATTATACATGTGGGCCGTGAGCCAGTTATTGGATCCCGCGAGGATCGTTATCATTGTCTTATCATATAGACATGCTAGTTTACTACTAGTCCGCAGCTATTTTTGTTATTATACTAATTCCAATCTCTGGAACTTGGTATTACTGTTTTCCAACTGAAAAATGATAAAAGAGTTTTCAAAAACTATTTTTGAGCCTGCGAGGCTGTATCTGCATATTAGCTGACTAGTAGTGGATCGGGCTGCGCGCCGCAGCAAGATATATGTTGGATCGGACTGCACGCCGCAGTGATATCTCTATGAGATGTGCTTGGGCTGTAGGAGCCCCTCCGGAGTCCTGAACCCCCACAGTGAGCACGGGTACCCAAAAATTGGAGTCGGGCTACACGCCGTAGCGGTCATATCATGCATTGCATTGCATTTAGCTACATCTGCTAGCTGTTATGCTATATATTGGTATTTGTTGGAACAGGTACAGTGAAGATTGATTCTATGACAGGGTAGCTGATTATAGCTTTACATAGTGCTTTATTGCGGATTTCTTATCTGCGCTGTCTTACCCTTGTTTATTACCACCGAGTCTGGCAGTACTCATTTTACTCCCTGCACCTTGTGTGCAGATCCAGGTACCTCTCAGCAGTGATCCAGTAGCTGTGCGAGGCGACGTGTGTGGATATTCGAGGTAGCTGCAGAGTCCGCAGGACCCGATATTCCTTCCTACTGTCTTTTAATTTTGTATTGACATTTCCTTCCGCACTTGGTATTTTGTAAACCATTATACACTCATGTTTAGTAGAGGCTCATGACTCTTGACCCTTCGGTCTATGGGAGTTAGTATATTTTGGGACTTGGTTTCCCCGCTGTTGTACTATTGTTTCATATTTTGAGATGCTTAATTGGGCTAAAGAGAGCTTCTAGCTCCGTTGTTTATATTGATTGGTCAGGCTGGCTTAGCAATGTGCTGGGCGCCATCACGACCAGATTTGGGGTCGTGACATGTATGTAACAAGAATGATCATAGATGAATGTTGTATGATTTACAAGTAAGTATTAATCGCATCTGGATAAGTAGGTTTTCCTTTGAAATTTCTGTAGTGAACATATGTCGGATATACTCGGTCAATCGGTAGATTTAATATCTTTGAACCGTCAAACTTTAGTGTATACCTAGACAACCATATGTCACACAACCAACCATTAACCGTCTTTTGGTTCTCATTGTTGTATCTGTTTTAGCCATGGACACCGCCTGATCTCATAAGTGCGTAGAGAATTGTCCTTGCAGAATTCTCATTGAAGCGACTTCCATTCACACTTATATAGGTGATTCCTAAACGTGTCATCCATTAGATTAACACTATTTGATAAATACCATATCAAACTTAGGTAATCATTAAAGAACGTGTAAAGTTCTATCCTTAATACTGAACATTGTCTTCATCACGATAATGGACCAAAGATTTTACTTTGACAATGTTGAACCGGTCAATCACAACTTTATTTGAGCTCTTTGAACCTAGATCTCGGAACATTCAAAATTTTAGGTAGAGCTACTGCCATGTTGACTTGTCCTTGGCCATAGTCCCATTCCCTTAGATGATTTCTCAACTCCCTCTTTAGTTAAGCCTTTTGTAAGCGGATCCGTACATTATTCTTTGATCTTACATAATCAATAGTGATAATTCCACTATAAAGTAGTTGTCTAACGGTGTTATATCTTCGTCGTACATGACGAGACTTTCTGTTATACATAATGCTCCCTACCAATCCTATTGCAGCCTCACTATCGCAATTTATGCAAATAGGAGCCAAAGGTTTTGGCCAGAACGGAATGTCTTCTAAGAAATTTTGAAGCAATTCAGCTTCTTTGCCCGCTTTATCCAAAGTTATAAACTCTGATTCCATTGTAGAGCGAGCGATGCACGTCTGTTTGGAAGACTTTCAAGATACTGCTCCTCCACCAATAGTAAAAATATATTCACTTGTGGACTTTGTTTCTGTTGAGCCGGTTATTTAATTTGCATTATTATGAGGGTGTTTGGCTAAGCTTATAAGCTGGTCAAACTGGCTTATAAGCACTTTTGGGCCTATCTACACGTTTGGTAAAATTAAAAGTGCTTATAATTTAAGTGTTTATTAGCCAAAAGCCATAAGTTGGTATCTCCCAACTTATCAAATTTCAACTTATAAGCACTTTAGGTTTGACCAAAATAATTACTATTCTATCCCTAAAATACTTCTTTTTAAAACAAAACTCTTATATACCCAATTTTTAGCTGCTTATTATTAATTTCAGCACTTTTATCCAAATACATAACTGCTTATTTTTTAAAATCAGCTTCAATACTTAAAAGTAATTTTTAGCACCTATGCTTATCAGCTACTCTAAATCAGCTAAGCCAAACGGGTTCTATATCCTTTGATAAAAGTAGGATATTTATTGCAGTGCAAAGTGTAGTCTTGGGTATATTTCAAATATCCTAGAACTCGTTTCATTGGTACCCAGTGATGTTTGTTGGGATTACTTGTGAATCGACTAAGTTTACTTATTGCACAAGCTATATCAGGTCATGTACAGTTCATGATGTACATTAAGCTTTCCAACACATGAGCATACTCCAATTGGGACGTACTTTCACCTTTATTCTTTATAAGATGATGATTTAAATCAATTGGAGTTCTTGCACTTCTAAATTCCAAGTGTTTGAACTTTTCAAGTACCATTTTCACGTAATGTGATTGAGACAAAGCTAGACCTTGAGGAGTCCTCTGGATTTTAATTTCTAGAATTACATCGGCAATTCCTAAGTCTTTCATATTAACTTACTAGCAAGCATACGCTTAATAGCTTGAATGTCGGGAATGTCTTTGCTTATTATTAGCATATCATCAACATATAAGCAAACACTGACTATATGATTTGGAACGTTCTTAATGTAAACACATTTATTACATTCATTAATCTAAAAGCCATTTGACAATATTGTTTGGTCAAATTTCGCATAGCATTGCTTGGGTGCTTGTTTTAGTCCATCAAGGGACTTAACAAGACGATACACCTTCTTTTCTTTTTCGAGAACCACAAACCCTTCGGGTTGGTTCATGTAAATTTCTTTCCCTATATCATTATTTAAGAAGGTTTTTTTTTCCATCTATTTGATGGATTTGGAGATCATACAAGGCGGCTAATGCTATTAGCATCCGCATGGATGTAATTTTTGTTACCGGCGAGTATGTGTCAAAATTAATCTGGCATTTAATTAATTATTAAATAAATAAATTTTGTCCAAAAATTAATCTTATCGATCGACCATTTGACAAATTCAAATCCAAAGCCGAAGCCGAGCCGAGGGAGCGACGACGACGGCGCGATGGTTCATTCTCTTCAACTCCTTTTGAGAGCTTTAAGACGTGATTCTATATATAAGCACACAAATATAGTTGTCCTTCGCCAATGGGGGACAAAGTGCAAGTCAAAAGCTCACTTCATTCAAATTTCCATTTCCCTCCATTTTATTTCCCATTTCCAATTCACTCTCTTATACTTTAAAGCCAATGCTTAAAGTCAATGCTTTAAAGTCCAACAATCACTCGGTATAAACTTTTCCCAGGTGAAAAACCGTAGTGACTGGTTATATCATATTAGGAGCATCAGTACAAATTTCTCATCCACCCTTTTATCGCGGGAAAAGCTATTTCCATTTTGTCATTTGGACTATATGGTCAAATAGGAATAATAATAACCACAACAACTTGTCCCTGAAGTACAATCACTCCCATGCAATTTCCCTAGCTCTGGAATATTACTATCTCACTACTGAGGAATCCTTAACAACCCAATCCATTGCTATTAAAATAACCTGGAACAAACCTCCCACAATGTTATAAAGCTAAACATTGATAGTGCTTTCAAAGATACTTCTAACTTGAGGCGTATGGGAGGTGTCTTTACAAATAACAGAGGAGATTGGCTGCTGGGTTTCCAGCACTCAAAGCCTTCATCATCCCCACTCCAATCAGAACTAAAAGCCTTAAAGTTTGGACGTTCGACAACTCTTAAACATGAACTCTCATCATCGATTGTAGAAGCTGATGCAACAGAACTCATTCAAGTTTTCAATCAAATACTATGACTTATACATCTATTATTACTAATTGTAGGTGGTTAATGCACCAATTGAAGCACCCGATGATCATCCATAACTTTTGAGATGGAAACAAGGTGGCCCACAAACTGGCCAAGGATGGTTTCAAACATGCAAGGAAAAAATAAGTTTTTGTGAATACATTGCCCCTAGTACTAAATAACCTAGCAATGGATAAGAATGGTTATGTGTATTCCGTCAAAAAACTCAGTTCTTCTGTGTGCTTTAAGTTAGCCAAAATTGGGAATGTAAATGTCCTTGAGGCTTCCCCTATTACTAAGGATGTTTCTGATGTACTATGTAATGTTCTCTATGTGAAATAAAATATCTTTTTACCGTCAAAGAATATCTCGGAGCGGCTCAAAATTTAAGCTCTATAAGTTCAACTTTTAAAGTTTTTAGCATTGATTTCGTTTTAATTTTTATGTTATGGATTCATATATATTATTTGATGCAATTTAGTGGATTTCCATGTCAAAACTATAGGTTCATACTAGAGATGTCAAATGGCGAGCAAAACTGATTTTGGCGGGTCAAAATATTGAGACAATAAATGGGGGGAGAAATTTAAAAATAGCCAGATTTACAACTGGTCATTCAAAAATAGCCCAGTTTCAAAAGTAATCAAAATTTAGCCACTTTTTATGTAAAGATAAATCTGAACGAAAATACTGTTCAAAATCTAGAAAATACGCCCGCATATTATACGGAAGTTCCAGCATAAGTATGCTTGAACTCTCGTCGCATATTATACGGGAGTTCCAGGATAACTATGTTGGAACTCCCGTATAATATGCGGGAGTTCAAGTATAATTATGCTGGAACTCCCGCATAATATACTGGAGTTCCAACAAGTATAAATGTCCAGTATAATATACTGGAGTTTTGAGCATCGGTGCTCCAATCTCACGTATATTATACAGGAGTCAGCAAAGTATACCGATCCAGCATAATATGCAGGAGTTTGTACACAAATGCACCGAACTCTCGTATATTATATGGGACCGGTCGCTGTTGCAACAAAATAATGGCTATTTTATATTGACTTGGTAAATGCTGGCTAGTGCGAAAACTGGCTATACCGTGCTATTTTGACATAAATGGGCGAATCGTTTATTGGGCTGATAAGAATTAGATAAAGATGGGCTAACATTTGGGTTATAGCCCAACCTGTCTAACTCTTAGCAAGCTTTAATTAATTTATATTATTGTAAATTGTTTAATTATCAAACAAGACATTTTTTGTCTTTTGTTATGGCCATATGTATATATCAAACAAAAATAATTAGTTACATGAAATTTTAGCAAAGTTTCTCATTGATTAATTTGAGCTAAAAATCAGCCGAACTTTAGAAGGGGTAAGTTCACAAATGGACAAGTTAATGGCTGGCCCAACCTTGGGCGGGTTCAAACGGATTTGAGCTCACATTGATATCCCTAGTTCATACGAACCCAGTACTGCTAGGGGTATCAATGAATATTTAAAAATTGATTAAACTGACTGAACTCTACCGTACCATACAAAACAAATTTTAAGTTTCTTTTCATATAAATGTAGATTTTTATATTAATCTATCACCGTGCCGATAATTTAAGTAGGTTTTTTATTTTATAAACATAAATTGAAAAAATATCTAATTGTACCAAATAAAGTTACATGTGAAAAATATATTTATAAAGTTTAAAATAAATACAGAAAAGTAACTGAACCATATTGATATCCAAGAGAAACTAACATGATTGGAAAGGTTTAGAAAAATCTAGTTTTGGGTATACATAATAAAATAATCGAAAAATTGATATGATACAAATTTTATAAAATAATAAGCCGAACAAAACCATTGACATCCCTAAGTACTTGTACATTGCATTAAGAAAACAACTCTACCCAGCAGCACAGTAAAGCACAAGGAAGTGATTAGTACATGAAAATGTTTTTAAAGTAAATGACATGAACAAGCAGCTCCTTATTAATTTCACTAATACACAAAATCATCAGCATTTGCTTAATTGCTTACTACTTTTTTGTTAATACTAATGGAAGCACAACATTGCTTCTTCAGTCCTTTGTAATCAATAGGAAGAGAAATTGGCCATGCAGGAAGCATGAACAAGAATGCTGATGACCAACAAGGCAATAATCTTTGAATCATAACTGGAACATCATCTGGATCACCAAGGCAGAGTCGACTGAACGATGAAGCCGGTACAACACCAGCTTTAGGCCACAAATTTTGTTGAGCCGCCCTTGCTGCCAAAACATCCAACTTTAATGTTTTCATGTTATATGAAGCAACAGAATCCCCGAAACCAAGGTATAAGATGTTGGCATCAAGCGGATGGAAGGCGATTGGAGCAGGAATGAGCCCAGTTAACGCTTTGCTAATTAAAATATCATCAAACACAATGTCACGGATCTTTACCCTGTGTTGCAGAGTCCAACTTGAAGAGTCATAGTCGTCAAGAACCCAAACAGAAAAGCCCGAAAATCCAAATGGATACGAGGGAACAAGAGATACCTCGATATACCTCAAGCAACCTTTATGAACATCACACAACGTAGGACTTCCGTTATTTCTAGCATCATTACATTGCTTATCAATATCATCAGGAAGTCCAATTACACGACATTGATTCAAGTCATTGGACGGATCAAATGCCATAATCCCAAGTCGACGATCAATCCAATGTAGGTTCCCATTCAGAGCAACAGGCCTCTTGAGCGGCACAACTTCAATTGGTACATCATTATGAACAACAAGACTTCTCCAACTTCCAATCTCAGACGAGAATATCTCAAACTTTAGGATATACGACTCGCCAAATTGACAATCAAATCTCACCACTTTAAAGCTCTTCAAAGACCCCCCTTCAGATTCCGTTATAAAACCAATACTGACACGCTCAAAACACATCGAAGGTGGAGGAAGCGCAACACAATGCCCTGTAATAGCATTGTAAATGCGATAATCACTTCCACCTCGATCATACAAAACTAGCCCATCACTGACTGCTACAATAGTATTTCTTTCATCTTCAGGACGAAAAACATAAGGAAAATGAATAGTACTGAATCTCGGATGTAACCGATTATCAGACAACAAATCAGGCAAGTATGACTGAACGGAATAGTTAACACCATTATTAACACTCAAAGTGTTAGCAAGAATGGTCCAAATTGGTGCTTGTTGGGGCAACAAAGAAGCTCTAGAAATATAAAGAGATACAAAAGAAGGTGTAGAAATTAAAGAAAGCCATTGTTTTGAAACACATTTGTACCTAAAAACACATTTTACAGGCAATCTTAAGAAAATTTCTTCCAAGAACCAATCAGGAAGGTACTCATTCTTGAAAAGAATCTTTGATTTAGGTTTTGCAAGTTTTCTATTAATGGGGTTGTGAAAATTTGCTCCCTTTATGTTATGAAGATAAAGTTCCATTTTTTTAAAGCTTAAATTTGGAGGATGAAGAACTGAGTAGGCAAATCTTGAGTGGGTCAAGAAATAAAGAAGAAATGAGCTTAGATTTAGAGGACTTAAGATTTTACCTATTTATAGCTTGAGAATATGTGTATATATGGCTTAGAGTCAAGCAGACTATAAAAGACTTGAAAAATTCAGAAGACAGATTTTCTCTCCTTGTGGATTTTCTCAGTCTTTTCTGGTATACTGGTACACCATTTTTTTAATAACAACCAAATAAAAAGACTATATAAAAAAATAGAGAGTGGTTATAAAAAAACAAATGGAGTGTATATTGGGTAATGAACTCTTGATTATTTTATAAATAAAAAATAAAATTTGGTGATGGAACGGATTTTTTTTTATTTTTTATTTTTTATTTTTTATTAAAAAAAAGGGTCTCCAAAATTTATTGGGGATTGACAGGGGATGGCCGCGCCGTAAGCGGCTGATCTTAGCCAAATTTTTTAAAATTGGCAGTATTTAAAAAAAAAAAAAAGGTTAAATATATCTCTTTATTTTCGGATATTATCTATATTTAACTTTAATTATACTATTCGGCCAAAGTTGCCCCTAACATCAATAAACTTTTAAAAATTATCCCTTGATCTATTAAGTAATCTAAAGTTGCTGATGGTAGGGGTAAATTTAATCGGATAGTATAACAGTACGAGTAGATTTGGTCAGATAATATAATGGAGGTTAAATATAGATAATATCCGAAAGTAGATGGGTATATATAATCTCTGAAACCGCACTTAGTTATTGTTGTTCATTGTTTTTCTACGGAATAGTAGAGTTTATGCTATACTTACTCTACCTATTTGCTAGGTTGCTCATCAAAGTATACCATGCTGGCATGATTTCGCTGTTTAGGATTTCTCTATCGGATTGATAGAGTTTATGCTATATTTTACTCTATATATATGTTAAGATGCTCATCAAAGTGTGTTAGATTAACATGATTTTGTTGTTCATGAATTTTTATACTGGATTGGTAAAGTTTATATTACTCTATATACTTGTGAAGTTGCTCATCAAAATCTACCAGGTTGGCATGATTTTGATATTCATGAATTTTTCTACCGGATTGGTATAATTTATGTTATATTTTACTCTATTTATTAAGTTACTCGTCGAAGTCTACCCGATAGGCATAATTTTTTTTTGTTGTTGTTGTTATTTAAACAAAATATTCTTTAAATTTATAATTTCAATTTCGATTACAGCGTTCTGCTTCAAATGATCTCAAATTTTAAATAAAGCTTCCAAATACCAATGCAAACAATTTCTAATCACCAATTTAGTCAAATAACATCAAATTTAAAGATTCACTTTGTCTTATTCAATACTTTCTAAAGTTCAACAAAGAGTTTAAAACTATTCACACTACATCACCAAATCAGTATTTCAACTAAAAAATTTAAGCATAAATTATCAACAATCGAACGATTTTAATAATATCTCATTCTTAGGGTGTGAGGAAATTCATGATATCTCATTCTTTAAGAAAATATCAGTAACGAAAAAAATTAAAATGAATCAAACAAGAATAAATGTAAAATAAAATAAAAGAGAGCAAATATTATTTTACTTTAGTGATAAAAATTAGAATTGGTCAAGAAGTCCAAAAGACTTGTTTTCAAGCTTCATGATTTTTTTTCCTTGTCAACTAAAACGATAACTAGTTGGTCTTGAGAAATAATTACGTCCTTTTTCAAATTAAATATTAAAGTTGAATTCTAGTGCCTTCAATTAGCAGTCAACTTAATTATAAAAAACTAATTTCGGGGATATTAATTCTTCGGCTTCATTAATCATTACAATGCAGCTCGTAAACCAATTATGTAGGTAATATTATGTTTGCCTTTCTTTAATTAAAGAAGATATTTTATCCGTTTCAATTTATTTGACGATATTTGGCCGAATATGAATTTCAATAGAAAAGATAACACTATATAATTGCTGTATACTAAAATTATATAAATTTTTTATACTTTTCCGGCTATCAAATATAAATAGTTTCTGACACGAGCCACAAATAATTATACCTAATATGCTAGTGAAATGGACATAAGAATCGTAAAATTCCAAAAAAAGATGAGAAAAAATTCAAGTGAAAATGATATTTGAGGTTGTGTTTGGACATGAATATAATTTAGGTTGTTTTTTAAGTTTTGTAAGTGAAATTTTTGAAAACAACTTTTTGAAGTTTTTCAAATTTTCCAAAATTTACAAAATACATCTTCAAGTGAAAAATGAAAATTTTAAGAATAAATGATAATTTTGGGAAAAAGTGAATTTTTTTGAAAAATATGAAAAAAATTCTTATGACCAAACGGACAAAGTTGTGGTTGAAAAAATAACAAACCTCACGTCATAATCATAGTAAATAGTTTAATAAACTGAAATTTTTTAAAGTTATATAAAATAAAATGGTCTTAAATATGTTTGGAGCATTCCAAAACTGAAAGAGTGTAGGTTATAATTGTAGTGGATAGAATTATGTACCGGAGGTCCAATATAATATTTTGGAAGTCCATACACAGATGCTTTATCTCTAGTATATTATATTGGAACTTTCCGAGTGTATGAGTTCCAATATAATAATATGTTGAAAGTTCATATACATGTACTCCAACCTCCAGTAGATTATGCTGGAGCTTTCCATATTACAGTAAAATAGTGACTTTAATTACCAATTCGATAATTGGCTAGCCCGTGTTATTTTAACATTAATATTGATGTCCCGATACCATAAAAAATACAGCGTATAATAAAACTAAAGTTGCTTTCACAAATTTCGTATACGCAAGCAGCAGCCATACATAATAAAGATTTGACATATTTTTACTATTTCCAAAACTTGAAAACCACATTTCTTTTTATTAGGACTTTGAGATTAACTTATTTGATTTATCAAATCTTTTCTTATTAAATTATGTAATTTAAATCTAGTTGTATGATCTTAACAATGTGAATATGAAATCTTCTTATGATGACTATGATTCAAAAAAGGTTCACAATTTGAACTTAGAATATCAGCATGCTACTATTGACTGTCAAATATAATGGTTATCTTAATATTCCAAAAGGACTGCATTTGATCGGATAGCATTCATAAACTGTTAGTATTATATATATATATGTTAAAGTTCTAAAGTTTTTGGCGGCAGCATCTACTAAGAAGGAGCAGATATAAAAACAAAAGGCAATTTTTTAAGGATATAATACATAAATTACCTATCAAATTTGTCTGAAAAAATTATTTACATATTTTAATTTTACTGGCGATCTATATCACCTTATTCTTGTTTGGGCTGAATTTGACTACCGTAAATGGTGACATGGCAAAGAGAGTAGCTTCACTCTCCCAATCTCATGTGTAAGAGGGAAAATTTACTGTGTGGATCCCTTTTTCGTTTACTTCTTCTTTTCTTATTTTTTTCTCTTTTTGTTTTCTCTCTCCATCTTTTCTTCTTCCTATCACAATAGCAAAAATTATTATTTTAAAAAAAAACGTATTTGTAAAAAGTGATTTTTTTTCTGAGTCGCATAAGCGGAAGTTGGCTTTTAATGAAGACCGCATAAGCGGGATTTTTGGCCGCAGAAGCGGTCTCACATAAGCGGAAGCGGGACCGCAAAAGCGAAAGTCGCTCGGCAGAAGGGGTTTTATATTATTATTTTATCCGCGAGTCTATTCATTTTTCCTCCATTGTTAACCACTTTAAGAGCTTTTTGGTAGAAACTGAAGAGGACTTTGACGGGAATTGATTGGAGGTAAGCCTCGTGATCTAGAACCGCCATTTTATTGAAGAATCAACCTTTAATTCTTGAAAATTTGGGTAAAAATTGGAAGAACTAGGGCTTGGTTTTTGAAATTAAAATTTGAGATTTGAATGGGCATATGAACTCTGATTTTGGTAAATTTGATATGTATGGATTCGCGGCAAGACGAGTAATTTGGTGATGTGAATTTTGTAATTTTTCGCGAAGTGGGCCCGGGGCTCGAGTTTTGCCAACTTTGTGATTTTTGGTATTTTTGAGTCCTTTCGATTGGGTTATGTTTCTTTGGCCTATAGTAATGTATTCCTTGTGGGTTTGATCAGATTCGGCATGCGAGGAGGTTGATTCGAGAGGAAAAGGCAGAGCGAGATAGACTCGTGGCCGGCTTGAGGTGAGTAATAGATGTAGATGATGACCTGAGGGTTTGAAACTCCGGTATATCACACTGTGACACTACATTGAGGTGAGACACGTACTCTATGATGAGTGCTTGGTCGTTTGTGATTTGGGACTGTGACTTAGTCCGTCCCGAGTGATGTTCATACTGTGTTCTTGGCTATAGATTTATTGGTAATCATTCAACTTGGATTTTATGGATATTTTTGGGCTTTGTGTCGATTATTTGAATCCTTTGAGGATTATTATCACTGCTTCCATGATACTTAGCACGTTAAATGATTTCAGTCCGAGTTAAATACTATTTTGAAATATTCAGCCATATTTCTAAGAGTTAAAACTTGAACTGCATTTTTCTGATGTTTGGAGCTGAGAGCTATTACTTGACATTTCCCTAGTGGCTGGCTTGCATATTCTAGACTGAGTATGGATCAGGATGTACGCCGCAACGATGTTATGATGGGATTACTCTTGGGCTGTAAGAGCCCCCCCCCCTCCCCCCGAACCCCCACAGTGAGCATGGGTACCCAAATGGATCGGGATGTGCGTCGCAATGGTCATATGCATTGCATTGCATTATTACGTTGTCATTTATTTGATTTACCTGTCATAGAATTGCTGCTATTTCACCGTTAATGATGCTGAATAGCTAGTTTTAGCTTTACATTGTGATATCTCGTAAATTCTTATCTTCAGTCATTATATATTCTTATTACTCACTAATTTGGAGTATTCACTTTACTCCCTGCATCACGTGTGCAGATTCAGGTGTTCCAGAGGCTTAGTAGAGATGTTGTTGTTCTCCAAATTATCTCAGGAGTTGTCGAGGTAGCTGCCTGGCAACCGTAGGACCCGACTTCTCCCCCTATCTCTTTTGATTTCGTATCCTAGACTCTTTTAAGTTTCAATTTTGCTACATAGTAGTATTTAGAGGCTCTAGACTCGTGACCCCAGATCTGTTGAGAGTTATTTTGTCACAAGAGTTACCACCCCGTTTTCCCTTTTTTATGCTTCTATATGTTTTATTATATGTGTTTGTGGAGTTTGAAGTAATTCGGATAGAGTTCGGTTAGAAATGAGATAATTAGTCTCTTCGTGAGAAGGTTAGTTTGGAAAAGTCAACCGAATGTTGACTTATGAGTTAGAAGGCTCGGAATGGATTTTTTTTTATTCGACTAGTTTCGGGGGATGATTTGTGACTTAGGAGCGCAATAGGAATTGAATGTGGAGGTCCGGTGTAGAATTAGGCTTGAATTGGCTAAGGTTGGATTTTGGAAAATTCCGGATGGTAGGTAAAATTTTGATCCGAGGGTCAAAATGGAATTCCGAGAGTTGCAGTAGCTCCGTTAGGTGATTTTTCTTATGCGTGCAAAGTTTTAGGTCATTCGAAGGTGTTTAGGTCGGATTTTAGATCAAATGCAAGTTTCAAAAGTTTTAGAATAACTTAGGCTTGAATCTAATGTAAATTTGGTGTTTTGATATTAGTTTTGGTGTTTTGAGAGTGCAACTAAGTATCCATGATTATATGTGACATATTACTTTGTGGAATTTCGTGGATTTCTTATCTTCAGACATTTTATATGTTTATTACTCACTGAGTACTTAGTACTCACCCCTACTCCCTGCACCTTGTGTGCAGATTCATGTACACCGGAGGCTTAGCTGAGTAGTCTTTGTTTCTAGAGCTTATCAAAGTTGTTGAGGCAGCTGCTTGACGTTCGCAGGACCGGACTACTATTTCTATCTCAGTTTTATTTATATATACCTTTCCATACTTGGATATTTCCGTTCAGATATTGTTATCCAGTTTTGTTTAGAGGCTCTAGACTCGTGACCCCAGATCTTTTGGGAGTGTTTTTATCAGACATCGTATTTATCAGTATTATTCTTCTATAAATATTTGGGTTATTATTCTAAATCTATTACATTCTCTTTAAATTATCGGCTTTGAGGTTTACGGTTGATTTGGGAATGATTGTTGGTCATGCTTGCCTAGCTTTAGGGTTGGACGCCATCATGATCGGGTTTGGGTCGTGACAAGTTGGTATTAGAGCCTAGGTTACTAGGACTCATAAGCCAGTTTAGTAGAGTCTCGTGGAACGATACGGGGACGCCTGTATTTCTCCACGAGAGGCTACAGAACCTTTAGAAACACTTCACTTTCTTAGAATTTTGATCGTGCATTTTGATTCAGCTTGAGATATAACTCTTGAAATTCCTCCCACTCGTCCGTATGCGCAGCAAGCTCTCAATAGTATATGTGCCTTGAGGGCTTGTGATTTCCTGACCAAGGAGCGAGATATAATCGCGTTGGGCCAGTCTGGAGGACTTGAGGTCGGTTCCTTGCCCATGGCTTGAGCACCGAGGTGCTGATTATGTAAACAGGTGATTTGAATTTGTATGTTCAGTGTCGTCCCTAATCGTAGGAATGGCTCCTGGATATCTATGTGATGGTATGTTCGGACCGCCCATCACTGGTGCATGGATTATGCAAGTTGTGGCTTCGTCCTGTGATGAGGTGCCATATCACCAGAGTGGTGCATCGAATTCGAGATAATTGTTGGAGTCATTAATGAATGCAAAAAGATGTGATTTCGACTGATTAGAGGGTAATATCGAGGTTTTGACCAGGAAATCTGTTATGATATCAGTCAAGGGAAGTGGTTTCATGAATGGTTGATCTGAGAGATGATTACAGTTTATAGCGTGTTTCATTCATCGTTCATTGAAGTCTAGGAATAAGGCTCTAGCTAATAAGAGGTTATCTACTGGTAATTGGTTGTTGAGGACAACGACTTTGAATATAAGTTATGATTCCAAGTGTTTGGTTTAGGCGGTATATCATATGTTTTCACCCGAGGGTGCAAGTATGGGTTATTACAGCTGGTTCAGGCTTACTCTAAGTACAAATGTGAATTTTTTATCTTGTGTATGCTTTTCAGAAAGTGAGACATGGTTCTATGGGTTGGTTTATGGATTAAATGGACTGCGAAAGTTCTGATGTATTGTGTTACCGGGTCTATGCGAGATAGGGTGACGAGGGATCACCCCGGGTATATGGTTGGTAAGATCATTCAACTACTGGTTGGCTTCTAGAACAACTCTCGATACGCTTGAAGACGAGCGTTTATTTAAGTTGGGGAGGATGTAATGACCCGACCCATCGTCATGGGAGTTACCGCCCCGTTTCCCCTTTTTATGCTTCTACATGTTTCATTATATGTGTTTGGAGAATTTGAAGTAATTCTAATATAGTTCTTTACATGAGAAGGTTAGTTTGGAAAAGTCAACCGAATATTGACTTATGAGTTAAAAGGCTTGGAATGGATTTCTGATGATTCGACTAGTTTTGGGGGATGATTTGTGCCTTAGGAGCGCAATCGGAAATGAATTTGGAGGTCCGGTATAGAATTAGGCTTGAATTGGCTAAGGTTGGAGTTTGGCGAATTTCGGATGGTAGGTGAGATTTTGATCCGAGGGTCAAAATGGAATTTCGAGAGTTGTAGTAGCTCCATTAGGTGATTTTGGGTATGCGTGAAAAGTTTCAGGTTATTCGGAGGTATTTAGGTCGGGTTTTAGATCAAATGCAAGTTTCGAAAGTTTTAAAATAACTTAGGCTTGAATCCAATGTAAATTTGGTGTTTTGATGTTAGTTTTGGTATTTTGAGAGTGCAACTAAATTTGAATGATCATATGTGACATGTTAGTATGTTCGTATGCAGTTCCGAGGAGATCGGATGAGTTTCGGATAGGTTTGGGTTGCGTTGTGCTCGTTTTTCTTATAATTCAACATCGTTTCTTTAAGCATAAATGATATCATATTGAACAAATGAGCTCTCATTACTGTTTTGAATGGAGAATTAGATCTGTATCGTAATTACGGACCCGTAGCAAAAAGAATTATAGAATTTGGACATCGTATGAGGATTTTATGGTTATTTTACTAAGGTTGCCTAGATTTTCAGATTAATGACGAAATTGCCCATGACAGCGTATTAAAAATATGCACTATTTACAAATCTTAAAACCTACATATCTCCTTCATTATAAGGTCAAATTGAGTGATTCAAAAGCCTAAGTTCTTTAGAATTTCACTAGGAATCCACTGAGAGCAGTAAAACGCGTGAACAATATACATATAATGAGAAGGTCGAGTTTTTTTCCAATTTTTGAACGGGAAGAAGCTTCTGATGTGATTTTTAAGAGAGAAAATCAGTGGGTATCACAGAGGTAAGTGATTTTATAATTAAAACTCATTTATGGATGATTTTAGACCATAATCACATTCTTTAATCCATGAAAAATAATAGAAAAATAGGATTTTGGGGCCTGAAATTATGAAACTTTCAGGGGTCGATTTGAGGTGTCAAGCAGACTCCGATTTTGGTGTTCTTTATATGTACGGACTCTTGGCGAGATGAGGAATCCGTTGGTGTGATTTTCAGAATTTTTTGAGAAGTGGGCTTGGGGATCGGGTTTTACCAACTTCGTGAATTATAGTACTTTTTGAGTATTTTTGATTGGGTTATGTTTCTTTGACCCATATTTATGTATTTGCTATGGTTCTGACTAGATTCGACATGCGAGAAGGTCGATACGAAATGAAAAGGCATTGTGGACCAGTCTACGGCCGGTTAGAGGTGAGTAGTTGGTGTATATAATGGGATGAGGGTTTGAAACCCCTGTTTATCACATTGTGACGCTATATTAGGGAGTGACTCGCACCCCATGGCAGGTGCGGGATTGGTTATGACTGAGATTGTGACTTGGTCCATCCTGAACAAGAATGTTTCTATATTGGCGACTGATACGCACCTTGTATTGAATATATTTGGGGTTATTGCCGTGTTTGGGGCCTTGTGCCGATCTGTAGCATCTTCAGAGGATGAATAGCATTGTAATAGCATGCTTTGTATAATCATTGATCTCAGTCTTGTGTTTAATCACTGTTATGAAATGCTAAGTCACTTTTCCTGTAGTTAAATATCTAAAGTAAATTCTTCTTAATAAATTGAAAATTGGGAAATTAATTGAATCTGTTACGTGACTCATATATACTGTGGACTGAGAATGAATCGAGCTGCACACCGTAACGAATGTTATGATTGGGTATAGATTGGGTTGCACGCTGCAGCGAATGATATGATTATATTGCGCTTGTGCTGAAGGAGCCCCTCCGGAGTCTGTACACACGACCAGTGAGCATCGTCGATGTTAAATGAATCGGGCTATACGCCACAGCGTGTTCATGTGCATTGCATAGCATCTTTACATTTTACTTGACTGTAATATTTGAAGTTATTTTGTTGTTGGTTCGTAGTAAGGTCTCGGATTGTTAGTTTTAGCTTTACTTTGTGGCATTTCGTGGATTTCTTATCTTCAAACATTTTATATGCTTATTACCTGAGTACTTAGTACTCACCCCTACTCCCCGCACCTTGTGTGCAGATTGAGGTACACCGGAGGCTTAGGTGAGCAGTCTTTGTTTCCGGGGCTTATCAGAGTTGTTGAGGCAGTTGCTTGACATTTGCAGGACTTGACTACTCTTTCTATTTCAGTTTTATTTATATATACATTTCCATACTTGGATATTTCCGTTCAGACATTGTTATCCAGTTTTGTTTAGAGGCTCTAGACTCGTGACCCCAGATCTTTTGGGAGTGTTTTTATCAGACATCGCATTTCTCAGTATTTATTTTCTATAAATATTTGGTTATTATTCTAAATCTATTACATTCTCTTTAAATTGTCGGTTTTGAGGTTTACGATTGATTTGGGAATGATTGTTGGTCGGGCTTGCCTAGCTTTAGGGTTGGGCGCCATCATGATCGGGTTTGGGTCATGACAAAAATAAAGAAAGCTGAAATTTTAAGGAAATACTTTGAACAATTCTAAAAAAATAAGTAAAACGGAAGGGGGTCCTAGGTTTATAAACAATACGGATCACATCAGTGCAATACCCGATAATTACTCCTCAAAGATGGGCTACACGTGGTATTAGCGCATCGGTCATCATATCTGTCACACCTCTTTTTTTTACGCACCCGCAAGGGTGCAAAGAGTTTTTCCAATTAAAGGACAATCGAGACGGGATTTATTTAATTATTTCAGAGTCGCCACTTGGGAGGTTTATGGTGTCCCAAGTCACCGGTTAAATCCCAAATCGAGGAAAAGAATGACTCTATTTAACAGTCCGCGAACCAGAAATCCGGATAAGGAATTCTATTAACCCGGGAGAAGGTATTAGGCATTCCCGAATTCCGTGGTTCTAGCACGGTCGCTCAACTGTCGTGTTTGGCTTATTTACCTGCTTTTTACAGTCATGTACTTAGTGCAAATTAATATCCTTTTACCGCTTTTATTATTTATTATGATTTACGAAAGAGCAAAGTTGCTTAAAAATATGTTTTCGAATCACGTCACATGAAATGCACCCGGATCCTCGACACATTCTTATTCAACATTTCGGGGTTTGGATTTGGGTCGCATGAAATGCACACCCGTATTTAAAAAGATAGAATTAAAATATGCGCCCGGAGCGATTACTTATTTACACTGTTGAGAAGGACGTGATATTCGCTAAGAAACGACACATCTCGAAATCTAAGTATTTTATATGTACATTTATGAAGACCCTGCAATTTGTATAACTGTTAGGCGAAGCGCACTTCTAATTTCGAATTTAAAGTGAACTACATCCCGCTACATTTACTTAGGAATTGATTCCAAATTAAAAAAATGTTGCGAACCACACTACATGAAATGCACCTGTGGTTCCTGATACGCTTTATTTACCTTGTTCACGATTGGAGTCGGGTCACATGAAATGCACCCCCGATTCCTTTAATCTAGCTACATCGTGTAGTTGAATAATGACGAACCGATTTCTACAATGCGACAAAATCCTACCCAACTATAACTGGTTCGCGTAAATATGCTCCTAGCTAACTAAGCGAACAGATTCGAGACCATAGTGGACGATTATGTGAAAGTAAAATTTAATTTGATTTCAAAGAATCCTCACAGAGCCATTGGCACATATTCTAAAAATCCAAGATATCATTCCTTACGGGTGTTCGAATCCTCTTAGACTTCTTCTTCTAGATGATTAATCTCAACTTTAACACAAGGTTGGGTACTAGCAGTTTTGGAAATCTTATGTCATGGGATTTATTTCATAAACTGAACCTAGAAATGAATCAATGAAATGAACCAATCCATTTTAAACAGGCTAATACATTCTAATGCTTGTAATAGGACTGAATCAACAACATCGAATTAATTCTTTATTTCAGATTTAATTTCCATGTCAAGCAAACCACAATTAAACATTTTGTTCTAGTAAAACTAAGAGAGTGTTCATATGACTACAACAGTCCGACAATCCCTAATTACAGCTCGAACATTCCTTAATTAACGACAGCTGAAAGTAGTTCTGTCAACAATAAAATGTGCTAATGGAAATTACTCAGATGAATCAAACAGCACTTTATTTACTGCCAATTTGAGGGATGCACTGAGATGAACTACGAATGTGTACCTGGAATAGGAAATGGGAAGAAGAGTAAGCAGTGACGAACAGCCAAGCAACCAACAATATAGTAGTGACCACAGCAACCAAGAATGATCCCAGAAACAGATTCCACAAGAGAAACCAACGGCCAAAGCTCTAGTACTTCAAAGAAACCAATAAACAGAGAGTTCTAAATCAAGAGAGACCTCTATCCTTCTGAACTGCCCCCCAAGAGATTCGTGCACCCAACTGATCGAACCACAATTAAACTCAAACAAACGATCCCCAAATACCCAGAAATCTCTGCCTATCACCTATACCCGAGTATGTAACAGGAACAAAGAACCCCAGAACCTTTTAGTTTAGAATCAACTGGAAATCTTCAACTCAAGCTGGATACTCTCCTGTATATCTCTGTCTAAAAGTCTTTGTATGTGTATCCCCTCCCTCATCTCCCTATCACTCTTATACTTATAGTTAAACCCTTTCTACTCTGGATGGCCAGAAAACTAAACTAAGGCCCTGCCCATCCCCACTCTGTCCAAACCATCAGACTCCCTGCATTTTCCACTATCCAGTGTCCAATGTATGGACTAACTCATTAAAAATGCTGGTGGCAGGGCATTAGTGGGATACCCTGCTGTACAGCAGGTTCCACTAGCCAGTCTCATGGGCAGATGATTAAACAATTAACCTTAATCAAATCCTAACAACTGTATCCAACTAACTCCTAATCCAGAATTAAACAAACAACAAAGCCTAGACTTGTGCATTGCATACGGGCAGACCAGAGCATGAACAAACATACAAACAAATTAATTTGTTGACGACATTAAATAAACTAGGCATACAAAGCTATTGCAGCATTGAATTTAAACAAGAATTGGCAAAAGAATGGGAATCGACCGAATAAAAGGTCTGTTGAGAAGGGTAGAAAAATGCTACGAATTTCTGAAACTAAACACAAATACACACACGGATTACAACCAACAATCGTAAGGGACACGAATTACCTCAAAAGAAATATGCCGACCCAAGCTTTGAACTATGGTTTGGAACTATTGAAGCCAAACGGGCTTTAATCGAGATGTTCTCAATTGAGAACACCTACACTAAAGTCCCTTGGACTTCAATTACGATTAATCCGGCTCGAATTGGGCTTCTTCAAAAACTAGGGTTCTTGGGACTCGATTTTAGGGCTTTTACGATTCGGGCAAGATTCGAGCTAAACCCAAGCCGTCGGGGGTATGAGGGAGGCCATGGGAGGGTTTGGGGTGAGTTTGGGGTGATTTGGCATCGGCTCGAGTTTGACTCGAATCTTCAAATGAAGATTCGAGGAGCTCCGGAGTGATTCGAGGTAAATGAAGGCTGGATTCGTAATGGGGGAGGTGAGGGGAGTATTTGGTGTTAAGATGGTGGCCGTTGGCCTACCGGAACCGCCGTGAGGCGATTTTCGGCAGGCGGAGCACGGTGGCTCACGGCGGCTATAGAGATGGTCTCTAAAGGGGACGATGGAGGGAAAGGGGGGGGTCTGGCTCAGGGGGGGCTGGGTAGGTCTTTTAGTATATATACCTGCTGATGGATTTGATCCAGGCCGTTGGATCGATTAATATCGACGGCTTGGATCAACTTACTCGACGAAACGAAGTCGTTTGAGTAAGTTTGAGACCGGGCGGTTCGTTCTTATGCGGATACGGGTCGGGGTGCAGGGGCGATTGGCGACCGCTGGATCAAAATGATCCAACGGCTTGGATGTCCTGGCCTGCTACGGTGTCGTTTTGGGTGCATTCGGAGATGGCCTGGACCAGATTTGCTTGGGCCCGGGTTGGTTGTTTTCCTTGGGCCTGATTTCCTTTGTATTTTCAGCCACTTCTCAACTTTATTAAATAAACCCCAATTAACTATAAAGCCAACTCAAACAAATCAAATTAAAGGAAATGGGGTTACACCTTATTGGTTAACACTTAACAACTAACACAACTTACATATTTGAACGGAATCACATGATGACCTCGAAACAAAAATTGCACATCTTCCGTGATTTTCTCACGATTAATCCCTATGACCACTTTAATCTTATGAACGCTCGATTAATCCCCGAATATGCAACGCGTATTTATATATACCTATATGTTTTGTATTTTCTAGCTGTATTTTCTAGCTAAACAAACACACCCATACCAATGCTAATGCTCGAAGTCGACGGAAATCCGATGTAACACAAAACTATTTAATTTTGAATCTTTTAGGAGTGATTCTTATGTAGGGCAAAAATCACGTTCTCACAATATCCATATCTACCATTTCCCACCCCGTTAAGGTATTAAAGCGCAGAATAGTATTATTACTTATTGCATGCTATTACCCATCCCAATCCTATCAGTTCTAGAGGCATTTGGTACTACTAGTCCTAAAGGGAAGGGAGGTTTGGCTTTTCAGAGTTTTAAAAGGATAAAATTGTAGGGCGACAATCAAAACATATAAGGCAGGTACGAGAGAACACGTAACAATTTAAATGGCTCAAACAGGCCTCCTCACTTAAAAGTAGATTGTTTAGCATGACTTACAAATATTGGTTATGGTTTGAATTAAATTTAAAGTGTTAGAGCAGGTTGATTTATCACATATTTCTCATATGAGAATCTGAAATAGGTCTACCCCTGGTTGTAATTATCAAAGACTGATGCAGTTAATCAATTACCTAATGGCCTGCCTAGGTGACACCTATAGGTATGATATCTAACAATGTAGAGATATATTGATTTAAAGAAGGCTTGCCGTTTGTAGAAAAATGTAAGTTCTGCATATTTTAAACGACATTGCTACTGATTGTAGAGTTGTAGATGAATCATATTCAACTGGTTACTCCTATAAGAATGATTTCTAAGCATTATTGATTTTAAAACGGTTATTAAAGTGCAGGAATCCTATAGGCATGGTATCTAGGATGCATTTTGTTGTTCTAACCTATAAATTGTTTACCTAGTGTATATGCAGAAGTGCAGAAAACCATATAATCATGATTTATATGTGCAGAAGTGCAGAAAACTTATAGACATGATTTCTATATAAAATGCATAATTGAAAAGCAGGCAGTGATTAAATGAATAAATACCTAAAATCATGATGTCTACATGTATGCATACATGAATGACCCTCTCATTTTTACTAAAAACCCGATAAGTTATTACAAATTATTACAGAACAAAATGAATAAAGAAAAGCAAAATTACATCAGAAATTAAACTATAACCAATGATCCTAATTCACACTCAAGGTCTAAAATATGAGATGAACCAACTTCAAAGATAAGATTTCTAAAGCCTTTCTCTTATTTGGGAAGTGTCCAAGTTCCCTAAGAGTCTCGAGTGGACTCCGGGTAGTGCTTACACCCATATTGCAGATTTAAGTATAGTGCAGTGTGGAAGAGCCAGCCCTCAAATGTCCATCTTCAGAGGGAACTCAAGGTCCCAAAGCAAGGTTCACAGGAGGGGGTCAGAACTTAGAATCTAAGAGAGAGTGCAAGTGCATAGGGGGGATTTAGGGAAGGCCATGGAAGGCTGGTGGTCATACCCAACATGTTAGCTACATTTGTTTAGGAGTTAGAATCCATTAAGGATCAGGTCCAGACATGATCAGCAATTTGGATACTTCCATGCATGAACCTTAACTCAAACACATAGAAGGGAGTAGGGGATAGGGATTCACAATAGAAAGAGATGCAAGAAAATGCATAGTTAATATTAAGCATTAAGCATGGAGAGTAAAGTAAACAAGATTGCAGAAACTGTAAATAAACATATTGGGATGATGGCTGAAACTAAATTAGAACATACCAGTTTCAAGGAAACAAACAAGTAAAAGCACAAGTCTTGTAAAGCCAAAATTGCAAGCAAACATCCAGAAGAAACTCATATGAGAATGTGAGAGTAATTAAGAGTGTCTTAAAGAGTATTGCACTAGAAGGTGTGTAAAAGTGTTGAATTCGAAGTGTGTCAAAGTGCAAAAGGGTAGTACCCTTTTATAGTGCAAAAGGCACGTAAGAAAAGATAAGAAAATTGTTTTACAGTCAATCACATAAAGTCTCCCTTTAGTTAAGGGATTATGATTTCAAACGGATAGAAGACAATTAAGGGAAGAATTTGATTAAAATCTTTTCCAAAGTAACACAAAAAGGGTAAATACACAAGAGTTTATTTAAGGTAAAAGTCTGGTGGTACATGGTTTATGAAAATAAGGAAGAAAAATCAATCAAACAGTCAGTAAAAAATCAAAATTGCAGGCTTTGTTCAAATGAACCAAGTCAGGAAAAGGTAGAGAAAGTTCAATTAAAGAATCAGCAACAATCAGTCAAACCCTATTAAAAGGTATTTGAAATCAATCAATAGTTGGCAAAACCATTTTTGAAAGAAGAATTTCTCTTTTATAAGCATACAAATATCAAACAAGTAGGAGTTGTCATACTGATTAGAAAGACTATCATAGAAAAAGTCATAAAAAGGTTTAGATCCAATTTATAGACTTAGAATGAGTCTGAGAGTTCATGGTCTCAAAGTAGAACCCCAGTCCAAACATAAAATTGAACTTGCCAAAGAAACCCCCCAAATCCTAGGGTTAAACACGAATTAGATACAAAGATAAGAAGGCAAGCCATCGAAACAGACTCAGAGGTTTGTCTAAGAGCCTCATAAGGAAACACACATATACGATTGCAGGTTTGAAGCAACAAAGTGAAAGGTTTATTTAAAAGCATAAAGAACATGTTTAAGGAAAAACTTGGAACTTAAGCAAGTTCAGAATAAAGAAGAAGGGTGATATAAACTTAAGAAACAGTAAATGATGCATGCTTAAAACTCAAAAAAAAGTCCAGTAAAACAAACAAAATTTAAGAACTCATCAAGAAACACATACAATAGACGAATAATGGAAAGTATAGCAAAGAACACGTAGGAAAACATAACAAAGATTAAAATGCGAGCCTAATCTAGAGGCACAGTAAAGTACAAAGGTACAGAAGAGTCATGTATAGTAGGAAGAAAATAGAAGCACAACTCATGCCTGGTAGAAAAGAAAACACACGAGCATAATATAGACAAACACGCATAAAGAAAAGAAAAGAAAGAATCAGAAAGATGTTTTGAAAACCTTTCAGAAACTCTAAATTGAAGAGAAGCAATTTTTGAAAGAAATATTGGGGAAAATAATTTAAACATCTAGTAGAACACAAATATATCATAGATCTAAGAAAACAAACAAAGAAAAAACTTGAATAGCTTAGGATTTCGGAGAAACTCTAGAAATGGGAAAGGCTTGGAAGAAAGTCCGATCTGGAGTCGGATGAGTTAGAAACAAACTCTTAATGCTTTGGACACATCTAAGCATGACCGTTGAGGCCATAGAACCATAGATCTGAGAAGATATGAAAGAGAACCATCGAGGTCAGACCTTAAAACTTCAAACACCCATGGACTAATGCTGGAGGGGGTATGTACATGTCATCCAGGGCCTGAAAAGCCATGGATTCCGGTGAAAGACAGTTGAAAAGGGGTAAAAGAAGGTTAGGGTTCCGAAGAACATTCGAGAGAGTTTTGGGAGATGAGAGAGTTTGAAGGCGGCAGACCAAAAGAGAGTGAGGGGATTAGGGTGTAGTCGGTGGGTTAAAAAAGGTAAGGAACTATTCTAGCCATTGATCAAAATTATCAACGGCCTAGATTGAAAGAAAGGTCGGGCATGTTTTTAATTAGGTCAGGGGCCGGGTTAAAAATGAAATTGGACTGGTCCAATTGGGGGTTGGGATTGGTTCAATTAAGGGCTAAAATTGAAATATGAATAGGCTATAATTGAAATGAAATGAGGCTAAATGATAAATAGCTTGTTTTCCTTTTATTTTTAAAAATAGTAAAATAATTTTAAAATCAAATTAAAAGTACTAATCCAGTTAATAATATATAAATATTAATTAAAAAAATACTGAAACTAATTTTATAATTATAGAATACTATTAATCTTAAAATAGGCTAAAATTGCAATTATATGCAATTTAGCTTTAAAATGTCAAATACATTTGTAAAAATATAAACAAAATTACCTTGACTATATTATGGTGTAAATATAGTAATAAAATAAATTATTCAGCAAAAGTAATTATTTTGGGAATAATTATGAATTTTGTACTACTAAAATGGACAATAAATTAATTTAAAAACTCTTTAAAAATTAGAAAAAAATACTAAAACACTATATATATATATATATATATATATATATATATATATATATATATATATATATATATATTATTTTGAAAGTATTTTGTATATGAAAAATATATAGAAAAAAATTGGGTATCAAGAGATAGTTGATCCAATATATCTTCTATGGCTTTGATTTTTTTTTTTTGGTTTACCTCAATTTCCCTTTGTGAGACCTGAAACCTCAAATATTTACCAGAATTAACTCCGAACATGCAGTTATCGGTGTTAAGTTTCATGTTATGCTTCCTCAGAATGTCAAAAGTTTCTTGCAGATGTTTGAGGTGGTCACCTGCATTCAAAGACTTAACAAGCATATCGTCTATACAAACTTTCATCGCTTTTCCTATTTGACTTTCAAACATCTTGTTCACGAGCCGTTGATAAGTGACTTCGGCGTTCTTCAACCCGAAGGCCATCACATTATAACAATATGTACCAAAATTCGTTATAAACGAAGTCTTTCCCTAATCTTACGGGTTCATCTTGATTTGGTTATACGCAAAATAAGCATCGAGGAAACTCATTAACTCATGCCCGACCGTGGCATCAATCATTTGATATATTATAATAACTTGGGGTAAGAAAGATCTCGAGACCTCGACGTTTCATTAGCCTATAACAATATATTGTTCCGCCCACGATCGGTCCTTCTATTAACGGTGAACTTGTCTATTGTTTGGGAGCCTCTACCACGGTCTTCGATCCGTTTGTATGGAAAAAATCGACCCCTTGAAGTTTGTATGTTCGTGTATTAGTCATCTTTGATTTTTCTTTATTCTTCTCCTATCCATTGGTCGATGATGGAAAGCCAACTTGATCATCTTCAATTCTTATCTTTGACCCGTACCGGTTGTGGACATCTGCCCAAGTCGTTTATTGAAACTCGAGCAGGCTTTTCTTCAGTTTCTAGGAAGTGTCTAAACTTCTCGGATTCATTCCCTTAATGAATGATTCAGCCGACCATTCATCCGGGACAGCCGAGAGCAACATCCTTTCCTTATGGAAGCGAGTGACAAATTCTCGTAGTAACTCGGACTCTCCCTATGCAATCCTGAATATATCGACCTTTTAGACTTGTACTTCACCAGCCCCGGCATGTGCCTTGATGAAAGAATCCCTGAGAATCTCAAAGGAATCCATGGAATGCTTGGGTAATAATGAATACCACGTTAGAGCTCCCCACGTGAGAGTTTCTCCGGATTTTTTTACCAACACAGATTTAATTTTGTGAGGCACTAAATTATTTCCTTTTACCGTCGTAGTGTAAGTGGTAATATGCTCATGAGGGTCTGAAGTTCTGTCATATTTTGGCACTTCAAGCATTTGAATTGCTTTGGGATTAACTCTGATGCCGCACTCGGCCTATATGGAAATTGGGTATACTTCTTTGAATTCAAGCCCTTCAGTATTGGTGGCGTGCCCGGGATTTGCTCCATGCGGGCGTTTACTTCCCTTATAAACCACAAAAGTTCGTTCTTAAAAGAATCGTTCTCGTTATTGAGACCGGATTCGCTCCCCCCAATATCATCCCTGGGAGTGTTGTTGTTGACCCTTTGCGTTGTTTGATTCCAGGGGACACCGAGAGGAACTAGATCTCATTTGTTTGCATTATTCGAAGCACCCGACAATTCCTACTTTAACTCCATCATAACCTTGTCCTGACGCGTGAGATAGCCTGGGATGATCGACCGTTGTTCTTGTAAATGTCACGACCCGGATTTCCCACCATAGAGGTCATGATGGCGCCTACTAAATGGAAGTTAGGCAAGCCAAATATTAATTTCATCTCCATTAATTACCAATTTCTTATTTAAAACATATACATTACAGCGGAATAATCAAAATTAACGGAAGACTTAGTCAAATATGATAAAGAAAACCCAACCATGATACACTACCCAAGACTGGTGTCACAATACTCACGAACTTCTAAGAATAATACACATAATTGTCCGAAAGAAAATACAAGCTGTTTATCTCGATTATATGAGATAATAGAATGAAAAACATAGATAGAAGAGACAACGGGTCCTGCGGACGCCTGCAAGGCTACCTCGTAGTCTCAGTAGTCGAAAAATCCACAAGTCGCTACTGCCGCTGCTGCTGTCCGTAACTTGTATCTGCGCAAAAAGAGCGCAGAGTGTAGTATCAGCACAACCGACCCCATGTGCTGGTAAGTGCCTGGCCTATCCCAGCGAACTAGTGACAAGGCTAAGGCCAGTCACCCACCTAAACCTGTACAATTGCAATATAGACATATATATACAATACATTTATAAGGAAATACTCTGCTCTGAAATAACCGTCAATAACTCACGATATCCGGAATAATCTAATCAACATAATAAATCTTACTTTCATGTCTCAATTCCTCTCTCATTTCATATCTCGTGGTAGGCGTACCACCCGCTCCCAACTATCATAGTAATTATATCTTGTGGTAGGCGTACCACCCGCTCCCAAATATCATAGTAATTATATCTTGTGGTAGGCGTACCACCCACTCCCAAATATATCAATAATTATATCTTGTGGTAGGCGTACCACCCGCTCCCAAATATATCAATAATTATATCTTGTGGTAGGCGTACCACTCGCTCCCAAATATATCAATAGGCTACCGGCAACTATGGCCAATGCCAAGATTTAAGTCACTTTGTGGTCGGCGTACCACACGATCCCAATCCATAAATATATATAAGTGGTCGGCGCGCCACACGATCCCAATTCATAAAATATATATATTACCGCATTTAGCCAATAATCTCTATATCAACAATATTTATAATTACCGGTTTTAAACCAATAATTTATAATAATTTCAACAATTTACCTTCATTACCGGTATAACACCAATAACTCTTATTCAACAATCTATTCATAACTAAATTCATATTCCTACAAACTAGGATAGAACAAACACTTACCTCGAAAGTTCACGAACGATTCAATCCGTAGCAATGCCTTTTCCTTTCGAATTTGACTCCAATCCAACCGTATCTATACACAATTGATTTCATATCATCAATTCTACTTAACAAACTAGTTCATATTGCTAAATATGATTTTTACAACATTCTGCCCGGAATAGTAAAAATCGACCCCGGGCCCACATAATCGAAACTCAAGTTTCGAACCAAAATAAGTTCACCCAATCCTCCATGAGTTCAAATATACAATTTGTTCTTAAGCTCGACTCCAAAACGAGTTCTAGATCGCAAATTCTTTGAAAACCCTTATTATACTCAATTCTCAATTTTTCTACCCATTTACACCTAATTAGGCTTAGGAATTCAAATAATATTGATGGAAAATGAAGAAAACGAGTTAAGAGTTACTTACCCAAGAAGTTTGATGAAGAATCGCTCAAAAATCGTCCAAGGAGCTATGGAGAAGAGAGTTGAACAGAAATGGGATTTTTATCCCGTTTCTGTTCTGTTTTGGGATTAAATTCACTGGGCAGCGAATTTGTTCTACGCGATCGCGTGAATTGGGTCGCGATCGCGGAAGGCAAATATTCAACACTACGCGATCGCGTGGACAATGCTGCGATCGCGTAGAAGAATTTCACTGGGTGGCTCATTTGTACTACGCGATCGCGTGAAAAGGGTCGCGATCGCGTTGAAGGAAAACGGAAAGCTACGCGATCGCGTGCGGACGGCTGCGATCGCGTTGAAGAAGGACAGAAAGCTTCGCGATCGCGTGCAGACAGCTGCGATCGCGTTGAGTAATGTGACAAGGCAGTGCGATCGCGTGTACAAGGCCGCGATCGCGTAGAGTAAAATGTCCGTGTAAAAATTGCAGAAAATCTGCCAGTTTTCTAAGTCCAAAAACACCCCGAACCACCTCCGAAACACTCCGAGCCCTCGGGGCTCCAAACCAAATATGTACACTAACTCAAAAACATCATACGAACTTGCTCGCGCGATCAAATCGCTAAAATAACATCAAAATCAATGAATTGAGCCTTAAAACTCAAGAATTCTTTAAATTTCCATAATTTCCAAACTTTCCAATTTAAGGCCGAAACACGTCAAACGACGTCCGTTTTCAACCAAACTTTACAGGAAGCGCTTAACCAATATATATGACTTGTACCGGGCGTCGGAACTAAAATACGAGCCCGATACCAGTACTTTTTAATAAAAATTCAGTTTCATTTTCCTTAAACATTTTCAGAAAACAATTTAACAGAAAAATTCTTTTACCGGGGTTCTAGACCTCGGATTTCAATTCCGGGCATACGCCCAAGTTCCATATTTTACTACGGATTTTCTGAGACCGTCAAATCACGGATCCGGGTCCGTTTACCAAAAATGTTGCCAAAGTCAACCATATCAATATTAATATCAAAATTCTTCAACTTTTTCACATATTTCACATATTTCAACATAAAAATTTCCAGCTTTGTGCCCGGACTGTGGACGCAAATCGAGGCAACTATAATTGAGGTTTTCAAGACCTCAAAAGCTCGGAATGATTAATAAAACAAGTGATGACCCTTTGGGTCGTCACAATCTCCACCTCTAAAACAACCGTTCGTCCTCGAACGGACAAAAGAAAGAAGTACCTGAGTCAGGAAACAAGTGTGGGTAGCGGCTCCGCATATCAGACTCGGACTCCCAGGTCGATGCCTCAGGAGGGTGACCTCTCCACTGAACGCGCACAGAAGGATAACTCTTCGACCTCAACTGTCGAACCTGCCGGTCTAGAATGGCTACCGGCTCCTCCTCGTAAGATAGATCATTGTCCAATTGGACAGTACCGAAGTCTAACACATGTGTGGGATCGCCGTGGTATCTCCGAAGCATAGATACATGAAAAACTGGATGCACGGCTGATAAGCTAGGCGGCAAAGCCAATTTGTAAGCCACCCCTCCCACTCTGTCTAGAATCTCAAATGGACCAATATACCTAGGGCTAAGCTTGCCCTTCTTCCCGAACCTCATCACACCCTTCATAGGCGACACTCGGAGCAATACTCGTTCGCCAACCATGAAATTTACATCTCGAACCTTACGATCCGCATAAGTCTTCTGCCTGGACTGAGCTGAACGCAATCTCTCCTGAATAGTGTTGACCTTATCCAAGGCCTCCTGAACTAAGTCTGTACCTAACAACCGAGCCTCTCCCGGTTCAAACCATCCAACCGGTGATCGACATCGCCTACCATACAACGCCTCATACGGAGCCATCTGGATGCTAGATTGGTAACTGTTATTGTAGGCGAACTCTGCTAATGGCAGAAACTGGTCCCACGAGCCTCCGAAATCAATAACACAGGCTCGAAGCATGTCCTCTAGAATCTGAATAGTCCTCTCGGATTGGCCATCCGTCTGAGGATGAAATGCTGTACTCAACTGAACCTGGGTGCCTAACTCCTGCTGGACCGCTCTCCGGAACCGCGAGGTAAACTGCGTTCCCCGATCAGAGATAATAGATACTGGCACTCCATGGAGACGAACAATCTCTCTAATGTACACCCTCGCTAACCTCTCCGACGAGTAGGAGACAGATACTGGAATAAAGTGTGCTGACTTGGTCAGCCTATCAACAATGACCCAAATAGCATCAAATTTCCTCCGAGTCAAAGGAAGTCCAGTAACGAAATCCATAGTGATCCGCTCCCATTTCCACTCGGGAATTTCAATCCTCCGGAATACACCACCAGGTCTCTGGTGCTCATATTTCACCTACTGACAATTTAGACACCGAACGACATACGCAACGATATCTTTCTTCATTCTGCGCCACCAATAGTGTTGCCGTAAGTCCTGGTACATCTTCGCGGCGCCTGGGTGAATAGAATACCGCGAACCGTGGGCCTCTGCTAAGATCAACTCTCGAATCCCTTCGACATTGGGCACACAAACTCGACCCTGCAATTTCAATATCCCATCATCATCTAGATTTACCTGTGTGGCACCTCCCCGCTGTATTGTATCTCTCAACTCACGCAAATGAGGATCATCAAATTGCCTCTCACGGATACGCTCTAATAAAGAATAACGAGCGACCGTGCAGGCTAACACCCTGCTAGGCTCAGAAATGTCTAATCTCACGAACCGGTTAGCTAAGGCCTGGACATCTATAGCTAATGGTCTCCTGACTGACCGGAATATATGCAAGACTACCCATGCTGGCAGACTTTCTACTCAATGCATCGGCCACCACATTGGCCTTACCTGGGTGATATAAAATAGTAACATCATAGTCTTTTAGCAACTCTAGCCACCTTCTCTGTCTCATATTCAACTCTTTCTGCTTAAACAAATACCTGAAGACTCTTATGATCGGTGTATACTTCACATGCTACACCATACAAATAATGCCTCCGGATCTTCAATGCGTGAATAATCGCCGCCAATTCTAGATCATGCACTGGATAGTTCTTCTCATGAATCTTCAACTGCCTCGAAGCATAGGCAATAACCTTGCCATCCTGCATTAACACCGCACCAAGCCCAATACGGGAAGCATCACAATAAACAGTATAAGGTCCCGTAACCTGTGGGTAAAACCAATACCGGTGCTGTGGTCAAGGTTGTCTTGAGCTTTTGAAAGCTCGCCTCACATTCATCGGACCATTCAAATAGAACACCCTTCTGGGTCAATCTGGTCAGTGGGATTGCAATAGACGAAAATCCTTCTACGAATCGGCGATAATAGCCCGCTAACCCCAAGAAACTCCGAATATCCGTGGCTGATGTCGGTCTAGGCCAGCTCTTGACTGCCTCAATTTTCTTCGGATCAACCTGAATACCTGCTGCCGTCACAATATGACCCAGGAATGCAACCGAACTTAGCCAAAATTCACACTTTGAAAATTTTGCATATAGCTGGCTATCTTTCAGAGTCTGTAAGGCCACTCTGAGATGTTGCGCATGCTCCTCCTGACCGCGGGAATATATTAATATGTCATCAATGAAGACTATTACAAACAAGTCTAAATAAGGCCGGAACACCCGATTCATTAATTCCATAAAAGCTGCTGGAGCATTTGTCAACCCAAAAGACATGACCAGAAATTCATAATGTCCATACCGAGTGCGGAACGCTGTCTTAGGGACATCGGATGCCCTAATCTTCAGCTGATGATAGCCAGATCTCAAATCTATCTTTGAAAATACCTTGGCACCCTGAAGTTGGTCAAATAAATCATCAATTCGCGGAAGTGGATATTTATTTTTGATAGTCACCTTGTTTAACTGTCGATAGTCAATGCACATTCTCATCGAACCATCTTTCTTCTTTACAAATAATACGGGTGCACCCCACGGCGAAACACTGGGTCTAATGAAACCCTTTTCAAGTAAATCCTGCAACTGTTCCTTCAATTCTTTTAACTCTGGCGGAGCCATACGATATGGGGGAATGGAAATGGGCTGAGTGCCCGGAGCCAAATCAATGCAAAAATCAATGTCCCTATCGGGCGGCATACCTGGCAAGTCTGAAGGAAATACTTCAGGAAATTCGCGAACCACAGGCACAGAGTCAATAGAAGGAACCTGAGCACTAGAATCACGGACATAGGCCAAATAAGCCAAGCATCCCTTTCCAACCATATGTTGAGCTTTAACATAAGAAATAACATTACGGCTAGTATGACCTGAAATTCCTTTCCACTCTATACGAGGCGAATTCGGCAGAGCTAAAGTCACAGTCTTGGCATGGCAATCTAAAATAGCATGATACGGAGATAGCCCGTCCATGCCTAGTATAATATCGAAGTCCACCATATTTAGGAGTAATAAATCAGCACGGGTCTCGAGACCCTCAATTACTATAATACATGACCGATGAACTCGATCAACCACAATAGAGTCGCCTACCTGGTGTAGACACATGAACAGGAACACTCAGTGGATCACTGGGCTGAATCAAGTATGGTGCAAAATAGGAAGACACATACGAATATGTAGATCCAGGGTCAAATAATGCTGATGCCTTTCTATCACAAACCAAAATAATACCTGTAATGACGGCATCAGAAGACTCAGCCTCTGGTCTGGCGGGAAGTGCATAACATCGGGGCTGTGCCCCACCACCCTGAGCAGTATCTCTAGGACGATCAGCTGCTGGCTGGTCTCTACCTCTATCGGTCCGAGCTCCACCTCTATGACCTCTACCTCCACCTCTATGTCCTCTACCTCCGCCTCTAGCCGGCTGGGCAGGCTGTGAGGGAACTGGGGCCTGAATCATGGCACGAGAACCCTGCTGGTGAGATCTGTCCGAAGCTCGAGGGCAATACCTTGCAATGTGCCTAAGATCACCGCACGTAAAACAAGCCCTCGGCTACTGAAAATGGCGAAGTGGTGGTGCACTGATAGGCTGCTGATCAGAGTAGCGTGGCTGAGAATTACGATCACCTGAAGCATCATGAGAAACCTGAAGAGCTGACTGATAAGGCCTAGGAGGATGGCCTCTATCATAAAAATCTCTATCTCCAGACGAGGTACCACCGAATCTACCCGAATTACGAGATCTCTTATCTGATCCATGTCTCGCTCCCTGTGACAGAGCCATCTCGATCCGGCGGGCTGCATTAGCCGCCTCCTGAAAAGTGATTTCAGTTCCTGCCCCCATAGCCATCTGTAGCCGAATTGGCCGATTCAAGCCATCAATAAACCTCCTCACTCTCTCCCGATCTGTGGGAAGTATGATAATAGCATGACGAGCCAGGTCCACGAACCTAGTCTCGTATTGTGTGACAGACATAGAACCCCGATGAAGACGCTCAAATTGTCTGCGCATAACCTCGCGCTGAGTTGCTGGAAGGAACTTTTCCAAGAATAATTCTGCAAACTGCTCCCAAGTCAAAGATGACGATCCCGCTGGCCTGGTTAGACAATAATCTCTCCACCAAGTCTTGGCGGAACCGGATAACCGAAAAGTAGCAAAATCCACACCATTAGTCTCCACAATACCCATAGTACGGAGAACTTCGTGGCAGTTGTATAGGAAGTCCTGTGGATCCTCTGAAGGAGTACCACTGAATGTGGTAGTGAACAGCTTGGTAAACCTGTCCAATCTCCACAACGCATCAGCAGACATAGCTGCACCATCATTAGACGGAGTCGCAATAATAGGTCGAACTGCCTCAACTGGCTGAATCACAGGATCTTGAGCCTGGGGAATTACTGGCTCCGGAGTGCGCGTAGCAGGAGTCTGATTACCTCCTCCAGCCTGAGAAGTGGCTGGTGCTACCGGTAATAAACCTGCTCTGGTGATATGATCCATAAAACCTGCTATCCGGACCAAAGCATCCTGAAGATCCGGTGAAAATAAAGCTCCTCCCGGGACCTGAGCTGGGCCTACTGGAGCTGCTGGGGCTGGAACTTCCTCCTCGATATGAACCTGAGGTTCTGCCACTCGTGCTGCTGCTCGGGGCTGAGCTCTGCCCCTACCTTGTCCTCTAGGACGACCTCGACCTCGGCCTCTACCCCTAGCAGGAGCTGCCGCTGCTGGGACCTCGGGCTGCTGGTCGGTAGATGAGGATGCACGTGTCCTTACCATCTGCGGAAGAACAGAGTAGAAGTTCAATTAACATTCAAAAGATCAAGTCGCACGACTGGAAAGAATAAAGGGAATATTTTCCTAACTCCGTAGCCTCTGGAGGATAAATACAGACGTCTCCGTACCGATCCTTCAGACTCTCTACTAAGGTTGTTCGTGAGTTGTGAGACCTGTGCAACCTAGTGCTCTGATACCAACTTGTCACGACCCGGATTTCCCACCATCGAGGTCATGATGACGCCTACTAAATGGAAATTAGGCAAGCCAAATATTAATTACATCTCCATTAATTACCAATTTCTTATTTAAAACATATACATTACAGCGGAATAATCAAAATTAGCGGAAGACTTAGTCAAATATGATAAAGAAAACCCAAACATGATACACTACCCAAGACCGGTGTCACAATACTCACGAACTTCTAAGAATAATACACATAATTGTCTGAAAGAAAATACAAGTTGTTTATCTCGATTATATGAGATAATAGAATGAAAAACATAGATAGAAGAGACAACGGGTCCTGCGGACGCTTGCAAGGCTACCTCGTAGTCTCAGTAGTCGAAAAATCCACAAGTCGCTACTGTCGTTGCTGCTGTCCGTAACCTGTATCTGCGCAAAAAGAGCACAGAGTGTAGTATCAGCACAACCGACCCCATGTCTGGTAAGTGCCTGGCCTATCCCAGCGAACTAGTGACAAGGCTAAGGCCAGTCACCCACCTAAACCTGTACAGTTGCAATATAGACATATATATACAATACATTTATAAGGAAATACTCTGCTCTGAAATAACAATCAATAACTCACGATATCCAGAATAATCTAATTAACATAATAAATCTTACTTTCATGTCTCAATTCCTCTCTCATTTCATGTCTCGTGGTAGGCGTACCACCCGCTCCCAACTATCACGGTAATTACCTCTTGTGGTAGGCGTACCACCCGCTCCCAAATATCAATAATTATATCTCGTGGTAGGCGTACCACCCGCTCCCAAATATATCAATAATTATATCTTGTGGTAGGCGTACCACCCGCTCCCAAATATATCAATAATTATATCTTGTGGTAGGCGTACCACCCGCTCCCAAATATATCAATAATTTACCGGCAACTATGGCCAATGCCAAGATTTAAGTCACTTTGTGTTCGGCGTACCACACGATCCCAATTCATAAATATATATAAGTGGTCGGCGCGCCACACGATCCCAATTCATAAATATATATATTACCGACATTTAGCCAATAATCTCTATATCAACAATATTTATAATTACCGGTTTTAAACCAATAATTTATAATAATTTCAACAATTTACCTTCATTACCCAGTATAACACCAATAACTCTTATTCAACAATCTATTCATAACTAAATTCATATTCCTACAAACTAGGATAGAACAAACACTTACCTCGAAAGTTCACGAACGATTCAATCCGTAGCAATGCCTTTTCCTTTCGAATTTGACTCCAATCCAACCGTATCTATACACAATTGATTTCATATCATCAATTCTACTTAACAAACTAGTTCATATTGCTAAATATGATTTTTACAACATTCTGCTCGGAATAGTAAAAATCGACCCCGGGCCCACATAATCGAAACTCAAGTTTCGAACCAAAATAAGTTCACCCAATCCTCCATGAGTTCAAATATACAATTTGTTCTTAAGCTCGACTCCAAAACGAGTTCTAGATCGCAAATTCTTTGAAAACCCTTATTATACTCAATTCTCAATTTTTCTACTCATTTACACCTAATTAGGCTTAGGAATTCAAATAATATTGATGAAAAATGAAGAAAACGAGTTAAGAATCACTTACCCAAGAAGTTTGATGAAGAATCGCTCAAAAATCGTCCAAGGAGTTATGGAGAAGAGAGTTGAACAGAAATGGGATTTTTATCCCGTTTCTGTTCTGTTTTGGAATTAAATTCACCGGGCAGCGAATTTGTTCTACGCGATCGCGTGAATTGGGTCGCGATCGCGGAAGGCAAATATTCAACACTACGCGATCGCGTGGACAATGCTGCGATCGCGTAGAAGAATTTCGCTGGGTGGCTCATTTGTACTACGCGATCGCGTGAAAAGTGTCGCGATCGCGTTGAAGGAAAACGGAAAGCTACGCGATCGCGTGCAGACGGCTGCGATCGCGTTGAAGAAGGACAGAAAGCTTCGCGATCGCGTGCAGACAACTGCGATCGCGTTGAGTAATGTGACAAGGCAGTGCGATCGCGTGTACAAGGCCGCGATCGCGTAAAGTAAAATGTCTGTGTAAAAATTGCAGAAAATCTGCCAGTTTTCTAAGTCCAAAAACACCCCGAACCACCTCCGAAACACTCCCGAGCCCTCGGGCTCCAAACCAAATATGTACACTAACTCAAAAACATCATACGAACTTGCTCGCGCGATCAAATCGCTAAAATAACATCAAAATCAATGAATTGAGCCTTAAAACTCAAGAATTCTTTAAAATTCCATAATTTCCAAACTTTCCAATTTAAGGCCGAAACACGTCAAACGACGTCCGTTTTCAACCAAACTTTACAGGAAGCGCTTAACCAATATATATGACTTGTACCGGGCGTCGGAACCAAAATACGAGCCCGATACCAGTACTTTTTAATAAAAATTCAGTTTTATTTTCCTTAAACATTTTCAGAAAACAATTTAACAGAAAAATTCTTTTACTGGGGTTCTAGACCTCGGATTTCAATTCCGGGCATACGCCCATGTTCCATATTTTACTACGGATTTTTTGAGACCGTCAAATCACGGATCCGGGTCCGTTTACAAAAAATGTTGACCAAAGTCAACCATATCAATATTAATATCAAAATTCTTCAACTTTTTCACATATTTCACATATTTCAACATAAAAATTTCCAGCTTTGTGCCTGGACTGTGCACGCAAATCGAGGCAACTATAATTGAGGTTTTCAAGACCTCAAAAGCTCGGAATGATTAATAAAACAAGTGATGACCCTTTGGGTCGTCACAGTAAACCCTTATCACATCAACGACGTGCTCCTCATTAGCATCATTGAGAGTTGCCTCCTGAACCTGTTGATGATATTGTCTGTCATACACCCATGTGACGTCGTTCCCTCATTATGAGTATCATGATTGAGTCATTCAAGTGAGGTTGATCTTCCCGAATCTGAGGGTTATGCGTGTTGTTAATGGTGTTATCTGTCATTTCTTATGATTTTTTCTTGTCACACCTCCTTTTTCCGCTAACCCGCGAGAGCGTGATGGAGTTTTTCCAATTAAAGGACAATCGAAACAAGATTATTTAATTAATTCAGAGTCGCCACTTGGGAGATTTATGATGTCCCAAGTCACCGGTTGAATCCCAAATCGAGGAAAAGAATGACTCTGTTTAACAGTCCGTGAACCAGAAATCTGGATAAGGAATTTTGTTAACCCGGGAGAAGGTGTTAGGCATTCCCGAATTTCGTGGTTCTAGCACGGTCGCTCAACTGTTGTATTCGGCTTAATTATCTGATTTTAATAAGTTTTTGAACTTATGTGCAAATTCACCTTTAACCGCTTTTAATGTTATTATTCATTATTTTAATAAAGAATTGCAACATCGTGAAAATGTATTTCAAACCACGTCACAATCAATGTACCCGTGATTATCGACACATTTCAACTTTGTTGAGATTTAGATTTAGGTCATATAAATGTGCACCCGAGTTTAGGGAGATAGAATTATTAAATATGCGCTTAAAGCTACTAACGCGTTATTATTTTGAGGAGGCCGTGAAAATTTACTAAAACGACCAATCCCGAATTTCTAAATATTTTTAATTAAGAAAAATGAGGGCTTCGCATTTGTACATTTTGATATGGCGAGACACGCTTCCTTTATTTTAAAAGAAATCCTAAAATGACTACATTTCTATTTTTTTTTAAATTTTTATTTTTATAATAAATAAAGAAAAATCCTAATTAATTAATAAACTAAAAATATGAAATACATCCAATTAATTTATGGTAAATATTAATGAAACAGAAAATAAAAAAAATTATTTTCGATTTTTTTAATTTAATAAAAAATATGAAAAATCTTATCTTAAATTGATTAAAACAAAATTAAGACTTGTTTTGTAATATATTAAAAAACTAATAGAATTATTTAAAACTAAATTCATATTTAAAACAAACTTAAATGACGTACGATTTTTATTTATTTAAACTTATTTTCTGTACAATAAAAAATAAAATCTTAACTGATTACATACTCAAATGGTGATATATTGTTTGCTATATTAAAATAATTGTTTAGTGGGAGTAGACATGGCTAAAATCTAGACTAGAATAAAATACAAATTTGACTAATAATATTTACAAATTAGAATAATTATTTTTCAACTAATTTAAAACTATAATCAACCTTAATCAATTACACTTATTTGGAGATTTGTTAAATTTGAAAACAATCTTGTATTATTTAAAACTCAAACCGTACCTAAATGCCTAATTTACGCAAAATAATTAAAATTCATATTTTTACTGAATTTAACTACATATTTGCAATTTAGCTTGTTAAAGACGATATTAAAACATTTATGACTAATGAACTAACCAGTTTTAATTACTCCGATTAATAAAAGGGTAGCCCATTCTTACTTTAATTACTAAACAACTTGAACATTAATAAACATATTTATGCATATGCTATTTAATAACCATATTGAAGTGAATTATTATTACTACAACAAGTCTAATTATTTAAAGTTATAGAAATTTACAGAATATTAATATGGAATTTACTTAAACACAATCAGTAAAAAAAATTAAAATTTCAAAACTTTCATTCTTCACATATATTCATCTTTTAATTTAAACATATCCGTCATGTACCTAATATTGGAAAGATAGAAGAATATTGGATTGACCAACACAACACAACACAGCAACAACGGTTGAAGCAAAATAAACCCAGAATCAGAATAAAACCCATAACTAAGAACTGAAACTTGATAATATATTTTGTAAACTAAATTTTCTTTTCGTTTTTTTTATATTTAAATAAAGAAACTATTGATAATTCTCTTAAGCTTTTATCTCTTGTTCCTTACTTCTAATATTTTTTCACTCTTAAATCTCTCTCAAACATTTTCCTCCTCCTCCCTTTCAGTATTTTTGAACTCCCCTTTCTTCCTAAATTTCTCTTCTATTATAGAAAAAAATTTCGAAATTTTCAGATATTTATTTTATTATTTTATTATTTTATTATTTTATTATCTTTTTTAATTAAAAAAATCCCACTTACAAAATGCTTTTATTTTTTTATAAAAAGAAATCCCACATTTATTTACTTTTATTTTTTAAAATACAACTTTAATTACTTTTATATTTTTAATTGTCCACTTTCTTTTATTTATTTAAAAGAAAATGCCACTTTCTTTTCTTTTCTTTAAAAAAAATAACTTTCTTTACTTTTGATTTTTTTAATTTTCAGCCACTTTTGACTTTTATTTTTTAATTCCATCTTTCATTTTAAATTATTTAAAACCAATTGAAAATTAAAAAAAATTAATATTTTCAATTTTTTTATTTATTTTATAAAAAATAATTTTTTTAATTTTTTTTTTACGAATAATAGCAATAATATTAATAGTAATAGATTACTTTTTAAAATTTATATTTTAATCTTATATATAAAAAAAATGAAACAAAAGCTAAAATACATAGAGTCAAAGATTTAAATACGGTCAAACATTTTTTGTGATTTTTTTTCGTAAAACAAACTTAATTACTCTTAATTGTAAACTTGAATTTTATATGCAAATGCAACATATTTTTGTATTTTATATTAATTTAAATAAATAAACATGCACACACAAACGCAAATAATAAGAGAAAAATAACATAATATCCACAAATATTGCAAACAACATAGAACTCTTTTATTTTGAATTTTTTGGGAGTGATCTTCATATAGGGCAAAAATCACGTGCTCACATTTCTAAGACAAAATAATGAAAGCACATTAGTAATAAAGCAATGATCAATTTAATTACCCGGCTATCTAGGTCCCACGACGAGCATCAAATTATTTATCTGTAAAATAATATAGTTGAATTTAAACTTGGTTTCTAGATAAATAAATTAATTTGATCCTAAAAAAATAAAATAATTGAAGAATTATACAATACTTAGCCTTAGAATGTAGATGAAATGGCAGAAATGATAATTTAGGGAACAAGGTTTCCGAGCATAGCAATAATGAGATCAAAAGTAAGAAAGTAAAATTATTTAGAAACCAAAATATTAAGAGTTTTATTTGGAGATATTCTTTTGATTTTTGTTTTTTATCAAAGCTCATAGTGGTAGTGAGGAATTGAGTCGGGTGTGGTATAAAATTCGGGTGGATTTTAATTGGATCGAGATGTAAAAACGCGGGGTGGATCCTTTTGTACCTAAGGTGCCGCGTGTCCCTCCATTAAAAGTAAGGGTAATTTTGACCCAAAGTATAACGGTAAGGGTTCAAACATCTTAATAGTGAAACATAAGGTATATTTTAATCATTTTTTATAGTAGAACAACATATGTGATCCCTTCTCGTCGAGAAAAGGTAAAGACTAAAAGAAAATTGTGAAGTAATAAGTTAGCCTAATTAAAAAAGAAAATTCATATTACCAAATCGATTATTTTAAAAAAGAGGATTTTTTATTATTTTGAAACAATAAATTTAATAATATAATACAATTAATATTAATGAAATAATCCAGACAAACATTTATTTTGCATAATGGAGTACTATACAAAGGAATAATCATCCAAACCACCTATTAGACTTTGCACTGATGAAATATTCTCTCTCCCTCCACACAAATCTGAATCAATCGCCATGGATCGAGTCCTGAAAGCTGCGAGAACTTCCGGTTCTCTTAATTTATCGAATCGCTCACTCAGGCAACTCCCCAATTCTCCTATTCTTCTCGCATTTTTTGTTTATATTCAGTTGATTTACACATTTCGATTTTCTCAAAAAAGATCCAATTCACTGTTCGAACTGTGCTTAAAACGGTGAAATTAGAACATTCTAGAAGCTTAGAAATCGATTTTTTTGGTCATAATGTTGTGTGAGGACCCAGGATATGAAAGATCATTAACGATTCTGGACTTATTTGTACGCCGATGAACAGTTTTATCAGAGCTTGATTAAAAGATTTATGAATTCAATATAGATTCAAGGATTTAAGTTATATACATTGACAATGTAATGAATTTCTTATACCAGTGTAATTTCACCTGTTATAGCAGGTCAATTATCATTTATTCTAGGTTATCAATTAATTCTGTTAAATAGAGTTACTTGCAGTTACTTTTAAGTGATCTGATTGTGCAAATACTTTATACACCGTCAATGCATAGAATTTGAACTCTAGATCTTTTTATGACGGTGACATTTGAGCCAGCTTTGCGCACCTCAACTGTTCCACTAGGAACTGCTATCTCCATCAATCAAGGCATAGGCAGATGAGGAAAAATCACCTATTGTTTCTCCGCTGGGGTTTGAACTTAAGGCCTCATGGTTCCTCCCCCACTTCATCGACCACTAGGCCACACTCTTTGGTGCAACTCAAGATTTAAAGTTTCAAAAAAAATTGATATTGAACTTTGTTCTCTAGGAAATTACAGTTTGAAAGAAATGAATGTACTTGGTATATATATCATGGTAGATGGAAATGTTAATGATCTATCTTTGGGCACAAAGTTGTCAGATTCTTTAAGAGAAGGTGAGGCTAAAGTGAAGAGAATAAAGGCAGTGGCATGTTTTCAACAATTCTTCAATCATGAATGAAGACGAATATGGTTATTTTTTTGGGATTCAAGATATAAAATTTTCCTTTATACACCATTGTGCCAGAAAAGATTTATGTCTAATGACTGTAAGACAAAAACAATAGCTGATGCGTCGAATGATGTACATTTGGATAGGAGAAAGGCCGTGACTTTTCTTCTGTAAGTACATTATTACTTTTAGATACATTGTTAAGGGTGGAGGAGATTGCAATGGACATCGAGATTAATCATCCTTTTTTTTACTTTTTGGATAAAGAGATGGCTTTAATGGTCTTACAATCATGTATTCTATTCTGATGAACTGCCATAAGGATATTGATCTTTTAGATTTCCTCAAGTCAATGTGGTTTTGTTCAAGTCCAGATGAGCTAGTGATTAACCTGAAATCATCTGTTGATCAAATGCACAAATACTGGCTTTTGGTGGTTTCAAACATCAACTTTGAATTACATACAAAACTAAATACAACTTGACTTTCAAAAGGCTAACCGTTATCCATATGTTCAGTGAAATGGAAAATTAGAGATTTTGCCATATGCTCATAGGGTATTCTAAGCTTCATGTTCTATAGGGGGACAATAGAAATACAGTTGGATATCGGATTAAAAGTTCAGTTCTATCCATACCATAATTTTATTCTTCTTTGAAAAATCAAGAAAAGGGAACATTGACCGGCTTATGTCTGAAATCTAAAGATCATTAATTATCCCTGTTTATTTTTTTCTCATTACTTCTCAAAGAGGAAGTAATTTTATACTTCCTTCTATGAGAAACAATATAAACATTGTGCCTTGTCTATCAAGATATGATGCAGAATAAGAGAAGCTCAAAACACTGGTGCTATAGTGTTTTATGTTTAGGCTAACGTCGGAAAGTTAAAAAAAATAGTATAATATATTCATTATTGATTTGGACAACGTTTTGGAATGTCTAATAAATAATGTGGGAAAATAAATACTGGGACAAAGGAAGCAGTATCTTATGCATATAACTCGTTAACTCTTGATTTATTGATATTTACATGGTGTTTATTGACTTGGAGAAAGCGTATGACAAGGTCCCCAGGGAGGTGTTCTGGAGATGTCTTAAGGCAAAAGGTGTGTCGGTAGCCTACATAAGAGCAATCAAGGACATGTATGACGGAGCTAAGACTAAGGTTAGGACTGTGGGAGGTGACTCGGAGGAGTTTCTGGTTGTTATGGGGTTACACCAAGGCTCTGCGTTTAGCCCGTTCTTATTTGCCTTGGTGATGTACACATTGACACACTATATTCAAGGGATGTGCATGGTGTATGTTATTTGCTGATGACATAGTTCTAATTGATGAGACGAGGGTCAGTGTTAACGAGAGATTGGAGGTTTGGAGACAGACCCTCAAGTCTAAGGGTTTCAAATTGAGCAAATCTAAAATTGAGTACCTGGAGTGCAAGTTTAGCGCTGTACCGAGGGAAGTAGGCTGGGATGTGAGGCTTGGATCACAGGTCATCCCCAAGAGAGATAGCTTATAGTATCTTGGGTCGATCCAGGGGGACGGAGAGATTGACGAGGACGTCATTCACCGTATAAGGGTTGGCTGGATGAAATGGATTTGCATCGGGAATTTGTGTGACAAGAAAGTACTACAGTTACTCAAAGGTAAGTTTTATAGAGCTGTGATTAGACCAGCCATGTTGTATGGGGCAGAGTGTTCGCCGGTTAAGAACTCCCATATCCAGAGGATGAAGGTAGCAGAGATGAGGATGTTGAGGTGGATGTGCGGCACACTAGGATAGACAAGATTAGAAATGAGGACATCAGGAAGAAGGTGGGCGTGGCACCTGTGGATGACAAGATGCGGGAAGCGAGGCTCTGATGGTTCGGGCATGTGCGGAGAAGAAGCCTTGATGCTCCGGTGAGGAGGTGTGAACGGTTGGCCGTGGTGGGAACGAGGAGATGTAGAAGGAGGCCTAAGAAGTTCTGGGGAGAGGTGATCAGGCAGGAAATGGCTCGACTACAGATTTCTGAGGACATGGCCCTTAATAGGAAGGCTTGGAGGTCAAGCATTAGGGTTGTAGGGTAGGGGGTAGTGGAGCTTTGCGTACTTCTTTCCGGGGGTGAGGCAGGGTTGGATTAGGATTGATCTTAGATAGCTTGCAGTTTATGTTGAATTCACACTGTCCTTGCTGTCTATCTTAGCACCGGGCCTTAGTTACTAGTTAATATTATTGCATGTCATTTATCTTTTGGTTGTTATGCTTCTGTTACTATTATGGTTTCTACTGGAGTGACTAATGAATTGTTTTTTCTCTTTTCCTTTTTCTCTGAGCGGGGAGGGTCTTTCGGAAATAGCCTCTCTGACCTATCGGGGTAGGGGTAAGGTCTGCGTATGTATTATCCTCCCCAGACCCTACTCTGTGGGATTTTACTGGGTAGTTATTGTTGTTGTTACATTATGCCAAGACATTTCATATTGCTTTTCTTCAGTTATATTTAGGCGCCAGCAAGGTGATTGAATGACCACTCTACTTGTTATGTAGATAATAAGTTCAAGTAATAATATCTTAATGTTTGTTAAGAAGAGAAATAATAAATGGTTGATTTGCATCCGTAAGAGAAAGTAGGAAAATGACTAGCTTCTTCATGTACAGTGAGGTGCCCAATGATGTATACAAAAGTTTGGATGCAGCCAGTGAGGATGAGAAGTGGTGGGAGGTATATGAGTCTCTCGTTACTTCATTAGGCACCTGGTTTATCTCCTTGAGAATTTCTAACTCTGATGCAAATTTTTGCCTTCTACTTTTTTTAGGCCGTGGAGCTACAGAAGCTGATTTTGGCTCATAACGACATAGAAACATTGAAGGAAGACCTTCGAAATTTACCTCTATTGTCAGTGCTAAATGTTAGTCACAACAAGCTAACCTATCTTCCAGCTGCTATTGGAGAGTAGGTCTTTTTAACATCTTAAATCTTGCATGAAAGCTGATCCAGAGATTTAAACAACTTCTCTTTTTGTTCTGCTAGGCTTCATATGCTAAAGTCCTTAGATGTATCATTTAACTTGATAGTGAACATTCCAGAAGAGATCGGAACAGCAGCTTCTCTAGTCAAGTAGGTTTGAGCATTTCACCAATGTATTAAATAACATTTGAATTACTACTTCCTATTAAATATCTACTGACTCCAGGTTTGATTGTTCAAACAACAAACTAAATGATCTTCCTAACTCCCTTGGAGGATGTGTGGAGTTATCAGACCTCAAGGTAGCACCTCATCTTTCTAATGATATCTTACAACATTAAGAAAACATCTTTCTGATTAAAATCCTGAACTTTTTATGTTGTTTTTTGAACACTATACAGCAGTCATTTTGCATATCTTAGTGAATTATGTGCCACCTTATATTTGGAATTTCTACTCCTAGAAGGGCATATGTGAGAATGGCTATCTGATGTTATTCTTATTATTACCCACAAAGAGCTAGTGGGGCAACATCCCATGCTTAATGTTTTCTGAAATAGATATTTTTCCTAAGATAAATTGATAATTCATTTTCCTGTGTGTAGTTTTCAGCAGTTGCCTGTAATAAGCTTGCAAATAAACGGCAATGATACACATATCGGCTCTTTAATCTGAAGCGAATGAAAGCCAAAACTGATATTCTGCTGTAAAAAAACACTCCATTTTGGGATAAGTAAAGTAAGTAATGCGGAGCTAAATTAATAAAGTGCTTATGCAAAATTATAAATTTAATGATACTGTCGCAGCTTTATATATATATATATATATATATATATATATATTTTTTTTTTTTTTCTCTCTCTGGTAATAGTTTTCCAAAATGCTTCGTGTTTATGAGGAAAAGAATTACTTTTGCTCTTCTGAAATAAAAAAGAACGGTATGCCTTTGTCTAGGAAGCAAAACTAGCAAAGTAAATCCGATTTTTATTCAGTCCTAGTGGATTGCGGCTTGAGGCCTTTTACCTGAAAACATTATAGTTGGGCATTGTCCGTTCGAAAGGTTTGAACGTGGACAATCAAGTTTGGCTTGAACTTTCTTTCTTGGATAAATCAGAAGAGTTCCTTTATACTTAAACAAGATGGTGTGATTTTTGCAAATATGTTATAATATCATTTGTGTCATCCAAAAATCAAATGAACTCTCTGCACAAGTTGGTATTTCCACTTCACACTGAAAGTACGGAGAGATAAAAGAGAACTTTTGAAACTCAACCATGACCTCTCTCCCTTCAAAAGCTCTCCTATTCCTTTCGTGCCATGAAAAATAAAAAGAGCTTCCATGGCTTCTTTTCTTCATATACACTTTATTCAATCTCCAATTCACCGTTTTCTTCTTTAATGTTCTAGGAAGTGCCTGTTGAACATTAAAAATCGCAAATATCAAGGAAATCACGATTTAGCTTGAACCTTATGTCAATATTCATGTTCCTAGAGGGTCTACATGATGATCTCTTTAAAATATGTATGTTGTGGAAAGACTAGGTGTTTCATAAATAACTAGTAATTCTAAGATAAATGATTTTAAGTTCACTTTTTAGATCATAAGTGGGATTTTAACTTGATATTGTAAAGCTATGATATGCTGAACAATTTTGAAGGACAATTCTTTTGTTTCCTAGGAAAGGAGGACCCATTTTATTGAAATTGTTAGAGATCATCACAATTTGCTGTTATTGCCCAAACCATCTCTTCGTGTAACAGCCAGATATTTGAGTATTTTACCAGATGATTCTATAAAGAGTGCAAGAAATTGAAGATTCACTTTCCCCATGACAGAATGTCACATGCACAATAAGTTGAATGCACTCAAAAGACCCTTGTTACCAATTTATGAGCTTGTTTCTTAATGTGGTTATCATAAGGTGAAGAGTAAGTAGCTTATTGATCCATGTCCAATTGTGCTGCACCTGTTTGTTCAGGATGTAGCTCCTATAAGTTGAATAACATTTTCCCCAACATCAATCAATCAACTAGGTCTTAATCCTAGACTAGTTGGGTAGGTTAGATGAATCCTCTGTATCTTAAAGTAGCTATTATCCTATTGTAACTGTCTTCCTTTATCTGGACTTGAAACCGACTATGCTTTATGAAGCTTTTAGACAGAGTTCTAGAAAATACTTATATTCTCATTAGTGGAGAATGATTCATTTGAGGGAGTTCAGTAGATTTAGAAGTCTTATTAGCGTGATACGTACTGTGACTTGAAGAAGCAATCTTTTGTCATGTTGATCAAACATAAACTGTCAGACATGCACATGCTCCACTCCACTCCTCCATTTGTTCATACAAGTTTATTTCCCTTCTTGTTGTTCCTTCAATCAGGCATCAAACAATAGCATTTCCAGTTTGCCAGCAGATGTAGCAAAGTGTTCCAAATTAACAAAGTTGGATGTCGAGGTACTAAAAACTGATTGTCTTATTACTGCTTGACTTGATGATTTCTTATATTCTTGCACTCGGAAAGTCATGCATGACAGTTACCTTTTTCTTATCTTCATGCCAGGGAAACAAGTTAACTACGCTACCTGAGAGTTTGATTGCATCATGCAGAATGCTTACTGAACTCAATGCATGTATAACTCTGATTATTCTATTTTCTCTGTTCTATCATTGACTCTTAGTAAGGAATTTTATATACCTTAAACTAACTTCTACAGCGAAAAACTTGCTCAATAGCATTCCAGAGAATATAGGAAGCCTTTCACGCTTGATTCGCCTGGACCTTCATCAGAACAGTGAGTATATCAAGCTTTTTGCCGTGGTTGTGGCAGCAGTCAAAATAGTGCTGCGTTTTGCATTGTCTATTTTTTATCAGTTAACATGACCTGGTTTACTCTCTTTATTTGAACTCTTTAGGAATTGCATCAATCCCATCCTCAATAAAGGATTGCTCATCGCTTTTGGAGTTCTATATCGGGTATTTCATGGCATTGATGCTTGCGTTCATAGGTTTTGAGAGGAATATAATTATTCTATGTCATTGCATTCACATTTGCCCTCTCCACCGCCCCATTCTTTGGTTTTTGTCCACTTTGACAGGAATAATGCACTTGCTTCATTACCTGTGGAGATCGGTGCACTCAATAGGTTGGGGATATTTGATCTCCACTCAAACCAGGTGATAATAAATTCTTTATCATCAATTCACTTGGAGATTCTCATAATTATGCCAAAGTATTTCATTGGGAAAAAAAAAAAAACTTCTGAAGACATTAGCAGTGCCCTGAAAATCAGATGTTATAATTTGGTCAGTAGTGTTAATGTTTCCTATTGGTGAAATCATTTTGTCAACTGGTTCTCCAGTTGGAATAAGCTGTTTATTCTTGTCTGCAGTTAAAGGAGTACCCGGTGGAGGCATGTAAATTGCAACTTTCAATGCTGGACTTATCTAACAATTCATTGTCTGGATTGCCTCCAGAGATTGGTAGGCGATATTTTTTTTTGGTAGGCTTGTGTCATTTGTATTCTGGTTCTCGCTATCATTTGAGCTGTCCTTGCTTTTTGATAGGTAAGTGTAACATTTATTATAAGACCAGCATAAAGGGAAATTTTTGCTTTCTTTCATTTCCTTTCGTTGTGATTTTTCTTGGGAGTGCAAGGCGTATGAGCTAATCTTGGTTACAACTTCATAACTTAGGCTTAATGACAACTTTGCGGAAGCTTGTGCTTATTGGCAACCCGATTAGAACACTTCGGAGGTTGAAATTAGATCTTGTTGCTTTTATTGTTTGTTTTTAGTTGTTTCCTCAGTACCTGAAAATATTCAAAATTTCTTAAACTTGAAAAATTTCTTCAGCTCTTTGGTAAACGGACCTACACCTGCCCTGTTAAGATTTCTTCGAAGTAGAATTCCAACGGATGAAGGTGAGATGGTGCTATTTGCTCAATAAGGGTGTTCTCTCTATTTCTTGTTTTGTTGATGCAACTACCCTAAATGTAGAGTCTGCAGCTGCTACGCCCGGAAAGGAGGATGTTATCGCCATGGCAGCTAGGCTGTCCCTGTCTTCAAAGGTTATTCACTAACTTTATAGTTCTACAATCTCCAATGCTCATGTCGAAGAGGAGCCTTGGCATAACTGGTAAAGTTGCTGCCATGTGATCAGGAGGTCATGGGTTCGAACTGTGGAAACAGCCTCTTGCATTTTGCAGAAATGCAGGGTATGGATGCGTACAATAGACCCTTGTAGTCCGGTCCATCCGTGGACCCCGCGCATAGCGGGAGCTTAATGCACCGGGCTGCCCTTTTAATGTCCAATGCTTATGTCAGTAATAATATATTTATTCTGCTGGATGTTTGGCCAGCAGCGGAGATGTGTAAAGTTAAATCTTACTATATAATATAGCTTCCATAAATGTAGTCAATTGGTGAGTCTTGTAGTCTACATAGCCAAGTTCTCCAGTCCACTTGTTTTTAATATTTTTTAATGGACTGGAGGGAGTGGAAGTGCGATATAGGCATGACTATGAGATTTACAATAGTTTAGTTACTAGCGCAACCTTCTTTTCTTTTGAAGCTTCAAAATTTTTGTGAAGGGGGCAGTTCAAATTTCTAAAACTTTCATTTCTGATAAATTCCATAGTATGACCTCTACTATCTAGCTTTGAAATATAGTTTCTATCACAAATCCTCTGTTAATTCAAGGGATAACTGATAGGACTTTTTGTTTTCAAGGAACTGCTACAAACAAATGTGTGCGAAAAGCATGTGTTGTAATACCCTGAAGCCAGAACTTGATAGTCGAAGATGTTTAGTGTTTTTCTGTAGTCTAAATATGATTTAATTTGGTCACTGCAGTGAATGCTATGTGACTTTGCATGTAGTGCTATATTCTATAGGAAAGTCCATTCATTTTCTTCTCCCTGTCCGGTGATCGTATTATCATTAGTAGTTGTATTTACTATTTACAGGAGCTTTCTTTAGGAGGACTTAGTTTGACTGCTGTCCCTTCAGATGTCTGGAAGTCACGAGACATCTCAAAATGTGATCTTTCAGGAAATTCAATCGAAGAACTTCCTCTTGAACTTTGCTCTTGTACTTCCTTGGAGGTAAACTATGTATTTTCCTTTTCCCCTATGTTTGCATGGGAAAGGTGATCAAGCCTGGACCCTGGTTGACAAAAAGCAAAGGCCAATCATTATTGTTACGGAAGATACCACTGAAAGCAGGATCTTTTCATTTATCTTTAATTTTCTTAAATAGAGTGATAGTTGTCATTGTGCAGTAGTTGAATTGTAATTCAATTGCCTCTTGTGTGCAGTCAACTTACAGTTGTGGTATATCTGATTCTTTCTATCCCTTTGGTCCATGAAAAGATGAAAAGAACAAATCAAACTTTTGGGAGCTCTCACTTGCTAGGACATGTTTATTTGATTTGTCATAATGTCTTGAAAATTGTGAATGTAGAATTTAGGGTTGGTTGGTTGGATTGACTTATCTGTTGCTAATCACTTTATTTAAAATGTGCAGGCTCTTATTTTATCCAAAAACAAGATAAAAGATTGGCCTGGTTCAGTCTTAACATCTCTTCCTGCACTTACATGTTTGAAGCTAGACAATAATCCCCTCAGACAGGTAAACGGCTTTAGGTTGGTCCTGTGCTACTATCAGAAGATTTCTTGATGTTCCCAATTTAGACATACCCTTATATAAGAAGATTAACATATGAGTCACATACTAAGATATGGAGCAAAGAGGGATAATGAGATTGATTCTATTATCTCTTTTTTTTGTCCATTCCCAAAAAAAGAGATAATAGAATCAATCTGGCAGCTCTATAATACAGCTTCCATTCTTGTGAAGTTCTTCAATGCTTTTATGGAGGAACTCAACCTTTTTATATTATTAAAACAGAAAAAGAAAATCTTGGCTTGAAGATATATTTTACACGTAGAAAGAGCAGTATCGAGAGAATGCTAAATATGGTAGTGCTATCCTCGAAAGATTTTCAATGAACTTGAGTATTGATGGCGTTCTGAGAAAAAGCAAGCCCTATGAGAAAGGGATTAGGAACTTTTATCCTCTCTTTTTTTCAGGGGGTGGGGTGGGGATATGTCGTCTTGTCTTATTTGCATTTCTTGTTACTGCTCTACAGAATGGATCGATATACCATTGCAATTTTATGGCTAATACTGTGTCTAGCAGACTAGTCTCTAATTTTCTTTTTATTTTGACTAGTCTATATTCTTTTATCCATGTGCTGTGTTGGTTAAGGTTATGAGAAAAGGGGAAGCAGGAAACAACTTATAAGGTGGAATGTAGATGATTAGTTCTGGACATCTTGAATGGTCAAATGTAATAATTGTTCAAAGCTTGAATGATCTCACACAATCCCCTGTAACAATGGTGCAGGGGCGGCCCTTCCATAAAGCAAGTAAAGCAACTGCATTAGGTCCCATATTTATGGGGGCCTCTTGTTTTGTTACACCTAATAGGTTATGTATAAGTTTAAAAATAGGTTCCGTGAAGTGAAAAAGTTTGAATTCTTTCTTTAACAAGTATAGAGAAAGGATTTGCAACTGCTATGATTTCTGCCACGAAAATTGCACTTGAAATGAATATCGAACCCGAATTTCGTAAGAAACGTATGATATATAGGAAGTAACAATTTGATTAGAATGTTGATAATAAAATCTCAAAATCTTTCGAAGAGTCGTTTGGAGTTGATTACATTATACATAGTAGACAAGGCTATTTTTTTACTTCAAAATAGATTTGAACAATTCGAAACATATGCAAATATTTTTGATTTTATTTTTAGCGGTAAAAATTAAGATCCGATGAGAATATGAAAAAATATTGCCTTAATCTTGAATGTTCCTTAAAGCATAATAATCATTTCAATATTGATGGTTTAGACTTGAGCCTTGGGGTTTGCTCCCTTTCAAGGTCTCAAGTTCGAAACCCACTGGGTGCAAACAATTTTTGAGGGCCATCGGATTGGGTAAAACCTAAATTAACCGTGGTGCACTTGCGGGAAACTCCTTGCCGAGGGCTTGTGCACCCCAGGATTAGTCGGGGCACTCGGACATGCAAATTAAAAAAAAAGATATTGATGGTTTAGATTTATTTTCAAAATTAAAAATATTAAGAAAAATAGTATAATTAGAAGATAACAATTTAATTGATACACTCGGTCAAATAAAAAGATTTGATTCTTTTTACATTGCCTATATTACTTATAGAATAATGTTAATAACTCTTGTTACCGTCGCTTCAGCTAAAAGAAATTTTCAAAATTAAAATTGATAAAATCTTATCTAAGATCAGCAATGTCTCAAGAAAGGTTAAATGGATTAGCTATATTATCAATTTAGAAAGACTTGGTAGGAGTTATTGATTATAAGAAAATTAGTAATAACTTTGAATCTAAGAAAGTTATTAATTTGTCACAGAACTCGTCGGGCCGCCCCTGCTATGGTGGATGGATGATCCCTAGCATCCTTTTTTACAGAAAGAATTAATTGCATATGGGGATTAATGTTTGATTGTTTCTGGTAGAGAAATGCATTGATTTAATAGGTGAAATTTGGGTTTCTAGTTGATTTGTGACTGACGAATTTACTCATTGCTTAAATTATAAGCATTTGATGAACTTGAATTCTTGCATTCATGAATCATCTTTAGGCTTTTGGTATTGGAACTTTAGAAGTGTGCAAATATCTTAAGACGTCGCATAGTGAAAAGTGTCTCATTAAATAGGGAAGAAGTAGCCAGTTGATTGGGCATAGAATTCTCTAGGTGCAAGTCACTAAAAATGGCTTTCTTATGTTGACGGCCAAAGGAATAATATTCATAGATAATCAATGGAGAAAGCCGCCAACATGGAAAGGGTTTGGTGGAGAAAACTATCTAATTTGTCAGCACCCAAGTACATGGAGAATGTTCTAGTTTTTCCTTCTTTTTTTACTTTTGATTTTTTTAATCATATTTTCTATGCCAAATTTGTGTTTAATCCTACTTCTTTTCCTAATCATAGATACCATCCTCTGCCTTTCAAGCTGTATCCAAGCTTCAGATTCTGGATCTGGGTGGAAATATAGGTTCTTTACCAGAGGATCCTGCATTTTCTTGCCTGCCAGAGTTGCAAGAGCTTTATTTGAGGTCTGATAACAATACTCATAATTCATAGCACTTCTTAATTTGTAGACTTAACACATGTTTCTTACTTGTTGAACAGAAGGATGCAAATATCTATTTTCCCAAGTGATATAGTTAACTTAAAGCAGTTGCGAATTCTTGATTTGAGCCAAAATTCCCTTCAATCAATTCCCCAGGTAAAGCAATATTCTTATTAGCAAACAGAGTTTTGTATCCTACTGAAACCTTGGTTTAATATGGTATCATTTATCTACAGGTCATAGTAAACTTGGGTTCTCTCACTGAACTCGACCTGTCAGACAATAACATTTCTTCTCTTCCACCAGAACTGGTAAGTCTTAGCATTTACATCTCTAGAAGTTATAATTTGAGTCAATAGACAATGTGACTTTTTGAAGTATGTCTTGCTATGTACATACTGAGATCAAGGTTTGGCACAGTATTCATTTCCTGTAAGCCTTCTTGAGTTGCAAGAAATACATTATAAACTTCCTGACTTGCAAGCATTTGTCATATCAAATTTTTGAAGTTATAGTATATTTAGCACCAAAGGTGTTGCCTAGCGGTCAGTGAAGTTTAAATGAACCATAGGAGACCGGATTTCAAATCCTAGCAGAGGCAATAACAATTTTGCTTCTTTTTTAAAATACATTATATATTTTGAATTTTGACAAGATGGGTTGCTCTGATGGTAAGCAACCCCCACTTCCAACCGAGAGGTTGTGAGTTCGAGTCTCCCCAAGAGCAAAGTGGGAAGTTCTTGGAGGGAAGGATGCTGGGGGTCTATTTGGAAACAGCCTCTCTACCCCAGGGTAGGGGTAAGGTCTGCGTACATACTACCCTCCCCAGACCCCACTAAGTGGGATTATACTGGGTTGTTGTTGTTGTTGTTGTTGTATATATTTTGAATTTTGCCTCCCGCGTTGAAAATAATTTTGCTTTTGTTTGATCAAAATCTTGGAGTAGTAGTATATTTCTGTATCCTCTGAATTTGCGCCTTTGATCTTAGTTTTTGTAAGTGATATATCTTCTGTGTACTATTTTGGTACTTACATCTTCGGCTGCTCTGTACATGCACTTCCGAGGTGGTTCTTTTCTTAAATGTTGGTACAAAATCTCCCTTTATTGCCCTCAAGAAATGTATTAATTCGTCAAGGCTGAATAAAGAAAAAAGGAAAAAGACATCCCAGTATTCTTCCCATAGGCTGAATTCTACTGTTGTAGGTAATTAGTGAAGAAAGGATCTTGTTAACAACAGAGAGTATTTCTTTTCTGCCCATGCATGTCCCAATTCTAAGAGATTTTGTCTGCAGGTTTTTAAATTTGATGATTTTACATTTACTAAATGCTCTTTTATAAACATGGTCCTGTAGGGTTTGCTTGAACCTAGTCTGCAGGTGCTAAGATTGGACGGTAACCCGCTACGAAGGTGAATTTAATTCCTTTCACTGGGTCGTCGTTGTTGTTGTCTCTAGTTTTTTTTCCCTCACTTTTTTTGGTTATTCCCTCTTCTATTTGATTTTATCTGCTAAATAAATGGAATTGGTGCAAAGGCTGAAAACAAGAATAGAAAACACTTCACCAGAAACATGAACATAAAATAAGTTACCCTAGTATGACAGTTGCTACAGAAGATCAGTACGAAAGTATCTTTCTTTCAATATTTGCTTCTATCTGTTTATCTCATCCTTCTCTATGTCCAGCTGTCATGTTGAATTTTTCCATATGCAAAAGTAAAACTAATAAAACCGTTGCTGCTGGAATTGCTTCCACTTTTTTCTTGTAGCACTTACACATTAACACCTTAGATTGCACCAACTTTTCTCGCAAAGTACCACAGGGTTCCCTAAATGTTCATACAGGATCCTGCTGTAAAATTCTTGTTAAGAAACGGCATTTGGCTGAATTATTTATCTTTCAATTCTGACCATATTTCCTTTTGTTACTTCCCTCCTTTTAAACCCCCAGCATCCGAAGGCCCATTTTGGATCGAGGAACAAAAGCTGTTTTGAAGTACTTGAAGGAGAGAATTGTGGAGCATTAGCCTGTTTGAGTTTTGATTCCTGTATCAGGCCTGTGGGTGTGAGTATTAAATCAGAGCACTTATTTCTGAGTCCAGTGTGTGAAATTTGTATCTTACCACTTCTTTGATATATATTCCCTAACTTAAGGGTACTTGGAATGTAATATTGTTGTATCCCATAGTTTATTGCTGTATTGCTGAGAATGACTAAATCGACAAACTTGACAAGTGACTTGCTGTTTGTATGATTGCTAAATTCTGCTTATCTCATCCCTTATGTGCTCGTAGCAAATTGTGATGAATGATGTTATTCAGAATAGTCTTAAATTGCGATTTACGCAATCTTTTTTTGTTTTTGGGTTCCATTTTCATCAGAGGATCCTTGCTCATGCTTACAAAGTTCAGAAAGCCGTCGAAAGTAAGTCACTTTTTTCAGTCTTTGGCAATTTTTTTTTCTTTTTGTGTGTGTGTGTGTGTGTGTGTTTGGTTGTCAGAAGATAATTTTAGGGAAGACATTTTAACCAAAAGTTCCCTCGCTAGTTTTTTTTTTCCGTGGCAACTATCTTTAACTCCTTAATTTCATATCACTACAATCTACATTTAAGTACATGCACTTTCATATGTCACAATTTCTTTAAACAGCTGTATGTGAACTTTTTCTTTTGATATCAATCTCGGATATTAAGTATGAATTACTACGGTAGCTATATTAATCAGCCAAATTTAACATAAACTTTAACAGTCTTTATTGTTTTAGGAGATGTTTGCTTTAGATTTAAAATAGATTCGTTACAGTTCGAAAGAATCTAAAGCTTGTACCACTGGGCATTTGGAAACAAAATATCAACTCAAACTCAATTCAATTTTCTAGAAGCAAATTTGTTGATACTAGAAATAACTTAACTTAACTATTTGAATGCATTGCGAACCTAATTCATCAATCTAATGTAAACACTCAATTATTTTCCACAATTATTTTCTACTACATTTCCAAATCAATCCTTGAGAAAGCTAAACCAAAGATAAATCCAAAACCTCATCTAAGATTAATATTAAGATCCCAAAGAATTCAGCACAAATACCTTATCCATATGCACGAGTTCAAGAGTTACCCTCATTCGAAGATTGCTAAAATTGAAGGGTAAATAAATAAATAAATGAATGAATGAACAAAAAACTAATAAATAAATAGCCAAATCCTCTTAAACCCTTTCCGGAGTCGAATCTTATCTTCCTCAGTTAAAGCCTTGTTCCCACAGAGGGTAAGCATAGGAAAATAGGGTGGTCGTTCAAAAATAGTTAGTTTCAAAAGTAATCGAAATTTAGTCACTTTTCATGTAAAGATAAATCTGAATGAAAATACTGTTCAAAATTCGAAAAAATACTCTAACTAAATATACTGGAGTTCCAATATAATATACCGGTCCACCATAATATACTGGAGTTTGGAGTACCGGTGCTCCAGTCTCCAGTATATTATATTGGAGCCAGCAAAAGTATATCGTTCCAGCATAATATGCTGGAAGTTCATATACAGGTGCATCGAACTCCAGTATATTATGTTGGACCGATCTCTGTTGCAACAAAATAGTGGCTATTTTTCATTGACTTGGTAAACGCTGGTTATTTTTCAATGACCAATCCGAAAATTGGCTAGACCGTGCACAAAAAAGAGCATAGGTAATGGGAGCTGAAAAACCCAAATCTATTGGAAGCAAGTGTAGAGCCAGGATTTAAAATTAAAACCACTATTGTTTAGTGGTTATTAGCTAGTTGTAGCGTCCATTTACTATATTACTTCCTATACTTATGTTTTCAGGGTTTTTAGAGTGTATTCGATGTATTTAAGCTATTGTATTCATGAATATAGTAGCATTTCTAGGCATGAAACATGGGATTACAGCTAGACAAATTTTTGTATTTGACTGTATTCACGGTGTGAAACAAGAGATTACAGCTAGACAATCATTGTATTCGACTGTATTCACGATATGTAATTGTGAATACAATAACGTAAATAGCGCAAATCGTGGTCTATTCAGCTAATTTTAAACGGAAAGTGAATCAATTAACACAATAAACTCCTAATATAACTCAATTACATCACCCATAATCTGTATTTGACGCGAAATATGCTGAATATTTTTTCTAGCCGATAAATACAACAAATATAGAGCAATTTGAATACATATATACATCTGAATATATGAATTATATTAATTAAAAAAATATATGAATACATTCATGGAATGCATTGAGACAATGAATACAATGAAATACATGGAATACAACGAGATACATTAAAATACAATAGAAAAGAGATAAATATATAATAAAATACAAAGAGATATATTGAAATACATTGATATATATTAACAGATTCTTCAAGAAAGCTTTCTGATTGCACAAGCTACCCAAATCGTCTCTCTAGTTCCGTTTGCTTCTTGGATTCTTATACAAATACAAGGTAGAAGATACGATGGCAACGACGATGGCAGAGGATTGCAACTTCGAAGATGACCAGCTCCATGCTATGTCCACTGATGATATTTGTATGAGGTCGAATCAGATGTAAGACGGGTCGAGCACATGTCCACATATGATCGACTCGAATGTAACACAGGTCGAGCACGTATCCTTATACGGTCGTAGATACCAGACGATACCCTCTCTCACACCTATACGATGAAAAGGGGTACACCCCCGATCGTAGGGGTGTATCAGCAGGCTCGCCCGTGTAGACGTCCCGATTTCCCCTCCCCTATACCTTCATTGTAATAATAGTAGCTTTGAAATGATGTAATGTGTTGGCGAGGGGACCATCCTTCAATATAAAGAAGGGCCCCCCTCATTTGTAAGGCAAGTGTTATTAGTCAATAATAATACAACTCTCTCTTGATCTATCATTTTCTCTCTATTTTATCTCTCTATTGCTAACTTGCTCAAACACTTCATCAAGATCCACTACAATTTTACAAGAGCAACTTATTTACGAATCCAAAGATCGATCTTTAGATATATTACTATTGATTCCGATTTACCCTTTCTATAATCTTTGATTGTCCCTAACTCATAAAGCAACCGATAGCTTTTGGGTCAAACAATTTGGCGCCGTCTGTGGGGATTTCGAGAATCAAACTCGTAGTATACATCCACAAGATCCGATCAACGGAAAGAGCCCGGAAATGGCCGAAAATGACACCCGATCCAAAGCTGTGGTAGAAGTTACTACAAACCTCCTGAGTTCCATGAACGAGGCCGGTGGTAGCGCTGCCATCAATGCTACCCCTGATGTCACACCCGAGGCAGAAGTCTCACCTTCCTCCTTCGGGAACCTTGCAACCCCGTAGGAAAAAGACCTCCACTTCAAAAGAAGCACCCCAGCAGTCAAGAAGCTACTGGAGGAATGGTTAACTAGCACCCTGAGCGGCTTAGTGGAAAAGCCACCACGGGGCTATGAAAATGCAGCACCCACAACAAGCAACACCACCGCAACAGATAAACAGGAAAGAACACGAACCAAAAGCCAACCCGTTGAAACACAAACACACGATGACACGTTGGCCTCCATCCTAAGGAAAATGGAAGAAATGGAAAGCGAAAATTAGGCCCTCCATGACCAAATGAAGGAGCACCAAGATAGAGTTGACAAGATCCCCGGAGCACCTAAACTGCTACCCAAACAGGACGTAGGGAGGTTTGTAGAACAGCCCTACTCCGAAGAAGCCGCACCCTACACCATCATGAAGACCTTCAAGATGCCCCCCTGCCTGAAGGTGTACGACGAAACCACCGATACTGAGGATCATCTCATCAACTATATCACCGCCGTGAAAGGTAATGACTTATCCACAGAACAGGTACCATCAATGCTGCTGAAAAAATTCGGTGAAACACTGACCGGGGGAGCCTTGACATGGTATTCCCAACTACCCGCCAAAGCAATCTCAACCTTCGAAGAGATGGCATATAAGTTCGTCACAGCACACGCCAACGCTAAAAAGGCAAAGGCAAGGTAAATGACATCTTCGCCGTCAGACAGACCACGTGCGAGGGCCTCAAGGACTTCCTCACCAGGTTCAACAAGGTTAGAATGAGCTTACCGAACGTGTCAGAGGGCATGGCAGTAGCAGCCTTCCAGAACGGACTCAGCAGGGACGGCTCCAGAGCTACCAAGAAACTGCTAAGACGGCTCATGAAGTATCCCCCCACAACCTGAGACGAGATCCATAATGCCTACTGCGTCGAGGTACGAGCAGACGAGGAGGATCTCAACGGACCGTCCCGATGGTTAGCCGCCGTACATCCGGACACAAGGAGAGATCGATGACACAAGGGACGCCGGGAACTTCCCCCTCGCCCCCGGGAACTTCCCCCTCGCCCTAGTAAAGAGCGACACCAACCTTATATGAGGTCCCCCCTTCTGCCACCTCGCCCCACTCGGAAATGAACGAGGTACGCCCCCTTTACTTTCTTCACATAACTTCTGTGTCTCTCCTTCAGAAATCGTGTACGCACTAGAGAAGCTCGACACCAAGGTGCAGTGGCCCCAAAAGATGAAATCAGACCCTGCCACAAGAAAATCAAACGTCCTGTGCGAATTCCACCAAGAACGGGGGCACAGGACCGAAGACTGCATCGACCTACGATAAGAAGTCGTCAGGATGCTAAACCAAAGGTACCTGAAGGAGCTACTCAGCGGCGAAGGGAAAGCCAATTTTGCACGCAGACTAGAGCACTCCCGTGGACCTCAAAAACAACCCTCTCCAACACGCACGATGAACATGATCGTCGGAGAAGGGAACAACGTCGCCATTAATCATGTCAAATTCGCCAACACGCACAGATTGAAGAGGACCATCTCCCACGAACGGTATGATGACCTCGAAGGAAGTATCACCTTTGATTAGTCTGACGCCGATGGTTTGTGTTTCCCTCATTATGATGCTTTAGTTATTACTTTACGTATCGTCGATACAGATGTTAGGAGAGTTATGATCGATGATGGAAGCGGCGCCTGTATCATCCATCCAAGAGTCCTCTCACAGGATAGGACTCGAAGACAGGATAACCCCCGCTGCATAACTCTAACCGGTTTTAACAATACAGTGGAGCGTACATCAGGGGAAGTGACCCTACACGTCCTCGCGGGGTGAGTCACCTTGGAATCTACCCTCCATGTGATGAACCAGGAGACAGCCTACAACGTCATCATTGGGCGCCCATGGATACATGCCATGTGAGCGGTCCCATCGAGCTTGTATCAAGTGGTCAAATTTCCTACCCTGTGGGGGATATTCAACATTAAAGGAGAGCCGCGCACAACGCATGAGTGCTATAAAATAACACAAGACTGTACCCACACCCGACAGTTGAATGGGGCGAGTGCAGAAGCATAGCAATCATCCATGTCGGGGACCAAAGCGGACCCAACGACTAATGCCATCAGAGACCCAGACGTCGTTGAAGCCTACAAATCTACGGTCGAGGATCTTGACCCAGTTCAACTAGATCGTGATGACCCCGAAAAGAAGGCATACATCGGCCACGAGCTCGCCGACCCTGGTAAGTATCATAAATTTTTGACTAAACATGCAGACACGTTTGCTTTCTCCCATGCGGACATGCCGGGGATCTCGCTAGATATCGCCACCCACCGGCTCAACGTGGACCCATTACATCCGTCGGTAAGGCAAATCAGGAGAAAATTCAACGCCACCATCAATGAGGTAGTCCGTGAAGAAGTAGACAAGTTGCTAACTAACGGCTCCGTCAGGGAGTCGAAATACCCGCAATGGGTCGCCAATGTAGTGATGGTAAAAAAGAAGAGCGAAAAATGGAGGATGTGCGTGGACTTCACCGACCTAAACAAGGGCTGCCCTAAGGATTCCTTCCCCCTACCTCACATCGATGAACTGATCGACGCCACCGCCAGACATGAACTACTAAGTTTCTTGGACGCATACTCTGGCTATAACCAAATCCTAATAGCCGAGGAAGATCAGGAGAAAACCACATTCATCACACACCAATGTACCTATTGTTACAGGGTGATGCCCGTCGGGCTAAAGAACGTAGGGGCTACTTACTAAAGGCTGGTCACTAAGATGTTCAAGGAGCAACTTGGGAAAACCATGGTGGTTTACATCGACGACATGCTAGTGAAATCGACAAGGAATAAAGATCACATCGACCACTTGCGAGAAGCCTTCGAGATATTGAACAAATACGGAATGAAGCTGAACCCCGAGAAATGCGCCTTCAGCGTAGAGTTAGGAAAGTTCCTTGGTTTTCTTATATCTCAAAGAGGGATCGAAGTCAACCCCGACCAGATCAAGGCGATCGCCTCGATACCCGAAGCACTCAGCAGTAAGAAATATGTTCAGAAGTTGACAGGCCGAATAGCCGCCCTCTCTCGCTTCAACTCCCAATCGTCAGATAGATGCCACAAATTCTTCAGCGTGTTAAGAAAAGACAACGGATTCCACTAGAATGACGAATGCGTCAAAGGCCTGCAAGAACTGAAGGCATATCTATCGTCGCCACCATTGCTGTCAAAAGCAAAGCCGGACGAACGTCTACTGACATATCTAGCCGTATCCGAGGTCGCGATCAGTGCGGTACTCGTTCGTGAAGAAATAAGTACGCAATCACCTATCTATTACATTAGCAAAACCCTGGTGGACGCCAAAACTCGGTACCCACACCTCGAGAAATTGGCATTGGCACTAGTCACGACTTCCTGAAAGCTGAGACCCTATTTCCAGTGCCATCCCATCAGAGTAGTGACCACTTTCCCTCTGAGAAGCATCATGCACAAGCCCGAACTATCGGGGCATCTCGCTAGATGGGCCATAGAGCTCAACGAGCACGACATCACCTATATCCCCAAAACTGCCATCAAGTCACAAGTCCTCGCCGACTTCGTAGGCGATTTTAGTGTCAAAATATCACAAGAGACAGAGAAGGAAGCCCTGCAGGACGCTCCAAACATCGACCCCTGGATACTCCACATCGATGGGGCCACAAACGCCTCGGGATCGGGACTGGGACTCGTCCTCGATGTCCCCACGGGCAAAGCCATCCGCCAGTCCATACGGTGTCCCGAGATGACTAACAACAAGGCAGAGTGCATCTGACTTGGGACTGGCGCAATCAATTTGTATCATATTTGCAGGATGGAAACCTAGCACACGACAAAAAAGAAGCAAGAAAGCTTCGCACACAAGCAGCGAGGTACTGTTTGGTGAATAACGACCTCTACAAAAGAACTTTTGAAGGGCCCCTGGCTAAGTGCCTAGGCCCCAACCAGACGATGACGGTGTTAGAAGAAGTCCAAGAAGGTCATTGTTGCGCTCATACAGGCAATCGAGCGCTCGTGCGATGTCTAATACAGGCCGGATACTACTGGCCCTCCATGAAAAAGGACGCGGCAGAATACGTTCGCCAATGCGAAAAATGTCAAAAGTACGCCCCTCTGATACATCAGCCAGGAGAACCCCTCCACTCATTCACGTCACCATGGCCCTTCATCAAATGGGGAATGGACATAGTCGGACCACTACCTGTCGGACAAGGGAAGGTACGCTTCTTATTAGTTTTAACTGACTATTTTTCCAAGTGGGTGGAAGCAGGTGCCTACGCCCAGATCCGTGAGCAAGAGGTCATAGCCTTCATTTGGAAGAACATCATATGCCGCTTCGGCATCCCCAAAGAGATAACCTGCGACAATGGATGACAGTTCATAGGACGAAAGACAACCGACTTCTTCGATAAATGGCGCATCAAAAGAATACTCTCAACGCCATATCATCCAGCCACCAACGGCCAGGCAGAGTCGTCCAACAAAACCATACTAAACATTTTGAAAAAAAAACTCGAAGACGCCAAAGGATTGTGGCCAGAGCTACTACCAGAAGTGTTATGGGCACACAGGACTACCCCCAAATCCTCCACAGGAGAAACTCCCTACTCATTGGTCTACGGGACCGATGCCATCATACCGGTCGAGGTCGGCGAACCAAGCCTAAGGTACTCGCATGCAAGCGGAGAAGAGAACGACGCGAACCGACTACAAGATTAAGATGAAGCCAAAGAAAGGAGGGAAATGGCCCACATCAGGCTAGTGGCCCAAAAATAGCAGGTCGAGAGATACTACAACAAAAGAACAAAAATCTGTCCGCTCAAGATAGGCGACTATGTGTTAAGGGCCAAGACATTGGCATCCAAAGACCCCAACGAAGGAAAGTTGGGCACCAATTGGGACGGACCCTACAAAATCATCGCAGCATCAGACAAAGGCTCTTTCAAATTAGAAACCATGAACGGGAAGATACTCCAAAACAACTGGAACATCTCCCACCTCAAACGTTTCCATTTCTAAAGGGTATCCCCCAAATTGTACTCTTTTTCCCTCATCCGAGTTTTGTCCCAATTGGATTTTCTCAGAGAGGTTTTTAATGAGGCGGAGAAGGGGATACTCGAAAATGTTTAGAGGTTCAAATCTGATACCCCAAGCGTACCAGCGATCGACACGAATGGCGTATCACAGGGACTAGGGCTACGGCCATCTCCAATGTATGAAAGGTTATGGCCATCTCCAATGTATGAAAGGCTATGGCCATCTCCAACGTATGAAAGGCTACAGCCATCTCCAATATATGAAAGGCTACGGCCATCTCCAATGTATGAATGGCTATGGCCATCTCCAATGTAGGAAAGGCTACGGCCACCCATGCAAACAAAAGGCTAAGTCCCTACGCGAAGAAAGACTACGGTCGTTCTCAATAAACGGAAGGCTACGACCACCCATATGAACAAAGGGCTAAGGTCCTGATGGCATAAGGAAATGCTGCGGCTACCATTCGAACAAAAGGCTAAGGCCCTAACGACGCGAAAAAAGACTACGGTCGTTCTCAATAGACGGAAGTCTACGGCGACTCATATGAACAAAGGGCTAAGATCCTGATGGCGTAAGGTAAGGCTACTACCACCCATGCAAACAAAAGGCTAAGGCCCTAACGACGCGGAAAACGACTACGGTCACCTACAATAAATGCGAAAGGCTAAGGCCTTGACGACGTGAGGAGAGACTACGGTCACCTCCAATAAATGTGAAGGTCTAAGGCCTTGATGACGTGAGGAGAGACTACGGTCACCTCCAATAAATACGAAAGGCTAAGGCCTTGACAACTTGAGGAGAGACTACGGTCACCTCCAATAAATGCGAAAGGCTAAGGCCTTAATGGCGTAAGGGAAGGCTACGGTAACCTCCAATAAATACGAAAGGCTAAGGCCTTGACGACGAGAGGAAAGACTGCGGTCACCTCCAATAAATGCGAAAGGCTAAGGCCTTAACGACGTAAGGAGAGACTACGATTACCTTCGACATAAGCATAAAGGGTTAAGGCGCTAACAGCCTACGGAAAGACTACGATAAATAAAAGGCTACGCCCCAAACAATACAGAAGTCGCAAAAGAAGACACAAAAACACAAGCAGTTCTCATGAAGTCACCAAAAATCTTATTGATAAATTACAAGGTTACAAGATGGTATCGATTACAAAAAAAAAAAAAAAATCCTAGCTAACCGCCATGACCCCCATCGCCCTCCTCCGCGCCGGCCGCACCATCATCACGGTCCCCATTGCCTTCATCCCGGAACACCCTATCGATCCAGGATCCGGTGCCCAGCTGGTCCACATCCGCAAAGGAACCGTCCATTTGGTCCGGAGAGTCGGGGTCATACCCACAAGCCTCACGTGCAACCCTGACGAGGCGACGCTGAGCTTCGACCTATGCCTCAGTGGCTCTACCGGCAGCCAACAGCTCCTCAAACACAGTCCGCCTCACCACAGCGTATACAAGCATGTCGTAAGCCTCGCGGGGCATATCGCTAGCCGGGGCAACGGTCTCCACCTGCTGAAGAACAGCCACCTCGGCTGTTGCGGTCTTGAGCTCGACGATAAGGGCATCAACCCTGGCACGCAACTCTGTCGCCTCCACCATCGCCACACGATCAAGGTCCAACTCCCCCTTCCGCTGCTAGAGAAGACTCTCCAACTTAGTATTTCGGGCCACAGCGGCCATTAGGTCCGTGCCTGCCCTCTCTAGTTGGGCCGTACGCTTCTGCAGCTGCTCCAACACCAGCTTCAAGCCCTCACGAATAACTCGAAACTTAGGGTCTTGAGTGTAGACGTCTGCCAGCATCCGGTGCTAATCTCGGACCTCCCGGTACTTCTTTGAGTCCTTTCGGAGGGCAGCAGCCTTCTTTCGCTCCCTCTGTCCCCGCTCCACCTCCAAGATGAGGGTCTGTGAAAAAGGTGAAAAAACGACAAGTCAAAATGACATAAATACCTTAGTATTCACGAGAAAACTACGCAAAGCAACGACCAAGTCATATCTGTAAGGCGGCGCCGGTGACTCGACGAGACAGGTCTCTGTCACTTACGGACTTCAAAGATTCTGCCTTGGCAGCCCCGACAGCAAGGACATGTCTGTTGCGGCCTGCTCGCTCTCCAGGAAAAAGTTATATCCCCGTGGGGATCATAATCCGGCGGTTGGGACCTGTCACCGCCATGTCCACACGGTCATAATCCTACTGCGGCACGTCTGTGGGATCAGGGGCCTGCTCGGCAGCGGCCTCCTCCTCGTCTATAGCTTCACGGGCAATAGCCAACGCGCTATCATCCCCGACACGCGGGGGAGCGGCACTTCCCGCAACCTCCCTTATGAGGGTCACCCTCTCCGATCGGATGGCATCACCCATGAAGACCGGTCTCGACTCGGCGCGGCGAGTAATCACCTCCCTCTGTTCCACGGCCACCCCCTTTCCAATGAGTAGTCGACGCCTCTTTCGCTCCAACGGTTCATCTTCCGCTGAAGCGTCCTCTTTGACAGGAAGAGGTGGAGGCAAAATGTTCACTCTGGACACCGGGTCAATCACCGGCTCGACTACGGGACAAGAAGTCCCGGGAACGTCCGCAAAGACCGGCTGCCTAATTATAGCTTCGCCCTTCGGATGGGCAGCGTCGGCAACACCATCACCAGACGCTCCCATATTTGCTCGATCATCCTCATGATGAACAACCTCAGGAGCACTTTCCCTCATGTGAAGAACGTGTTCGGAATCTATCGACGAAGAATAGGCGGCACGGCGTCTCCGTCTCCGCGGTACATTTCGAGCTACCAACACAAATATAAAAGTGCGTCAGATAAAAAAATGATGACATCCAAATAGGATATAAGTTCTCCAAGTCAGAAATCACCACCATACCTGGAAGACCATATTTCGTAGTGAAGACGGCCCACGTCCTACACTTCTCAGCAAAGGGGATCAGCCGCCCCACCCAAACTTTTATGTCTGGTACGGACTGGGGTGTACGCACCCTCGCTGCATCCATACAAAATAATGAGATGACGAAAAGTCGAACAGACGTAAAGAAAGTAAACGTAAGAAATAACACTTACGGTCGTCATTCCATGCCGAAAATCCGATCGGGTCCGACACCATATCCGAGGTTCGGACGAAAAAGTATTTCAGCCAGAATTGACGGTTGGGTTTGTTGTCCGCTTCGACGACCAGGCCCTTCGTCCCTCGTTTTTTAGTTGAAGCATTGTCCCTCTCATGAAGTCGGGACTGAACAGCTATAGCATGTGGTATACTGTGACGTCTAAGCCGGCTTTCTCGGCTTACGTCGTCAGTATATGACATATCTTCCATGAGTGGGGGTAAGCTGAGCCGGACATACGTTGTAGAACCGGCACAACCCCTCCGCCAATGGATAGATAGGGAGTTTACACCCCATTATGAAGGGTACTCATAAAAGGCGCAGAACCCAGGCCTATGTACATTGGCAAGGTCCCTTCCAGCCGCCTGCATAACGGCCGCCTCCGGAATCTGACAAGACGCTCAGAGTTCATTTAGGAGAGGTTCAGTGTAAGTAGACCTCTCCCATGCAGGTGTATTCCCTTTTGTTGGGAAATCCATCCGAACATATAGTTCGCATGGGAGGAGATTATCTACAGATAAGGGGACGAGTGGTTTGCGAGATTTCTTTCCATCCCCCGATGGCCGGGAAACCCTAGAAGTAGCTTCACCCTCGTCTGTTCCCCGGAGGCGACTACCCTTAGCCATTTTTAGAAGTTTTTATACTAAAGGTATAACGATGAGACACAAGGTCAATGTAAAAAGTTGCAGTTCTATCAAGAAAAGATGAGAGACAAAAGTATGGGAGAACTTTCCGATGATCCAACGAATGGAAAGTCTTGAAACCTCTCACTATTTATAATAAGCCACTACACGAGATTCGAAGAGTTTTGCACTAGAAAAGAGACGGGAAACCAAAACGTCAAATCGCCTTTATAGCCTGCCTCTGGAGCAACCGCAATTATGACGCATGCCGTCAGCAAACAACGGTTCAGAAGAACGTGCCACGTGTACGTATATGGATAGATCCAATACGGGTCGACTTTATCCACCTATTGCAGATATATGCCGAATACATCTCCAATAGGCGGAGGGACTAACTGTATGGGATCGAATAAGATGTAAGACAAGTCGAGCACATATCCACATATGGCCGACTCGAATGTAACACGGGTCGAGTACGTATCCTTATACGGCCGTAGATACCAAATGATACCCTCTCTCACGTCTATACGACGAAAAGGGGTACGCCCCCGACCGTAGGGGTGTATCAGCAGACTCGCCCGTGTAGACGTCCCGATTTCCCCTTCCCTATACCTTTATTGTAATAATAGTAGCTTTGAAATGATGTAAAGTGTTGGCGAGGGGACCATCCTTCTATATAAAGAAGGGTCCCCCTTATTTGTAAGGCAAGTGTTATTAGTCAATAATAATACAACTCTCTCTTGATCTATCATTTTCTCTCTATTTTATCTCTCTATTGTTAACTTGCTCAAATACTTCATCAAGATCCACTACAATTTTACAAGAGCAACTTATGTACGAATCTAAAGATCGATCTTTAGATATATTACTATTGATTCCGATTTACCCTTTCTATAATCTTTGATTGTCCGTAACTCATAAAGCAACCGATAGATTTTGGGTCAAACAATATTATTAGGGCTTCTCGCCTTCTCGAAATAAAATTTGAATCATTAGGGTACTTTCCGATCTGTCGAGGTTTATTTTGTTTTTGTTGAATGCTTTTGTTTTTCCAATTTCGATTATTGGTGCTTTTCTTCAAGTTGTTCTTTTTTCAGATTTGAAGGTGATGGATTCACCATTTTTTCTGTTGGTCGTGATAAAACTAGTTAAAAATGGAGGGGCTATGGTGGTTAGGTTGAATAGATATTTGACTATAAAAAATCAAAAGGTAGCTATAGAATATAATTTCTTAAAAGGTTATTTATTTAAAAAAAATAAGGTATCAACATTCACTATAGGAGGTAAAAATTCCTAAAATTAATGAGTTGAGAATTCTAAATCTTTGAAGTTTTTTAAATTAATAATTTATACATATCCAATAAATTTTTCAAGATAAATACTCACTCGTCTTGTATTATATGTTGTGTTTCTCTTTCAAGGGATTAGACTATTCTACCCTTATTTATGTCTTAAGATATAATCTCTTTTCATTAAAATATTTACTCTATTCATGTGAGATCGCCATCTTCAAAAAGAATAATTACTACGGGTGAAAAAGGAAAATAATTAGTTTTATCTTGAACTTCTAAATGATAAATAATTTGAGACAATTATTTTTAATAACCACATTTGTAAATATAAGATAAAAAAGTACATAATTTAAACTAAAGCTACTAAATTATGTAGAACTTTGTGGCTTCTACTTCCCCTCCGCCCCTGATTGGAAGACCATTTATTAATCTTTGATTTGATTCTATGGGTATCTCTCTTGCAAAACTGGAGAAGACAGAATGTCAAATCTGCTTAACTATGTCAGATTCCTGATTTGCTTCAGATAATCAGATCATTACTATAATTTTAGTATAATTATTATAAAGCACTCGACTAATCCGAATTCCAAGTTTCTATAACCCCATTAGTGAGGTTCTCTGTTCAAGTCATGTAGCTAACTGTTTACTATTTCCTCCGTCAATTTTTATTTATTTATTATTGACTTTACACACCCTTTAAAAAATAATAAATAAAATGTATAATTTATCATAATTTAGAATGAGTAATTCATGCTAAGGACAAAATAGAAAAAATAATTTTTCTCTTAATATGCAAAAGTGGACAAATAAAAATAAAAAATTATTTTTAAAATAGTGGATAAATAAAAGCAAACGGATGGAGTATTATTAACAAGCAAGCTTTCCCGTCCTTTTTCCTTTCTTTGGTTGTTTACTGGTCCATAAAAGCGAATTTAAGATTTAAATTTGGTGGGGTCAAAAGAGTATGATCTCAATTTGATCTTCTTATAGCCCCTTTCAACCAAGTCAATTGGAATAGTATTGATCGAGTTAATCACATTTCTCTTAATCATGTTCAAAGTTATTGGCATTGAATTCGCTATGCTTTTAACATTACAAGTTAAAATATATTATTAGTTAAAATATTAACTGATTTTCTTATATATATAAAATTCTTATTTAAAATCAAATATACTGAGTTCAAATGAAGCTGCAACATCCCGCCACTATTTGTGGTCACCGGAAAAAGTGTGACAACTTTGCAGAAAACAGAAATGGCTTAAGGTTGGGCTAATAATATGGCTTTGCTAAAAGAAAAGACATGATTACACACGCAAAAGAGATTAAACTTATTGCTCCAATGTAAGGCGTGAGAAGAGAACTGAAAAGTTTCTCTTTTTGTAGCAAAAAGTAGTTTTAAGAGTTTGGGAAATGATTATGTTGATCCCCAAAAGTATTTCTCATGCTTAAAATTACTTCCTCCATTTACTTTTACTTAACATATTTTGACTTTTCACGCCCATTAAGAAATAATAAATAAAATACATAATTTGTTATGATACAAATATTAATTAATGCATATTTTATTGAATTTAAAATAATAATTTAAAATGAGTAATAAATACTGTGGGTATAACCGGAAAAAAAAATTATTTTCTCTTAATATCCGTAAAGTATAGTAAAAGTAAAATTTTATTTTTAGTATACATGTCAAGTAAAAGTGAATGGAGAAAAAACTAGTAAGCAGTTAAGCATTATTCCTTCTGATCCACAATAAGTGATTTTTGGCTATTTTTTAGCTTTTTCCTGGATCTCGCGCATAGCGGGAGCTTAATGTATCAGGCTGCACTTTTGATTTTTTTTATACAAATTAAAACTTTCATCTTTTAATATTAATTAGTAAAGAAATTGACCATATTAACTTTACTATCTCTTTACATAAGCACTCCTAACACATACTTCAATACTATTTGTTCTAGGGTAATGTAGGAAAAAATAATTAATTTATTCTTAAAATATAAATAAATTAAATATTTTGCAGCCAAAAAAAGTCAAAAATTACTTATTGTGGACTGGAGATTCCTAGTAAATGTCCTTTAAAGTTTCAATACACTCTTTAAAATGGCTTATAATGCCTAATGCAATTTACATCTTTAATCTAGTTTGCGAGCTATTGAATAATAAATAGATTATTTAGTGCGCGATAGCGGCTGTTGGTTTTCTGAAAAAATTCCAAAAATACCTTAAATATAAAATTATTTGTTTAAACTACTTTTAGTTCATCCTAAATATTTCATTTAATTAACACTTTATTAAGTAAAACAGTAAAGGTGATGATTTAATTAACAAACAAAAGGAGAAGTAATGAAAAACCTTTTGTTTTTTCTTAGGAGTAAGTGATAGATTATCCGATCAAACGTGATGTGTCGTAGATCTGTGGGTCCACGTAAAGATACACCAAAGCTTCACAAAGTGCCACTTTATCAAAATTTTAATAATTAATCAATTATTTACTAAACTTAAGCAACTTTTATACCCAAAAAATAAAATAAAATGAATTCTTATCTTTTCTGGATCTTGACTTAATATTTAGAAACTTTTGCGACAGTGTTAAGAATACATTAATAGAAAGCATTAAAGAGTATGGTGGGATTGATGAAATCACTCAATTTTTAATCGAGTCTTAAGTTGGAACTCTGAAAATACAGAAATTTTTAAAAGAGAATGCTACTCCTTTTATGGGTCTTACATTTAGGCCGAATCTGTATTAATGAGACCTGTAAATTTCCCTTATGGATTATATGCCTCATGAAAATTTACAGCCACTATAGTTTCTGCCAGTCTTTCATCCCCCATCCTGTAATAGTCCGCAAATCACATAAGGAAAATAAATCATACTAGATAAATCTTGTGCAACATACTTGAACAAGAAAGTATTGGGTTTTTTGTATTTAACATATTAAATACATAAAAGATGATGAATAGGAAATAGAGGGAAATGAATTTTTTGAAGGAAATTTTAAGTTCCCCATTGGCAAATGGACATTGTCTTATATTAGCAGAGTAAGAGGGTTTTTAAGGGTATCTAAGTAATTGCTCTTCTTTTAGCTCTTAAAATGTTGAGAAGAAGGCAAACCTCGCGCCGCCGTCATCACTCGTTTGCTCGGCTTCGGCTTCGGAATTAATTGATTAATTTTTTGGATCAAACTTATTTATTAATAGTAAAATATTAACAGAATTGTTATTAAATATTTGTTTTAATAACAGAATATTAATATTAAATCCAATTCAGTTATCCAAATTTCAATTTTCTATTTTTGTAACAGAAAATTAACTACCCTTCAATTTTTTCTCTTTATTTTCTCTCTTGAATTTTGAGTAAATGACCATTTATGTAATGGCATTTATGTTGTGGTTGTTTTGTATAAACAACCATTCTAAAGAGTTGCACCTCTTCAGATTTTAGCCCAACTTTGGCTATAAATACAACACTATTCTGCTCAGAATTTCACTACAATTTTCTGAGTTTCTCCTCCTTCTGCATAGTTTAAACATCAAACAAAGGAACAGTAAGTGTGATATGCTACCGAACATTGTGTCGCTAAAATACTGGGGTTTGAAGTACCATTATACCAGTGTGTAATTTGTTCTATCTTGGGAGGAAATAACCCATAACCTTGGGTACTAGGAGGGGATTAAATTCCTTAAGAAAACACTGTAAATTCAGTGGGCTCGAATTGGTTTTCTGTTATTTTGTTATTCATTTCTGTTCATTTCATTTTCAGAATTATTTTAAAAATACAATTTACTAACAGGCTTAATAAATTTAATATATTTTCTGTATTTGTACTCACTGATTTTGGAGAGTAAAACCTTTGTGATTTTGTACTCGACTAAAATCTACTTGATTTTAATGTTTGTGTCATTCTTTTACAGAAATGACTAATGATAATAGAAACCAGGTTGTTCTGATGGTGACTGCCAATGCCTCAACGAGCTGAACAACATCGGCAGCATTGGCACCAACGGAGAAACCCGAAAACTTTTTCAGGATTGATTTCAAGCGCTGGCAGCAAAAGATGTTCTTCTATTTAACTACTCTAAATAATGGTATGCTAAATTTGATCAAATAATATTGTCAAATAGATTTAAGATAACTGAATATGATAAATGTTTGTACATTAAAAATGTATCAAATCACATAGTCATTTTTTACTTATATGTGGATGATATGCTCATATGCGTAATGACATTACCAACATAAAAGCTAAGCGTATGCTAACTAGCAAGTTTGATATGAAAGACTTGGGAGTTGCTGATTTAATTCTGGAAATTAAGATCCATAAGGCTTCTCAAGGTCTGGCATTTTCACAATCTCATTATATTAAGACAATACTTGAAAAATTTAAGCACTTGAGTTTTAAAGTTGCAAAGAATCCGATTGATGTGAATGCATTAGCAAAGAACAAAGGCCAAAACATATCACAATTAGATTATGCTCGTGTATTGGCTTACTTAATGTACATCATGAATTGTACACGACTAGATAAAGCTTGTGCTATAAGTAAATTGAGTCGATATACGAGCAATCCAGGTCAATCTCATTGGATAGCCATGAAATGAGTTTTGGGGTATTTAATACATACCCAGGACTTTGCTTGCACTACAGTAAATATCCGGCGGTCATTATGGGATACTTTGATGAAAATTGGATCATCAGATCAACTGATTCCAAGTTCACAAGTGGATATGTATTCATTATTGGCGGAGGAACGGTATCTTGAAAGTCGTCAAAACAAACTTGTATTGCCCGCTCTACAATGGAGGTTGAATTCATAGCCTTAGATAAAGCTGGTGAAGAAGCTGAATGGCTCTGAAATTTCTTGGAAGATGTTCGATTTTAGCCCAAACCGTTGGCACCAATATGCATACTTGCTTAGTCAAGCGGCAATTGGAAGGGCGAGGAGAATTATGTACAACGGTAAATCTCGTCATATACGATGAAGACATAATACCGATAGACAATTACTCTCTAGAGGAATTATCACGATTGACTATATAAAGTCAAGTGATAATGTGTCGGATCCACTTATAAAAGGTCTAACTAGAGAGGTAGTTGAGAAGACATCAAGGGGAATGGGACTGTGGCCGAGAACAAGTCATAGTGGCGGTAACTCTACCTAGAAGACTGGAGATCCCGAGACCTAGGTTCAAGGAGATCAAATAAAGTCATTAATGACAGTTTAACTGTCAACAAAACCTTTGGTCCATTTTCGTGATGAGATAATGTTCAGTACCAAGGATAAAATATTAAATTTTTTTAATGATTTCTAAATTTGGTATTGGGTATATCAAATAGTGTATCTATGGGATGACACGTTTAGGAATCACCTATGTAAGTGGGAAGTGTTAGTCGTTTCAAGGAGAACTTTGTAAGGCCAGTTCTCTACACACTTATGAAACCAGACGGTGTTCATGACTGAAGCGAACACAACGATGAGAACCAATGACGGTTAAGGGTCAATTGTGTGACTTGTGGTTGTCTAGGTATACACCAAAGTTCGACGGTTTAAAAGATATCAAATATACCGATTGATCGAGTATATCCGACATAAGTTCACTACGGAAAGTTCAAAGGAAAACCTACTTATCCATATACAATTAATCCTTGCTTACGAATCACATATTATTTTATGCATACTTCCGTGATATCGCCATTCCCCATTCATGAGGGGGGTTGTTGGGTTTTTTGTATTTAATATATTAAATACATAAAAGAGGGTGAATGGAAAATGGAGGAAAATATAAATTTTGAGTGAAATTTTAAGCTTCCCCCTTGGCAAATGGACATTGTCCCATATTGAAAAAGGAAGAGATTTTTTATGGATATACAAGCAATTGCTCTTCTTCTAGCTCTTAAAGGGTTGAGAAGAAAGCAAGAATCGCACCATCGTCGTCGTCATCGTTCGCTCGGCTCGGCTTCGACTTCGTATTCAGATTTGATTTGGATTTGATCAAATGATCAATTGATTGATTAATTTTTTGGACCAAATTTATTTTTTAATAGTAAAATATTAACAGAAATGTTATTAAATATTTATTTTAATAACAGAATATTAATATTAAAATAAATATGAAATCCAATTCAGTTATCCAAATTTCAGTTTTCTATTTTTGTGACAAAAAATTAACTACCCTTCAATTTTCTCTCTTTATTGTTGAGTAAATAGCCATTTATGTAACGACATTTTTATTGTGGCTGTTTTGCATAAATAGTCATTGTGAAGAGTTGCACCTCTTCGTATTTTAGCCTAACTTTGGCTATAAATACAACAATATTCTGCTAAGAATTTCACTACGATTTTTTGAGTTTCTCCTCCTGTCTGCATAGTTTAAACATCAAACAAAGCAACAATAAGTGTGATTTGCTACCGAACTTTGTGTTCGCTGAAACACTGGGGTTCGAAGTACCACTACACCAGTGTATAATTCGTTCTATCTTGGGAAGAAATAATTCATAATCTTGGGTACTAGGAGGGGATTAAATTCTTTAAGGAAATACTGTGAATTCAATGCGCTCGAATTGGTTTTCTGTTATTTTGTTGTTCATTTCTGTTCATTTTATTTTCAGAATTATTTTAAAAATACAATTTAGTAACAAAAGGCATTGAGAGGGAATCGATCCCAGGTCATTTGTATGGATGATCCCAGGTCCTGTTGAAAAAAGCTGTAACAATAGGAATTTTCACAGAAGCTTGCTATCAGAGGCGGGCCTATCTTTGGAGAAGAGGGGTCACTAGACTCCGTTAACTTCGGTAAAATATTTAAATATATATGAGTATATATGTTTAAAACAATCATATATTTTACTTGAAACCCTTAAGATTAAAAGTTAGATAAAAATATCAATTGAGTAATCTGCTTATACTCCCGACACCTTCAAATCCTCAGTCCGGCCCTACTTACTATCTCCATAACTATTAAATAGGCAAATGTTGATTGAGTCGAGGAAGTTGCTTTCTTCCATACTGCTATGCAACTCATATCTAACAGTGACTAATGAAAATGAAAGATAACCAAAATCATGTACTTTTTCACTTTTAGATCTCTTTATAAGAATTGATTATAGTAATGCTATCCCTTTCGAAGCAGAATAAGCGCAATTAAGAAATGCCTATTTTCCTATAAATTGATTAAGCCCCTGAAGATATGTTAAGCTATTACTACTTCCTTTGTCCCAATATTGGTGATGCAGTTTGAATTTTGAAAATCAAAAGTATTTTTTTTTACCATAATTTTTTCATATACATTTTAAATATTTTAAATTATTAATTATTATGACTTATAATACTTTTTTTGTATAGTTTTTAAATTTTATTTTATAGAAAAGGGTTCAAAATCGATTGGAAACAGCCTCTCTGCCCTATCGGGTAGGGGTAAGGCCCTCGTACATATTACCCTCCCCAGACTCTACCCTGTGGGACTATACTGGGTAGCTGTTGTTGTTGTTGTTGTTGGAAAAGGGTTCAAAATACCTCTAAACTATTGGAAAAGGTTTAAAAATACTCTTCATCCACCTATTGAGCTAAAAATCCCCTCAATTCACCTTTTTGTTCAATTATGTCCTTTGACCGTTAGGTCAATGCTAAATTAAAAATAATTATTATTTTTGTTGTTAAACTTAAAAAAATATTTTACAAAATATTTTTATTTTTTTTTTAAACAAATGCACTAGTAGTAAAAACTGAAAAAAAATGTTTTTGATAAAATATTTTCATTTTTGAAAAATATTTTATTTTTATTTTTTCAGTTTTTTAAAAAATGAAAATATTTTTATTTAAAAAACTTAAAAATGAAAATAAAACGAAATGCTGTAAAAAAACTGAAAAAAAAATATTTTTCAAAAACAATAAAATTTTATTAATTTTTTTTGTTTTTACAATTTTTTTCTATTTTTACAAAAAAATTGCTTTAAAAAAGTGAAAAAAAATAATTTTACTTAATTAGTGGACTATTGGTACATTAGTTTTGAAAAATAAAAATATTTTGCATTTTTTTAAAGTTTTACAAAAAAAAAATTATTTATAAAAATAATTATTTTTAATTTAGCATTAACCTGACGGTCAAAGGCATAAGTGAACGCAAAAAGTGGATTACTGGATATTTTTAGCCTAATAGGTAGAAGAAGTGTATTTTTAAACCTTTTCCAATAGTTTAGGGATATTTTCAACCCTTTTCTGTTTATCCTAATAAGTTCAAAAATTCTGTATTTGAATTTACGGTTAGAATAAGAAGTTTGTTGTGAGGTTATAGTAGAAGGAAAGCCTTGGAGACCAATAAGGATTGTGGTGGAGTGGTAAGTACTCATTCATTCTTAACGAGATGTCTCATGTTCGAATTTCTGAGTACGGAGTCACCTTTGTTAGGGAGCGCATTACCCCAATGAAGAACTTTCCGTCGCGAATTCGGATTTAGTCAGGCCCGAATCTGAATACCAGACATCGAGTCAGAAACCCAAAAAAGAGAAAGAATCTTAGGGCAACATTAAAGTTGCCCTATGTGACCTATAAGTCAGTTGAAGCTTGTGGAATCAGTCAAATACTTACATCAGGGTAGACTGCCTACATTACATTAATTAGGGTGTCCCTTTCCCAGATCCTGCGTGACCGCGAAATACTTCATGCAAGCACGAAATCCTTTGTGCACCGAACTGTTAAAAACTGTTAAAAAAGGGGGAGTGGTACTTATTTCTTACTCCTCCTAAGGAAAGTGTGGATCCCTTGAAAAAGACCCTTATTTTTATTGCATCCCTATCAACTTCTCCTGCTCTTTTTCTTTTATACCTAGTGATAGTACTACAAATAAGCTCAAAAGCAATACTTTTATATTCCTTAAATAGAAGATTGATACACTTTATTCCATTCACCAGTCCTAAAACCAACAAAATAGTACCATGATATTACAAAGTCACAGGAACACAAAGCTCAAAATAGAAGTGGAAAAAGAAAGTAAACAGAAGTACATTCTCATACTCACAATAACTTACAGCCTCAACAGATTTTAGAACTGCACTAATCAAAATCTCCTAACATTATTGACTCTAATTGTTCACGAAAAACTTCTAACATGTTAGCAAATGTCACAATACCTACAACACTGCAATCATCTTCAATCACCCACACGTAGTTGACACGATGAGCGATCGCCTGAACCATTACAGCAACCAAAGAACTGCCCGGATAACACACGATTGCCTCTGCCCTCCTCACCATCCTCGCGGAATAGCTGCTCGACTTATTGAACCTCCCTGACCTCGAGGATGAGAAACTCGTGGTCGAGGAAGGAAACTCCTCATCGGATAACGATGAGTTGGAGAAAATATCCGAGGGATCAATCTCGAATTCCTCCAACATTCCTTCAAGATTCCTTTCCTTTAACCTCGCCTTCACGACCCTCACGATGTCCTCCGGTGGCCCTCCACAATCAATGTAGGCCATGAGTTCACCGGCCGACAGAGTCGTGATGGCTGCGGCCACCGTCTCCCCACAACAAGCAAGGGTGGATGGAGAGATTTCTCCGATTAGTAGACCATCATCATCCACAATCGCCACGGACGTTTGGTCCACGAGGGATCGAGAGATCGCCTCAACAGCCGATGATGCAGGCGAGTGATACCCTATCGATAGAAACTCTGTGCTAATAATACCAAGGGCATCAATGGAGAGTGTTGGAAGTGGTGAGAAAAACCCAATTGAGCTTAGGAAATATCTAATGACATCTTCTTGAGTTAGCCAACAAAATTCGCGCCCATTGTGGAGAGTACAACTCTTTGTTGGTGAAGATTTTTGCAGCAATTTCCTTCTTGAGCTGCCACTAAATCTACTCTCTATAGGAACCACAAGATTTTGAGCTCCTTGAAGTATTAGATCAATGGCTTCTATTAAGCTACAAAAGGAGAAAAACAAATACATAAATCAATTTTTAGACATTGAATAACTAATGAAATGTGAAAAAAATACTATCTTTCACTAGTTGGGACTTGGGATACCTCAATGCTATATTAAAATATGATTTCTGAAGCATATCTCCCTAAAATCTACAGCCAATCAAGAATCTTGGAAATGTGAAACATAAGTAAGAGCCCGTTTGGACATAAAATTTGCCATAAAATTTCAATTGAATATGAATTTTGAAAATTTTCAAAAATTTGAAAAATTGCAATAAGTTAGTTTTCAAAATTTTCACTCACAAAAGTAAAAAATAATCCAAAATTATATTCATGTCCAAACAAAACACTAATCTACAAACTGCATTTTCACTCGATTTTTTTTTTTTTTTGAATTTTACAATTCTTATGCCCAAACGCCCACTAAAAATGACAAGAGTTACTAAACCAATAAAAAAAATCAAGAAAATAGATATTGGAAAATAGAAAAAGGGCAAATTTTGATGTTCAATTCTAGACTTTGAAGTAAAAATTCTTCAATCTTTGAATTCCTATCTACACCAAGAATCATCAAATTGATATATGAGGTGGCAAAATTCAAGAGAGTGAATGAACTAAGAGCCAAACAAGAACAATTAAAAGAACCCCAAATAAGAAAAAATGCAAATTAAAGAGATTTTATAAAGCTAAGGGCCAAACAAGAACAATTAAAAGAACCCCACATAAGAAAACAAAAAGCAAATTCAAGAATTTGACACAAAAATATAAAAAGACATAATTTTTTTTTTTTACCTTGTAGAGGGTTGCACATGCCTAACAAGAGAAGAATGTTTAGGCAATAGAAGAGTGAGAGGAGATTTGAGAGCCAAAGATGGAGAGGCAAGATTTTCTTGTTTACAAAGAAAACAGATTATATCAACCATACAAATTTTCCCAACACAGAGACAATCTTGATTTTCAAGACTCTTGAAATGGTGACAATCCCAAATAGTAATGCAATAATCTTCACAAGATTTGAGAGAAGCTAAAGCTTCACCGATTGAGGAAGAAAGAGAGAGAGACCTAAGCGGTGGCTTGCCAAGGCAAAGGTCAGCTACCTCATGAGCTAAAAGACGAGCTGCCATGCAAGAAAAGACACTAATTTTGATGAATCAAATACAGTGAAAGCAGAGACTGAAAGGGGAAAAACTGAGAGATTTTTAAGGACTTCTGAGAATTGAGGTCATTTGAGAGTGTGGAAGTGTGCTGATTTATAAAGCAGGGGGATGACACGTTAACCCCAAACTGAGGAGGGGGGTGTACTGTGGGGGTAGGTGGGGTTTTTTTGGGGAGGAGGGGAGGTAGGTGGGTTTTGGGGGGGGGGGGGGAATTACAGTAGAAGTAGAGTAAACATGTTGCTGAGTCCTTTTTTGTTTGGTTTGTTGGGGAAGGACATTTTTGTTGTTTTATGTACTTAGAGGGGTGGTTTGGTAGGACTTTATAAGAATAATACGGAATAAGGTCTATTAATAATGTATGTGTTAGTAATTCAAGCATTACATATGCATATATTATTTCTTATCTATTGTTTGGTGTAATGTATTAAAATTATAATGCATTGAATAATTTTTAAGAAAAATAGTTATTTACAAAAATGTCCTTTATATTCTCTATCTTTAAAGCACTTTAAGGAGAATTTCATCTTTAAACATACTAATGCATGTATTAATAGACTTGCTATTACTAATGTCATAGGATAATACTAAATATGTATTAGTTATAAACATGTTGAAAAAGTATACCAAGCAAAGTATTAGTAATGCATAGAGGTAATACTTGCATTATTTTTTCTAATACCTCATACCGAACTACCCCTAAAAGTTTTAACGATTTAAGGAGTATATTTAGGCATACCTAGATTTTTTATGCAACGTGGTATAGTATTATATTTAAGTAGTACCTCTAAAGGCTTTAGTATTTAGTTGCTTTAATTTAACTATTTTTAATGTACACATATACATATATAAAATTTTTGGCGAAGTTGACGTGATTACGCCTATCCATCCGTCAGATTGACATCCAGCCGGGTGAGCGATAGCGGCTCCTGTTTACTAATAGATCTGTCGCCGCTAGTATAACAAAAAAAAGCACATAAGGATCCAGAATATTAAAATATACTGATCACTGATCAGGATCATATAAAGCCCGGTATTACCAGAAAGGATAGTCGTGATGTCCCTTCATGGCCGGCCTTTTCAATATGGAGTAAGGGCCCTTCTCACCTCCTACGAGTCGTCCGACGGAAAAGACTTTCTGAATGGGGTAAAAGAACTTGGGATCGTCGATCTCTTCCTTAAAGATTGGGATGAGTCGATTTCGGTTGATGGTGTGAAAACACTTCCTAATGTCGAATTCCAAAAACCAGCGAGAGGTTCCCCTATTCTGTAACCCCTCTCATTACATATTTACATCTCTCCATTTAAGTAGGGTACTTATCAAGCGGATTAAGCGAATAATTATACTTAACGGTTCGATTTAACAATTGTCAGATTATAAATATAGTAATTTGCTAGCCATCTAGTAAAATAACAGGCTGATTGATATCAAATTAACAATACAGGCACCAGAACATAGTGGGAATAGAAAAAAAATGAATGTTTTTGTGGTATTTGTGTAATTTAATAATGTGATAGTAGGTTAAGTATAATGTTATGATTTTATAAATTAAGATGTATTATAGAAATTTAATTGTAATAATTTTTTAGAAAATGTAAACTTATTTTTCACCATCAGCATACTTTAGTACATTTGATTTATTTCGATCTACTTTAACAAGTTACTCATTTTTTTTGGTCTAGTTGTGAACTTATGTGTAGTGTAAATATTTATTTGTAGTTAGTTTTTGTTAGCGTTATTGTGTTAAAATAAAAATAGCAAACTGTTAGAAGAATAAAAAAATATAGAAGAATCAGAAATTTCTCAGTCCACAATTTTCTTGTGTGTCCTTAAGGAATTTTAACCCCTCACACGTTGTCAATGTAATGGATTAAATCCTCCCAGGATAAAACATAATAAACCTTCCTACAACAGTGGCAATACAAACTGCAGGATTCCAACGAACTAAAAAACGGAGCAAAATCACACTTACGAGTCTGAGAGAGAGATATTGCGAATTAGGATGCAATACATTCAGAAAGAAAGAAGTTCTGGAGTATTTTTCGTGTATGGAAGATGCAGCCTTGCCTCAGAATTTATAGGCAAATATCAGAAGAGGTGTCTTGAAAAGGTGCCTTTTCAGAAAACAGGCGGCCTGCCGCGGAGCCTCTCTGAATCTCACTGTCGCGGTTCTACCGCGATCGCGGCAGAAATGTGGTTAATTATTAAATAATTAAATAAATTTTGTCCAAAAATAATCTTATCGATCGTTTGACAAATCTAAAGCCAAAGCCACAACCAAAGCCGAGCGAACGACAGCGACGACGCGAGGGTTCATTCTCTTCAACTCCTTTTAAGAGTTTTAAGAAGTGATTCTATATATAAGCACAAAAATATGTTGTCCCTCACCAATGAGGGACAACGCAAGATAAAAATTCACTTATTCAAATTTTTATTTTTCCTCCATTTTATTTCCCTTCATTTCCAGTTCACACTTCTTATACTTTAAAGCCAAATGGCTTAAAGTCTCCAACACTTTTTAAGTCATCTAATTGTGAAAGTACCATCAAAGGATGTGGTGCAGTGGATGAGATTGTTCTTCCTTTAACCGGAGGTTTTAGGTTCGAGCCCTGGGTATAGAAAAATCCTTAGGAAGCACTTCCCTCCGAATGGGGCCCTACGCAACACGAATTCGAATATAGTCGGACTCCAATATGAATACTGGACATCGGGCGGTAAAAAAAAGATAAATCTAATTGTGAAAGTATATTCAATACCGTGAGTTGATAAAACTTAAACTCTTTTCTTCATGTTCATTGAAGAATCATGTAAATACAAAAATCACCTCAACTCATTCTCATTTGTTTCTTTTTTTCTCATGGCTGTTGAAGTGTAAACTTTGACATCGTCTTCCTTTGTATAAAAAAGTTATCGAAATTAATCTGGTCCAAATATAGACACAGAGATCGAGATTGTATATAAATTGGACAAAAAATGTGAAGAAATTTTTGTCTTTATATAAATTGGACAAATTTTTTTTTCAAGATTATCTATTACTCTTAGACTTTCTATAAATAATAATTGGAAAAAGAATATGAAAAAACTCTCTATCACCACCATCTTCTTCTTTTTTTACCAAAAAGATCTTTCATTCACCTTATACTTTTTTCCACGTCATTAGCATTAGTATTCTAAAGGATTTTCGTATATTTACAATTAATTAACATGATTGCCTTTGAGTGTGTACCATAAAGTCCCATTTTGTTGTTGTTCCTTAATCACTTTTTCAACACTAATGTACTACAAGTAACAATAAACAAAGTTTAGTTTATACTTTAGAGCCTTAACTTAGAAAAATTGTGTCCATGTAAATATTCCCATAAACCTCCTTACTTTTGGCTTAAATATATTTTGAGTTGAAATTAAGTTATAGCATAATATTGTAATTTTTTGTTATATTATCATCAAATTAACATGTTAGTTATTATTTTTACTGGACAATTAATATTTATAACAGAAATTGATATGTAATTAACTCTGAGTTGAAATTGGCTCCCTTATATTGCAGTAAAAATATTATAAATGCATTTAATCTCACAAGATAATAGATTCTCTTGGAGGTAAAGTTTTTTTTTTTTTTAAAAAAAAAATACTAGATTCCGTCATTATTCTATTGTTAGGGTAAAGATTAATTCTTTAATAGGCCAACTCTCTTGCAACTTGAAATATTCTTTAATATCCCAAGTCCAATATTTTACTCTAGTTTATTTTTAATGACGAAGACATTATGACCAAAAAAAAAAAAATGACGAAGTCACTGGAAGATAAATACAAAAGAATAGTTCAAGGGTTTAAGGAGTGAGTTTTGACTGTACCAAATTTAATCACGTTTAACATGTTAATCGAATACAAAATTACACTAGTAAACTACTAGAAGGAAATTATATACCAAAAAACATTTATATTTACCTAGTGGATGTGGTTTCCACCTAATACACTATAATTCTCCAGAAAAGTGTCGTCCAAAATGCAACATAATTACGAGAGGACATCACAAATGGGCCAACTTTTGCTTAAAATGAATAGAATCGTAAAAATTGTACAGGGCGTCTTATATGACCGCTATTATTTAATTTATATCGATTTTTAAAAAAATTTAACTTGTATTTACTTTTTAAATAACTTCAGCATCTTTTCCTACTTCTTACTTTGCAACTCTTCAAACCATATACAGAAGAATCTCACCTAAATAGAAAATATATTAGATCCATTACAATTGAATATCCTTCTAAATGGAACAGCTGGGGTAAATTTTGTGCTTCCTCCTTTTCTCTATTAGAGTAGTATATGCCGTTTTTCCAATCTTTAATTATTATGCAGAGACTTGGGGCTTAATTAAGAGCAATAAATAATACAGACGAGTCAATTTGATATCACAAAAAATTGTTGCTACGAAATTATCACAATACAGAGAAGACAGTACTCATCAACAAGAAGGATAATCAAAGATGTTATTAGTATCTAGGTTAACTAAATAACTTCAGTTCTAAAGTTGAAGTTCGACAGTTACAAATAGTGACGGATCCAGGATTTTAAAATCATAGGTGCTCATCGTTCAAAATTTCAAAAGAAGAAGAAAAAAGAGTTTTGTTGTGGGTGTTCACTCAATATTTGTCCGGCAATGTTACAAAACAAAAACTTCAGCTCTAGAGCTGAAGTTCGCCAGTTACAATATAAAAACTTCAGCTCTAGAGCTGAAGTTTACGAGTTACAAAAACAAAAGCTTCAGTTCTAGAACTGAAGTTCGCAAGTTACAAAAATAAAAGCTTAGTTCTAGAACTGAAGTTCACCAGTTACAAAACAAAAACTTCAGCACACTTAGTACAGGCTACTTCAGGCTCGTCTACTAAAATTAGGGATGGCAATGGGGCGGTGCGGGTGCGGGGCAGTGCGGGTTTAAACGTTAGCGAGGCGGGGCGGGTTTGAGATTTTGCGGTTGCGGGGCAGGGCGGGGCGGGGCGAATTCAATTTTTAAATTTAAAAAAATGTGTGACGGGGCGGGTGCGGGTGGGGGGGGGGGGGTTAATAATTTAAACTAATAGAGAGATCTTTGTAAAGTCTTTTCTTCTATTTGAATTATTTGTAGTTCATGTAATAGAAATTTTCGTTCATAAAATTAGGTATTTACAAAAAATGCATTTTAGTAACTTTAAATTTTCAAAAAATATTGTTATTCGTATATATTATGAATGTTCTACATTTACTCTTTAGTACCCATTTCACATTTTCAGGCATCTTTTCTCAGATTTTCTTAACTTGATTGTATTTTACTTGCAAAATAGCAATTATTTATACGTCATATTATCTGGTTTTTAACTTTAATTTGATCGATTTTGTAATTTATTTTGATTAAAAAGAAAATTGAATTTATATTTAAAGGGGCTCGACGATATGTGTGGCATGTCTCTTGAATTGCAATAACTTGTATAGTGTCTTTCTGTGTACCTCTAAGAGGAATATGTTTTGCATCTTTCTTTTGCATATGCATCTCATAGCCTCAACATTGAAAAAAAATTGCCACTAGCTTAATTCAATATATTCTTTTCTTTTAACCCCAAAAGAGGCAGTTAGAAATTCTAGCTTTCTAAAAAAAAAGAATTCTTATAAATAAAAAAAATTTGTGGGTGCAGGGCGGGGTAGGTGAACGCGGGTGGAGTGCGGACCGGGTAAGTGCGGGTTTAAATTCTATGCGGGGTGGGGCTGGGCGGGTTTAAATTTTGCGGGTTCAGATAGAACCCGCCCCGCACCCGCACTGCCCTGCACCGCCTGCCATTCCTAACTAAAATGCTGATGTTTTGCGTGATTGCCTTTGCTACTTCAACCCTGTATGCTGAAGTTATACAAAAAAGCGGGTACCTTTACAATTTTTTTTGCAAAGCGGGCACAAGTTAAAACGTGACATAAAAAGCAGATATATATGCAAATACGTTAATATCCTTTTCAAGATCCGTGCAACTTATCACGAAACCTAAAACCCATCGAGATCGTAATTACGTCTTACTCAAGGGAGAAATTCAAAAATAGCCAGATTTATAAGTGGTCATTCAAAAATAGTTACAGTTTCAAAAGTAATTGAAATTTACTCACTTTTCATGTAAATATAAGTTTGAACTAAAACATTGTTCAAAATCCGAAAATTACTCCAGCATATATAATATACTAGAATTTCACTATAATATTCTGGAACTCAGCATAAGTATACTTGACTTCCAGCATAATATACTGGAGTTCTAGTATAATATACCGGTCCAGCATAATATGTTGGAAGTTCATATATATTGTATTGGAGAAAATTGTATTTATATATATGGTGACATGTCAGGACACGTGGATTGGTCAAATGGTCAATGAATCACAATGTCACGATTCAAGAATTGTAAAACAGACACGAGCAAAGAAGGAGGAAGAGCCACGGGACATCAGATAAGTAGCACGGCGCACGTACCTATTTAAATTATTTATATCCGGGCATCAGAAGGAATGAATCCAGTTATAAAAAAGAGTGCAGATACAATATTTAATGAGTATTAAATGTTGAGTCCGTTAAAGAATATATATATTCAATGTAATGATTGTGTAACGTAGCATTCAATATCTTTAATTATACATAATAGCCTCATTATGATTTGGGCATAATGTACATTTTCAAAGGTACCTATAAAATGGAGATATAGGGTCAGTTGTAGGGGACACAAAAGATTATTAAAAATATACATTGGTATCATTCGTTTTTCTTGATTATTATATTGCTACTCAGAATTATTTCCTTTTATTCATTTCCTTGATTATCAGTAACCCGAGTTCTTCTAAATTCTAGCTTTGACTAAAATTCTATTTTTTGGCTAAACAAATTAGTTCCGTTACCAGGAATATGATAATCAGTTATATATCAACTTGATTCTCTTTGTTGCATCAACTATGTCGGACAACAATGACAGCATCCAAGGACGCCAAGAAAATCAATTAAACTAACAACTTCATGGAGATCTACAAGATAATAATGCTTTAGTTCATTTTCCACAAGGTTCTCCATGACGATCTCGTATAGGAAATCCTGAGGGATCTCACACAGATGGACAAGTTCAATTTGAAAATACTAAAGCTAAGGATGAAGCTTTACAAAAACTTATCGCTACTCAGGTCAACAAGGCTCCGCAAGCTTTTGTTAATCAACTACCTGTTGCTCCGCCCACACCTACTCCAAATAACAATACTTTGGAGAATACTCGCTCTGGACTATTTAATTCAGGTAGCAGTGGAATTCCCAGTGAAACACAAGAGGGAGAACCAGGTAATCCAATTAATTCTGGTTTACAAAGTCTAGTACTAACATTGCAGAAACAACTCAAGGAGCAAAGTGACCGCATAGAGCAAATACCCGGGGTACCGCTTGTCACACCTCCCTTTTTACTACCCCACATAACTTTAAACGTATAAATACACTTGTAGGGTATACCCCGACGCTCAATTACCCGAGACGGATAGAATAACGTAAAGGAAGGAGTTTTTCCAATTTAAGGACAATCGGTTCGGGATTTTATTAGAGATTAATCAGAGTCGCCACTTGGGAATGACAATGGTGTCCCAAGTTACTGGTTTTAATCCCGAACCAAGGAAATTTATGACTCTATATTACAGTCTGCGAAACTAGAAACCTGGATAAGGAATTTCGTTAACCCGGGAGAAGGTGTTAGGCACTCCCGGATTCCGTGGTTTTAGCACGGTCGCTCAACTGCAATTTTTGTTTTTATTTGATTTCTTTATATATTTTAATTATGTGCTATTAATGTTAAATATTATTTTTTAGGAATTTGCGACATTGCGAAAACACGCCTCGAGTCATACCGCAACCAGTACGCCTATGACTTTTGGTGTATTTCGGCTTTGCCGAGATTTGGATTTGAGTCGCACCAAGTGCACACTCGTTCATAGGAAGGTATATTAAAACCGTGCCCTAAAATAACGTCTACCGGCTTTTAAATCTTTTGGGAGAAGCTATGGAATTGGCTATTAGCTTTCCCGGGTCTTTTGTGTTATATCATTACTAAATGGGGGCCCCGGTGTTATTCGGGCGAGGCTCGTCCCAATTTTCATTAAAGGATTCAATACTTGTATTTAACTACATTTTATACACTTGTTCTTTCCTTAATCGTATTACTAACACTATAATAATCCGGGCCCGTGTGATTTCTGTTATTTAATTGGGGCCTGGCTCCCAGTAAAGTTTTACACAAGTATTACATCAACCCAGGCCTTAAAGGCCCAGGTAATTACTGAATTGTGCTCGCTGGCCCAATTGGCTTCATATAGAGATTTAGGCCCAAATGAAACAATAATAAAGGAAAGAGTAATGAACTTAAAGTAAATTAGACACATAGAAATAAAATTGAACTACCATTTTATTAATCAAAAGTGAAATAGTTGTACAAGTAAATCACTGTTAATCCAATATCATAATTAATTAATGAAGAAGTGAACGAACTAACACTTTTTCTTCGTTTTCTGTTAATGGCTTATATCACTATTAAAATTACTCATTCAAGGAGACATTTGCCTATATGAGGCAGTATTTAAATGACCCAATATCCATATTACCTAAAAGCTAAATGACTACTTATATACACATTGCTATACTACAATTTTGGGCTTAATCAATGTTACCAATCTAGTTTCAAATGAATTACTACTTCCTTTTCTCTCTTGTGCTTACTGATATCCAAAGACTGATTAACCAATTAACTACTGTTGTTTAATAAGAGCTGAGTCTACTTAATAAAACCAAACTTCATTATTCAACTGTTTGCTTCCTTTTAAACCTATTAAAACTCTGATATTAACTAAGTAAGCTTTGTTTGATGATCTTCTTGTGAGCTAGTTGTTATTGATGCATGCGAGAGTCGATTAACTTTTGTTTTAATGTTTTTACTTAATTAATCTAGGTGATATGCTATTACTACATTACTAGCATCATATACTAGCTATTACATATTTTTGTTTCTGTTTTCATTCTACTACAGGCTTCACTACATGAAGTTTAAATCTAAACTACACTAAGCTATTAATCAAGGAAACAGAACAATTAATTGCAACATCCTGAACTTCATTCCATCGTTTGAGCTTTAATAATTACATCTTCAGTGAACAAGAGAATGTACCTGGTTCAGCAAAAATGGAAGCCAATGAGTTCTAAGGGAGAAGAAGTAAGCAATAACAGCAGTAGACCCAAACAATGAATGCAACAGTAGAGTGGAGATCCAAATGCGTAAAACAACACAGCAACACAGCAACAAAGAGGCCCAGAGATTAACGAGCAAATGAACCCAGCAAAACCAATAGAAACCAGCGAGTTCTACTCAAAAATTCCAGAAAATCCTATTGCTCTATTGCTATTTTATCTCTCAAGCTTTTGTGTGAATTTCAGCTTAGGTGTGTTTTCAGATTACTCTCCAATGGAACCCCTTTTCAGCTCTTTTTGAAGGTGTATTTATAGCTAACCTAAGGCTGAAACTTGGGGAGAAAGTTATGGGATTTTATCCCACTTCTCCCCTCCTAAAATTATCAAATCTACACTTAAGTCCCCATTTTCAGTTATCAAAACCCTTCCAGCATGTGCTGGAAGGTTCTAAAGATTCTCTTTTATGGGTTTTTACCAATGTATCCCTAATAGTAGTTAAAGATTTTTACAGATTTCCCATTTTTAGGAGACCATTATACCCCTAAATCTCTGCAAAATTGCAGAAATTAGGAGCATGAATGACTCCATTACCCTTTTAAGTTCTAACTATTCACTATTCCACCTTTTTAATTCCCAATTGTGCCCCTAAGGGCACTGCTGATTTACCAGCTTACCTAGGGCAGATTTCAGCTTGTTTTGAACCTATTTAACTAATAGCCAGCCCTGGCATTAGTATTTAAGGGCTGGCCAGATTTATTTTAAGAAACTATTTCAGTTTTAGCCACTTTTAATCTAATTCCAGTCAATGAAGACCAAATTATTTCAATTTAAACTAATTGCAGGCATAGCCTGCTTTATTATTATGTTTAAACTATTTAAAACTTAGCCAGTCTCAAGTTGAGACTTGGCTTGGGCTATTAAAGCCATATACTGAACAGCTGGGCCCAAAACCTTTACAGGTTTGGCCACTTTGCTGTTCAGGGCTCAATATAGAGCCTGGGCTAGTCTGCATTTGCAGACATAGCCCTTTGCACAACCAGCCACTGTTTAACAGTGAGCTGTGTGTTAGGGCTTATAGAATTGGTCAACCCTTTGCAAGGTTGACCATTCTTAGGCCAATTATTTAACTTATAACCTATTTATTCAATTCCGGTGTTTTATCCTATTTAAAAACTAACCACTTATGAAACCTAGCACTACAGCTATAACCAATCCTCCTAAAGTTCAATCAATTAATCAAATACTCATGCTTAACAAGAACTGGCAGAACTTAACCATCTTTCAACATTAGTTGCACATTGGAACACATATGATCAGATCAACATGCATTAATTTAACTTAAACTCAGAGGAAACAATTGATATAGTTGAATTTCAGTCAATTAATTCACATCATCAGACCACATGCAACACAGTATGAATTCATGTCAATTTCAGATTTGATTACTACCAGTTCAAGTCACTTTAAGAACTACCAGGATTCATGATATAAGTACAGTGAAGGCCATAACAATCAGCAAGGTATAACATAAGGCTTATCTAAATTTAACAGGGCATGGCAATCAGAATTCATTTTAGAATACTACTCCTAGCTTGATGTATGCATGTTAAGAGTGGGGATGAAGAATAGGAAAGACATGAAGAAGCAAAGAATAACATTCCTAAATCTAGCACAAGTGCATGACAAATGAGATGAAGATGATGAAAAGAAGAACATGGAGAACAGTGAAAAAAGAAACCTAAATCTATCATGAAGAGAAACAGACCTAGATTGGCAAATAAGAGCATATGAGAGGTGATATGACATGAAATCAGACTTGCACTAAAATGAACTCAAATAAGACCACCAAACTGTGAGCAAAGAAGTGAACCCCAGATTAAACACAGGATAGCTTGATAAGAGATGAATAAAGATTGCCAAGCTTTACTAAGACTAGACATGTGAAGATACAGAAAGAGAAACCATTGAGATATTGCAAGCCAACAAAAAGTAATCTAATACAAATCTGAGTGACAATGAAAGACAAACAATTAAACATAGTATCAGGATCAAACATGCAAGATGACAGAAGAGCTATTGAAAACTAACAAGATAAAAACCCTAACAGAATAGAAGAGAGAACATGAATATCAAGATCTAATTTTGAACTTCGAGAGACAAACCAAACACATCATAACCCTAAAACATGTATTAGACTAAACAAAGCATGATTAAACACGGAAGAAACAGAACATGATTTAAAATAAACAAACAGGAGAACATACATATGAAGATGAATGAGATGAAAATCAACATTAGTATTAATCTAAACCTAAAACAGTCAGAACAGGGTAATAACAAAGGAGGTGAGTAAGATGATTATAGAACCCTAATACTAAACAGGTTAAAACATACGAAATCAGAGAACACGAACAAAGAAAGCATGAAATAAAAAACAAATATATGTCTAAGAAAGAAGCATGCAGAGCAAACAAATAAAAGGCAAAAGTTAAGAAAACAAGGATAGGCACTTAGCTTGCGGGGCCTGTCCCCCGAGCTTCCTATTCCCTTCACTCTTCTCACCCTCTCTCGAACTCTCTCTGACTCCTTCTATTCTCTTTTCTTGTTTTTCTTTTCTTTATTCGTTCATGTCTCTTTTTTCTTTTATCTTCTTTTCCTTCTCTGATTTTCTTTCAGGCCTAAAGGCGAGGCCTTTTTGGATTCTGGGTTGCAGGAGTTGTTCAAGGGTGAGGAAAAGGTGAGGTTTTGATTGGGGTTGAATTTGGGGTCGCCGGAGTTAGGGTTCCGACGACCCTTTTTGGGATATTCGAAGCGTTATGGTGAGATTCGAAGGTATCCAGTGGTATGGTTGGGTAGATCTCATGAAAAGGAGTCGATTGGCGTTGGTTTGGAAGGCTGTTCTCATTGTTTAGCGGTCACCGGCGAAGATTTCGGTGACCGGGACTTTGAAGAACGGGGTGTTTTTTCTGGGTTTTGGGTGTGGTATGAAATGAAGAAGAAGAAGAAGATGAGAAGAGGGGTGAGAGGAGCCGGCGACCACCGTAGGAGTAGTGGCCGCCATGGCCGTTTAGGGTTGCAGACGAGGATGATGATGAAGATGAAGAAAGGGAGAGGAGAGGCGGCTGTCTCTTAGGGTTTGGATTTTGGCAAAATGAGACAGCCGTTCAGACAAGGCCCTTTTATAGGCCACAAGTCCCAGATAATCTCGACCGTTCATTTGATTGAGATCAACGGTCTTAGAGAGGCGTTACTTAAACGCCGTCGTTTAGTTGCATATGAGACCCAGGCCATTAACCGTTAGATCAACATAAACGGATGGCCCAGATCAATTCTTACTAATTAATTAAACCAATAACTCCCCTAATATTCTCGGCCATTGGATTAAACCTGATGGACGGCTGAGATTACATCTCTTGAGTGGCCTGGACCGGATTTCCTATGGGCCAAAATACTGGGCCATCTCAATTGGGTTTTCATCAGCCCACTTCATTATACCTATATATATTTTTGTACTTTTCTGGTTTTAATGATTTTTATGTATTTTTCTTTTTATACTTTTTTTTTCTTTTTCTTTTATGAAAAATTATAAATCCTAATTTACTAATTACTCTAATTTTCTAATATTTTTTGCAATTTTTCTGCTATTTTTCTTTATTTTCTCCTATTTAAGCTATTTTGCTAATTTTCTAATTAACTAAACTAACAAATTAATCACTCCTATTTTTGATTTTTTTTTAATTAATTTTTTTTTATTCAAACACACAAAATATAACTAATTTCAAACAAAGCAAGTAATTGCACTCAAAAATATATTTATTTTAATTTTGGAATTGTTTGCTCGGTGCAAAAATCATGTGCTCACAGCTGCCCCTCTTTGCTCGGGAACACGAAGAGTTTCAGTGCAAAGACAAGTGAGCAGTAATGAGAGATTTTTGCACATTGGCACATTCCGTGAAAGCATTTTTGAAAACCTTTTGACCGCACCCTCTGCTTTAGAGGTTGCCTACATATCCTGGGCTAAACAGGAATCAGGTCAGTGTAGTTCGGGAAGGTCTGGCAGTTTTAAAAACTACCAGACTCACTGTTGCATTGACACTGTTGAGACCTGCTGACTTACTCCTTATTACACCGGGGGGAAAATGTAAAATGAAGAAGCTATTCTAAGCTAAGATCCTACAATTACAATTGTTCCTAATCTAGCTTTTGCTCTTCTTCCCTTTCCGGTGATGCAGAATCTTCCTCTTTTTTGTTGATTTTCTTTGATGTTGACTCTCTTTTTGTTGATTTTCTTGTTTTTCTTGTTGACTCTCTTTTTTGTTGATTTTCTTGATCTCGAAATGAACCCGCTTAAAACAAAACAAAACAAAAAACTACCTCTTTTTTTCTTTTTCTGCCCCAGTGTGGGCTTTTTTAACTGCATAAACCATGATATGCAAAAATATTCCCGTATTAGAAGGTGGGCGCCTAACAGAAATTAAACGTGCAATGCGATGCAGAAAAGTATTCCCGTATTTGAAGGTGGGCGCCTAACAGAATTGAAACGTGCAATGCGATGCAGAAAAGTATTCCCGTATTTGAAGGTGGGCGCCTAACAGAAATTAAACGTGCAATGCGATGCAGAAAATATTCCCGTATTTGAAGGTGGGCGCCTAACAGAATTTAAACGTGCAATGCGATGCAGAAAATATTCCCGTATTTGAAGGTGGGAGCCTAACAGAAATTAAACATGCAATGCGATGCAGAAAATATTCCCGTATTTGAAGGTGGGCGCCTAACGGAATTTAAACGTGCAATGCGAATGCGAAAAATATTCCCGTATTTGAAGGTGGGCGCCTAACAGAATTTAAACGTGCAATGCGATGCGAAAAATATTCCCGTATTCGAAGGTGGGCGCCTAACAGAATTTAAACGTGCAATGCGAATGCAGAAAATATTCCCGTATTAGAAGGTGGGCGCCTAACAGAATTTAAACGTGCAATGCGATGCAGAAAAGTATTCCCGTATTTGAAGGTGGGCACCTAACGGAAATTAAACGTGCAATGCGAATGCAGAAAATATTCCCGTATTAGAAGGTGGGCGCCTAACAGAAATTAAACGTGCAATGCGATGCAGAAAATATTCCCGTATTTGAAGGTGGGCGCCTAACAGAAATTAAACGTGCAATGCGATGCAGAAAATATTCCCGTATTTGAAGGTGGGCGCCTAACAGAAATTAAACGTGCAATGCGATGCAGAAAATATTCCCGTATTTGAAGGTGGGCGCCTAACAGAATTTAAACGTGCAATGCGAATGCAGAAAATATTCCCGTATTTGAAGGTGGGCGCCTAACGGAATTTAAACGTGCAATGCGATGCAGAAAAGTATTCCCGTATTAGAAGGTGGGCGCCTAACCGAAATTAAACGTGCAATGCGATGCAGAAAAGTATTCCCGTATTAGAAGGTGGGCGCCTAACAGAATTTAAACGTGCAATGCGATGCAGAAAATAGTATCCCCTCAGCCTGAGGACTGGGGAAATGGATTTTAAAAAATGTTACCGTTCTCTTTTTGGTATTTTCTTTTTACCAACTTATCTTTTGCCGGTGAATTTCTCCACTTATTTGGCAGACTTTCTCTTTTTGGTATTTTATATTTTCCACATTGGTCACATTCACTTTAAAGTGATTAGTGACAATTTGTTCCTGCATGAAACAAAATTTATTAGATATAAACTGCTGGCAACTGGCATCTGCCGTCCCCACTTCTTATTGCTTCCTTCGTTTTTGCTTTCTCATGTTGCATGGCTTTCAACTTCTTGTCCTTTGCAAACTCTTTTTTGTATTTTTCTCATTTCTTCATTTTTGTTTTGTTTTCTTTTCTTTGGCCATGTTTGCCAAGCTTCCTTATTCTCCTCCCCAATCTTCTATCCTTTCTGATCCAGTGTTGTTTCAACTTCCGTTATCGGGAGCTGGTAGTTAGCTCTCAAAAGGGTAAACAATGAAATGCAGAAAAAATGAAAGAAAGGTAAGGGTATTTTGGAGAGATGACAGAACTTATCTGGGTATTTGCTGGCTGATTCCGCTGACCATGCCATGTATTTAAACTCTGACCCAGTTCGTTCCAATCATTATTCTGACTCTGAATTGCCTTTGACCCAAACCGATACTCTTTTTTGTTGCCTTTTCTCTTTTTGATAGTCCTCACGATCGCCTTATGGTGCCTCGAAAGGTTTTCACCAATAAGACTCTCTCATTTATTCTCTCAACCTCACAATCATCTCACAGTGCCGATTAAGGTTTTCACTGATGAGACTCTCTCATTTTATTTCTCTCAACCTCACAATCGTCTCACAGTGCCGGCTAAGGTTTTCACTGATGAGACTCTCTCATTTTTATTTTTTCCATTTTTCCTTTTTGTATTTTGTTTTCTGTTCCACGGGTATTGTCCGATACTTCGCTCATCCTTCGTTGTATTTGTTATTATTTCAAAATTGATCAGAAGGTCTTTCTTTGGACTGTAACGTGGCTTTTGGACGGGTTAAGAAAGAAAGATATAAAGGCTTAAAATTTCAACGAGGGTTAAAAATATTTACAACTCTCGGAATTATTAAACATAAATTTCAATATGTGGGGAATTTTTGGATTTTTTCTTTATTGTGACTGAACCTCAGAGAGGCTGCCTACGTACCCTTTCGGGATCAAGTCAGACGTAGTTCATCCAACTTCATAAGTTAGATGGATTTCTTTTTGACTTTTTCCCGATTTTTGTCTTTTTCTCTCTTTTTTTTTCATTTTTTTTTTCATTTCATTTTTTTCATCATTTTTTCCATCATTTTCCATCATTTCATTTTTCATTCTGGCAATTTCGATCTTATTGCACTAGAGCAATTCCGAGAGAGGGATATGAAAGAATTCATTCATTAAGGCTCAAAAGGGGTTAACAATGGATAAAGTGTTTGGATAGAGAATAAAATGCCTTCGTCATTTCAATTCCAAAATCACAACACAATACAAAACACATAATTGAAAAGGAATCATACATAGTATCTTTTGACCGCATCCGAATTGATAGCAGTCTCTACGCACTTTCCTTCAACATCTGTTAAATATAATGCTCCATTGGACAACACCCGTGATACCACGAACGGTCCCTGCCAATTCGGCGCAAACTTGCCTTTTGCCTCTGCCCAATGTGGTAAGATACGCCTCAATACCAGTTGTCCGACTTCAAACGTTCGAGGTCGTACCTTCTTATTATATGCTCTGGCCATTCTTCGCTGATACAACTGCCCATGGCAGACTGCGGCCAATCTCTTCTCATCAATCAAATTCAACTGTTCTAACCGGGCCTTTACCCATTCATCGTCATCTATCTCAGATTCGGCTATAATTCGCAATGACGGTATTTCTATTTCTGCGGGTATAACAGCCTCTGTTCCGTACACCAGTGTATAAGGTGTGGTTCCGATAGAAGTACGTACCGTCGTGCGGTAACCCATGAGAGCAAAGGGTAACTTTTCATGCCATTGCCTGGATCCCTCCACCATTTTTCGGAGAATCTTCTTGATATTCTTGTTAGCCGCTTCTACTGCTCCATTCGCCTTTGGCCTGTAGGGTGTGGAATTGCGGTGCGTGATCTTAAACCTTTCACAAACTTCCGCCATGAGATGACTGTTTAAATTGGCTCCATTGTCTGTGATAATCACCTTGGGGATCCCAAATCGGCATATGATATTCTCGTGCACAAAATCCACCACCGCTTTCTTTGTCACCGCCTTGAATGTCTTAGCTTCGACCCACTTGGTGAAATAATCAATTGCAACTAGAATAAACCTGTGCCCATTAGAAGCGGCTGGATCTATTGGGCCGATGACATCCATGCCCCAAGCAACAAAGGGCCAAGGTGCTGACATTGTGTGCAATTCATAAGGCGGAGAATGGATCAGATCCCCATGTACCTGGCATTGATGGCATTTCTTTACATACCTGATACAATCACGCTCCATCGTGAGCCAGTAGTACCCAGCTCTCAAGATCTTCTTTGCTAAAACATATCCGCTCATGTGAGGTCCGCATACTCCAGCATGTACTTCAATCATGATTTCATCTACTTGTTGCGCATCTACACACCGCAATATACCCAGATCTGGTGTTCTTTTGTATACCACTCCTCCACTGAAGAAAAATCCATTGGCTAGACGCCTGATGGCTCTCTTCTGGTCTCCGGTGGCTTGCTCCGGGTATTTGCCAGCTTTCAAGTATTCTCTAATATCATGATACCACGGCTCTCCATCCGACTCTTCTTCCACAACGAAGCAATAAGCATTCTGATCTCGGACTTGGATCTGGAGCGGATCTATGTACGTCTTGTCCGGATGATGCAACATAGAGGACAATGTGGCCAAAGCATCTGCAATCTCATTGTGCATTCTCGGGATGTGCTTGAATTCTATAGACCGGAATCTTTGAGACAACTCGTGCAAACAATACCGATATGGTATCAATTTCAAATCTCGTGTCTCCCATTCCCCTTGAATTTGGTGTACCAAGAGATCCGAGTCGCCCATGACCAAAATCTCTTGAATACCCATGTCAATCGCCATCCTTAATCCTAAGATGCACGCCTCATATTCGGCCATATTGTTGGTACAGAAAAATCTAAGCTGAGCTGTGACGGGATAGTGTTGACCCGTACTTGAAATGAGTACATCTCCGATACCAACGCCCCTGCTGTTGACGGCTCCGTCAAAGTACATTTTCCATCCTGGCCTCTCCTGTTGCTCCATCTCCTCGACAAGCATTGCCTCCTCATCCGGAAAGTATGTTTTCAATGGTTCATATTCCTCATCCACCGGGTTCTCGGCTAAGTGGTCCGCAATAGCTTGTGCCTTCACTGCCGTACGAGTTACGTAGACAATGTCGAATTCTGTGAGCAGAATCTGCCATTTGGCCAGTCTTCCCGTAGGCATAGGCTTCTGAAATATATACTTGAGAGGATCCAATCGTGATATCAAGTACGTAGTGTATGCTGACAAATAATGCTTTAGCTTCTGAGCCACCCAAATCAATGCACAACAAGTTCTTTCCAGTTGGGTATACTTCACCTCGTAGGATGTAAACTTTTTGCTGAGGTAGTAGATGGCTTGTTCTTTCTTGCCTGTCTCATCATGTTGACCCAGTACACAACCGAAAGAGTTATCGAGCACCGTCAAATACAAAATCAGAGGACGCCCTGGTTCTGGAGGAACTAACACCGGAGGATTGGCCAAATATTCCTTGATCTTGTCAAAGGCTTCCTGACACTCGTCGGTCCATTTCACCGCTGCATCTTTCTTCAACAACTTGAAGATCGGCTCGCATGTTGATGTCAATTGAGCAATGAGCCGACTAATATAATTCAACCTTCCTAATAAGCTCATGACCTCCTTTTTGTTCTTCGGCGGAGGTAGACTTTGAATAGCCTTGATCTTTGATGGATCCAGTTCAATACCTCGCCGACTCACAATAAACCCCAGTAGTTTCCCTGAAGGTACTCCAAAAGCACACTTCGCCGGATTGAGCTTTAGATTGTACCTCCGGAGTCTTTGGAAAAACTTCCTCAAATCTTTCACATGATCAGGTTGTTTTCTGGACTTTATGATGACATCGTCCACATATACTTCAATTTCCCGATGCATCATATCATGAAACATTGTGGTCATTGCCCTCATGTAAGTTGCCCCGGCATTCTTCAATCCAAACGGCATTACCCTGTAACAGTACGTTCCCCAAGGTGTAATGAAGGCAGTTTTCTCAGCATCTTCTTCGTCCATCAGGATCTGGTGATAACCTGCGTAACAATCCACAAACGAACCGATCTCATGCTTGGCGCAATTGTCGATCAATATGTGAATGTTTGGCAATGGGAAGTCATCCTTCGGACTGGCTTTGTTGAGGTCTCTATAGTCTACACACACTCTGGTTTTGCCATCTTTTTCGGGACCGGCACAACATTTGCCAACCAGGTGGGGTATTTGGTAACTCTTATGACCTTTGCCTCAAACTGCTTATTCACCTCTTCTTTTATCTTTACACTAATGTCCGTTTTGAATTTCCTCAGTTTTTGTTTTACCGGCCGGCATTCCGAGTAGATAGGCAACTTGTGTACCACTAGATCTGTGCTAAGCCCGGGCATGTCATCATAGGACCAGGCAAAGATGTCCTTAAATTCATGTAACAACCTTATCAATTCATCCCTTGAGGGGTGCCTCCAAATGCACACTAATCTTTGTTTCTCGGACATCATCTTCGCTCCCCAAGTTTACAGATTCTGTATCACTCAGATTCGGCTTGGGTTTTTCCTCGTATTGTTTCATGTCCTTACTTATTTCCTCCAGGGCTTCCTCATCCTCACATTCTATTTCACTATCTTCCTCGATTTCTTGTATAGTAACATGATTGTCAGAATCGGGTCTAGAATCCTTCACGCATGACATGGCATTGGAATCAACACATGCAAAACTGTACAAAAGGAAAAATAAAGAAAAATAAGGCAAAAGTGAAGAAAAAGGAAAAACTGCATTTCATTAATAAAAGAGTGAACAATTGTTCGGGATACATGGTGATTTTCTTTTTCATGAGGGGGAATGGGAAAACTTATAATAATAACAACTTTCGGGAAAGCAATGATGAAATTTTGAGCTAACTACCAAGACTCCTTCCTGATAGGGAAAGGAGTAGCTTCCCAATTGTTCAATGTGATTCCCGGTCCCACAAATTGCACGTCCATTCTGCTCGTGCCTTCCCCTGCTTCAATCGTATTCACCTCCCAAAACATTTTCTTGAAACCAAGCATTTCTTCATCAAGTTGGGTCTCAATGCACTTTGATGCAGCAGATGGTTGATATTTTGTACCAGGCCTGATGAAAGTGTCGGATAATTTGGGTATGGGTTTGGGCAAGGTCCAATTTTTCTTGGCTTTAGAGGCTCTTTGGATATCGGCAAAGGTGGGTTTGAACCCTAAGCCGAATGTACCTTTATTCTCCGGAAGCTGAACTGGTTGAATGACTCCCTGCAGTGTTTTACCTAATCCCCTCCCCGGTGCAAATCCGTTTTTCAGCATTTCTCTGGCCACCATTACAGCAGTTGGTGCCATCATCGGGGTTGGTAACTTTTCTCCTTCAGCAATTTTGTTCACTACAACAGCATCCGTCACTTGGTAGACCCAAGGACCCCTATCCCCATCAGTACCGTCAAAAGGTGCTACCACATTACAAGCATTTTCCTCTCCGTGTACAACAATCTCTTGTTGTTCCCATTCAAACTTGACCATCTGGTGTAGAGAAGATGGTACCGCTTTGGCCGCATGAATCCAGGGTCGACCTAATAGCAAGTTATACGATACGGCGATGTCGAGCACCTGGAACTCCATCGTAAAATCAACGGGACCGATGGTCACTTCCAAAACAATATCTCCCAGCGTGTTCTTACCTCCGCCGTCAAACCCTCTCACATTGATACTGTTTCTCCGGATTCTATCCGGGCTAATGTTCAGCTTCCCTAGAGTTGGCAGCGGACAAATATTCGCGCTCGATCCATTGTCAATCAATACCCTGGTCACGACTGACTCTTCACTCTTTACTGTAAGGTACAATGCTTTATTGTGTTCAGTTCCTTCCACCGGCAGCTCCCTATCAGAGAAGGTGATTCTATTAGACTCGAAAATTTTGCTGGTAATCTTCTCCAAATGACACACTGAAATCTTCTCCGGAACATGAGCCTCATTTAGAATCTTCATAAGAGCCTTCCGGTGCTCTTCTGAATGTATCAACAAAGATAGCAAAGAAATTTGGGCCGGGGTCTTTCTTAACTGCTCAACCACCGAGTACTCTTGTGACTTCATTTTCTTAAGAAATTCTTCTGCTTCCTCCTCCGACACTGGCTTCTTCAGTTGACTTTCTTTTACCGTTTTCATCTTTCTCAGTTCCTCTGGAGCAAAACACCTTCCGGATCGGGTAAGTCCATGCGTTTCATTAATTTCACCGGAAATCTCTTTTCCCTTGTAAACTACTGTCACCTTGTTATAGTTCCAAGGCACAGTCTTTGTATTCACCACTGGCATTTGCACTACTGGTTTTATGATTACTGCTCTGCACTTGCTCCTTTCACAGTCACGATCGTCTTTGCACCTGGAACTACCACCTTTAAACCTCCCATCACTACTGGCTTTGGTTTCTCAACAATTGCTTCCTTTTTCACAATTTCCTTCTCTAACTTATCACTCGACTTTATCATCATGACGGCCTGAGATGGTTTTTGATTTCCATCACCCTGCACCAGTTCTATCATATTCGTTTCGTGGTGATTCGGCAATGGATTCTGGGTAATGTTTGGGGCCTCGGGAGCCTGCACTTCAATTCTCCTCTCATCGATAAGATCTTGAATGGCATTCTTTAATTGCCAACACTTCTCGGTATCGTGGCCCAATGTTCCCGAACAGTATTCACATCTGACAGAAGAATCAAGATTTTTCGGGGGTGGGTTTGGATTTTTTGGTGCGGTTGGTCTCAACATCCCCAATTCTTTCAACCTGTGGTAAAGACTGGTATATGATTCTCCGAGAGGAGTGAATGTCTTTTTTGCTTTGTTTCTCCAATCAGCGTCCGGCCTGGGTCTATTCTGGTTTCGGTAAGGTTTAGGGGTTGGGTATGTGTTTTGGGTATGGTACACATTGTGTGGAGCTTGAGCTCTCCACACATGGGGTGATGGTGGTGGGTAGGTTTGGGCTTAAGGGTGGTGGTAATGTGGGACAGTTGGTGGGTATGGTGGTGGTGGTGGGTTATATGGGCCGGGTGTGTTGTAGGGGTTTGGCGGGTAAGATGGTGGTGGTGGATTATATGGAGTTGCTGGGCTTGGCGGGTGTTGGCGGTAGGGTCTTGGTGGGTTATAATGTGGGTTGCGACTCCAGGACCTACTTTCAATGGTTGATACTTCTTCTTTCTTCTTCTTTCCCATCACTCCTCCGCTTCCACTCTGTATAGCTTGATTGGTGGCTTTGATAGCCGAAAAACTCATAATTTTGTTTGTCTTCAAACCTTCTTCTACAAAACTTCCCATTTTCACAACTTCGTTGAAACTCTTTCCAATTGCTGACACTAGATGGCCGTAGTATGTTGGATCCAAAGCTTGCAGAAAACAATCCACCATCTCTCCTTCTTTCATTGGTGGATCCACTCTAGCGGCTTGTTCCCTCCATCTAAAACCGTATTCTCTAAAGCTCTCTCCTGGCTTTTTCTCCAGCTTGGTAAGGGATAACCTGTCGGGTATGATCTCCAAATTGTACTGAAAGTGACTAGCGAAAGCTTGCGCTAAGTCATCCCAAACGAACCATCTTGTATGGTCCTGTCGGGTATACCATTCCAACGCTGATCCACTCAAACTTTGACTGAAGTACGCCATCAACAATTCATCTCTACCTCCCGCGCCTCTCATCTTGCTACAATATCCTCTTAGATGAGCTACCGGATCCCCGTGTCCGTTGTACATGTCGAACTTTGGCAACTTAAATCCCGCAGGAAGCTGCACCTCAGGGAACAAACACAGGTCTTTGTAGGCTACACTTACTTGTCCTTCCAGCCCTTGCATATTGCGGAAAGCATTCTTAAGGCTTTTCACTTTCCGAGCCATCTCTTCCTGCCCGGCACTCGCTTCCATCATCGGAGCATGAGATTCGTGTTGTCTGAAAGTCGGCTCCAGAGGGTAGTAGTGAGAATCCTGGATATGAAACATTGGTTCACTAGAGGATTTGTGGATAACAGCGGGCGGAGGTGCCACATATACAGGAGCAACTTGTGGAGCCTGAGGTGGTGTTTGTTTGGCTGGAGGTGGTGGTATCTGGGAGGTGGAAGCATAGTAGTGAGGGTAATCGGGGTAGGTGGAGGATGAGTTCAATGTTGGTGGCTCGGGGTTAGGATTGGCTGGAGGGACATATGCAGGGTTAGCAGGGTAGGCTGGTAGTGGTTGACCTCTTGACCAAGCCTGGTACATTTCAGCCATCTGCTGTCTTAACTTGTACATTTCTTCTTTCATCCCTGCCACATCCACGATCTCTTCTTCGTGAGCAGGGTCTACAATGGTTGCCTCGATCTCCTGGGATACGGCCTTTGTCATCTTTTTGGACCTGGTGTTGTATGGGTGGGTAGCCAGTATGCCAGTTGCCTAGAAAATCTAGACTCACAAACATCAACACTCGTTAGTTGTTAGCGCATAAATAAAATGCAACGACTTTAAAAAGCAAATATATTTCCTCGAGTCGTTATGCATCATCCCGGCCGCTGCTCACTTCAATCATCATTTTTCTTTTTCCGCTCTTTTGTTTTCTTTCTTTCTTTTCTTCTTTTCTTTTCTTCTCTTTTTTTTTGCTTTTTCTCTTTTCTTGCTTTTCCTCTTTTCTTGCTTTTTCTCTTTTTTTTTCTTTTTCTTGCTTTTTCTTTTCTCTCTTTTTCCTTGCCGTTTTCATAATCACGCTCCTATTTATTTGCCTAGCGGATATAAAGGAAATGACATAAAGCAAAAGAATTGGTAACAACACTTTGTTTTCTCATTGATAATTCAAAACCTTGATTACAAAGTGATGTTTTAAAAAGAAAAATAAAAGATAATGCATGACCTAAGAATACATTAATGCACCTAGTGCCCGCGAGGCATCGTTCGGCCTTGCCGCGGGCCTATATGCTAAACCCCTTTGAAGCCTATCCAGGTCGGCCATGACTTGCTGTACAAAAAACTTCACTGCAGATACAAAAGTCCTCCGAGACATATCTTCACAAAGCTGAGTCTTTCGAGTGATGTATTGGGCGATGCAAACAATCTTTTCTCTGATGACCCCTTTTTCTTGCAATAGCCGACTTATTTGTTGAGCGCGAGCATCCAAGGTGTGTTGGTTGTCCTTTTGCACTTGTTGCAGCTCCAATTCTAACTTAGCCATAGTCGTGTAGCAGTGTTCTTTTTCCTCCTCAAGATCTTTGATAATCTTGTTACTCTTGGCTGTGGCTGAGATTATTTTCCTTCTAAGCTGAGCTATTTCAACATCGTGCTTGTCTTGTAGCTGCCGAACCAACTTGGCTCTCTCATCGGCGTCTCTGCCCATTTGCTTCCGAGCCTTGACTAACTCTTTTTCAGCTACGTCCAAATCAAAACTATAGTCATTTACTTTCCGCCGGAGAATCTCAATTAACTTTTCATCTCGGGCGGAACGAACTGGGGTCTCGGATGCAATTTTCATTTGAGCTATTTGAGCCTTCAACATATCATTTTCTTTCTTCAGCTGTTTCTTTTCCACTTCATCGGATGCTGCTTGTAAGCCACTCTCGAGATGAAGATTTCTCAGTTTATCTTCCAACAGACTGATTTTGGCTTTATATTCTTTTTCCTTGGCCGCCCATTTCAGATTTTCCTCGGATTGCTCTATCAGGTCTTGCAAGTGAGGTCTCTTTGAAAGACGTTCGTGTTCAACCCCTCGTCGGTACCATGTGGAGTACCCAGCTGATATCTCCCCCTTTGCTCTATTCGGCACACAAGTATCAATCTTCAAATTTTGGCACTCGTTCCAGATTTGCCGGATTTTTGCTTCCGGGAATTGCCCGTCCGGACCAATCTCCACAGCTTGCACACTGAGATCCCCATCTCTTGGAATAATCTGACACCGACCCAACTGTCGCAGGGCTCTATATGGTGCATAAGGTTGTATACTCTTCAAACCCATGATCAAAAATGGCGATCCCTCTGTTGGCATGTATATCACCTCGTCAAGAGGTAACCAGTCATACGTCCAATCAATTTGACCGTCAGTTAGTGATCGAAGATACACAATCCAACCTTGGACTCCCTCTGGCAACTTTACTTCTTTTGTCCTCGCATTGAACTCTTCCAAACATGTCCGTTCGGTCGAACCATAGCTCGAGAATGAAGGGTGATGGCACAGATGCTCGATTATCCAGATTTGCAAGATCAAGTTACACCCCTCGAAGAAGCTAGCCCCCGCTTTGCACGCAGTCAGAGCACGATAGATATCCGCAACAATCATCGGGGCCAGAGTACAGTTTTCTTGTACTATCAGTGTGGAAGCTAACCCGGCGACTTTTATATTGATATGTCCATCTTTCCTCGGGAATACAACAACTCCAAGAAATGCCACCAAAAATGCGAACCTCCGGTGTTCTTCCCATTTCGCCCGGTTGGATTTGCAGCATAATTTGTTGGTAAGATCATTGAAACCCCCAACGTGTCCAAACCTATTGTAGATGAAGCTTAAAGAACAAAACCCGTTGGCCAGATCCTCATTATGAACATTCCGGGCAATTTTCAAAGAGTCGAGGAAGCGATGTACTGTCACCGTCCTCGGAGATACCGGGTATTTTCCTTTCAGCGGAACCTCGGTCTTCCTAATGTAAAAGGCAATCTCCTCCAAAGTTGGGGTAAGTTCAAAATCTGGGAAATGAAATACGTTGTGTGCCGAATCCCAAAACGTGACCAACGCTCTAACCACATCACCTCGAGGAACTATTTCGAGTAACCCCGTAAGGCCTTTCAAGTACCTTTTGACCCAGTCTTGACCATCGGATCCCATGTCCTGCCACCATAATCTCAGCTCCAAAGGGATTTTATTTAGGGAAAATTGTTCATTCATCATCGTGCTCGTCCTGCACATTTATTAAGGTGATTTTATTTAGAAAAGGAAAAATCTTTTTTTCAATGCAAGTTTTCAATTTTTGAATGAAAGAAAAGAAAAATGATTTTCGAAGTGGCCATTTTTGCAAAAACAGACCTTCCGTCGTCCTTTCGGAACATTCGGCAATTTCCAAAAATAGCAATCACCTCGATTATTTGAAAAGAAAATCTTTTTGGTCTTTTTCTAAAAGTGTGGTTGGACCCGTTTAAGGGTTGCCTACGTATCCCACCTAATGGCGAGAATCAAACTTGCGTAGTTCGGTCAGATTATTTGACCAATTATTTCAAAAAATGTTCCACCTTTTTTTTTTTCAAATTTTCAAATTTTCCATGTGCCTATTTTCTACAAATCATTATTTTCCTCGCTCTCTTTTCCTTTTCAACAACTTTCCAATCTCGGGATTTCAGCTGGTCCGCATAACGATCAAGGACAATAAAATGCAACACATAGCATGCTCGGTCTTTTCAATACCGGGTCACCTGTCCTAGACGGACCCAACCCCTGTGTTGAGTCCCCTAAGTCAAATATGATGCAAATAATCGTCCTAGACCTATGTTCAAAATCTTACGGTTTCATAGATTGCTAGACCGTGTACCCGAGCGGACAACTCGAATCGAGGAGGGGGCTACGTACCGGTGACCCGCGGAGTCAATCGGCTTTGTAACTTATCCGGCCTCTGTTTTCTTAATTTAAGGTGACTTTAACAGAAGGGGAGTCTCAACCAGTAAGCACATCCCCGGGGGAGAAGAGAGAAGGGTTTTCGGCACAGTTTTATATACAATCCACATAATATCAAAGCGATAAAGCACATAGCATGTTATTCAAATCACATAATAAAGTCAAACAAAAAACGCGAACGGCAGTTCTAAGGAGCTCGAGTTCTTAAACCCTGAAATCGAAATTCAGGGTTGGATCCCCAGCAGAGTCGCCAGAGCTGTCACACCTCCCTTTTTACTACCCCACATAACTTTAAACGTATAAATACACTTGTAGGGTATACCCCGACGCTCAATTACCCGAGACGGATAGAATAACGTAAGGGAAGGAGTTTTTCCAATTTAAGGACAATCGGTTCGGGATTTTATTAGAGATTAATCAGAGTCGCCACTTGGGAATGACAATGGTGTCCCAAGTCACCGGTTAATCCCGAATCCGAGGAATTTTGACTCTTAAAATGTCTGCGAAGCAGAGGTCCGGATAAGGAGCTCTGTTAACCCGGGAGAAGGTGTTAGGCACTCCCGGATTCCGTGGTTTTAGCACGGTCGCTCCACTGTCGTTCTTTGACTTTTGTTTGACTCAGTTATAGATTTTAACAACATAATGTGCTTTTGCGTTAAATATTATTTTTTAGGAATTTGCGACATTGCGAAAACACGCCTCGAGTCATACCGCAACCAGTACGCCTATGACTTTTGGTGTATTTCGGCTTTGCCGAGATTTGGATTTGAGTCGCACCAAGTGCACACTCGTTCATAGGAAGGTATATTAAAACCGTGCCCTAAAATAACGTCTACCGGCTTTTAAATCTTTTGGGAGAAGCTATGGAATTGGCTATTAGCTTTCCCGGGTCTTTTGTGTTATATCATTACTAAATGGGGGCCCCGGTGTTATTCGGGCGAGGCTCGTCCCAATTTTCATTAAAGGATTCAATACTTGTATTTAACTACATTTTCTACACTTGTTCTTTCCTTAATCGTATTACTAACACTATAATAATCCGGGCCCGTGTGATTTCTGTTATTTAATTGGGGCCTGGCTCCCAATAAAGTTTTACACAAGTATTACATCAACCCAGGCCTTAAAGGCCCAGGTAATTACTGAATTGTGCTCGCTGGCCCAATTGGCTTCATATAGAGATTTAGGCCCAAATGAAACAATAATAAAGGAAAGAGTAATGAACTTAAAGTAAATTAGACACATAGAAATAAAATTGAACTACCATTTTATTAATCAAAAGTGAAATAGTTGTACAAGTAAATCACTGTTAATCCAATATCACAATTAATTAATGAAGAAGTGAACGAACTAACACTTTTTCTTCGTTTTCTGTTAATGGCTTATATCACTATTAAAATTACTCATTCAAGGAGACATTTGCCTATATGAGGCAGTATTTAAATGACCCAATATCCATATTACCTAAAAGCTAAATGACTACTTATATACACATTGCTATACTACAATTTTGGGCTTAATCAATGTTACCAATCTAGTTTCAAATGAATTACTACTTCCTTTTCTCTCTTGTGCTTACTGATATCCAAAGACTGATTAACCAATTAACTACTGTTGTTTAATAAGAGCTGAGTCTACTTAATAAAACCAAACTTCATTATTCAACTGTTTGCTTCCTTTTAAACCTATTAAAACTCTGATATTAACTAAGTAAGCTTTGTTTGATGATCTTCTTGTGAGCTAGTTGTTATTGATGCATGCGAGAGTCGATTAACTTTTGTTTTAATGTTTTTACTTAATTAATCTAGGTGATATGCTATTACTACATTACTAGCATCATATACTAGCTATTACATATTTTTGTTTCTGTTTTCATTCTACTACAGGCTTCACTACATGAAGTTTAAATCTAAACTACACTAAGCTATTAATCAAGGAAACAGAACAATTAATTGCAACATCCTGAACTTCATTCCATCGTTTGAGCTTTAATAATTACATCTTCAGTGAACAAGAGAATGTACCTGGTTCAGCAAAAATGGAAGCCAATGAGTTCTAAGGGAGAAGAAGTAAGCAATAACAGCAGTAGACCCAAACAATGAATGCAACAGTAGAGTGGAGATCCAAATGCGTAAAACAACACAGCAACACAGCAACAAAGAGGCCCAGAGATTAACGAGCAAATGAACCCAGCAAAACCAATAGAAACCAGCGAGTTCTACTCAAAAGTTCCAGAAAATCCTATTGCTCTATTGCTATTTTATCTCTCAAGCTTTTGTGTGAATTTCAGCTTAGGTGTGTTTTCAGATTACTCTCCAATGGAACCCCTTTTCAGCTCTTTTTGAAGGTGTATTTATAGCTAACCTAAGGCTGAAACTTGGGGAGAAAGTTATGGGATTTTATCCCACTTCTCCCCCTCCTAAAATTATCAAATCTACACTTAAGTCCCCATTTTCAGTTATCAAAACCCTTCCAGCATGTGTTGGAAGGTTCTAAAGATTCTCTTTTATGGGTTTTTACCAATGTATCCCTAATAGTTAAAGATTTTTACAGATTTCCCATTTTTAGGAGACCATTATACCCCTAAATCTCTGCAAAATTGCAGAAATTAGGAGCATGAATGACTCCATTACCCTTTTAAGTTCTAACTATTCACTATTCCACCTTTTTAATTCCCAATTGTGCCCCTAAGGGCACTGCTGATTTACCAGCTTACCTAGGGCAGATTTAGCTTGTTTTGCACCTATTTAACTAATAGCCAGCCCTGGCATTAGTATTTAAGGGCTGGCCAGATTTATTTTAAGAAACTATTTCAGTTTTAGCCACTTTTAATCTAATTCCAATCAATTAAGACCAAATTATTTCAATTTAAACTAATTGCAGGCATAGCCTGTTTTATTGTTATGTTTAAACTATTTAAGATTTAGCCAGTCTCAAGTTGAGACTTAGCTTGGGCTATTAGAGCCATATACTGGAACAGCTGGGCCCAAGACCTTTACAGGTTTGGCTACTTTGCTGTTCAGGGCTCAATATAGAGCCTGGGCCAGTCTGCATTTGCAGACACAGCCATTTTGCACAACCAGCCACTGTTTAACAGTGAGCTGTGTGTTAGGGCTTATAGAATTGGTCAATCCTTTGCAAGGTTGACCATTCTTAGGCCAATTATTTAACTTATAACCTATTTATTCAATTCCAGTGTTTTATCCTATTTAAAAACTAACCACTTATGAAACCTAGCACTACAGCTATAACCAATCCTCCTAAAGTTCAATCAATTAATCAAATACTCATGCTTAACAAGAACTGGCAGAACTTAACCATCTTTCAACATTAGTTGCACATTGGAACACATATGATCAGATCAACATGCATTAATTTAACTTAAACTCAGAGGAAACAATTGATATGGTTGAATTTCAGTCAATTAATTCACATCATCAGACCACATGCAACACAGTATGAATTCATGTCAATTTCAGATTTGATTACTACCAGTTCAAGTCACTTTAAGAACTACCAAGATTCATGATATAAGTACAGTGAAGGCCATAACAGTCAGCAAGGTATAACATAAGGCTTATCTAAATTTAACAGGGCATGGCAATCAGAATTCATTTTAGAATACTACTCCTAGCTTGATGTATGCATGTTAAGAGTGGGGATGAAGAATAGGAAAGACATGAAGAAGCAAAGAATAACATTCCTAAATCTAGCACAAGTGCATGACAAATGAGATGAAGATGATGAAAAGAAGAACATGGAGAACAGTGAAAAAAGAAACCTAAATCTATCATGAAGAGAAACAGACCTAGATTGGCAAATAAGAGCATATGAGAGGTGATATGACATGAAATCAGACTTGCACTAAAATGAACTCAAATAAGACCACCAAACTGTGAGCAAAGAAGTGAACCCCAGATTAAACACAGGATAGCTTGATAAGAGATGAATAAAGATTGCCAAGCTTTACTAAGACTAAACATGTGAAGATACAGAAAGAGAAACCATTGAGATATTGCAAGCCAACAAAAAGTAATCTAATACAAATCTGAGTGACAATGAAAGACAAACAATTAAACATAGTATCAGGATCAAACATGCAAGATGACAGAAGAGCTATTGAAAACTAACAAGATAAAAACCCTAACAGAATAGAAGAGAGAACATGAATATCAAGATCTAATTTTGAACTTCGAGAGACAAACCAAACACATCATAACCCTAAAACATGTATTAGACTAAACAAAGCATGATTAAACACGGAAGAAACAGAACATGATTTAAAATAAACAAACAGGAGAACATACATATGAAGATGAATGAGATGAAAATCAACATTAGTATTAATCTAAACCTAAAACAGTCAGAACAGGGTAATAACAAAGGAGGTGAGTAAGATGATTATAGAACCCTAATACTAAACAGGTTAAAACATACGAAATCAGAGAACACGAACAAAGAAAGCATGAAATAAAAAACAAATATATGTCTAAGAAAGAAGCATGCAGAGCAAACAAATAAAAGGCAAAAGTTAAGAAAACAAGGATAGGCACTTAGCTTACGGGGCCTGTCCCCCGAGCTTCCTATTCCCTTCACTCTCTCACCCTCTCTCGAACTCTCTCTGACTCCTTCTATTCTCTTTTCTTGTTTTTCTTTTCTTTATTCGTTCATGTCTCTTTTTTCTTTTATCTTCTTTTCCTTCTCTGATTTTCTTTCAGGCCTAAAGGCGAGGCCTTTTTGGATTCTGGGTTGCAGGAGTTGTTCAAGGGTGAGGAAAAGGTGTGGTTTTGATTGGGGTTGAATTTGGGGTCGCCGGAGTTAGGGTTCCGACGACCCTTTTTGGGATATTCGAAGCGTTCCGGTGAGATTCGAAAGTAGCCAGTGGTATGGTTGGGTAGATCTCATGAAAAGGAGTCGATTGGCGTTGGTTTGGAAGCGGTTCTCATTGTTTAGCGGTCACCGGCGAAGATTTCGGTGACCGGGACTTTGAAGAACGGGGTGTTTTTTCTGGGTTTTGGGTGTGGTATGAAATGAAGAAGAAGAAGAAGATGAGAAGAGGGGTGAGAGGAGCCGGCGACCACCGTAGGAGTAGTGGCCGCCATGGCCGTTTAGGGTTGCAGACGAGGATGATGATGAAGATGAAGAAAGGGAGAGGAGAGGCGGCTGTCTCTTAGGGTTTGGATTTTGGCAAAATGAGACAGCCGTTCAGACAAGGCCCTTTTATAGGCCACAAGTCCCAGATAATCTCGACCGTTCATTTGATTGAGATCAACGGTCTTAGAGAGGCGTTACTTAAACGCCGTCGTTTAGTTGCATATGAGACCCAGGCCATTAACCGTTAGATCAACATAAATGGATGGCCCAGATCAATTCTTACTAATTAATTAAACCAATAACTCCCCTAATATTCTCGGCCATTGGATTAAACCTGATGGACGGCTGAGATTACATCTCTTGAGTGGCCTGGACCGGATTTCCTATGGGCCAAAATACTAGGCCATCTCAATTGGGTTTTCATCAGCGCACTTCATTATACCTATATATATTTTTGTACTTTTCTGGTTTTAATGATTTTTATGTATTTTTCTTTTTATACTTTTTTTTTCTTTTTCTTTTATGAAAAATTATAAATCCTAATTTACTAATTACTCTAATTTTCTAATATTTTTTGCAATTTTTCTGCTATTTTTCTTTATTTTCTCCTATTTAAGCTATTTTGCTAATTTTCTAATTAACTAAACTAACAAATTAATCACTCCTATTTTTGATTTTTTTTTAATTAATTTTTTTTTATTCAAACACACAAAATATAACTAATTTCAAACAAAGCAAGTAATTGCACTCAAAAATATATTTATTTTAATTTTGGAATTGTTTGCTCGGTGCAAAAATCATGTGCTCACACCGCTCGTGATCAAAGGGGTAGATATGGATAAGTATTCTCAACAGCCCTGGAAGACAAGTGCCGCCCCTCTCCCAATTCCAAAGAAGTTCAAAATGCCTGATATTCTAAGTATGATGAGACAACAGACCCGCGAGATCATGTTACTACATTTACAATAGGCGTCAAGGGCAACAACTTGACTAAGCAGGAGATTGAATCAGTCTTGGTTAAAAAATTTGGTGAAACACTCACTAAAGGAGTGATAACATGATATTCTCTTTTACCCGAAAATTCTACAAGTTCTTTTGTTGAGCTTGCAGATTCTTTTATCAAAGCACACATGGGAGCTCAAAAAGTTGAAAAAAGAATGGAAGATATCTTCAAAATCAAGCAAGGAGACTCAGATTTACTTAGATAATTCGTGGACAGATTTCAACGGGAAAGAATGACATTGCCACATGTACCTGACAATTGGGTAGCCATAGCCTTCACAAACAATTTGAATGAGAAGAGTTCAGAAGCTATGAGGTGACTCAAGAAAAGCCTTCGATAATTCCCAGCAACAACGTGGAATGACGTCTACAACAGATACAGTACAAAGATGAGGATTGAAGAAGATATTATTTCACAAAAGTTCTTTAAGTGCTTTCGCAAAAGTTCTTCAACTTTTCTTACAAAAACGACCATTCATTAGGGATTTTCCTTTAAGTTTTTCAAAAGATCTCTGATCTTTTTAACGTATTTATGTTTTGACTACGATTTATTCATGTTTATTCTTCTATCTGTTTCAGCATGTTAAAAATCCTAATTCCTTTTTAATTTATCCGAGTTCTTAAAGCTACTTGTTTAAATGTGCGTTTGTTCTTTGTTGTTGGGTTTTTCTTCCTTGTTTAATTTGTTTAATTTTAAGTTCTTGCCATCTTGCAAAACTTGGTTACTGTAAAAGCCCTAATTTTCTTTAGAAGTTTTCTCACTAGTTACTGTGAGACCCTTACTTGTTTCTGCCGTGTTACTTGCTTTTATGTCTTCTTCACTGTTGTTTCTATGTGACTACTTGGCCTTCTTGACTATTGTGCTTCGAATATTTTCTTACTACTGAACCGTAGCTTACCCTAATGCTACTGTATGTTTATACTGCTTCATCAACATGTCTAACACTACATGCTTATTCATTCCTTGCTATTTATATAGTAAGGTGCAATATCATGTTCCTTTCTTGTTTGATCTTGATTCATTCGATCCTGTGACTGATTGCAAAAAGATTTTTCTTACGAGCCCTAATTTTCTACTCATCCATTTAAAATTTATTGATTCACTTCCTTTATTGTGATGTTTTACCTTGCTGAATCCTTTTCCAAAATAAGTCTATTTCATACTTAGACTGGATTATTTACTTCATGCCTTTGCTATCACTTTTATGGAAATAATCAATCCCCCCCCCCCCAAATGGATTTTTTTCCTTAATTAGGCATGCTGACCGGTTAAGCAGTCTTTCCCAAATTAAAGGGGAATCACTTGGGTTAATTGATTTTGAATGGTGATTGTTTCCATGCTTGTGTTTTAATTTTACTTGTTACCTTATTTCTCTACACGTTTTCAAAGCTATAAATACCTACACTCTTATATTACAAATACAGACAAACACAGACGAACATCCTGAGTTCAGACATCACTCTTACACTTAAAAAACTCTCTCTCTCTCTTTCTGCTACTTGTGATGTTGCTTTGTCTAGCCGGCTGGAAGCCAAGGCTAGACTGTGGATTCTTGTTTGCTCTATTTTTCTACACTTTATCTCTCTACTGGTATGTCCTAGTTAATTTATATGTCTCAACAACGACATGTTTTCATTCATGTCTACTTCTACTCATATTTTCTGCAATTCAGATGTTATTAGCATGCTGTAATATGTTCCCTTTCCCGTTGTAATTTAATGTTCATCTATGTGTGTATTCTGTCGGTTGTGTATTATTTATTTGCTACCTTATGACTCCCAAACCCTCATATCCCCTTTATATGCTTTCAGTTATGGTTCAGAAATATGGCAATGTCTGAAATCATTGTTCATGGATATGAACTCCCCTTTTGGGCCCTAAGCTTTGTCAATTTCCCATCCCCACTCCCTTATTGTGTGTGCTTAGTAACAACCTTGGCTTGCCAGTATTTCTAATTATTGTTCAGGTCATAACTTGACCTCCAGTAGGTCTTTACTTTCTAAATGATTGATAAACAGGTTTGGTTAGGGGTGTGCCAGTCTATTTTGTGGCTGGGCATGACCACCAACCTATTGGGGGTAGCCCATACCCCTTCTATTGTACTTACACTCATTCTTAGAACTTAATTTCTGCCCTTCTTGTGTGAGCCTTTGTCACGACCCTAGTTCACCAATCGTGAACCTGTCATGACGGCACCCAGTCTATGCGACTAGGTAAGCCTAATACAATGCGGAATTTACAACTTTTGTGAACAACAATTAAAATAACAACGGAATGACATAGAAAAATATAATAGGTGTCGCTCGGCACATACACTTTACCAAAATACCAGAATATATACCATCAAGACCCGGAAAATCACGGGCAAACACATGCTAAGAGAGTATAACTGTGGCCCTATACACTAAGAATATCTATACAACCGAAATAAAAAGAATAACTAGCATCACTAGGGAAGAACAGAATAAGACCCTCCGGATCTGCGGACGTATCAGATACATACCTCGAGTCTCCTAAAAATACTCCTAGATCACCGGTAGTGCGTCTGATCATATGGACCTGGATCAACACAACAAAAGTGTGCAGAAGAGTAGCATGAGTATACCACGGCGGTACTCAGTAAGTGCCAAGCCTAACCTCGATGGGGTAGTGACGAGGAAAGTCAGGGCCCTACCGAGAATAATAAAAATAATGATAATAATATCGAACAGTGCAAGGTAGGAGTAAATCTGAAACAACAGCAAAGCGAGATAAAAACTACAAGTCATCTACAGTTAAGCCAACAAAGAGAAAACAACACAACAAGTACAAATCAATAACTCAGGATCTCCGGGAATTGAACCCGCAGTCCATTTACTCAGCAGCTCAGGATCTCAGGGAATCGAACCCGCATTCCATATATCAGTATCACATGATCTCCGAGGATTGAACATGCAGTCCATATATCAGTACCACAGGATCTCCGGGAATTGAACCCACCGTCCTTTATATTAGTATCACAGGATATCCGGAAATTGAACCCGCAGTCCTTTACCTCAGTAGCACCAGATCTCTGGGAATCGAACCCGCAGTCCACATAACACAAACACAATCAAATAAGAGAAAACATAGAGAGAAATGAAGTACACTGCTACAATTAACAACTAAATCCAGTCTCAACATGTTCCAGGAAATTCAATTAAGACAAGTAGGCATTTAGACAGTTAATCCTATCTAATCATGCTTCCCTAGCTAACACATGATAATTCTTGCAATTAAACCAATCAAATAACAGAGATAACACTGATTGAGCAATTTAAGTAAAGTGGGGTTTTCAACAATTTGCGCAAGTACACATCCGTCACCTCGCGTACAAGGCATTTAAATCAACACATAATATATCCTAGGGGAGAAGATCCCCCACACAAGGTTAGACAAGTCACTTACCTCACTTCCGGTACATAACCGCTAAGAAATAACTCCCTTGCCACGAGTATCCGAATCCGAGTGGCCCAAATCTATTCAAACCAATTACATAGTGTAAAATAACATTGCAAGTAGCTAACTACGCTAACAAAATTAAAACTACAGCGCAAAAGTAGGTAAAATGACCAAAATGCCCCTCCATCCATCGGCTCGGAATCAAAATATTTTTATGTTTCAGAACCCTCGTACTCTCACGAGTCTAACCATATAAAATTTGTCGAAATCGGAGTTCGTTTGCCCCTCCAAATCATCAAAGTTTGTTCTAAAAAACTTACCCCAATTTACACCCAAAATCTGAAATTAAAGGAAGAATTTGAGTTTAGATTTGTGAATAATAATCACAAGGTAGTAAGAAATCGTTACCCAACAATTGCCTCTGAAAAGCACTCAAAACATTACCCAAAATTGAGTTCCCTAGCTTGAGTTTTTGTAAAAATGGTGAAACCCTCGCGAATGAAATTATTATACCGATTCTGTCTGCCCAATGAAATACTCTATGCGATCGCATGACCCTTATTGTGATCGCATAGAACAACTTTTCTGCCTTTAGTTTTACCTTATGCGATCGCACACACCACATTACGATCGCATTGCTTAACAAAATAGCCTTATGCCATCGCACTCCCAACTCTGCGATCGCATTGAACAAAATATAGGACATTGGGACCCCTAACCCTTACACTATGCGATCGCATAGTACCCTCTACGATCACAGAGAACAACTCTTCACCACTATGCGATCGCATCACCCATTACGCGGTCGCATAGAACAATTTTGAGCCTCCTCCCAAGCCTTCTATGCAATCGCATCAACCCATTGCGATCGCATAGAGCAATCGTCTGCAACACTCATGACAACAAATCTGACATGTTTCATCAACTCGAAATGGTTCGTTTGACCCCCGAAAACACCCCCGGGGCCCCAGGGACCTCAACCAAAACTACCAACCTACTCCAAATCATGATACGAACTTGTTCCAATCATAAAAACATATAATTAAACACAAAAATATCGAATCATGGCGGATTCAAGCCTAAGTTTCAACCAAAACTTCCGAAACCTACATTCTATCGAAAACCCGACCAAACGATGTCCGAATGACCTAAATATTTGCAGACATATCCAAAATCACCTAACGAAGCTACTACAACTGTCGGAATTCCATTCCGACTCTCGGATCAAAACCTCACCTAACGACCAGATTTTCAAAAAATTCAAACTTCGGCATTTCAAGCCTAAATGAGCTACGGACCTCCAAAATACATTCTGAACATGCTCCCAACCCCGAAATCACCTAACGGAGCTAACAGGACCATCGGATTTCCATTTCGAGGTTGTCTTAACACTATTACAAATACAGATCATTTTTTAACTATTAAGCTCTCATTTAGGGACTAACTGTCCCAAAACACTTCGAATTCTAGTACCGAACATCCCGGCAAAACACAATAGCAGAAATGAACTTAGAGGAAGCAGTTAATTGGGGATCAGGGCCTAAATTTAAAAAATGACCGGCCGGGTCGTTACATCTTTCCACACTTAAACATTCATTCATCCTCGAACAAGCATAGAAAACATACCTGAAGTAGCAAAGAGATGAGGGTACTGGCTGCGCATATCCTGCTCGGTCTCCCAAGTCGCCTCCTCGGCCGGCTGACCCCACCACTGTACCTTCACTGAAGCGATATTCTTTGACCTCAACTTTCTGATCCACTGGCTCCTCAACGTAGGATAGATCCTTGTCCAGTTGAACTGAACTGAAATTTAACACGTGCGACGGGTCACCATGGTATCTACGGAGCATAGAGACATGAAATACTGGATGGACTCCGGCTAGGCCGGGAGGTAAGGCCAGCTCATAAGCAACCTCCCCAACACGCCTCAAAATCTCAAAAGGCCCAATAAATCTTGGACTGAGCTTCCTTTCTTCCCAAATCTCATGACACCCTTCATGGGCGAGACCCAAAGTAGAACCCGCTCGCCAACCATAAATGCCACATCGCGAACCTTCTTGTTTGCATAACTCTTCTACCTTGACTGGGCTGCACGGAGTCTCTCCTGAATCACCTTAATCTTGTCCATTGCATCCTGGACCATCTCAGTACCTAGCAACCTGGCCTCGCCCGACTCGAACCAATCCACTGGGGATCTGCACCTCCTACCATATAGGGCCTCATACGGCATCATCTAAATAATGGACTGATAGATGTTGTTATAAGCAAACTCCGCAAGTGGCAATAAATGATCTCATGAACCTCCAAACTCAATCAGGCACGCACATAGCATATCCTCCAAAATTTGAATAGTGCGCTCAGACTGTCCATCCATCTGGGGGTGAAATGCTGTGCTCAGCTCCACCCGAGTACCTAACTCCTGCTGCACGGCTTTCCAGAACCGTGAAGTAAACTGAGTGCCTCTGTCTGAAATGATGAAAACTGGAATACCATGCAACCGGACTACCTCCCCGATATAGATCTCCGCCAACCGCTCCGATGAGTAAGTAGTGCACACAGGTATGAAATGGGTGGACTTGGTCAACCGATCCATAATGACCCAAATAGAATCAAACTTCCTCACAGTCCGTGGAAGTCCATATACGAAGTCCATGGTAATGCGCTCCCACTTCCACTCTGGGATCTCAATCTGCTGTAACAACCCACTCGGACGCTGATGCTCATACTTCACCTGCTGGCAGTTGAGGCACCTAGAAACATAGTCAACTATATCATTCTTCATCTGCCTCCACCAATAGTGCTACCTCAAGTCCTGATACATCTTCGCGACACCGGATGGATGGAATACCGCGAGCTATGGGCCTCAGCTAGAATAAACTCTCGAAGATCATCTACATTAGGCACACAAATACGCCCCTGCATCCTCATCACTCCATCATCCCCGATGGTAACATCTCGAGCAACACCACGCCGAACCTTGTCCTGAAGATCAAGTAAATAAGGGTCATCAAAGTGTCGCTCTCTAATGCGATCAAATAGAGAAGACCGACAAATCACACAGGCCAGAACCCGTCTGGGCTCCGAAAAATCCAATCTAACAAACTGCCTGGCCAAAGCCTGAACATCCATCGCCATAGGTCTCTCCGAAGCTGGTAGATATGCCAAACTCCCCAAACTCTCCACCCGGTGACTCAAGGCATCGGCAACCACATTGGCCTTGCCCGGGTGATAAAGAAAAGTAATATCATATTCCTTTAACAACTCCAACCACCTCTTCTGACGCATGTTCAGGTCCTTCGGCTTAAGCAAGTGCTACAAACTCCGATGATCGTTGTAAATCTCACAAGGAACCCCATACAAAAAATGATGCCAAATCTTCAAGGCGTAAACAGTGGCAGCTAGCTCAAAATCGTAGACAGGGTAGTTCTTTTCATGCACCTTCAGCTGTCGGGACGCGTATGCATTAACCCTACCATCCTGCATCAATACTTCTCCGAGTCCAACCCGTGAGGTATCACAATAAACTGTATAGGACCCCAAACCCGTAGGCAACATCAAGATAGGGGCCGAAGTCAAAGCTGTCTTGAGCTTTTGAAAGCTCGCTTCACACTCCTCGGTCCACTGAAAAGGGGCACCCTTTTGGGTCAATCTGGTCTTAGGTGCTGCGATCGAAGAGAACCCCTCCACAAAGCGACGGTAATAACCCGCCAAACCAAGGAAACTACGAATCTCAGTAGCTGAGGAGGGCCTGGGCCAACCCTGCATGGCTTCCACCTTCCTCGGATCCACTCAAATACCCTCGCTCGACACTATGTGGCCTAGAAATGCCACCTAACTCAGCCAAAACTCACATTTAGAGAACTTTGCATATAATTGCTTCTCTCTCAGAGTCTGAAGCACTATCGTCAGGTGCTGCTCATGCTCTTCCCGACTACGGGCATATACCAAAATATCATCAATGAAAACAATCACGAACGAGTCAAGATATGGCCCGAATATACTGTGCATCAAATGCATGAAAGCTGCTGGGCATTAGTCAGCCCGAAAGACATAACGAGGAACTCGTAATGGCCATATCGAGTCTTGAAGGCAGTCTTCAAGATATCTGGCTATCGAATCTTCAGCTGATGATAACCAGAGCGCAAATCCATCTTGGAGAACACCTGTGCGCCCTGTAGCTGATCAAATAAGTCATCAATACATGGCAAAGGATACCGGTTCTTCACTGTAACTTTGTTCAGCTGGCGATAGTCAATGCACATACGCATAGAACCGTCCTTCTTCTTCACAAATAACACATGAGGACCCCAAGGCGAAACACTGGGTCGAACGAAACCCTTACCCAACAACTCCTGTAACTGATCCTTCAACTCCTTCAACTCCTTCAACTCAGGAGGAGCCATGTGGTACGGAGGAATAGAAATGGGATGAGTGTCCGGCAATAAGTCAATACCAAAATCGATATCTCTATGGGGTGGTATGCCCGGGAGATCAGCTGGAAACACATCAGAGAAATCACGTACCACTGGGACTGAATTAATAGAAGGAGCGTCAACACTGACATTCCTCACATAAGCTAGATAAGTAGCACACCCCTTCTCAACCATACGCTGAGCTTTGAGAAAGGAAATAACACGGCTGAGGTTGTGATCTAGAGTACCACTCCACTCAATACGTGGAATGCTTGGCACAGCCAGCATCACGATCTTGGCGGTGGAAATCAAGAATAGCATGATGGGGCGACAACTAGTCCATGCCCATAATAACATCAAAATCAACCATACCGAGCAATAAAAGATCAGCTCTGGTCTGAAAACCATAGATAGTGACCAAACACGACCGATACACACGGTCCACAACCAAAGAATCTCCCACCGGAGTAGAAACATAAATGGGGGCACTCAAAGAATCCCGAGGCATACCCAGATGTGAATCAAAATAAGAGGACACATATGAAAAGGTAGAACCAGGATCAAATAGAATTGATGCCTCTCCGTGACTAACCAAGATAATACCTGTGATAACAAAATCAGAGGCAACAGCTGCGGCGCGACCAGGAATAGCACAAAATCTGGCCTGACCTCTAGCTAAGCTGAAGTGAGCTACGGACCTCCAAAATACATTCCGAACAAGCTCCCAACCCCGAAATCACCTAACGGAGCTAACGGAACCATCAAAATTCCGTTCCGAGGTTGTATTAATATTGTTACGAATACGGACCATTTTTCAACTAATAAGCTCTCATTTGGGAATAAGTGTCTCAAAACACTCCGAATTCTAGTACCGAACATCCCGACAAACCACAATAGCAGAAATAAACTTAGAGGAAGCAGTTAATTAAGGATCGGGACGTAAATTTCAAAAATGACCGGCCGGGTCGTTATAGCCTGTCCTTGGGACCCTTGAACTCCCTCTAAACTTGGACACATAAGGGCCGGCCCTTCCACACTGCACAACTCAATTTCTGATTAACATCTTGGGTATATGCACTGCTTGGGGTTCCTGAAATCCCTTGGATCTATGAAACACCCTAGATGAGAGAAGGCTTGGAAATATGGATCTTGGAAGTGGCTCAATCTCATATTATTAGGTCTCAGGTCTGGATTAGGCTGCTGGTATTTAACTGAGGATTTCTGATGTATTTTAATTCTAGTTTATTTCTTTTGGGCTGTAATAACTTGTACAAACTCTGGGAACTTAGTAAAAAAGGGGATGGGATTTATTTTATGCATCAAGGGTAGAGATCCTGCATATAGGGGTTTGTGATAATTTTTGCAATTTCACACCTAGAAATCATGCATATAGGTTTTAACTTCTGCAAATACACCTAGAAATCATGCCTATAAGATACCTTTTAATTTCTGCAGTTTCACACCTAGAAATCATGCATATAGGTTAACTTTCTGCAAATACACCTAGAAATCATGCCTATAGGTTAACCTTTAACTTCTGCAAACTCACATCTAGAAATCATGCCTATAAGATTCACACATAATTTCTGCATCTCCGCGCATAGATATCCTGCCTATAGGTTAACTTCTAATAGTTCTGCAAATTCAAATAAAATACTGTCTAAAACTATTGCATTCTACATTTATAAACATCACTAGGCAAACAGTTTGTAGGTTTAATAATAAGAACTGCATATAGATACCGTGTTCCTAGGACCTTTTGTTAACGTCTAAAAAGTGTCCAAATCAGTAACGTATAGAAAGCATGCCTATAGGAAATCTCGAATCTGAATAGAGGTAATATTAACTGCTGAACTCGTAATGTCCTGATAAAATTGGTAATCCCTTTTTCAGTTAACATTTTTTTTCTAAAATCAGTATACATCCTTCTAACCAACAATTAGAGGATTAACAATCAGATCGGTTTTAGTTAACTGCGTTCGAGTAAACCTAATATAGACTTTTCGCCTAAAAAAATACGTTGAACCAGTCCGCTTTTCGCTTTATTTAATTAAGACCAAATCAGTATGTGTAAGACATGCTAAACTCTATGACTTTTGCTGGTTTATGAAGGCTTATTTGAGCCTTGATTGCTTGCCTGTTTCCCTCTATTTGCACGTATATGTTTTGGTTGACGCCTTAGCATTTTGTCCTTTGAAAACTTCTAAAAGCCCCAAATCTCTTTCCCTTCTAGGATTAGTAGTCCATTTGCCTTCGGGGCTGATAGGATTGGGGCGGATAATAGCATGCAATAATTAACGATACCATTCTGCGAGGACATGGAGATGATGATCACATGATAACACCACGCGTACAATTGGATACCGGTGTTGTATAAATGATCCATGTGATATATAAACCTAGGACCCCCTCCCTCTTTATTAGTTTGTTATTTTTAGAATTTTAAAAGCTGTCCAATTCTCAACTTCCACTTCTTCTACTTCTTTTAAGTTGCTTGCATCAATTATTTGACCCTTTTTTTTCCTCACACCTTTTCTATGATTATAAAACTACTTCCTTCCAGATTTCAACACTTTTAAATCCTTTTGTGCTTTTTATTTGCAATTATTACGTGAATGGTTGCATCGTATTTGCTATACTTATTTGTCTACTTGATGTTGCATTTAAAGTCACAATTGTAGCATGGCTGGGAACCATACTAGTGGATCTAGGGGGGTGCCTAATACCTTCTCCTCAAGATAATTTCTAGCCCTTACCCTAACTCTGGTTTTCATCTCAAATTCTTTTCTTAAAGTGTCCTAATACACTATAATCATTAGGTGGCGACTCTCCAAATCTAAAATCCAATTCCCAAATAGGAATAGAGTTGTCTTTCCTAAATGTCGTAAACCCGATTTTGCTTTAGAAAAAAGGGGGCGTCGACAACCAAGAGATGAGAATCTCGAGGCAGACGCTTTAGCTAACCTCGCATCTATAGCCGATGTGACAAGTGATACAAGCACCTCTTATTCATCTATTTCATTTAGCTCTTGATCCTGACAAAAATGAGGTAAATTTTAATAATTTAACTTGGGATTGGAGAAACGATATCGTTGCTTTTTAAAAGCACTGAACCATTCCTGATGACAAGAAAAAAGCTCATGTACTTCGAAAAAAGGCTGCTCACTACTACCTAAATCAAGGTAATTCATATTGAAAAATGTTCGGTGGCCCCTTATCTAGATGTCTCGGACCCTCTCAAACAAAATATATAATGAGAGAAATACACGAGGGGCATTGTGGAAATCATGCCGGAGGAAGATCACTGGTAAGAACCTTGATTGGGGCGGATTATTATTGGCCTAAAATAGAAGAAAAAGCAGAAAATTTCGTGGCCAAATGTGATAAATGTCAAAGGTACGGGAACAATATGCACAGACTTGTGGAGTTGTTACATCTAGTCATTACACCTTGGCCATTTATGAAGTGAGGAATGGATATCGTAGGTCCATTGCTAAAATCAAAAGGACAGGTAAAATTTCTGCTCGTACTTACTGATTATTTTACTAAATGGATAGAGGCAAGAGCCTTTAAATAGGTAAGAGAAAAGGAGGTCAGAGATTTCATCTGGCGGAATATCATATGTCGATTTGGTGCACCTAAGGAGATCGTATGTGACAAAGGACCTCAATTTATAGGGGCACAAATCATAGAACTTTTTTAAAGTTGGCAAATTAAAAGGATTACGTCCACACCTTATCGTCAAGTAGGTAAGGGGCAAGCAGAGTCAACAAACAAGGTTATTATTAATAATTTAAAGAAATGTTTGTGAGAATCAAAAGGCAATTGGCCAGAAGTGTTACCCGGTGTTTTATGGGCATAACGCACAACAACAAAAATAAATACGGGAGAAATACCATTTTCATTGGTTTATGGAGCAGAATCTTTAATTCCAGTTGAAATAGGAGAGCCACGTACAAGGTTCACACACGTAAATGAAGAGTCTAATAATGAAGAAATGCATGTGAATCTCAATCTACTTGAAGGAAGAAGGGAAGTTGTGTTGGTAAGAATGTCAGCACAAAAGTAAGTCATAGAATTGTATTACAACAAGAAAGATCGCCTCAGATTTTTTAAAATAGGGGACTTTGTGCTCAAAAAAGTTTTTCAATCCACAAAGGTAGGTAATACAGAAAAATAAGTCTAACATAGGAAGGACCCTATAGAATTTGTGGTATTGCTGGAAAATGAGCATATGAACTGGAAACAATGGATGGTAAAACACTACCTTCACATTGGAATGTTGTTCACTTGAAAAGATATTATTTCTGAAAATACCGGCGATCAGACAAAAACCTAACCAATACTAAATGACGAGTCACGCCCTGTAAGGCACACAAAATAAACTAAAATTCCTGGTGTAGGGTTACAATTATTTTGATAGAAATACAAACGAGTTAGCCAGTATTCATCTAAAATCGTACTCCGAGTTCCGTGTGTTTTTCCTTTTTAGGAAAAGGACCAAAAGAGGAAAAAAATCAAGTTCTCGAGGCTTCATACTTCAACACTCAAACACTTGGGGGTCTACATTATATACACGAGTATGTGTAAAGAAGGCAAAGAAGATTGAAGAAAAATAATGCCTGAAAAAAGTCAAGTACAGAGTAAAAGTCACGAAGTCACGAACCAAGGCTAAAAGAAAACCTTACTATAGTTAAAGTAAAGCTATGTACTAAAGCAGTTTATAAGGAAAAACCTTGCATTTGTTATTTTGAAATGAAACTGGTTGTAAGGACAAAACCTCATGTTTATTATTTTCTTAAAAATCTGTTACAAGAAAAACAATCACGAAAAAGTTATAGATGTAATTTAAACACATGTAAATTATTATTTAAAACTTGTCAAAGTTCAAAAATAAAAACTTGTCAAGTTAATTCAAAGAAACATGTGTGTTCTTATTTCTTTTATCGTATGCTAACACCATTATGAAGTTGAGACATCTTCTTCATTAAGTGTTGAAATATAAAAGGACCCTCTTTTATAAAACTAATATTTAAAACTATTTAGTCATAAGTTAACAGAAGCATTTTTTAAGAGCAAAAATGCAAGCTATTTTATAAGTCCTTAAAAATAAAGACAAGAATAGAATAAACAGAAGTCTAAGATAATAACATCAAAAGCTTCTTAAATACTTAAGGTTAAGTGTGAACTTAATCAAAAAACTGTGAAATTATTTATACAGAATTGCCCCACATAAGACTTGGGGACTTGCGTTCTAAAAATAAACCCTTAGATGAAGCCAAGGGTTTCTAACACGATTTTCCAAAGAGGTACCTGCAGCAAAAACAAGGAACTCAAGATAAATTTTCTAAGAAGATGTGGGAACTGAAGAAGAAGCATCAACAACAACGGCTAGGAGCTTCAACGGTGACAATATGCTCGACTTGAGTAAGGTCTTTAACAGAGGTAGTTTCAACTTGGCTTGTAGCAGTGGGCTTGATTGGGCTTGAAGAAGATGCGATACCCACATGAACCTCAACCCTGGGAGCTTCAATCACAGGTGAAGGGAAGTCCTGCGGTTGTTGAGCTTGTTCTATGGTTTCATTGACCTTAGCTAATTCAGCCTCCAGGTCAAAACTTTTTTTGCCCAACTTCAAGTAAGGTATCACGACGGGAATTCAGAAAATGCCAACTCACCTCAACATCAAATTTTTCTTCAAGGATCTCATAATCCTTTTCCTAAGCAGCAACCTCACTTTTGAGCTCTTCATTCTCAGCCAAGGCAGAATTACAAGAAGTTTGAAGGGAAGCATGTGAGCTCTCTAAAGCATGTACCTTATCAATAGAAACTCGAAGTTCCTCTTTTTCCTGGGTTAGGTTTTGCACAAATTCCCTAGCATAAACCTCCTTTTGAGCTAACAGAGCCTTTAATGCCATATTCTTTTCGCTAGCCCTGGATAGTTGTTTTGAAAATGAGGATTCAAGGCATTCTTTTTCCTTCTCAACTTGGCTCGAGGAAGCCTTGATAACCGCCAGATTCGAAGTTAATGCTCGTTGTGAGCACGTGATTTTTGCCTTACCCGAGAAGTACTCCCAGAAAATTCAAAATAAAATAGTTTCGTGTTGGGCATGATTTTTGTGATTTCGGTGTTGTTTTTATCTTACATTTTGCATTTTTGTGTGTGCGTGTTTATTTATTTGAATTAGTAAAATACAAAAATATATACATTATGTGTTGCATTTTTTTAGCATGTTTAATATCAAAATTATACGGTTTCCATTTAAGTGATATGTAATTATGTGGGATAATTGTGGTAAAAATTAGTTGTGTTATAGTTTTGTATATATATATATATATATATATATATATATATATATATATATAATACATCATGGAATGTAGTATGAAGAGCAGACTTGGGCCATAATTTAGTCCAAAAAAACCTGGCCCAAACCCCTCACCCGTCCAGCCCACACGTCCCAGCCCATCCAGCCTCACCCCCTTTTTTAATGTTTTAATCTTAGCCGTAGATGCACCTTGATCCAACGGTAGAGATCAATTCATCCTCACCCGCTCCAGGTAACCCGATCCAGGTCCGGGCCGACCCAGTCCCGCATAAACACAAACGATGTCGTTTGGTTAAGTGAGAGGATCCAGGCCGTTGATCTCATTTGATCAAACGGCCAGGATTAAATACCATCATCACCATATATACTTAATTCCCTACCCCGCCCCCTTCCAGACCCCCTACCCTCGACCATCTCTAACCTTCAGAGATGGCTTCACAGCCTCCGCCCCTCTCCGCCGCCCTCCGCCTACCGGAAATCGCCTCACGGCGGTTCCGGTAGGCCAAACCACTCCAAATTAACATCGTAGACTCTCCAAAGCCCCCTCTACACGGATCCAACAGTCGCTAGGCTCGAATCTTGTTTGAGCGTCTCGAATATTCATTCAAAGGTCGCCGGAATCTGACGGTCATCCCAAACCGCCCCAAAATCACACTATAGGCTCCCATGACCTCCCTCATACCCCCACCAGTGTTGGTTTTGCTCGAATTGAACCCAAAGCCCCAAGCCCCAAATCCGAGCCTATGAACCCTAGATTTCAAATTAGAATCTCCGGTTGAATTCGGGGGAAATTGAAGCCTAATAGAATTTAATTGGGATGTTCTCGCTGGAGAACATCTCAATTAAAGTCCTTTAGACTTCACATCCAAGGCCAAGCTCAAAACAGTCCGGGCTTTGCTTCGATTTCGATTGCGTTCGAGGTAATCTCCCTTTTTCCTATCTATTTTTAATTAGGTATGTGTTGCTTGTGTGTTCTTTGTTAGTTCAATTGGTTTAATTTTCTTCTTGGCCGTCCATAGTTGTCATTTCTTCTCCAAGACCTCTTTGTTTGGTCAATTGTTTTCTGTATCGCTTATTTGAATGTGTTAGTTATAGGATACGAACTCGCGTCGATTAGCGTCGTCGAATAGTTAACTTCGCATATGTCCGGCATTCGCCGAGATTTCAGAATCATTGTTTAGCCAACTAATCTGTTATCATTGCTATGTGTTGTAGTTGATTAGATGTCATCTTCTAATTACATAGGTTGAGTTATTTGAATTACCATACAGTAATTAGCATCCCTGGATTGAATGGGACTGTTTGATTGGTCTGAAACCGAAATCATGATTCAAATTAGCTGACTAGGAAATCATGGGTTAACATTTAGAGTATTTAGTGTCCTGCACAGGAGGCTAGTCAGTGGAATCCACTGTCACAGCAGAGCAGCCCACCAGTGCCCTGCACTTATCAATTTTTAATTATGAAAACCCCATACTTAGACATGGTTTAGTGGGTCGGACAGAAGGAGGATGGGCAAGGGTCTGTCCTGCAGAATCTGGGTGTTCCTAGGTGTTGTTTTGGTTATAAATAGATAGGCATTGATACCTGAGAGAAGAGGACATAGACAGACACACATACAAAGATATAAATAGAGAGAGCTGGGAGTTAAGATCCAGGGGGGAGGACACAAAATAGAGATTTGGAGGGCTTGTGAGTAAGGAAAACAGTGAGAATAGAGGGGATACAGTTTAGAGGCAAGAGAGATTCTGAAAACAGGGGCTGGTCTGAAAGAAGACAGTGAGAGAGAGAGATAGAAAAACTGGAAAGAGAGAAAAGTAATACATTTTCTGAGATAAAAGAGGGAGGAAACATTCTGCTTCTCGGGCTCACTGTTTCAGTCAATCCTTAAGTCTTTGGAGTGAGAATTTGATACGACATTAGTTTGTTGAAGTCCTTGAAGCAATTGTCAGGTGTTCTGGAAGTTAAAATAGGGCTGTTGGGACCTTTTTGGTGTTACTCTTAAACCCCTGGACACTGTGTTATTAAGCTTGGACTGGGGTCTTGCATTGGTTTATTGCATCTTCTTTGCTTCTGTTGCTTGTGGTTGCTGTGTTGTCGAGGTTGTTATTGTGGTTAGCTGTTGTGTTGTCGAGGTTGTTACTGTGGTGTTTGTTTGCTGCTTCTTTATTGATTGATCCTGCTCCTGCTGTTGTTTTGTGTTGTTGGTTGGTGCTTGTTGTTGCTGCTGTTGGTATTGTTGTTATCGTTGTATCTTCTGTTGCTGCAACTGATCTTCACCCATTGTGACTTCCAGGTATTCCTTTGTTCGATTAGAAGCTGTAATGGTGATTTGGTTGAATGAAAGTGAAGCCTCAGTTAAATTTCAATGCTATTGTATGCTGTATAGACCAACACTGTTATCAGTATTAGTATTATTCTAGAGTTGAGATTTAATTGTATTGTAGAATGTAATAGTGGAAAAACCAACACAAAAACATTTGTAATGGCCAGTAATGTAGTAATAGTATATCACTTAGCTTAGTTAGGTAAAAACTTTAAAGACATAACCTATCATGTCACAGTTTTAAAACCGTTAATTGATCTTCACAGTAGTTTTCGTAGACTAAGATCGCATAGCTATCCACGTGGCCACGAATCAGTTATAGTTGAGTAGGATTTTTGTCACATGGTAGGAATTGGTGCGTTATTACTCAACTGAACGACGTAATTAGATTAAAGGAATCGGGGGTACATTTCATGTGACCCGACTCCAATTTTGAACAAGATTAAATAAAGCGTGTCAAGAACCGCAGGCGCATTTCATGTAGTGTGGCTCGTAACATGTTTTAAACAATTTGGAATCAACTCCTAAATAAATATAGCGGGATGTAGTTCGCTTTAAATTTGAATTAGAAGTGCGCCTCGCTTAACAGTTATACAAATCGCAGGGCCCTCATAAGTGTATATATAAAGTACTTAGATTTCGAGATGTGCCGTTTCTTAGCAAATATCATGGCCTTCTCAAAAGTGTAAATAAGTAATCGCTCTAGGCGCATATTTTAATAATTTTTCTTCTCAAGTACGGGTGTGCATTTCATGCGACCCAAATCCAAATCCCAAAATGTTGAATAAGAATGTGTCGAGAATCCGGGTGCATTTCATGTGACGTGGTTCGAAACATATTTTTAAGCGACATTCTCTTTCGTAAATCATAATAATAATAAAAGCGGTAAAGGGATACTAATTTGCACTAAGTACATAACTACAAAGAATTAGATAAATAAGCCGAACACGACAGTTGAGCGACCGTGCTAGAACCACGGAATTCGGGAATGCCTAATACCTTCTCCCGGGTTAATAGAATTCCTTATCCGGATTTCTAGTTCGCGGACTGTTAAACAGAGTCATTCTTTTCCTCGATTAGGGATTTAACCGGTGACTTGGGACACCATAAATCTCCCAAGTGGCGACTCTGAAATAATTAAATAAATCCCGTCTCGATTGTAAATTGGAAAAACTCCCTTGTGCTTCTCCCTCCGGGGTAGGGGCGCGCCAAAAGGAGGTGTGACAGCTCTGGCGACTCTGCTGGGGACACAGACCCGGAACCACTGGTTCGGGGTTTAAGAATTCGAGCTTTGAATAATTATTTTATTTGGCTTATTTATTACCTGATTTTACTATATGTTTGTATTTAGTGTGCTAAATGTTGCTTTTTACCGCTTTGATATTTTGTGAATTGTATATAAATTGTGCCGAAACCAATCTCCTCTCTGAGTCTTCTAAATCATGAAGAAGGGTGCACTTCGTGTGACTTCTTTTCTGTATAGTGTCTAATTCCCACTTTAGAACGAGGTTTGGATAAGTTGCGAAACCGGTGAAGCTTCTGTATTCCCGGGTTGCTGCCTCCTCCTCGGCTCGAGTTGTCCGCTCGGGTAGGCCAGGTCTAGAACAATAAACCCAGGTTTTTAAACCTAGAATAACAAAGCTTCATGCCGGATCCCTAGTAGGAACGTTTATTTGCATCATGTTGCATTTGACTTAGGGGACTCAACACAGGGGTTGGGTCCGTCTAGGACAGGTGACCTGAAATGAAAAGACCATCCTGCTGCATCCTGTTTGTTTTACGCATATATTTGCTTCAGATTTGCAGGCTAACCATTTTTTTTATATTGAGAAAAATGAAAAAAATAGTTTGTTTTTTTTTTAATTAAAAAGAAAAAAAAATGTTTGTTATAAAAAAAAATGTGTGATTAAAATAAAATAAAAAAATAGTTTCAAAATAGTTTGTTTTTTTACTTAAAAAGAAAAAAAAACGTTTGTTGTAAAATAAAAAAATATGTGATTTCAAAATAGTTTGTTTTTTTTACTTAAATTAAAAAAAAAGAAAAAATTTTGTTTTAAACTTAAAAAAAAATGTGTGAAAAAATAATAAATAGTTTGTTTCCTTTACAGATGTAGTTTGTTTGACCGAACTACGCAGGTTTGATTCTCGCCATTAGGTGGGATACGTAGGCAACCCTCATCGGGTCCAACCACCCCTTTAAAAAATCAAAAAAATGTGTGTTTAATTTTGTCAATAAAATCAAAGTGATGCCGTTTTTGCAAATAGCCGAATGTTCCGAAAGGACGCCGGAAGGCTGTTTTTGCAAAAATAGCCACTTTGAATCTTTTTTAATAATTTGCGGGCACAACCTTGAAATATTCCTTGTGGAAATGTTGCAAGGCCATAGTCGCAAAATCAAGTCGGGGTTCACACCCTTTTTGCAAAAATAACCAAAAAATGTCAATTGTTTTTATTTTGTTATAAATAAGTCGGGTGATGCTATTCTTGCTTAAACTAAGCCGAATGTCCCTCAAAAGGACGCCGGAAGGATATTTTTGCAAGGGTAGCCACTTTGAGTCGTTTGTAAATAATTTTGGACACAGCCTTGAAATATTCCCTCGCGGAAATGTCGAAAGGCCGTATCCGCAAAATTAAGTTTGAGTCATTGCTCAACTTTTCAAAAATATTCACTTTATCAAATAAGCCATTACATGGCCCGTGTTTGCATAAATAGCCACATTTGGCATTTTAACTTCCTCGGTCTTGTGTTGGCCTGTGTCGGTGCTGAACGATGCCCCATAGGTCCCAGGATGAGGAATTTTTGAATTTATAAAATTTTGCAAAAAGAGCCACTTTGTCTAAATAAGCCATTATATGGCCAATTTATGAAAAATATTCTTGTGTTGGTTTATGGTGATGCCGAACGATGCCCCATGAGTCACGGGATAAAAATAAATAAAAAATTAAAAAAAAAAAAAAAATTAAGTTTATCTTTCTTAAATAAATTTTGCAAAAATAGTCATTTTGTCAATAAGCCATTATGTGGCCAATTTTGTAGAAATAGTCATAATTGACACCAAAAATTTTTTTTTTTCTTGTAGAAATTTCCTACACAATTTTGTAGTTGGGGTCGGTTTCTATAATTTTCCTTCAAAAAAACAAAGAAAAAAGAAGAAAAAATCAAAAAAAAAAAAAATCAAATAAACATTTCTTTATTTCTTGCATTAATTTGCAAGAACTACGCTCGGTCCGATTCATGCGGGGTCATGATACGTAGGCAATCCACATAGGATTCGACCATTTCCATAACCAAAAAAAAAAAAAAAAAGAAGAATGATCAATAAGCGGGATACCTTAATGCTGACATGCTGGCTTTGTTTTGTTGTGTCCATTTCCAGAAAGGTGGTTGGTTGTGGTTCTGAAATAACTCTTCCCCGTAAGACGAAGTCAGAGGACAATGGCAGATAATCTCGAGACTGAGTGGGTTGGTACAGGTACCCGACAACAGCTGGTTGAACGGAACCACGGGTTAGTAGAGGAGGTCGAGATATTGAGACAACACGTGGCTGATATGTATCGGGCGTGGATGGATGGAAAAGCACCACCTCCGCCACCACCTAGCTTCCTGGACTCTGTCCTTACCCGTACCATGAACCCGATGCCGGATGATCTCCCGCACTCTCCATATATACCCGCCTATCACAACTTCTCCAGCCATTCGAGTAACTCAATTACTCGTCCCCCAACTATGTTTTCACAACGCTACTCCCGTCCTCAACACCACTATTCTCCCCGGGACAACCAAAATCGTACTTCACCTCCCAGGTACCCAGCTCCACAAAAGGCTTACCAACCCCCACGAACATACCGGAAACCCCCCGGGTCAGGTTTCAGGCCAAATAAGGCGTTTAGGGAGGAAAGGTTGTTGAAGCGAGAAAAGGCGCTCACCCCTATCGGAGAGTCCTATGCAAGTCTGTTTGAAAAGTTAAAACATGTCGGCTTGATTACGCCGCTCCCCGAATACACTCCCGATCCACGTGCAAGAAGCTTCGATCCTACTGCACGATGTGCATACCATTCCAATGTCAGAGGGCACGATATTGAGAGTTGCCGTACCTTGAAAAAGGAAATAGAAAGAATGATTCAAAAAGGGTGGTTGATTGTGGTCAATGATGATGACATGGGGCACACAAATCCTCTGGGGGTGTATTGACTGGAGCTAAAAATGTTGAAGCAGATGGCAGCCTTGGCAATATTGATGCAGAACTTAGTGGCTAAAATGTTGTGCTTGGTAATTGGGAAGATACTCCATCTTTTGGTCAGCTAGATGGAGCTTTGGTGGTTCGTTTTTGTCGTCATTTTGTTGTCCGAGTTATTTTCAGGGTTTTCTTGTGGTCAAACCCTTTTGTCCTAGCAGTTTGCTTTGGTCTTGCCCAGTTTTGTTTCAGGGCTGTACTCTAGTTTGTTTTGCTTGTTTTGTCATCGAACCATTTCGCATTAGTTTAATGAAGCTTTCGGTCTTTTGTTACTTCCGGTCATTTTATTTAGTTCTTTTACCCTTTAGATTTGTCTTGTGCTCAAACGCCGAATCTAGTGACACGACATGCGCACACATAATTATGGCTTAATTCTAAAAGTTAATCATTAAGCAATTGGAAGATGATCGGGTCATCTAAAGGAAACAAAAACAACTTGAGACTATTTGGATCCCGAGTCATCCGAAACCGGGGCAAGTAAAAAGAAACAGTCAAAGGCAAGCTGGCCAAAATTGACATGGGGTCGTTCATAATGAGAGTGTTGCCCAACGGTGCTTTAAAGATATGATGAATATTAATTGTGTTGTTTACGCTTGGCATGTTTTGAAGATTGGAATGACGAAGGCATTTTGTTCTGCTATCCAAACACTTTATCCATCGTCAACCCTTTGAGCCTGAATTTAAATTCTTTCATACCCCTCCTTCGGAATTAGTTGCGGAGACTAGAAACACAAGTTTGAAAGGCAAAGGAAGAAAGGGATAAAGAAAAAATAAAGAAAAAGAAAACAACAAAAAGAGATAAAGAAAAGAAAAGAAAAATGTATGAAAAAAGAAATTTGGAAAAGAGGAATTGGGAACTATGTTTGACCTGATTCCTCAAAGAGGATACGTAGGCGCTTCACAGCTCGGTCATAGTGTAAATAAAGAAATAAAAATCCCCAAGTAAAAAGCTGGGGCAAAGAAAAATTGTGTTTATTGTAAATAAATTTAGGTCCGAAGGTTGTAAATTTTGAACCCAAAATTGATTTTGTTTTGAGCCTTCAATACCCTTTCTTTCTAGTCCTATCCAAATCCCACATTACGGTCCAAAGAAAGACCTTCCGATCAGTCTTCAAAAGATGCCGCGTCAGGCGAGGGATAGAGTCCTATCATAATATAACACGCTGATTCTCAGCAGAAAAGACTCTGATTCTCAGCAGAAAGGAAATACGAGAGAGTCTTGGCAGTGACACCCCAATCCCCAGCTAAAAGTGATACAAATGAGAGAATCTTACCGGTGAAAACCTTCACGGGCACCATAAGACGACGAAAGCTGAGAGAAAATCAAAATGAGAGAGGCTTGAAAGTGAAAACCCTTCGGGCACTACAGGTCGAATAAAGGTGATAATCAGATGGAAATCACGAGACAGAAATCGTGAAAGACGAAGGATAGACCATATGTGCATGTCATGACCAATGGAGTTGGTATTCGCGTTTGATAAGTTTTGTAGATATTTCTTGCTAGAGAGTCATTTTCTTTTTCCTTTGTCTTCTATTTTGTTTCTTTTTATCTTTCTCATTTTTATCAAAAATTCCCCATCAAGGTCTGTCTAGTCAGAACAAGTGAGAAATGACTTCAAAACTTGCCACCAACTTTCCAATTATTATACAAAGCAAGGAAATGCCATTGACGGCAGAGAAGTAGGGTGCGAAGAAGATTATTAAACTGGGGCAGAAAATTTTCTTTTCAGTTTGAAAATTTTCTGGAAGTCAATACCCACTTGGGGAAGAAGGAAAGTCCTAAGGAAAATGGTCTTCGAACTAGTGTCATCCTCAACAACCTTCAAGAAGAGTGAAACACCAATTTTGAGGAAATAAAAATCTACCGGCAGTGTTATCTTCAACAAGTTCCGAGGTGGTCGGACAACACAGAGTGGTAAAGGAAGAAAGGAAATCTCATCTTCAACAAAATAACCCCCAGCAAGTTGAGAAACACAGAACGGGGAAGGGATAAATGGAAAAACCCATCCCCAGCAGGAAAATATCATCAAATAATAACATCCCCAGCAAGTTTTGATAATGAAACGCAGAGCAGGGAAAGAGGAGGAGAACCATCCCCAGCAGGAGCACCACAACCAACCACCACATTTTAAAACTAACCAATTTTTCTTTGATTTGAAACGGGAAAAATAGGGGTTGTTGGCAGAAAAACATGCCACGGAGAAGATTCTCAAACTGGGGCAGAAAATATTCTCCCGTTGCAAAAATTTTCTCGAAACCAAATACCCGGTTGGGGAAGGAAGCCAGATAACGCAAGGAAATGATCTTCGAACTCAATTATCCCCAGCAGCTTTGAAAGAAAGAAAACTACAAGCTGTGATAGAGGAAATTATACCCCCAGCAGACAGGACAAAATGAGGAAGCTTGCGTTCAGAAAGGCAAGAAGCCGGTATCATCCCCAGCAGTTCTCGAAGAAATGAAACACTGATTTCGAGATTTCCCCGGCAGCATTATATCCTAAAAGTTTTTCAAGGGAGCAAAGCGCAAATCTCGAAGGAGGTTTGGAAAGAGGAAAGAGGAAAAAGGAAAAGGGATCCCCCGACAGGACAATCCTCAGCTTATAACATTTCAATCCCCAGCGATCCCGGGAGAGAATAAAAGGTCTTGAAGGAAGTAGAAAAGAAGGAAATAGAGAAGATTTTCCCAGCAGTGTTATCCCCAGCAGGTAAGTAAACAATTCCAAAGATATCCCCAGCAGTCAATGCAAAAATAACACTACCTAGGAGGAAAGTAATTCCGAAACAAGGTAATTCAGAAGAAAGGATGGGATGGAGTTAGTGAGTTGATGTTGAAGTCAGGGAGCCCGCATGAAGAATGGAGTGGCGAGTTAGTTTTGAAGTTATAGTTGAAGTCGGGGAGCCCGCCTGAAGAATGGAGTGGCGAGTTAGTTTTGAAGTTATAGTTGAAGCTAGGGAGACCGCCTAAAGAATGGATTGGCGATTTATTTTGAAGTGCAGTTGAAGTCAGGGAGCCCGCCTGAAGAATGGAGTGGCGATTTATTTTGAAGTGGTAGTTGAAGCTCGCTGAAATGTCCTCCAGAACTGAGAAGTGAACTGGGTACCTCTGTCTGATATGATAGAAATGGGAACTCCATGCAATCTCACAATCTCGCGGATGAATATCTCTGCCAACCGCTCCGAGGAATATGTAGTACACATTGGAATGAAGTGAGCTGACTTGGTCAGCCTATCTACAACCACCCAAACTGAATCAAACTTCCTCACTGTTTGAGGGAGCCCAATAACAAAGTCCATATGGCGATTTATTTTCAAAAGATGTTGTTGAAGTCGGGAGCCCGGCCTGAAGAGAGGAAAGGCGATTTTTTCAAAAGATGTTGTTGAGGTCAGGAGCCCGCCTGAAGAGAGGAATGGCGTTTATTTTTAAAAGATGTTGAAGTCCGGAGCCCGCCTGAAGAGAGGAATGGCGTTTAATTTTCAGAGTTGATTGAAGTCGGGAGCCCGCTTGAAGAGAGGAATGGCGATTTATTTTTCAAAAGATGTTGTTGAAGTCGGGAGCCCGCCCGAAGAGAGGAATGGCGATTTATTTTCAAAAGATGTTGTTGAAGTCGGGAGCCCGCCCGAAGAGAGGAATGGCGATTTATTTTTCAAAAGATGTTGTTGAAGTCGGGAGCCCGCTTGAAGAGAGGAATGGCGATTTATTTTCAAAAGATGTTGTTGAAGTCGGGAGCCCGCCTGAAGAGAGGAATGGCGATTTATTTTCAAAAGATGTTGTTGAAGTCAGGAGCCCGCCTTGAAGAGAGGAATGGCGATTTATTTTCAAAAGATGTTGTTGAAGTCAGGAGCCCGCCCGAAGAGAGGAATGGCGATTTATTTTTTCAAAAGATGTTGTTGAAGTCAGGAGCCCGCTTGAAGAGAGGAATGGCGATTTATTTTCAAAAGATGTTGTTGAGGTCGGGAGCCCGCCTGAAGAGAGGAATGGCATTTAATTTTCGGAGTTGATGATTGAAGAGCCCCCCTGAAGAGAGGAATGGCGATTTATTTTTTCAAAAGATGTTGTTGAAGTCGGGAGCCCGCCCGAAGAGAGGAATGGCGATTTATTTTTTCAAAAGATGTTGTTGAAGTCAGGAGCCCGCCTGAAGAGAGGAATGGCGTTTAATTTTCAGAATCGATGATTGAAGTTAGGAGCCCGCCTGGAGAGAGGAATGGCGCTTAATTTTCAGAGTTGATGATTGAAGTCAGGAGCCCGCCTGAAGAGAGGAATGGCGATTTATTTTTTCAAAAGATGTTATTGAGGTCAGGAGCCCGCCTGAAGAGAGGAATGGCGTTTAATTTTCAGAGTTGTTGTTGAAGTCAGGAGCCCGCCTGAAGGATGGAGTGGCAATTTACTTTCAAAGTTGTTTGAGGGAAGCAGTAGAGTATAACAGAAATCCCCAGCATGAATTCAAGTTCAAAATCAGAAGGAAGGCAACAAGGATCAGAAAGATAGATTCAGACTTCGAAGAAGAATAGTTCGGGGATCACAAAGGAGGAACCAATGGTCGGAGTTCGGCAATCAAGATATGCCGAAATAACAATTGTGAGAAGAGAAGGAGCATCAGAAGGAACATCAAGTCCGACAGAATAGCAAGGAACATGGGAGAGTCAAGATGAAGAGATAGATAAGATTTCACGATGCTGTAACTTAGTCTAGCTTCTTATTTTTCGTTTAGCACGGTGTGATAAGGGGATCTGTTAAGCAGTGGCAACAGCAGTAACAGCAATAACAGCAAGGTCACAGCAATCACGGTAGTCCCAGCTACCAAAACTTCCCGAACTACATTGACCTGATTCCCTTTTAGCCAGGGATATGTAGGAGACCTTTGAAGCAAGGTTCGGTCAAAGCTTTTCCAAAAAATGCTTCACACGGAGTGCTCGAACAGGCAAAAATCGCTCATATCCGCTCACTTATCTTTGCACGAAAACTCTTCATGTTTACGCGCAAAGAGGGGCAGCTGTGAGCACGTGATTTTTGCCTTACCCGAGAAGTACTCCCAGAAAATTCAAAATAAAATAGTTTCGTGTTGGGCATGATTTTTGTGATTTCGGTGTTGTTTTTATCTTACATTTTGCATTTTTGTGTGTGCGTGTTTATTTATTTGAATTAGTAAAATACAAAAATATATACATTATGTGTTGCATTTTTTTAGCATGTTTAATATCAAAATTATACGGTTTCCATTTAAGTGATATGTAATTATGTGGGATAATTGTGGTAAAAATTAGTTGTGTTATAGTTTTGTATATATATATATATATATATATATATATATATATATATATATATATATATATATATATATATAATACATCATGGAATGTAGTATGAAGAGCAGACTTGGGCCATAATTTAGTCCAAAAAAACCTGGCCCAAACCCCTCACCCGTCCAGCCCACACGTCCCAGCCCATCCAGCCTCACCCCCTTTTTTAATGTTTTAATCTTAGCCGTAGATGCACCTTGATCCAACGGTAGAGATCAATTCATCCTCACCCGCTCCAGGTAACCCGATCCAGGTCCGGGCCGACCCAGTCCCGCATAAACACAAACGATGTCGTTTGGTTAAGTGAGAGGATCCAGGCCGTTGATCTCATTTGATCAAACGGCCAGGATTAAATACCATCATCACCATATATACTTAATTCCCTACCCCGCCCCCTTCCAGACCCCCTACCCTCGACCATCTCTAACCTTCAGAGATGGCTTCACAGCCTCCGCCCCTCTCCGCCGCCCTCCGCCTACCGGAAATCGCCTCACGGCGGTTCCGGTAGGCCAAACCACTCCAAATTAACACCGTAGACTCTCCAAAGCCCCCTCTACACGGATACAATAGTCGCTAGGCTCGAATCTTGTTTGAGCGTCTCGAATATTCATTCAAAGGTCGCCGGAATCTGACGGTCATCCCAAACCGCCCCAAAATCACACTATAGGCTCCCATGACCTCCCTCATACCCCCACCAGTGTTGGTTTTGCTCGAATCGAACCCAAAGCCCCAAGCCCCAAATCCGAGCCTATGAACCCTAGATTTCAAATTAGAATCTCCGGTTGAATTCGGGGGAAATTGAAGCCTAATAGAATTTAATTGGGATGTTCTCGCTGGAGAACATCTCAATTAAAGTCCTTTAGACTTCACATCCAAGGCCAAGCTCAAAACAGTCCGGGCTTTGCTTCGATTTCGATTGCGTTCGAGGTAATCTCCCTTTTTCCTATCTATTTTTAATTAGGTATGTGTTGCTTGTGTGTTCTTTGTTAGTTCAATTGGTTTAATTTTCTTCTTGGCCGTCCATAGTTGTCATTTCTTCTCCAAGACCTCTTTGTTTGGTCAATTGTTTTCTGTATCGCTTATTTGAATGTGTTAGTTATAGGATACGAACTCGCGTCGATTAGCGTCGTCGAATAGTTAACTTCGCATATGTCCGGCATTCGCTGAGATTTCAGAATCATTGTTTAGCCAACTAATCTGTTATCATTGCTATGTGTTGTAGTTGATTAGATGTCATCTTCTAATTACATAGGTTGAGTTATTTGAATTACCATACAGTAATTAGCATCCCTGGGTTGAATGGGACTGTTTGATTGGTCTGAAACTGAAATCATGATTCAAATTAGCTGACTAGGAAATCATGGGTTAACATTTAGAGTATTTAGTGTCCTGCACAGGAGGCTAGTCAGTGGAATCCACTGTCACAGCAGAGCAGCCCACCAGTGCCCTGCACTTATCAATTTTTAATTATGAAAACCCCATACTTAGACATGGTTTAGTGGGTCGGACAGAAGGAGGATGGGCAAGGGTCTGTCCTGCAGAATCTGGGTGTTCCTAGGTGTTGTTTTGGTTATAAATAGATAGGCATTGATACCTGAGAGAGGAGGACATAGACAGACACACATACAAAGATATAAATAGAGAGAGCTGGGAGTTAAGATCCAGGGGGGAGGACACAAAATAGAGATTTGGAGGGCTTGTGAGTAAGGAAAACAGTGAGAATAGAGGGGATACAGTTTAGAGGCAAGAGAGATTCTGAAAACAGGGGCTGGTCTGAAAGAAGACAGTGAGAGAGAGAGATAGAAAAACTGGAAAGAGAGAAAAGTAATACATTTTCTGAGATAAAAGAGGGAGGAAACATTCTGCTTCTCGGGCTCACTGTTTCAGTCAATCCTTAAGTCTTTGGAGTGAGAATTTGATACGACATTAGTTTGTTGAAGTCCTTGAAGCAATTGTCAGGTGTTCTGGAAGTTAAAATAGGGCTGTTGGGACCTTTTTGGTGTTACTCTTAAACCCCTGGACACTGTGTTATTAAGCTTGGACTGGGGTCTTGCATTGGTTTATTGCATCTTCTTTGCTTCTGTTGCTTGTGGTTGCTGTGTTGTCGAGGTTGTTATTGTGGTTAGCTGCTGTGTTGTCGAGGTTGTTACTGTGGTGTTTGTTTGTTGCTGCTGGCTTCTGTTGTTTGCTGCTTCTTTATTGATTGGTCCTGCTCCTGCTGTTGTTTTGTGTTGTTGGTTGGTGCTTGTTGTTGCTGCTGTTGGTATTGTTGTTATCGTTGTATCTTCTGCTGCTGCAACTGATCTTCACCCATTGTGACTTCCAGGTATTCCTTGTTCGATTAGAAGCTGTAATGGTGATTTGGTTGAATGAAAGTGAAGCCTCATTTAAATTTCAATGCTATTGTATGCTGTATAGACCAACACTGTTATCAGTATTAGTATTATTCTAGAGTTGAGATTTAATTGTATTGTAGAATGTAATAGTGGAAAAACCAACACAAAAACATTTGTAATGGCCAGTAATGTAGTAATAGTATATCACTTAGCTTAGTTAGGTAAAAACTTTAAAGACATAACCTATCATGTCACAGTTTTAAAACCGTTAATTGATCTTCACAGTAGTTTTCGTAGACTAAGATCGCATAGCTATCCACGTGGCCACGAATCAGTTATAGTTGAGTAGGATTTTTGTCACATGGTAGGAATTGGTGCGTTATTACTCAACTGAACGACGTAATTAGATTAAAGGAATCGGGGGTACATTTCATGTGACCCGACTCCAATTTTGAACAAGATTAAATAAAGCGTGTCAAGAACCACAGGCGCATTTCATGTAGTGTGGCTCGTAACATGTTTTAAACAATTTGGAATCAACTCCTAAATAAATATAGCGGGATGTAGTTCGCTTTAAATTTGAATTAGAAGTGCGCCTCGCTTAACAGTTATACAAATCGCAGGGCCCTCATAAGTGTATATATAAAGTACTTAGATTTCGAGATGTGCCGTTTCTTAGCAAATATCATGGCCTTCTCAAAAGTGTAAATAAGTAATCGCTCTAGGCGCATATTTTAATAATTTTTCTTCTCAAGTACGGGTGTGCATTTCATGCGACCCAAATCCAAATCCCAAAATGTTGAATAAGAATGTGTCGAGAATCCGGGTGCATTTCATGTGACGTGGTTCGAAACATATTTTTAGGCGACATTCTCTTTCGTAAATCATAATAATAATAATAAAAGCGGTAAAGGGATACTAATTTGCACTAAGTACATAACTACAAAGAATTAGATAAATAAGCCGAACACGACAGTTGAGCGACCGTGCTAGAACCACGGAATTCGGGAATGCCTAATACCTTCTCCCGGGTTAATAGAATTCCTTATCCGGATTTCTAGTTCGCGGACTGTTAAACAGAGTCATTCTTTTCCTCGATTAGGGATTTAACCGGTGACTTGGGACACCATAAATCTCCCAAGTGGCGACTCTGAAATAATTAAATAAATCCCGTCTCGATTGTCCTTTAATTGGAAAAACTCTTTTGCACCCTTGCGGGTGCGTAAAAAAGAGGTGTGACACTCGTACTTGTTGTTCTAAGGTAATTCTTATCTCTTGTAAATCCTCCATGTCGATTTGAGAGCTGTCAAACTATTCCTTCCAGTTGTTTGCCTCCAAATGGGAATCACGGGCAACCTTCTCTACATCATGAGTAGCCTTCTCCAAATCATGTCCTACCTTGTCCAAGAGGGAGATTTTGCTCATCAGCTTAGTGCCAATAAGATTGGCCTACGTAAATAAAAAAAGAGAAGTAAGAATCCCAAAGTCGAAAGTTTTTACAGAATAGAGAAAAATAGGAAAGAAAAATACCTTTAAAGTGGCATGCACTATGTCCTTCATGAGAGTCAGGTTGCTATGGCTTTTAAGCTTTGCTTTCTTGATGTGGCCAATCAAAGGCTCGAGCCAACTATCAGCTTGACCGGACTTTCTCAAGAGGTTGTTGTTAGCAGGAACCTCAATGGTTACGGTCCTCATAGCAGTACTCCTACTTGAAGATCCCACCTCCGTATGGTGAATGATAGGTGGAGGAATTTCCAAAGGAGGAGCGGTGGAAGGAGTAAAAATAGTGGAAGAAGGAATAAAAATAACAATTGATGATGGTAAAGAAGCAATCACAGGTAAAGGAGATGAAAAGGAAGATAAGGGAAGCTCGTCTAGAATTCCACTACCAAAACCACTAACAAAAAGTTGATCGATAGAATCATGAGTGTCGTGAGGAGAGATGTCATCATCAGGAATGATAACTTGAGTAACAACATGCTCGAAAAGAGACAGATGAAGGGAGACTTCAGCCTCGTCATCAGAGACGATACGTTTCCTGGCTCGTGATCTCATTACTAGGGAGCCCTCGTCCTCTTCCTCTAAATCTTCTTCCTCAGTAGCTTTTATTTTTGAAGAACTCAAGAATATATCTTGGGCTGAAGAAGTACGAGTACTCAAAGAGTCACGAAAAGCCATGATTGTCTTTATAGTGACTCCTCGAATATCAAATCATGATAAAAAGAAGGATAAAAGTTAGAATAAAGAATTTTTTTTCATACAGATAAGGTAAAATAGAAACTCTTACCACGGGTTTTTAATTTCCAACCGTAATGGTTGGAAAGGTTTTTCCACGACCTACCTTCCATTGGAGCGGTCTTCAACAATTTTCCTACCCAACCACGAAAGTTGAGCACAGTCTCTACAACACCCATGGTTGCTGGGAAAAGAAAAAGAAAAAGAAATGACATTAGAAAAGTTGATAAGCTTGAAAGGATAAGGCACGAGAAAGATTTAACACTTACGTGCAAAGTTCCACTTCTCAAGGAAGGGCACATTATTTTTACCCACTAAACCAGTAGTGGAGCAGCAACAAACCGAGCATACCAGCAACGGTATCGTCCTTGGGGCTCACTATAACCCTCTTGCTTCTGGCTGCTAGGGTAAGCACACCGTTGCGAAAAAGCCTAGGGGAATAAAGATGAATTAGGTGGGGAAAAATAAATTCAACATCCACCATGTTAGCGAGATGCCTCAAGCAGGAGACAACCCTCCAAATAATCAAACCAATTTGACCCAAACACACATTGAAAAAAGGGCAAAAGTCTAGAATGACAGGTTCAATGGCCGGTTTAAACCCTAGAGTGAAAGGGTATGCGTAGACAAAAGAGAATCCGATTAAGTAAGAAGTGATCCTTTGATTTGGGTTAGGAATAATTGAAAAAATGTCAGTCTAGTGAAAATCCTTACGAATTATGGGAGCTAAAATATCTATGATTTGAGTGGGGAAAGCATGAACACGATCTAAAGATGCAACTTGGGTCCTGAGAGATTCTCTATCATGATAAAAGGAAATTTCTGTTGGGACCATTTCTTCAACTAGAGGCTCACGAAGGGGCTTAGAGGATTCTTTATTCCTAGAAGAAGACCTCTGAGAAAGGGAACCTCTAGTCCTAGAAGAGGGACCAGAGCTTGAAGAAGGAGTGGATGTGCTACCACCACGAGCAGACCCCAAGCTACGGAGTCTACCCCCTATTCTATGTCTAATAGAAACATTGGGGAAGTTATCTAAAATGGGGGTTCTCCTAGGTTTAGGTTAAGCAATGAGAAAGAAGATTGAAGTAGAGCAAAAGAGAATAAGAGGTTTTTGAAGAATTAAAGTGTTTGATACGCTTTATGTGGTAAAAGACAAGTAAAGAATTTATATTTATACTAATGGGTAACCGGCAAAAGAAAAAAGTATTATGATGGAAGAGCTATAATAATGATAACTGACACTTAGTGAATAGGGAAGCCGAAAACAAAGCCTAAGAAAGTGTTGTAAAACTGTAAAACCAATAAGAGGATGACATATGTCTAATGCATTCAATGGAAGTGACAATTGAAACATCGATTCTGTCAGAGCATTTATGGTGGCAAAAATTCTCTTTTAAATGAATTTCACTTTCCAAATATTCAAACTGATGAATAAATAAAAAGTGGATGGACTATCTGTATTGGGAAAAATTATATTTATATATATGGTGATGTGTCAGGACACGTGGATTAGTCAAATGGTCAGTGAATCACAATTCATCATGATTCAAGAATTGTTAAACAGACACGAGCAAAGAAGGAGGAAGAGGCACGGGACATGAGATAAGTAGCACGGTGCCCGTACCTATTTAAATCATTTATATTCGAGCATCAGAACGAATGAATCTAGTTAAAAAAAAGAGTGCAGATACAACATTTAATGAGTATTAAATGTTGTGTCCGTTAAGGAATATATATATTTAATATAATGATTGTGTAACGTAGTATTCAATGTCTTTAATTATTTATAATAGCCTCATTATGCTTTGGGCATAACGTACATTCTTAAAGGTACATATAAAAAAGAGATATATGATCAGTGGTAGGGTACACCAAAAATTATTGAAAATATACATTGGTACCATTTCTTATTCTTGATTATTATATTGCTACTCAGAATTATTTTCTTTTATTCATTTCCTTGATTATCAGTAACCCGAGTTTTTCTAAATTCTAGCTTTGACTAAAATTCTATTTTTTGGTTAAACACACATGTGCTCCAATCTCCAGTATATTAGCATAATATGCTGGAAATACACAGATGCACCGATCTCCAATATATTATGTTGGAACTTTTCGACTTGCATAAAAACAGTGGCTATTTTTCAATGACATTGCAAACACTAGCTATTTTTGATTGACCAGTCCGAAAACTGGTTAGCCCGTTCTATTTGTCGCTAGGCAAGCCAACCAACGTAAATACATCTCGAACTGAAGATCATCAAAGAAATAATAATATAAGAAAGCGAAAATTAATATAAACTATCTCCAAGAACTGATAGTATAAGTCGTGAGCGACTAAGATAAAGATTATAATGCTGAATTATGTTATTACGGGAAAAATAAAAAAAAATGAAGTTAAAACCATTTTACATATAAAGTATTCCGTTATTCTTTTTGAAATATGCAAAAAAAAGTTATCATATTTGAATTATACTAGAAAGTAAAGATGTTGTATAGACAACTGGCCTTAAAGTAGTGTATCGAACTAAAGGACAAGAGCAATTCATAATCATTGACAAAGAGAAAGGCATGAAAAGGGATCAAACATATTGAGGAGGAAACCAAGGATGTATAACTTTTAATATGATTAAAATTGCTACACTCAAAATATGTAAATAAACCTACCACTGCACATTACTAAATTACGAATGACCAGACAGGCAGACAATCTTTCTACATAAACTCTTTGATTTAATTTTCCATCTCTCTCGTTGCATACACATATTATGTCTTCTTAATATTTAAAAAAAAATAATCATCTGATATTTGAAATTCACCTATCCGACTGATTTAGATTTGCGGAACAAAGGGCGCATCACCAAAAATCGCTCCTATCAGAATTTTTTAATAATTTTAATAGTTTTCTATTTTTGTATGCTACAGCTTGTCCCAATTAAAGCTGTATTTTATGATAAACTTATAACAAATCTAACGAATTTAATTTAAACTTTCCCATAATTACTCATTAACATTAATTTAAACTTTCCAACAATAAATTTTGAAGTCGTATTCGACCTGAAGGATATTCAAGGCATATCTCTCTCTATATACGTTAAATTGAAAAACTGCATGAAACATTCATCTACATGCATATATCATTATTATTATTATCATTAGTATATGCTTTATTTTGGTGACAGGAAGTAAATAGGTGAAAGAGAACCGCTCAAAATCAATTTTAAAACAAATATTCCTTTGCCTCAGAATAATCATATATGCTAATAATGTTAGAAGCTTCATTTATTATGCTTTTTATAATTTATAATTCAGCGAGTAGGTACTAGGTAATGGGTTAGCTAGTCAGCAACAAGTGCATATATTTATTCTATAATCCATTATCGCGGTACTATGATTTGAAATTTATGGTTCTGAAACATTATGTTCAATTTTTTGCTCGTTTAAAAGAGCCGTCCTGTGTACTAAGTTCTCGCTATGTGCAGGGTTCGGTGTTACGATCCAAACCCCCGCACTGATTGTGATGGCGCCTCTCGTGAAGACAAGGCCAACCGACTAACCCAACTCGTCTCTTTCAAAAACAGTTAAGCAAAAATGAACAACAAAAATATGACTTAAAAATATTAATTAACGAAATTACAACCCAACACAGCCCTAATCGGGATGTCACAAGTCACGAGCATCTATCAGAACATAACTACAACTACAAGTCTGAAATATACAAATAGGACTGATAAAACAAGGGAAGAACATGCGGTGTTGTGAATGCTGGCAGTCACCTCGCTAATCTCCATTAAATTAGCCTCTGATCAGCTCAAAACCCGCTACCAGATGAACAAATACCTGCATCTGCACACGAGGTACAAGGAGTAAAGTGAGTACTCCAACTCAGTGAGTAACAAAAGTAAATAATAACTGAACAGTAGGAAATCACGTAAAGCAAACCATCATGCTGTATAGAAGCAGGGTACAATCTTTGAGAAAACAGTAAGGCTATGAAATCTTTGGAAACATCTTGGCTCAGTTTAAATCTCTTTTGAAAATGATCTTCTTAATGGTTATGAAAACGATTTCAAAACATTTAGTGCTGATAAGCACAGAAAAATTCGCCCCTCGGGCACAAATACCGCATTATGATAGGTAAAAAGACAAATAAATATGCAAGATGAGCACATAAAAGTCCGTCCCTCGGGCAATATCTCAAAACGGTACCAGCCCCCCGGGCTCACTCTCAGCCCCTTGGGCTCTCTCTCTCAGATCATTCTCAGAACAGTATCATATAGTAACCGCTGCGGCGTGCAGCTCGATCCATATGGGTACCCGCGCTCACTATGGGGGTGTAGACTCCGGGAGGACTCTTATAGCCCAAGCGCTATATCATTGCAGCGTGCTGTTTGATCCAATATATATATACCTCTGCGGCGTGCAGCCCGATCTATATAAGTATCGTTGCGGCGTGCAGCCAGATCCATAATATAAACCCTCACATCTAGGCCCTCGGCCTCATATCACTCAGTGTATCCTCACATCTGGTGCTCGATCTTATATCACTCAGTGTATCCTCACACGTGGCCCTCGGCCACACTCTGTAAGAATATCATCACAAGCCCCTCGGGCATTAGTAACACAGTAGTTCTCAGCCCAAATTATCATTTAAAATATCATTTAAGACTCAAATCTAAGTAAAAGTGGCTCAGTTGTAAAGTAGTGAAGAAACAGTACACTGAGTTCAAGTAATAAGTCAAAACAGAGAGGAAATAATGATAATAATCCCCGAAGGATTCAAATAGTTGGCACGAAGCCTAAATATAGCAAGCAGCCCAAATCAAGATGATAACAAGTAAATTTCAGTCAAATACAAGTAAATTTATCAATCGGGACAGTCCAAGTCACAATCCCCAATGGTGCTCTACCTCACGCCCACTATGCGGCGTGCAGGTCACCTCAATATAGCACTATGATGTGCAATCCGGGATTTCAAACCCTTAGGATATCTTTTACAATCATTACTCACCTCGAACCGATAAAATCTCTAGCTCGCGATGCCTTTCCCCTCAAATCAGACTTCTCACTCGTCGAATCTGATCAAAACCACAACGAATACATCACAATAGACTAAGGGAACATAACTCAATCGGAAAGAAAAGAAAACATCAAAAATCATGAAATTTGCAAATTGTGAGCCCCATGCCCACTTCTCAAAACTCAGAAATTTTTACATCAATAGATTTATTATCTCCTCACGAGTTCATACATACCAAGAACTCTCAAATCCGAGCTCAAATGACCCATAAAATCCCCAAATCAAATTTCAAAATCTCAAGCCCTAGTTCTTCAATTTTAGGCTTAATTTTCATAAATTTCTAGGTGGATTTCATAATAAAAACGAGTATTGAGAGAAAAAATCTTACCTTCAATCGATCCCCTCGAATCCCTCTTTAATCTCCACCAAGAATCTCTCAAAATGATCAACCATGGAGGAAAAATGACCCAAAATCGCGAAAATGAGCTTTTAAAATATTCCGCCTAGCTATATATTTCCTTCTATGCGATCGCAATACAATTTCGCGATCACATTGCACAAATTCTTGAAACCCTCAAAATACTCAATGCAATCGCAGCTAAACCTCTGCGATCGAGATGCTGCCTCATCCAATACAGTGCGATCGCACTCACCACTACGCGATCGCGTAGAACAAATTCATGCTGTCCCATATTGACCTATGCGATCGCATTCATACCCACGCGATCGTATAGAGGAACATTGAACTGAACACCAGACTTTTCTGCAATTCTCCAAGTCCGAAAAGGCCCATTTAACCACCTTAAACTCACCCGAGGCCCTCGGGACCTCAACCAAACATGCCAACATATCCCATAACATCATTCAAACTTTCCCAAATCATCAAAACACCTCAAATAACATCAAATTACTCAAAACTCATCGAATTCAAGCCTAAGTTTCCCTAAAACTTCCGAAATACACTTTCGATAAAAAACCCAACCAAACGACGTCCGAATGACTTGAAATTTTGCACACACATTACAAATCATCTAACAAAGCTACAACAACTCTCGAAATTCCATTCCGACCCTCGGATCAAGATCTCACCTATCAGCCGGAATTCGCCAAAATACTAACTTCGCCAATGCAAGCCTAATTTTACACCGAACCTCCAAAATCACTTCTGATCACCCTCCTAAGTCACAAATTATCCTCCAAAGCTAGCCGAATCATCGAAATTCACATCCGAGCCCTCTAACTCATAGGTCAACATCTGTTTGACTTTTCCAAATTAAGTTTTCCTTAAAGAGACTAGTGTCTCATTTCCTTCCAAAATCAATCCAAGCCAACTCGATCACACAAGACACTGATAACGAAGCATAAAGGAGCAGAAAATGGGGGAAATGGAACGGTAACTCATGAGACGATGGGTCGGGTCGTCACATTTGGAGAAGGGCTGGATCACAAGGGTCTATTGTGTGCAGTCTTATCTTGCATTTCTACAAGAGACAATTTACATGGAATGAACCCGTGATTTTTTGGTCAAATATCAAGGCTCCAGTTCTAGATTCCTTATTAAATATTTATGTATATTTAATAAATTTTTTAATATAAATATATTATCTAAACAAAAACTAGTAAATTTATTCAATTTGTTACTAATACTTTAGTTCCGCCCTGTATTCCACAGCGCGTTCCCTTTTTACTTATTTTTTAGTTTTGATTCCTTCTTTTTTGAGCTTTTCACATTAATTATTTCTTCTGAACTTTATGCATCCAAAATACTACAAAAGGCCACGTCAATTACATGGTATAGCCTGTTTCTCTTTCATCTCTGATTTTTTAGATTTTAACTTTTATATTTTTTTTTCCTTTTTGGTCAGCAAAAGGAGGTGAAGGTACGACAGTTCAGAGTTGTTTTGTACTTTTGAGTGACATCAAGATCTAAGCGTGACATTGACAGATTAGTGTATAGAGAGTGAGAGGCCAACAACGTGACATTTTTAATGCTTTTCGATATTGCCACTTTTGTCTTCTTCTTTTTCAATTCGGAACCAAAGTATTGTTTTTTTAACAAAAAAAACATTATTAGATTTAAAAAAAAAATGACATAACTATATACAATGCCATTTAAAGTGGCGTTGTACATGTAAGTACCTGTACAACGCCTCTTTACCGGGGTTGTACTCTGTTCAATTATTAAAACGCCAACTATTTTGGCGTTGTATCACCACCCCCGGCTCTTGGTTTTATATATAAAGAGGTGTTACACTCGTATCCTATACATTCAAAAAATTTATAACACTCTTCTTGCTCTATTATTTCTAAATTCTACAGCATTTCTTCATTATGTCTGAAGAGCGAATGATAAGAACTTCTTTATATTGGGGTGGTGAGATTATGATGGAGAATAACTCTGTCAGCTACAGTTTGCCCGCTAAGTGTCATGTTAAATTGCCATTGACAATGGAGTACGATACATTGATATCGTTGTTATGCAAAAAAATGAGTGTGAGGAAACATTCCGTCATACTTAAAGTTATCGGAAGATATCCGTATTCCGTCACTCCGCAAGGGGTTGTTTTTTACTCGGAGTTTAACATCGACAATGATGAAACTTTGCGTGATTTTTTGAGGACTCCGGACGAATGTCGTGATTTTCTTGTAATCACAATGCTGGAGATGTACGTGAAGGTGGAAGACGTCTCTAAAAATGAGCTTGTGCGTAGTATAGATAACCCCCAATCATCGGGCGATTATTATGGAACAGCTTTTGCCGGACAAGTTCCGGATGAAAGAGTTATCTTCGATTTAAACTTATCACCACCTGCTTTCCATAACTCACAAGACGACTGGTAAATTTTATTTATCATTTGTGATAATTAAGTATATATTTATTAAATTGATTTAATAGTAACACTCGCATATTTAATAGGGGGTACCGGCCAGATATGAATTTAACAAGTGGCCCATCCGGTAGTCATGTCCAACTTGAAATTTCATCACATTATGACTTGTAAGTTAAGTTATTTATGTGAATTAGGAAAATCATATATAAAACATGGAATTTCATCATATTTCTTTTGATTGTGCAGTGAAGATGAGCAAGTTGAACTCACACAATTGCCCGAAAATGATGTATTACATCGGGACATGGCAGATGCACAAAGTGATGAAGAGAACAGTGACTACGACAATAATGCGGATGAATCCGGTGATGAGACACCCTTTGATTGTGAGGATGGTGATGCTGAGGATGATGAGGAAGAACCTGGTTTGAACAGAGACCCCCAAGTCAAAAAGTGTATGAGTCTGAAGTGTCGTTTAATTCAAGAGAGATTCCTTACATTGACAATTTACCAACAATGCCGGATGTGGAAGCTCTCACACGGGATTTTGATGAAATTCGGACTGCAAGGTGGGATGAATCTAGACCAACGGTGCTTGCAAAGGGGATGCTTTTTTCCGATAAAGTGCGCCTAACCAGGGCTTGTAAAATGCACAACGTAAAAGACTGTCATGAGATGCTGGTAGCGGAGTCAAGTCCAATGGTATACAAGGTTATTTGTCGCAGGTGGTTTTGGCCATGTAATTGGATGCTGCGTGCGACAAAAAAGAAGACAGGTATGTGGAAAGTGGGTAAATACATTCCCACCCACACATGCGAAATGGACACATTCAACGTGAATCACTTTAATTTAGATATTGACTTGATTTCTCTTGTTCTTATTCCACACGTTGAACAGTCCATAAGGTATAAAATCAAAGACTGTATTACATCTGTCCAGCAGGAATATGGCCATACCATAACTAAAAGAAAGTCATTTCTCGGACGCAAACAAGTGTTTGAAATAGTATACGGTAACTGGGATAAGTCATTTGCAGATCTGCCTAGATACATGGCTGCATTGTAGCATTTCAACCCCGGGACGGTTATTCAGTGGAAGCTTGAGCGAAGTGTAGGTATATCTGAATATATATTCAATTATGTGTTCTGGGCGTTTAAGCCAGCAATTGATGGTTTTTTGCATTGTCGTCCTATAATATCCATAGACGACACTCATGTCTATGGAAAGTACGATATCAAGCTATTAATAGTTGTGGCAGTAGATGCTAAAGGACAGATATTTCCTCTGGCGTTTGCTATTTGTGCCAATGAAAGCCAAGAGACGTGGACGCTCTTTTTGAACCACTTGAAAGAGCACGTTGTGACACAACGTTCTGGTATATGTTTAATCTCTGATCGGCATGATGACATCTTAAGTTCTGTTGAGAACTTGCCCGCATGGCAAGAACCGAATGCCTATCATCGTTATTGTGTTAGGCATTTGAAAGCCAATTTCCAGAAGGCATTTCCCAATAAAGCTTTGCATGATTTGATGTGGATGGCAGCAATAGATCATCAACAACATAAATTTTGGAGGCACATGGAATATATCAGGCAACTGGACGAGGCAGCTTATCGTTGGTTAATGCGACATGGCCCTGAAAAATGGACTTTGCATGCGGATGGTGGTAGACGATGGGGAACTCTGACTACAAATGTGTCAGAGTCCTTCAACGGGTTATTGAAGTCGGCTAGAGGATTGCCTGTTACAGCCATGGTGCGGATGTCATTCAAGCAGATGGCAAAGAGGTTTGTTCAGAGATCTGCGGCTGCAACGTCATTGATGGAACGTGGTGTTGAATTTATGCATGTTCCAATGGCGAGATTTGAGAAATACAGACGACGAGCACAATGGCATTTATTTTTGCAGTATGATAATGACAGGAATGTGTTTGAAGTTCGCACTACTATCCATCAAAATCGGGGTAATAATGTGCATACTGTGAATGAAGCTGCAAAGTTATACTCTTGTGGAAAATGGTCCATCTACCACATGCCTTGCTCACATGCAATCAAGTGCTTTCAACATGTTGGTTTAGGTGCAAGAAACTATGTTGATCAACAATATAGCGTTTCTAAGTACGTAAACACCTATAGTAGTCAGTTGCAACCACTGGGCGCTGAGCATTATTGGCCTCCTGCACCATTTAAAATGGTGTGTAACAAGTCGTTTTTGCGTAAGATGCAGGTGAAGAAGAGAACGCATATACGAAACCAAATGGATGTTAGTGATACAGTTTATACGCGAAAATGTGGTATATGTTCGCAACCTGGACACGACCGTATAAAATGTCCTTTGTATGGCAACAGTAATCAAGCTCGGGGTGGGTGTTCTTCTAATTTACCTAACAATATATGAGTTGTAATAATATGTAATGTGTATTTTGGTTTATTTCTAATGTGTATTTTGGTTTATTTATGAAATAAAATTATTTCATTAATGTTGTAGACGTTAATTCGAAGGCCTATACCTTTTGATCTATAAGGAATCAGGAAAACTTTAAAACACGAAAGTAAAGTTGTAGACCTTCATGTCTACTTTGCAGAAAGCTAAATAAATTATAATTTGGATGTCCGTAGTGAAAGATATGGTCTATTCAAAATGACTAGTGGAGCTCGTTTTCCAGAATTTTCTTGCGGGGACCTATCAATGACATAAAGTATTAAAGTAGACATAAAGTGACTGAAAAAGCTGGCATAAAGTAGACCTATCAATGATATAAAGTAGATCTATCAATGACATAAAGTAGACCTATCAATGACATAATGTAGACCTATCAATGATATAAAGTAGACTTATCAATGACATAAAGTAGACATAAAATGACATAAAGTAGACATAAAATGACTGTAAAAGCTGGCCTGTAACATACAACGCCATAAAAATTGGCGTTGTGCAGACAACGCTATAAATATTGGCGTTGTATCTGTACAACGCCATAAGAAGTGGCGTTGTATGTTCATTCACTCATCTATAAATACCGAGCTCATTTCGTTCATCACATACGCTCAAAAAAATTACTAAACCAGAATATTTCTTCAAAACTTTGATTTTTCCGAAGTAAAACTAAATGGCTCAATATGGTACACCAATGTGTTACTGTGGAAAAAAATGTGTGCATATGTTGGGAAGGTGGTGATGATGTTGGACGTAACTACTGGATGTGCATGAACCAGTTGGGTTGCTACAAAAATCCGAATGAACCAATGTGTGAGTTTAATAAATGGGCTGAGGAACAATGTCTCCAAGCAAACTACAGAGAACGAATGCTTAATTTGCATAATATGTGGTTAGCCGAAGCAGAAAGCAGCTACAATAGCAATATAAGAAGGATAGAACTCAGGGACGAGGTGAGGGAAGTAAAGAATAAAAAACTGAGAGCAGAATGGAAATTGGCAGCAGTTACGGAAGAAAGCCAAAAAAATAAACCGGAAATTGCGGAGCTTAAGGAGAGAGTAAAAGAGTTAGAAGACGAAAAAGAACGATTGCTTGAACAATTTAAGTGGTTAGAACGTAGAATAAATGGAAGTAGGGACTAAATAATTCCTACTATATGTTTAGTTCATTTGTATGTTTGTCTTTCTTATTAATTTATGTTTGTATTTGTGTTCTAGTAATTTAAGTTTAAGTTAAATATTATGTTTTTGTTCGTGTTTAAATATTTGGAGTTTTTGTCGCATACGAATCAAATAAAACAAATGAAGAACTAAAAAAATAATAGGGTTGGTACAATGCCACAATAAGTGGCGTTGGACTGTTAATATTTCTGTGACACGTTCAACGCCACAATAAGTGGCGTTGTAATATAACGTCCGTTATATACAACGCCACTTATTGTGGCGTTGTATATACTTACGTTTTTTTTAACGTACTTCTGTTACTAATTTTAAAAACAACAATACTTTGGTTCCGGATTCTCTTTTTTCTCCCACTTAGCATATTTTGGGATCCCAATTAATTTGGATTGACGTCACGTAAGATTCATCAAAATTGAACTTATTGTTTTTTGAAAATATTTAAAAAGGGTGACTCGGATTATCTTCACTCTTAGGGGTTGTATGATTGAAAAGAAGTTATCCTAGAAATAATTATCTAAAATTAATTATTCTACCTTTTCAGGGGATAAAACAAAAAAAAATCTTACCTCCTATAACAAAGCTTTACATCCTATTTATTATAATTAAAAATTACTTTAAAATATTATTATCTATAGCTACCTTTTATTTTTATAGCAAAATATGTATTTACGGTCACTTCCTACCGTTAACCTATTAATACTACTAGAAATTCGGGCAAACCGTCTAAAAAATAATCAAAGCTGGTTGGTAATGGCCACTAACTATCCAAAACACAACCATTTACATGAGGACAGTATCTTGATGGTCGGAATGGCATACCGAGCAAAGTTGGTAGGAAATTACCGACCAACTTTGATCGGTCAATTAAATTTAAAAAAGAATATTGCCAAACAAAAAGACCAAAGTTGGTCAGTATTTTTAATTTTAAAAATGCACCATCTGAAAATTGAACCGGGGTCTGTTTTGTGGCAGGATGCTGTTCTACCACTAGATCATTGGTGCATTTTATTTTAAGACTGACTTATATTTCATTTATACTCTTTAATTGTATTTTCACATGAAAATAGTTGACTAAAGTTGGTCGGTTTTATTAAAAAATAAAATCACCGACCAAACTTGATCGATTTTTTGAAATGACCGGCCGAAGTAACCGATCGATTTTGGTTAGTTCTTTTAATATTAATTTTAAATAAAAAACCGGTCAAAGTTGGTCGGTTTCTTGAAAGATAAATTTTGCGAGACTCAAAAATAGTTTCCCGTATTTTTGCTATTTTTTTAAAAATAAAATCGACCAACTTTGGTCGATTTTTGCCCGATTTTCTGAACGATCATGGTCGACCTCCGTAGTCGATTTTTGCCGAATTTTTAGTAGTGTAAATATGTTGTCTAATATTTTTCTCTCTCATTCTTTTAATTTATTCTCTCCAAAAGTCACCGCATTTCTCTTTACACGATCTCTCTTTCACAATGCCATTGTCTTCCTCATTGTTGAACAACGATTATCCTTTTTTTGTAGGTTCTCTCTCGAGATTGTTCTCAAACGCTACAGTAGATTTGCTTGATATATCTCTGTTAGCACGAGTTTAAAAATGACTTGATCAAATGTGACTACCCCGCTGGTCGCCTTAAGAATTAATGCCCAGATCTCCTATTAACTGCTTTTCCTAAGTTTATTTCTACAATTTTGGTTTGCCGGGACGCTCGATGTTGGGTTTCGAAGAGTTTTGGGACACTTAGTCCCTAAATGAGAGCTTAAGTGTTGAAAAAGAGTTTGTAGTCATAACAATGTGAAGATGACCTAGGAATGGAAATTCGATGGTTCTTTTAGCTCCGTTAGGTTATTTCGGGATTGGGAGCATGTTCGGAACCTATTTTGGAAGTTTGTAGCTAATTTAGGCTTGAAATGCCAAAATTCAAATTTTTGAAGTTTCCGGTCTGATAGTGAGTTTTTGATCCGAGGGTCGGATTGGAATTCTAGAAGTTGCAGTAGCTCTGTCATGTCATTTGGAACGTGTGTGCAAAATTTCAGGTCATTAGGACATGTTTCTGTTAGGTTTTTTATCGAAAGCGTGTTTTGATGAAATTTGAAGCTCTTAGGCTCAAAACTTTGATTAATTCGAGTTTTGGGCGTTGTTTTAGGTGGTTTAAGGATTGGTACGAGTTTGAATGATGGTGTGGGTTATGTCCGTAGGTTTGGTTGAGGTCCCGAGGGCCTCAACTGTATTTCAGATGCTCAACAGAGCACTTTGGAGTTGTGTAATTGCAGAAAAATCCATCAGTTGTTCGAGACCCCTTTTTCCTCTTCGTGATCACGTCCTCTTCCACGCGTTCGCGCAGAGTATTTTTGGAGGAGGACCAATCCTTCGACGCGTTCGCGTTCAGTGCCATGCGATCGCGATGCCTTGTCATTTCCTTATCCGCGTTCGCATAGCAATCAATGCGTTCGCATACCTTGCAAAGTCTACCTTCCATATTCGCGTGTCATTCCACGCGTTCGCAATGAGTAAATCCTAGGCCACCATATTTTTTCTCCATCGCGTTCACACGCCTGCTTCCGTGATCGCGAAGCACTGTTTTTCTCTTTTCCACGTTCGCATTCTCGCGACCATAGTGTTCGCAATGTACATTTCTGGGCCTTCTCAAATTTCCTGTATGAGATCGCGATCGTTGTTCCGCAATCGCGATGAACAAATAGCTGGGCAGACATAATTTAATTCCAAATTCGAAGGTTTTACTATATAATCACATTTTGACTTCTAGAGCTCGGCTCTTGGCAATTTTTGATGGGATTTTCACCTGGAAAACTTGGGTAAGTGCTTCTCACTCGACTTAGAGCAATTTCCATGAATCTCCACTTAATTTCATCCCGCAATTTCAAATTTTGAATGAAAAATGGTAAAAACTTCATAGACCAAATAATTGAGTTTTGAGGGGGTGTTTGACCTCCGATTTGAGATAATTTTATATGGTTAGACTCGTGAGAGTATGAGAGTTCTAAAAATATTAATTTTGCCCGATTCTGAGATGTTGGGTTGAGGGGCATTTTGGTCATTTTGCATAATTTTGTGCTTTAGCTTTGAATTAAATAATAGAATCAGCTGCTTGAGATGTTATTAACAATATGTGATTTAATTGAATAGATTTGGACCATTTGGAGTCGAGTACTTGTGGCAAGAACATGATTTCTTGTTGATTTTAGCCGGTTCGAGGTAAGTATCTTCCCTAACCTTGTGGTGGGAACCTCCCTTTAGGACTTGAGTCTTCTTTGTTGATTGTACTCCTTGTACGCGAGGTAACGACTGCATACTCAGAATTTTTTGTGTGGCAAATCCCCCCTTTTAGGCTGTTAGATCCTTGTAATCACCGAATATGAAGTTGTTCTTGATACGATTGATTTTTCTGTTATTAGTTTCACATCTACATGTCTTACTTGGAATTTATTTGCCCTTTTTTTGGTTTATTCTTGTTGCCTAATTGACTTTTACCTATTTAACTGTAGACAATTGTCCTTCTATAGTCACATTATCATTCCTAACTACTTATTTTTATTTGGAAAGTATTATTTCTATCTCTCGTGTAATTAATCGGTCTTAATTAGAAAGAAGTTAGATATCCTATGTTTAGTTGATATTTTACTTAATTGCAATTATTTGATTCATGTTAACTTCTTTATTATTGAACTGCATATTATGGAGTCGTTTCTTCATATTATTTCTCCTTTGTTGAGTTGTTCATATTGCGCTTAGCATTTCCCTGTTATGATTATTCCTTGAGAATTAGGTGTACCATCTTTTGGTGGACAAAATTTCTTGAGTTGATTATCTTGCCTTGTTCCTGTATATATTTTCATTTGTTGTGTTGTACTTGAGATTGTGATGCACGGGGTTTCTGTCGTGTGGTTGCGGATATTGTGATGCACGAGATTTCTGCCGTGCGATTGTGGATATTATGATGCGCGAGGTTTCTTCCATGAGGTTGTTAATACTATGATTCACGAGGTTTCTGTTATGCGATTGTTATTGAAGGGTTGCACGGGGTCTTTGTCGTGCTGTTGTTGTTAGTGATGTTTTGCACAAGCGTCATAATAAGGCAAAATATGTTATATGCTTATATCTGGGTTGCGCATATTGCGGAATAAGGTGGGAACATTGTGATGCATGTGTGGAGAAATAAGGCGGTGCCTATTATCTTATCATTTGCACATGTGACGTAATAAGATGGGCTATGTCAGGGGTTTATTGTAAAGAATTGTGACGGCCTGTGGAGGCATTCCTATTTGTTTAATACTATGATTTGTGGGTTGTTTACCTGTATGATCTTTACTGCTTGAAAGTTGTGAGGAAATATTCATACGTGCAGTCCATTCTCCTTTTCATGTTTACTAGTTGGGAAAATTCTTGTCAAAAAATACTTGCACAAGCATACACATAGTTGCACACCTTATTAGAGGTGAATCCTTCCAATTTTGTTAAGGGTGGAGATATGCCCTCGTTCGTCCATTATATATGTGAGAGTGGTCCTAGTTAGCTAGTTAGTTGTCAACATGACGGTGAGATTGATGGGGCACAGGATGCCAAGTTTTAGATTTTAGATGCTGGATTTCTCGTGAGTTGTGGTTTGTTAGAGATTTTTGGTAGAATTGTGGGAAGAAGGTTATCATGCCCTTTTGTGAACATCATTGTAGGATATGAGTTATTAACTTATTTTTCCCCTTGCTGTGTTGTGACCTTAGTATTTGGATTTTGATTCTGTCGTCATTTCAGATCATCATTTATTATATTCTCATTGTCACTTGTCCTTTTTTCCTTATTGGAAATTGTAGCATTTTTAGTCACTCATGCATACTTTATATATATATATATATATATATATATATATATATATATATATATATATATATATATATATATATATATATATATGTATGTATGTTCCATTATTCCTATGATTATAATGTTTATTTGATCGTTATGTGCCTAGACTGTTCCTCGTCACTACTCCACTAAGGTTAGTCTTGATACTTACTGGGAACCGCCCTAGTGTGCTCATGCTACTCTTCTGCACATTTTTGTTGTGTAGATACAGGTACTCCTGTTCAGTTCTGTCAGCCTGGGAAAGAGGCGTTCTATAGACTTCAAGGTATATCTGCTACATCCGCAGATCGAAGAGTCACTTTCTATTTTTTGTAATAAGTATAGTTCTATCACTATTTTCCTTTTCTATAGATATTCTTGAGTCAGAGCCTCTTATGTATCCCTTAGCTTGTGATTTGTGGGATTCCTGGTTTTGGGGATTTTTGTTAGCTTCAAGAGTTGTTATTGTATGTGCCGAGCGGCATCTTAAATACATGTTTATTTTACTAAATCAGTTTTAGTTATTCTTCCGCAATTTATGGTTTATCTTTCGATTGTTAGGCTTACCTAGTCATAGGGACTAGGTACCATCATGACATGTTCACGGAGGCGAACTGGGGTCATGACAAGTTGGCATCAGAACACTAGGTTCATAGGGGTGTACATTCGTATCGGTTTATCGACAAATCAAATCGATTATTTGTTATATGATCATCGATAAATGAAGTCGAAAAAATCAAAACCTTATTGAAACGATAACGATAAGCATATATACAAATCGATAATCGATAAGTAATTATCGATAAAGGTCAAAATCGAATGCACACCCCTAATTATTTCATCTACCACATTTAAGAAATGATCATATTTAAAGCTAAACGGAATGAAGTTCAAATTAATGGAAAATAGAATTAGCAGTGATGATGTATTTTTATTTTTTTTAATACCGTTGGAGTGTTGGTGGCATATATTTGATCCCTTACTTAAGTTTTGTTGCATGTCTATTGACACAATTTTTATGTTATAAACAGTGTTCATCTTATTTTAGTTTCTTTTTGTCCATATTAGTTAGGCGTATTTATAGCGATATACTTTCCGTGTAATCCCGCAAATTTTCTTATTGGTGTAATCGATAACCGAATCGATAAGCCCCAAAAATTAATAAATCGAAATCGAAAAAATCGAAACCTTATTGAAACGATAACGATAAGCATATGTACAAATCGATAATCGATAAGTAATTATCGATAAGAGTCAAAATAGAATCGACAAATCGAATGCACACCCCTATACTGAAATAGAAACTCGGGGAAGCTAAAGGGCTATGGCCCGAACTACTACCTGAAGTATTATGGGCATCCCACACTACGCCGAAATCTAGCACAGGAGAAACACCATACTCGCCGGTCTACGGGACCAATACAGTTATACCCGTTGAAGTTGTGGAACCCAGCCTAAGATACTCTAACATGAGTAGGGCAAATAATGACGAAAGTAGGCTACAAGACTTAAATGAAGCTGAAGAATGAAAAGACATGACCCACGTAAGAATGGTAGCTTAGAAGCAGCAAGTAGAAAGATACTATAACAAGAAAGCCAATGTACGATCACTCAAAGTTGGCGACTACGTCCTCAAGGCCAAAACACAGGCATCAAAAGATCTAAATAAAGGAAAATTAGGAACATAGTTGGACAAACCGTATAAAATCATAGCAGTAGCAAACAAAGAGGCATTCCGACAAGAAACGATGGAGGGGAAACTACTCCAAAACAACTGGAACGTCGCCCACCTCAAGTACTTTCACTTCTGAGAGGCATCACCTAAGTTGTACTCTTTTTCCCTCACATGGATTTTGTCCAATTAGGTTTTCCCGGGGTGATTTTTAACGAGGCGGCAAAGGGAACGCCCTATGGACTGGAACATTGTTCATCACCTCAGGTCGTCGATACGATCTCCGGGTCGAAGTAATCAAGGGACTACAAAGATAATCTACCATAGCCCGTCGATATGATCTTCGGGTCGAAGTAATGAAGGGGCTACACAGATAATCTAATCTCTATTGTATGGACAAAACCTGATCTCCATTATATGAACGAAACCTGATATCCATTGTATGAAAGGAACCTGATCTCCATTGTATGAACAAAATCTAATCTCCATTGTATGTAAGAAACTCAAATCTCCAAAAAAAAGAGTTCTACCTCATTCGGACCATGACGAGATACTACTTTGACAACAGTCGAAGCAATATCCTAATGGCCAAGGCTATCAACAACATTAGTATGACCTCATTCGAACCATGACGGAATACTACTTTGACGAAAGTCGAAGTAACATCCCAATGGTCAATGCCATCGATAACATTAGTTTGACCTTGTTCGAACCACGGCGGGATACTACTTTGATGATAGTTGAAGCAATATCCTAATGGACGAGGCCATCGACAACATTAGTTCGACCTCATTCGAACCATGACGAGATGCTACTTTGACGATAAACGAAGCAACATCTCAATGGTCAAGGCCATCAACATTAGTTCGACCTCATTCGAACCACGTCTGATACTACTTCAACGACAGTTGAAGAAACATCCCAATGGCCAAGGCCATCGACAATAATAGTTTGACCTCGTTCAAATCACAACAAGATACTACTACGACGACAGCCGAAGCAACATCCCAATGGACAAGGCAATCGATACCATTAGTTCGACCTCGTTCAAACCACGACAGGGTACTACTTCGACGATAGTCGAAGCAACATCCCAATGGCCAAGGCCATCGACAACATTAGTTCGACCTCGTTTGAACCACGATGGGATACTACGATGATAGTCAAAGCAACATCCCAATGGCCAAGTTCATCAACAATATTAGTTCGACATCGTTCAAACCATGACGAGATACTACTTCGACAACAGTCGAAGTAACGTTCCAGTGGCCAAGGCCATCAACAATATTAGTTCGACCTCATTCGAACCATGATGAGATTCTACTTTGACGACAATCGAAGCACTATTCTAATAGATAGGCACGAATGTCATGCAATAAACAATAGAGGAAATGATGAACAGACAAACCGACGAAAGTAAAGTTTATATTACAACAAAATATCATTTATATTTGCCCCTACGAATAGGCCCTAGTACGGCCCGTGCCAAAAACTACTTAGCAAAAAGTGGTGCAAATTAAAACTACACATCGTCCTCAATGCAATAAGTTTCGTCATAACAGGAATTCGAAGCAAGGTGATTCACGTGATAGAATCAACACCTTCCCCATTAGGAGTAAGGGGGTCGTACCCACACGGCTAACGGGATGCACGCGCTTCGGCATGCACCACCTGAACCTCCACATCTGTTGCCCTGCCCTCGGCGTAAAAAGCATTATACACATTGAGTTGAGCCTCTGTATTGACCTATGACTCATACAACCAACGAGATGATCCCTGACCGAGTGAGGGACGAGATGTTGAGAGATGAGAACATCGAGTTGCCTTCTCCGCCCTTAGCGAAGCTATTTGCCCTTGCAATGTGGCCAACTCCACCTCCAACTCCCTAACACACCCTTCAAACTCTGGAATTCGACAACCTGAGACTTCCTCCCCCCCCCCCAGAAGTTTCGACCTGGATACGTAGAGGGCATCCTCCAAAGAGACCGTCTTAGAAATAGTTGCTGCCAACTTATCGGTACTGGCGTTCAACTCGCCCTTGAACCCATCGACCTCCTCTGCCTTAGCATTTAACTCAGCAGTCAAGCTGGGCACCTTTATCTGTAAGTCAACGTTCTCAACCATTACCCCCTGACTCAACTCAAGCTTATCTTCCTTCGACTTAAGTATGGCCTCCAATTCGCTATTACGGACGATAGCCCTCACAAACTCCCCGTCCCTCTCCTTCATCTCCTCCACCCTACGCTCCAGTTGGTCCTCCCACTGCTTAAGTCCCTTGTGTATCACCTAGAACTCAGGATCCTGATGATAGATATCAGAAATTAGGGGTCTACATTCGAATCGGTTTATCAAAAAATCGAATCGATTATTTGTTATCGATTTTGAAATTTTACTTATCGAGTTATCGATTTAGATTTTAATTTTGTCCTCTTCGGTTATCGGTTTATCAATAAACCAATAAGAAATACTAAATTAACAAATTCTTTTTACTTTTTTAAAAAAAAAAATTTTAACCTTATTCTATAATATCCTTTCTTTTACCCTAAGTTCCTAACCCTATTATTTCATCTACCACATTTAAGTAATTATTATATTTAAAGCTCAAGAGAATTAATTTCAAATTAATGAAAAACAGAATTAGTCGTGATCATGTATTTTTTTTTTAATTACGTTGGAATGTTGGTGGCATACATTTGATCACTTACTTTAGTTTTGTTGCATGTGCTTGTTGACACAATTTTTACGTTATAAATGGTGTTCATCTTACCTTAGCTTCTTTTGGTCCATATTAGTTAGGCGTGTTTACAGCGATATACTTTCCGTGGATCCCACAAATTTTCTTATTGGTGTAATCGATAACCGAATTGATAAGCCCCAAAAATCAATAAATCAAAATCGAAACCTTATTGAAACGACAACGATAAACATATGTACAAATCGATAATCGATAAGTAATTACCGATAAGGGTCAAAATCGAATGCACACCCCTATCAGACATCGCCTGATGTTTAGAAAGGTATTGATGATATTTCGACGACGTCTTCTTATAGAGGCTCATCCTCCTCCGTTCACGGTGCTCTCTCTCACCTTCAAGACAAGGGTTTGACAAAAGAAGGGCAGAGTTAGAAAAAATATACAACACAGATTGCCACACCAACCCTACAACAGAAGGAGAACAAAAAGGAACCTCTGCAAGGCCATACCGGCAATTTTCTGAGATAACTCCACGTCGCTCATCATCCCAAGCGTCTCACTTTCAGTAGTGGCACTTAAAGGAGCAAGGGCCGACACAACCTTCTCGCTATTCAGCATCAAATTGTAACTCCCCGGAATTACCACATGACTATCGAACTCGTCCATCCTCACCTCCACATGGGTATGGCAACCCAAAAATTCACTAACGTCCTCCGTGGTAATATCTGAACCTGATCCTTCCTCCTTCACACGAGGTCCTCCAATATTGGATGACGCACCACCTTCAGTGAAGCGCATTGAACCGGCTCCTGGCCAACTCCCTCCACTCAGGGATGCCTCTCCAATAAAATTATGTCAGCCATAAATACGGGCACAGGGGCTGTTGTTGATGCTCTACTTCCATCGACCTCAGTAGCCACATCCTTTCCCAGTTCCAACCTTCTCTGTTTCCTCTCTAACGACTCGTCCTAGTTAGAAGGTTCATCAACGGAATGTGAGGTTGGTGCCAACGAGGCTTCTTTCCTCATGGCTACAGTTCGAGATAGGTCTCCTTGTTGAGGAAGTTGAGGACGGCCTTCCCAAACAGATTCGCACAAAATGAATTGTGTGTTTGTGGTGGCAATGGCTTGTCTTAAAGTAGGGACTGGCGCCCACCGCCTGGAAGCTCCCCGACCTGTCATCATAAAGGGTCATACAATTAGGCGGGCTTGCACGATCAATGAGACAGTGAGGCAAATATTTACCTGAGGAAACACTAGGGCCATAATGTTGTACGAAGGAAGACCAAGTCTGAGTTTCCTCTGCGTGGGGCAGCAGGCTGGCAACCCAGCTCCTGAGACCCGTAATAAGGCGAGGCGAGCGACCTATAGCTGCAGAACAAAAAGTGACCAAAAGTTAAAGTAATTACATAAGACAGGGGGACATAATTGATTATGATACTTACGAGTTTTATTCCATCGCTTTCCGAAAACCCGACGGGGTTAGAAATGACGTGCTCGATCTTGATAAAGAAGTACTTGTGCCAAACTTTATGGCTCGCCAGGTCATCTGTCCCGACCACTAGTCCTTTTGTACCACGAAGTCTCAAGTGCACCATAATACCTCTGAGGAAACCAGGCGTGAATAAGTGCAAAAGATGATGGATGGAGACGTCACACTCTACCAACTCTATGTACTTAGTCAGTAGCAGAAGTATCTTGAGCTTGTACAGCGAAAGCTGAGCCGGGAAAATGTGGTAAAATTTGTAGAACTCTTCTGCCAGGGGGAAGAGAGGAAGGGTGTAGCCAATCACAAAGGGATATTCATAGAAAGCACAGTACCTAGTCCTGTGGATGTTAACGTAATCTTCCCTTGCCAGAATCATCTCTACGTGGGCAGGAACACCATACTTTATACGAAGGGCATCAAGGGGAGTCTACATCGTCTCAGAAGGCACAGGGTTCGGAATAGGGGGCGGATCTTTTAGGAAGACATTCCGGGATAGGGGATGTCTCGGTAGTAGCGCCTCCACTGTGAGAGGGTTGTCGCCTTCTTCTATCTCCACCTCTCTGCTACTGGAGAGAGGTGTTGTAACTGACGGAACGACTTCAGGAACCTCTGCATTAGTACGACGAGATCTTGGTATGGTTTTGTTTAAAAGGAGTAGTTACACAAAGGGGATGAGAAAGAATAAGCTTCCATTCAGGAACGAATATGGAAACAAGAATGTGCAAAAGCAAGTGAAGGAGACTGAAGAGTTATCAAGAGAGAGTGGCAAAATTTTTTCAAAAAATAGAACCCTTCATCTATTTATATGGGTGGCACCAGAATCGAGGCGGCAAGTTTCAAAACAGAGCAAGAATCGAATTGCCAAAAATTGTCTGTCTTTACCCAAAAAAATCCACATAATGATAACGCATGTCAAAGCTGACGTCACCCCGGGTGGCGTGTACCATTCGTTGCTCTGCCGAGCAGGATAACCACCTCTCGTTAGCCACATCGCAACATCCCAGCAGGTCAAATTCCTCCCAAGAAAGGTATAAAGTCCGCTCATCGAGGATGCACCCAGTCGCGACCTCGACAAGCAGAGGGACTAACTGTATATGTCCAACTTTGACCGACCATGACCTATGACAAACACAACAAACAAAAGAGCATCCACGAGTCTACGCCTAGAGGAATATGATCGCGGTAAAAGGAACGACATCACGACATCGACAGCAGAATGAGTACACTTGGAGACTTAGGGAATATTCCTTGGATACTTCTTAAGCAGTCATTTCTGCGATTGGGAAAAATTCCTCAGTATATAAGACGGGTGAAAACATTGTAAAAAGGGGAGACAAATTTTGTAAAGTACACAAACCTTGAAAAGAAAATGATTATTCTCTTTTCCCAACTGTCATTATATCATTACTATTATCATCCTAGAGTTTATTATATTCGGCTATTTGTCCCTTCATCTTGGATTGACTTGTTCAAACAAGTTTTATATCTTTTGAGTCAAACACTTTTATATTATTAGGGATCGTTCCGTTGGGAAACAAGTTATCTCAATATTAATTATTCAACTCTTCAAAATGGATACAAAGAACATTACAATTTTGGGATAACTAATCTTGAGATTAGTTATACCATAATTTTAACTTAATCAAATGTGGGATAAATTAATGTCAAATTCAATCATAAAATTATTTATCTCTTATCTTCGTACAAAACGAGCCATATTAGTGCAAGGATAATGTCCTTGGAATTTGGAGGGAGCCCTTCATATATAGATTATCCTGCTTTAGTAAGTCATAAAGTATATATATGATAAATGATAAGAAATTGCTGATAGCTTATCATTTTCTATATATATATATATATATATATATATATATATATATATATATATAAGTCTACGCTGCTAGCTGAAGCAAACTCGTGATTACAGCTCATGGTGAAGGTACTATTCTCAACAACTATTCCCCATTGATATTTTATTTAATTAAGGACTTAAACTTAAATTAGACGATTCCACGATAGTGTTGTGTTTGGACTGTTAGTGGTTAATATAGTGTTGACCCTATTTTTCCTTTTCTTAGTAACGTGCTTTTATTATTGGTTATTGTAATTGATTTTCTATTTATTTTTTGGGTCTTACGATACTGTTATTATTTGTCTGTTTTCTATTGTTGCTGCTTATTTATTGTCTCTTTTCGTTACCTTGAGCCGAGGGTCTATAAAAAATAGTTTTTTTACCCTTCGGGTACACATTACCCTCCCCAAACCCCACTTATGAAATTCACTTGGTTGTTGTTGTTTGTTATTTGTTGTTTGTAATGTATTTTTAATATTTACTTTGAAGGAGGTCTTGGAGCAATGATAAAATTGTCTCCGTATAACTTATAGGTGATTGTTTTAATTGTGAAAGCATACACTAATACTTCATAGAATATGTTGTTTACATCATACCAACTCTTCCTCAAACCCTCTGAACCGAAATATATTGTGCATCAGCTATCTTTTTTATAATATATATTTATTTAAAGATTTAGTGTATGTTAGTAAATATTAAATTTAAAATTATACTTTTTAAATTAATAATAATTTTAATATAAAATTAAATCTATCAATTTAAATCCTTAATGTGTTTCCATTCATGTAGTGAATTTCCTTCACTCATTTGTGATGGTGGGTAAGATGTGAGTGCCGGTGTCGGTCCAACAAAATGACGTACGTTTCACATGTGAGAGATAAGTAGGCTAAAGTTTCAGAGAGTATGGGATACCAATTATGAATACGTACCTATCTTGTCTACGTACAGCCATAGACAAATATTTTAAACTCTGAAGCGGATTTAAGATTTAATTTTAAAGATTTAGAACTCTAATTCCAACAATGGAACTTATTACACATTTCAGTTAAAATTTACTTTTTATGCATTTATTTTAAATCTTGAACATTTTTAACGAACTTCATTATTTTACCATGGTCCAAAGCAACAACAATAATATATGTAATGTATTCTCATAAGTTGAGTCAGGATAAGATAGTGTATACATAAATTTTACTCATCCTTTATAAAAGTAGAAAGATTATTTCTGATAGCCCATCAGCTTAAGAAAATCATTTCTAAGCAGGATTGAAAAAGAAACCATGTTGAAAAACAGTAGTGAAGAATGTTAGGATTGAAATAATAAAGTATCATGGTAAAGATAGTAAATCAGGCTTTCATCTACGTCCACAGGCGGAGAAGAGCAATATATATATATATATATATATATATATATATATATATATATATATATAAAGTAGGGAAAAATAATGCTTACATGGCACATCTCTATGACTAAGAATCCTATTTATCTATTATCTCAAATTATTGGCTTTCTTCATATCTTTTCGATACAATAACCAATTATTGCATCAAAAAAATATGTTTTAATTGGAACTCAACAATACATGATGTAAGGTATAAAGAGTGCCGTTTCAATTGACGTTTCAAATTGGTTATTATAATTTTATGTACATTAATTTCTAATTAATACACTAATGCTAATTTTATTACAATTATATGTTACAATATATTTGTATTATACTCGATGTAAGTTACTAATTGAATTGGCTACTATAAATACTAAAGTAAATCTTCTCATGATCCACATAACTTTGGCCTATTATTCTTCATCAATCCTTCCTCTCCTTTCATTTAAACTCTTTATATAGAATATTTTTTTACACTCTTTTCCAGCTTCTATATTTTGTCCCAATTATTATTTCATATCTAATATTTGTGCATAATTTTTATTGATTAGGGAGTGGAGTGGAAGAGTGGGGAAGAAAAAAGCATATGATGTTATTTGTAGTAGTATGGGATTTGAACATTATGTTATTCTTTTAGGTTATTGTAGGGTTGCAGTTAATGCACGAATTTAAATGTAAAAAAACTTTGCCTTTACTTTGCTCTTTCTGGTAAAGATTTGTTATTTTATCAAATGATTCGTTATTTTATCAAATGATTCAGCATGATTATGTATTTATGTGCTTCACTTTTCGTAATTCTTTCACAAGTATGAAATTTATCACAAATATTAAAATTTCATTGCGCTACTCATGATTCTCTTATTTTAGAGCAACTGAGAAATCTGTTTTCACCCATATTTTTTTTGTTAGTTTTGTTCATGTGTGTGTATATATATGTGGATATTCTATTCTATATCCAGCATTATCAAACGTAAGGTATGTGTAAAATTTGACATAATAAAGTCGTAAAATAGTGGTCAGCAATTGTATAAAATTCATTATATTTATTTAGACTTCTTGGGAATTTTAATCATTCCAACGATGTGGAAACATGTTAAAGAGAGGTATGTATGAAATTTGATAGTAAGCCTTTTGATTTAATATTCCATGATATCCCAAATCACGTTTTAGAAATGCAGTTACCGTACTTTTTGGTTTACAGTACGTTTGTAATTAAATTGATGACGGCATATAGATATATTTTCGAATAAAAAAAATAAAACAAAAAAAGGAAAGGAGAAGAGGATAATCACTTCCAAAAGATCCAATAATCCGATGCATCCTACATGGTGGAACAATGTATAGAGATGAAGTCCTAGAGTCATTTGATCTGTTTAAATATTTTATTTCATTTTTTGAGTTTTATGATGTTTTATATAGGATAAAGTTATATAGGTACGAATTATTAACTTTTCAAGGAAATGAAATCGTATTAGCACATACTAATATAAAAAAATAACGTATATATAAATATATGTATACACTTATTACAATTATATTAGGGGAAAATAAAGAATTTATTGTGTGAAATAAAAATGTAAACAAATATTTATAAGATTAGTGTTCCCAAAATTGTAAAAATAGAAACAAAGGGAAAAAATATTTTTGTAATTCTCTCACCAAAACAAAATGAAAAAGCCAATAATAGATTGACAATTAAAGGTCTCAAAAGAAGTTTTAAGACCAAATATTCGAAAACATTAAAAATATTCAGTTATATTTTTGGTTGAAACAAATATTTGAATATTTAAAAAAAACAACAAAAAATAACAGGGTATACTATAGCTGCGCGAAGCGCGGATAATTCACTAGTCTACTATATAAATGAGCGTACAAAATATTGGGAGAATAACTCCATAAAGAGGCAAACACAAGTGACACACTAACACTTGTCACGAAAAGTTTTCCTCTTAAACAAGACTCTCAAACCTTATATAACTATATTATGAATGTTGTTGAATGAGAAGGAATGTTCCACAATTTATAGAAGTCTAAAATATTTTCCTCCAAAAAAAATGACCAGTCAAAATGCAAGAATTATACTTTCCTTTTCGTAAAAGGAAAAATCAGTTATGGTAAATATGTTAGCTCTTCCTTGAAGAAATAGGAGAACAAATATGAGAAGAAAATTTTAGGACAGTGTACACTTAATAAAGAAATCATATTGAAAATAATAAAGACAAGAATAGTAACGACAACAAAATAATAAAGCAATAAGATAATCAAAGCAAAGAAAATAACACGTAGTACTAAAAATCGAAGAATAAGATAATAGAACAATAATACTAGTAATACTTATGGGAAAATAAGGAACAAATACAATATTCTAAAAGTGTTATGAAATAACGACGGTAAAGTAAATAAACTAAAAATAAGTATAGAGAGAAACTGATATATTATTCAACTTTCAAATTGATGTACAAAATGAATTTGAATTCTCCTCTATTTATAGAAGGAAAGAAGTCGTTGTATAAGCTGTTTGCAAGTTGCTACTGCAAGCGTTGTATAAGCTGCTACTGCAAGCTATTGTGTAAGCTGCTTGTATGTTGCTTGTAAGCTGCTAATGTACCGATATATATATATATATATATATATATATATATATATATATATATATATATATATATATATATATATATATATATATATATATATATATATATATATATATATATATATATGCTTCTTCAGGAGGCTTATTTTCAATAGAGTACCAAATAGATAAACATATTTACGGTGGAGTCCTTTATGGATAAGCTTCTTCAGGAAGCTTATTTACAATAGAGTATTAAATGAACATTCATAATATAATATATATTTATAACACTTCCCCTTGGATGTTCATTAAAAGAATGTGCCTCATTAAAACTTTACTAGAAAAATCCACATGGAAAAAATCTTAGTCAAGGAAAAAGAGTACACATTGCAAGATACCTCATTAAAAACCTTATAAGAAAAATCCTGTGGAAAACATTCCAGTGAAGGAAAAAAGAGTACACATATTCAGTAATACACATTGCAAAGTGCCTCATTAAAAACCTTATAAGAAAAAACCCGTGAGAAAAAACTTTAGTGAGGAAAAAGAGTGCACCGTGTACTTCCCCTGATGAAAATCTTGTTTCTAATATTCGAGTCTGCGCATTCCAATCTCCTATACCATCTTCTCAAAAGTTGAATTTGTAGAGAATATTATCCACCATTATTTCAGATCGATTTAAACTTATCTCATCAAACCAAGAAATTGCTGCAAGTCATTTCAATGAGTTGTTTGCAACCTGCCTGCATCAGCTGATTGTAGATAAACTTCAATGTAATATTAAATGAATAATCTTCTTGAAGAAGATTATCTACAGCATACTAATAAATGAACATCCACAATAATATTTTCGTAACACTCCCTCTTGGACGTTCATAATTATGTGCCTTGTTAAAAACTTACTAGAAAAAATCACGTGAGAAAAAAATCCTAGTCAAGCGAAAATAGTACACATTGCAAACTGCCTCACTAAAACTCTTACCAGGGAAAACCCAGTGGAAAAAAATCTGAGCAAGGAAAAAATAGTACAGTGCATACTTTACTCCCCCATAAAGACTTGGGTATTTCAGAACCAAGGAGTTCATCATCCTCATCTAGAGGTAAGAACAGATCTTTATTCACTTTAAGAGATCAAAAATATATTGGTGTACTCAATGGGTATTCTTTATCCATGTAAAAGCATTTTAAGACCCCTTTTGTATAGGCAGATTGATGGATACAAAAAATCTCGTCTGTTAAATGTTTAATTTTCAGACTAAGACAAAGTTTTGTGTTTCTAAGATCTTTCATCTCAAATTCTTTCTTAATATATTCAATTGACTTTTGAAGCTCTTCTGGAGTTCCAACAAGATTTATCTCATCAATATAAACATAAAGTATAACCTTCTTTCAACTATTCACTGAGGCGATTATACCATATGCGCCCAAATTGCTTTAAACCGTACAAAGACTTTTGTAATATGATCAAGTACATTTCTAGACTTTGAACTATATGCATCAGGAATTTCAAATCCTTCAAGTATCTTCATATAGAATTAATCAAATGAGTCATATAATTATGAATTGCATTTAAATGGCGTGACATCTTCAGGTGTCTGGACTACAATTCCGATCCTCACAATCTTTTATAATATTGTGCTCTATATTATTTCAAATATATCGTCAACGATTATTTTGTATCAGTTCCTAAGCGACATAACTTGTGGAGATTTCATCACTTTCTTTATTTTCAGGTACCTGAACTTCTTCGGGAGTTTCATGAAATGTTATGTCAAGGGCTCTTCTAGAGCTCATTTCCTCCTCATTATGATCATTTTGATCATTAGCTCCTATTATTTTTCAATGTTTTTACCTTTGGAACCAATTGGTCTACCACGCTTTGTGCGTACAGTAAACTCTATCAGGGACTTTAATTTTAATATAAGCATTTGCAGCTGAAATATAATATTAAAGTTTGGATCAACAAATGCTTATGGCATTTGACTTGGATTATTTTTTAAGTGAGTATCATATTAAATTAATGATAATTCGATTCATATAGCATATTTTTCAGCTGTTTATTCCATCCCCCAAATATTAGAAAAACTAACATATATCCTTAATCTTCTTTGAAAAATATATCTTTGTGTATTGTGGTAGAGAAATTAATCATATACCATACATCAAAAGATAGTAAAAATATTCGATTTCTGATCCTAAACCAATTGTGAGGGGAGTACTTATCATATATTGTTGGTCTGATGCATATAAGTGTTGTTGTATGCAATTTAGAATATCTTAGACCAACACATGAAGATTTGATTTCATAAGCAATAATTTAGCCATTAGTAGGAGGTATTTAATACTAAACCAGCTTGGATATAAACCAGCATTATCAAGATGAATTGTCTTGATTTCATAATATGGAAGTTATGCTCTTAATTGAGAAAATAATCTCAAATGCCAAACTGCATGTTGACAATAAATATACATGTAATCATCTTATATATGCATCTATTAGTAATTCACATGACAGGTGAATGAGCCCATAATTGCCTTTTATATATTTTAGAATAAGGGGTCTTAATCCCAACTTTAGCTGGTATAATAAATTTATTATGAGAACAAGCAACACATGAGAATTCTTGAAGAATCTTCCAGTTCTTCAGTATATGCTTATCTGAATTCTCAAATAGCTCATTTAAAAATGGCAAATGGAAACTTCAAACTTATCATCGCATGTGATATTTCTTAGTAAACTTCTGGTTTACTATGGCTACTTTTGTATAAGTAAATTCTTGATTTACTGTAGCTGTTTTTGCATTAGTAAACTTCTGATTTACTGTGATACATGATGTATTGTATTGAAGAATAAGGCGGGTAACTTCTCACATACATATTTACCCCCTATGATTGTGGAAACATGAATATGTTCAATCTTTCAATCATTTGTAGTCTCAATATGATTGTTATTTGTATTAATAAACTTCAAGTTTACTACAATATATATTTTGACCATAATCATATAATATAAATGACATATTTGTATATAAGCTCTTCAAGAGCATTCATTCATTATCCACAATCTAATATTTATCGGACACTACTAGTGTCATATGTCTTCTAGACAAACAGCTAGCTCTTCAGAAGTTGTTGATACATTGTGTACTATCAAATATTGCTCAGAAACTTCTGGTATCATGAGAGAAAATCATAATTAAATGAATATTATAAAGACAATTTTAAATTTATAAATGTAAGAAATTAAGTATTTCATTATTTTACCACCAACTTTGTGACAAATATCTCCTTCAGGGAGAATCGTCATTAACAATGAATATTTTATATCAAAATAGTAATTACATAGTCATTAAATCCTTTAGGGAAAGATACACGAGTTGTTATTTTCTTCGGGGAACTCGATAAGTAACCATAAAATATTAATGTGGTTGTAGTAGAAAGCATTCTACAAGAATACTTTTGCCTTGGAATACCCAAGATATTTTACGTATAATGGGTACGTACGACAACGATCTTTATGCCACAAAAATAAGATTTGTATCCTTTCTACCTCTTCAGGAGGTGAGTTGTGGTATTTGTTCATTCACTCCAGAAAATGAAAATGTACTTCAAAATTAACTTTGAATAGCTTATTATTTTATTTAAGCACAAAAAGACATAGTTTCATAATATTTTTCTGCTTCAGAAGAAAATTTCAATTGTGTTACTTCTTTAGGAGCAAATTTAAAATACAAAAAAAAAAAAATGAGTATACCTCTTCTGGAGGTGAATTGTAATATATTTACATCAAAGGCATGTTCATATTTACAAGCTTTATTAATATTGTCACATTCACTTCAGGAAATGGATTAATATTTAACAAAAGTTCTTATCCTTCAGGTAACGGAACATAATTATCTGAAAATTAATTAATCACACCAAATCGTGTGATGCTTTAACCTCTTTTAAGATAATGCTACTTCAGGAGCAAATCAAAGCATGCAAATAATATAGAGAAATTTTCAAAAACTTATCTTCAGTTGTAATCATAGAAAGCCTAAATTATCACTTCTGGTGGTCATAGGCATATACCACTTTCGATGGTTAATAAAATTTAGTTATAATAAGATGGACGAAACATTGCCACTTCTAGTGGTCGTACTCTGTTAGAGTTCAAGTGAACCATAAATTAAGCCATAACAAGACTTAGGAAATATTGCACTACTGGTGGCTAAATATTTCTTAAAAACTCCCATACTTAGCCATCAATAGAGATGAAAAAATTATCCACAAAAAAAAAAAAAAAAATAGAGATGAAAATAAAATCATGGTCTCTTCTCGTATTATTTTTCTTCGGGAACAAATTTATGGCATGAACTGCTAAGTGAACCAATTAGGCTCCTTATGACCAATGAACAAAAATCATACTGTTAGTAACAACAACCAGGAATGTCTGATATGAAGGAAGCACTAACCTTTTGAGTAGAACTCTCAATTATGGTAATTGGATCTGACTTGTATTCTTAGACTTTTGCTAACTCAAATCAACAAATAGTTAGTGTTAAGTAATATATGAAAATGTAGAAATTAATGCCACAAGTCCTTTGCTACAAACTTACTTCAAGATAGCAAAGCAGCAATGGAAAATAATTTTTCGTTCATAAAGTCAAAGAGAAAAATAACCTTTAAGCCAAACATGGAATCATTTCCATTCATACTCTGCTAATATTATAAAATGCTAACGCTAAAGAAATATCAATCATTTTACAGTGAGAATCGATGCCTTTGGACGAGGATAACTATAGTAACACATCTTTCAAGGTAAGTGCTCAAGGCAGAGTCTCATGTTGATAATGTATTTTGAAATAATGACTATAAAGTAAATAAATTAAAGACAAGTGTGGAGAGAAACGGATATATTATTCAACTTTCAAAGTGATATACAGAATAAACTCAAATCTCTTCTATTTATAGAAGAAAGGAAGTTGATGTGTAAGCTGCTACTGCAAGATGCTTGCAAGTTACTTGTAAGCTGCTGCTACAAGTTGCTATGTAAGCTGCTACTGCAAGTTGTTGTGTAAGCTGCTACTACAAGCTACTTGTATGTTGCTTGTAAGCTGCTACTGTACCGAATATAGTTAATCTACTACCGAGGATAATATTTTATCACGAACCTAAACCCAACCCAGTCGTGATGGCGCCTCTCGTGAAGACAAGGCCAGCCGACTCACTTCCGATTCACTTTAAGCAATTAAAATAATAATTACTAAGTTTTTAATCAGAAATAAAATTCCAAAATAAGCATTTAACAGTATAATTTGAGAAATAAAAGTCAACACAGCCCGACCTCAGGGTGTCACCAGTTATGAGCATCTAAAACAATACTACCAGTCTGAAAGTTTACTCAACTACTAAATAACTGAATTAGAAAAGAAATAAGATAGAGGGAGGTTGCACTGGGCTACGAATTGCCAAGCATCTACCTAGTAAATCTCGGATGATCTGCTGGAACTGTCAACCCTCAGTAGCAGGACCTGTAATCTACACACAGAGGTGCAGGGAGTAAAGTGAGTATTTCCAACTCAATGAGTAATAATAATAAATCAAGACTGAACGATATAAAATCACATTAAATACAACTGTAACGACCCGATCGGTCGATTTTGAAATTTATGCCCCGATCCCCTATTAATTGCTTTACCAAAGTTCATTTCTACTATTATGGTTTGTTGGGATGTTCGGTATTAGGATTCAGAGTATTTTGGGACACTTAGTCCCTAAATGAGAGCTTAAGAGTTGGAAAATACTCTATAGTCAGTCGGATTTGAATTCCGGAAGTTGCTGTAGCTCTGTCATGTCATTTGGGATATGTGTGCAAAATTTCAGGTCATTCGGATGAGGTTTGGTTAGGTACTTGATCGAAAGCATATTTTGGATGAATTTGAGGTTCTTAGGCTTGAATCCTTGATTTAGTCGGGTTTCTGGTGTTGTTTGAGATATTTTGAGGATTGGTACAAGTTTGAATAAGGTATTAGGTGGTATTGGTGCTTTTGGTTGAGGTCCCGGGGGCCTCGAGATAATTTTGGAAGGCTAATGGGGTAAATTTCTAAGTTTGGTTGCAGCTGACATTATTTCTTCTAGTATTTTCGCTTCTGTGCATGGGAACCATAGAAGCGGCACCGCATAAGCGGAATTAGCCCCACCTCAAGAGAACCACAAAAGCGGTCTCCTTTCCGCATAAGCGAAACTGCAAATACGGCTACTGGTCTGCAGAAACGAATTTCGTTCTCATTAGTTGAACCGCAAAAGCAGTTGATCCTTACGCAAAAATGGGACCACAAAAGTGGTCCCTGGGCCGCAAAAGTGGAAACCACTGATCTGATAAGATGAAAATCCGAGGGTTTATTTCAAAAGTGTAAAAATCAATTGAGAGCTTGGGGGAGGACGATTTTGAGTGGATTTTGAAGAGAAGATCATTGCGTAACGTTGCTTTGATCATTTCTAGTTATATTCCATCATTTCCTAGTTAAATCAAACATTAGAATTCAAATTCAAGGTCTGAAATTGAGAAAAATGGGTGAAACTTCTTAGACTTAATTATTATGTTTTGAGGGGGCATTTGACCTCCGATTTGGGAGAATTTTATATGGTTAGACTCGTGAGAGTACGATGGTTCTAAAAATATAAAAATTATTCGATTATGAGATATTGGCTGGAGGGGAATTTTGGTTATTTTACCTATTTTCGCGCCCTAGCTTTAAGGAATCAATTGTTTGCAATATTATTTATGATGTGTAATTGAATTGAATAGATTTGGGCCACCTGGAGTCGGATACTCATGGAAAGGGCATCATTCCCTAGTTGATTTTGCACTGGTTCGAGGTAAGTGGCTTGTCTAAATTTGTGTGGAGGATTTTTCCCCTTAGGATTTGTCCTTGATATTTGAGTGCCTTGTACGTGAGGTGACGGACACGTACTTGAGCCGATTGATGAAAATCTGGTTTTTGCTTAAGTTGCTGATATTTAGTTTCCTTTCTTACTTGCCTTATCTTACTTGAAGCTTATTACTTTTGCTAGGCTAGGAAAGCATGTTTAACTGACTTAACTGTATAATTGCTTAAGTTGCTTGATTGTACTATGTGAAGCATGCTAGTCAAGTTATTTTGCTACTCTGTTTTTCGTATTTCATTCCCTTAGTTTGTTCTGGCTGTGATTGCGCATTTACTTTGGGACAACGGATGTGGGATTCCGGGAGCTGCTCCCCTTGTTTGTTTATTTTGAAACTACGGGACGGTATCCCAGGAGATCCCCCAGCACTTTTATTTTGGGACAACGGGACGGTATCCCGGGAGATTTCCCTGCACTTTTATTTTGGGACTACGGGACGGTATCCCTGGAGATCCCTTGCACACTGATGATTAGATTACGGGACGGTATCCTGGGAGATCCTTTGATATTGATATGAGAGTTGGACTACGGGATGGTATCCCGGGAGATCCATTGTACAATGGAGGAAAAGGATACAGGACAGTATCCTAGGAGACCCTCGTTGGCATTCTTGCAATTTAGCAGTATTTACTCTATGTTTCTATTCTGTCTTTGTAGTATTATTATTTCATTAATCTGGCTTATTACACCGCTCCGTTCATTAGTTTCGTCAGATTTCTACGCTATTAATATTTTTGCTACTGTATTATTTTTGTATCAGTAGGGCCCTTAACTTTCCTCGTCACTACCCAACCGAGGTTAGGCTTGGCACTTGTTGAGTACCGCTGTGGTGTACTCACGCCTCTTCTGCGCATGTTTTCCATGTGCATATCCAGGTACCTCTACGCAGGCGCATTATCAGTAGTTGCAGGGAGCATTTCAGAGACTTGAGGTATAACTGCCGCGTCCGCAGACCGGAGAGTCTCCCTCTCACTCTACCCTTTAGTTAGCTTGATGCTATTCTGTTCTTCCTTGTTATAAACTTTCTAGGTGACTAGAGTAGGGTTATGTATTACTCTAAGCCTGTGTTGCCTGTGGGTTTCCGGATCTTTGGGATGGCTTCTGAATTTAAAGTGTTAAAGTGTATGTGAGGTGGCAACTATATACATTACTCATGTTATTTAGCTTTTGATTATAAATTTCGCAATTGTTGTTACTTCCGCAATGTATTAGCCTTACCTGGTCATGAAACCATAATGACTGGCTGATGAAGTACGAGCCCCAGAGTAGCGACCCGACTCTCGAGACCTCTTGGCCTCCCTCTCCCCTCGCTCATTGGCGAGCATACCCTTAATCGGCCTAGCAATGCTCACTACCTGCTAGTAAGGAATATCCATCTCTAACTCTTGAGCCATGTTGGACCGGATGGGCAGAATAAGACCCTCGATAAACCTTTGAACTCTCTCCCGAACTGTGGCAACCAAAGCCGGTGCATGTCTGGCCAACCTGGTATAACGGATGGCATACTCTGAGACTGTCATAGCACCCTAGTGCAAACGCTCAAACTCTGCGTGCCATGAATCCCTGAGGCTCTGGGGAACAAACTCCATCATAAACATGTCCGGGAATTTGGTCCAAGTCAGTGAGGCAGACTCGACTGGACTGTCCAACTCATAAGTACGCCTCCAATCATAGGAGGCTCCCCGAAGCTGAAAGGCGGTGAAAGAAACCCCACTAGACTCCACTATGCCCATAGTGCAAAGAATACGATAACACTCCTCTAAGAATCCCAAGGCATCATCTTATGCTAGGCTAATAAACACTAGGGATCATATTTCTTGAACCTCTCTAGTCTATGCTGCTCGTCCTCTGAGATAGCTGACCCATCCCCAGGTTGTGCTGGTGCTGCAGGCGGTACAGGAATAACCTCTAAGACCTGCTCCATCGGCACTCTTTGCAGGAGTGCGGGCTACGGGAGTCTGGGCCCCTCCCCCGGCTTGAGATATGGCTGCAGCAAGGGGAAGCAACCCCGCCTAAGCCAAGGTAGTGTACATGATCATGAACTGAGATAGGGTCTCCTGGAGCATTGGAGTAGTAGTAGCTGTAGTAGGTGTACCAGGTGCCTGTGCTCCAACGGGATCTGCTGGTGGTACTTCAGCGGCAGCGCATGCAGGTGTTGTGGCTGCACCTCGTGCACGTCCTCGACCTCTACCCCGACAGCTTTTATGCATTTAATGCACATCATATTCAGGACATATCTTGACCAATTCGTGATTGTTTTTATTGATGATATTTTGGTGTATTCCCAGAGTCTGGAAGATCATGAGCAACACCTGATGGTAGTGCTTCAGACTCTGAGGGAGAAGAAATTATATGCGAAGTTCTCAAAATGTGAGTTCCGACTGAGTTCTGTGGCATTCCTAGGTGACATGGTATCGAGTGAGGGCATTCGAGTGGATCCGAGGAAGGTGGAGGACGTGCAGAGTTGGACTAGGCCCTCTTCAGCTACAGAGATTCTCAATTTCGTCGGCTTGGCGGGTTATTATCGTCGCTTTATGGCGGGGTTTTCATCGATTGCGGCCCCTATGACTAGATTAACTCAGAAGGGTGCCCCATTTCAGTGGATAGAGGAGTGTGAGGCGAGCTTGCAAAAGCTCAAGACAGTTTTGACTTCAGCCCCAATCTTGTTGCTACCTACCGGTTCGGGGTCTTATACAGTTTATTTTGATGCCTCACGGGTTGGAATTGGAGTGGTATTGATGCAGAACGACAGGGTGATTGCCTACGCATCTAGACAATTAAAGGTGCATGAAAAAAACTACCATGTACATGATCTTGAGTTAGCTGCCATTGTTCACACTTTGAAGATCTGGCGTCATTATTTGTACAGGGTGCCTTGTGAGATTTACACTGACCATCGGAGTTTGTAGCACTTGCTTAAGAAGAAGGACTTAAATATGCGTCAGAGGAGATGGTTAGAGTTTTTAAAAGATTATGATATTACTATTCTTTATCACCCAGCAAGGCCAATGTGGTTGCCGATGCCTTGTGTTGCCGGGCGGAGAGTTTGGCATATATACCAGCATCAGAGAGACCTATGGCGATGGATGTTCAGGATTTTGCCAGGAAGTTCATGAGATTAGACCTTTCAAAGCCTAGTCGGGTTATAGCCTATATGGTTTCTCGGTCTTCCCTATTTGATCGCATCAGGGAGCGGCAGTTTGATGACCCTCATTTGCTTGTCCTTTAGGACAGAGTTCGGCGTGGTGATGCCAGAGATGTTACCATCGAGGATGATGGAGTGTTGAGGATGTAGGGCCGGATTTGTGTGCCCAATGTCGATGATCTTTGAGAGTTGATTCTAGCAGAGGCTCATAGCTCGCGGTATTCTATCCATCTAGGTGCCGAAAAGATGTACCAGGACTTGAGGCACCACTATTAGTGGAGGCGGATGAAGAAGGATATAATTGACTATGTGTCTAGATGCCTCAACTGCCAGCAGGTGAAGTATGAGCACCACCGTCCGGGTGGGTTGCTACATCAGATTGAGATCCCAGAGTGGAAGTGGGAGCGTATTACCATGGACTTCGTATCTGGACTTCCACGGACCGTGAGGAATTTTGATTCTATTTGGGTCATTATGGATCGGTTGACCAAGTCCGCTTATTTCATACATGTGTGTGCCACTTACTCATCGGAGCGGTTGGCGGAGATTTATATAAGGGAGATCGTCCAGTTGTATGGTATTCTAGTTTATATAATCTCGGACAGAGGTACTCAGTTTACATCACAGTTCTAGAGATCCGTGCAGCAGAAGTTAGGTACTCGGGTAGAGTTAAGCACGGCATTTCACCCCCAGACGGACGGACAGTCCGAGCACACTCTTCAGATTCTAGAGGATATGCTTTGTGTGTGCGTGATTGAGTTTAGAGGTTCATGGGATCATTTCCTACCATTGGCGGAGTTTTCTTATAACAACAGTTGTTAGTCCAGTATTCACATGGCGTTGTATGGGGCCTTATATGGTAGGAGGTGCAGATCTCCGTTGGGTTGGTTTGAGCCGGGTGAGGCCAGGCTTTTAGGCACATAGATGGTTCAGGATGCAATGGAGAAGGTTAAAGTGATTCAGGACAGACCTCGTGCAGCCCAATCCAGACAGAAGAGTTACACAGAAAAGAAGGTTCGTGATGTGGCATATATAATTGGCGAGCGGGTTCTGCTTCGGGTCTCGCCTATAAAGGGCGTCATGAGTTTTGGGAAGAAGGGGAAGCAGAGTTTTAGATTTATTGGGCCTATTGAGATCTTGAGACGGGTTGGGGAGGTTGCTTATGAGCTTGCCTTACCTCCCAGCCTAGTCGGAGTTCATCCGGTATTTCATGTTTCGATGCTTTGAAGATATCACATTGACCCGTCGCACGTGTTGGATTTCAGTTCAGTCCAGTTGGACAAGGATCTATCCTATGTTGAGGAGCCAGTGGCCATTTTTGACAGGTGGATTAGAAAGTTGAGGTCAAAGAACATTGCTTTAGTGAAGGTGCAGTGGCGGGGTCAGCCGGCTGAGGAGGTGACTTGGGAGACCGAGCAGGATATGCACAGCCAGTACCCTCATATTTTTGTTACTTCAATTATGTTCTCTATGCTCGTTCAACGACAAACAAATGTTTAAGTGTAGGAGGATGTAACGACCCGGCCGTTCATTTATGGAATTTATGCCCTGATCCCCTATTAATTGCTTTCCCTAAGTTCATTTCTGCTATTGTGGTTTGTCGGGATGTTCGGTATTAGGATTCGGATCGTTTTGGGACACTTGGTCCCTAAATGACAGCTTAAGAGTTAGAAAATGGTCCGTAGTCGGAACAATACGAAGACGGCCTCGGAATGGAAATCTGATGGTTTTGTTAGTTTGGTTAGGTAATTTCGGGGTTGGGAGCGTATTCAGAATGTAATTTAGAGGTCCGTAGCTCATTTAGGCTTGAAATGCCGAAGTTTGAATTTTTGAATTTTCCGGTTCAATAGTGAGCTTTTGATCTGAGGGTCGGATTTGAATTTCGGAAGTTGTTGTAGCTCCGTCATGTCATTTGGGATATGTGTGCAAAATTTCAGTTCATTCAGATGAGGTTTGGTTAGGTTATTTATCGAAAGCGTATTTTGGATGAATTTGAAGTTCTTAGGATTGAATCTTTGATTTACTCGTATTTCCGGTGTTGTTTGATATGTTTTGAGGATTGGTACAAGTTCGAATAATGTATTAGGTGGTATTGGTGCTTTTGGTTGAGGTCCCGAGGGCCTCGGGATGATTTCGGATAGCTAACGAGGTAAATTTCTAAGTTGGTTGCAGCTGATATTATTTATTCTGGTATTTCCGCTTATGCGGCTTGGGAACCTCAAAAGCGGCGCCGCATAAGTGGCTTAGTCACCACATAAGCGGAATTGGCCCCACCTTAGGAGAACCGCAGAAGCAGTCTAGTTTCCGCATAAGCGGAACTGCAAATGCGGTTACTGGTCCACAGAAGTGGATTTCGGTCTCATTAGTTTAACCACAAAAGCGGTTGATCCTTTCGCAAAAGAAGGACCGCAGAAGCGATCCCTGGGCCACAAAAGTAGAAACCAATGTTCTAATAAGGGGAAATCCGAGAGTTTATTTCAAAAGTGTAAAAATCAATTGAGAACTCGGGGGAGGGCGATTTTGGGTGGATTTTGAAGAGAAGATTATTGGGTAACGTTGCTTTGATCCTTTCTAGTTATATTCCATTATTTCCTAGTTAAATCAACCATTACAATTCAAATTCAAGGTCTAAAATTGGGGAAAATGGGTGAAACTTCATAGACTTAATTATTGTGTTTTGAGGGGGCATTTGACCTCCGATTTGGGAGATTTTTACATGGTTAGACTAGTGAGAGGACGAGGGTTCTGAAAATGTGAAAATTATTTGATTTCGAGACGTTGACTAGAGGGGTATTTTAGTCATTTTACCTATTTTCATGCCCTAGCTTTAATTTTAATAGTGAAATCTGTTGTTTGCAATATTATTTAGGATTGGTAATTGAATTGAATAGATTTGGGCCATGTGGAGTCAGATACTCGTGGCAAGGGCATCGTTCCTTAGTTGATTTTGCACTAGTTTGAGGTAAGTGGCTTATCTAACTTTGTGTAGGGGATTTTTCCCCTTAGGATTTGTCCTTGATATTTGAGTGCCTTGTATGTAAGGTGACGGGCACGTACTTGAGCAGATTGATAAAAAATCTGGTTTTTGCTTAAGTTGTTGATATTTAGTTCATTTCTTACTTGATTTATCTTACTTGAAGCTTATTACTTGTGCTAGGCTAGGAAAGCATGTTTAATTGACTTAACTGCCTAATTACTTAAGTTTCTTGATTGTACTATGTGAAGCATGCTAGGCTAGTTATTTTGTTGCTCTGTTTTTCATATTTCATTCCCTTAGTTTGTTCTGGCTGTGATTGCACATTTACATTGGGACTACAGATGTGGGATTTCGGGAGCTCCCCCCTTGTTTATTTATTTTGGGACTACGGGAAGGTATCCCGGGAGATCCCCCTGCACTTTTATTTTGGGACACGGGACGGTATCCCGGGAGATTCCCATGCACTTTTATTTTGGGACCACGGGATGGTATCCCGGGAGATCCCCTACATACTGATGATTGGACTACGGGACGGTATTCTGGGAGATCCTTTGATAATGATATGAGAGTTGGACTACGGGACGGTATCCAGGGAGATCCATTGGACAGTTGAGGAAAGGGATACAGGACGATATCCTAGGAGACCCTCGTTGGCATTCTTGCAATTTAGCTGTATTTACTCTGTGTTTCTGTTCTGTCTTTGTAGTATTATTAATTCTTTTACCTGCCTTATTACACTGTTGTGTTCATTAGTTTCGTCAGATTTCTACACTGTTAATATTTTTGCTACTGTATTATTTCTGTCTCAGTAGGGCCCCCTTTCCTCGTCACTACTCAATCGAGGTTAGGCTTGGCACTTGATGAGTACCGTTGTGGTGTACTCACGCCTCTTATGCGCATGTTTTTCATTTTTCAGTAGTTTCAGGGAGCATTTCGGAGATTTGAGGTATAGATGCCGCGTCTGCAGACCGGAGAGTCTCACTATCTCTCTACCCTTTAATTAGCTAGATGTTATTCTGTTCTTCCTTATTATAAACTTTCCGGATGATTAGAGCAGTGTTATGTATTATTCTTAGCGTGTGTTGCCCGTGGGTTTCCGGGTCTTTAGGATGGTTTCAGAATTTAAAGTGTTAAAGTGTATGTGCCAGGCGGCAACTGTATACATTACTCATGTTATTTAGCTTTTGATTATAAATTTTGCAAATGTTGTTACTTCCGCAATGTGTTAGGCTTACCTGGTGGTGAAGACTAGGTGCCGTCATGACGTGTTCACGATTGGTGAACTAGGGTCGTGACAACAATATTTAGCTATCAGGCATAATAAAATCAATAACACCATTTAAAAATAAAATATCATAAAACACATTTACAAATAGTTAATAATAGATAGGAAAAACAACTAAGAATGGTAAACACATAAGAACTATTCCTCGGGCACAATAATATCAAATCAGCCCATCTAGCAATATCACAGAACAATAATAACCTTTTGGGCTATATATCATGTCACAATGGGTACCCGCGCTCACTGGAGGTGTGCAGACTCCTGGAGGGGCCCCTTACGATCCAAGCGCAATATCAAGCCATCTCGTGGCATCATAAATAGACTCTCGGCCTCATATCAACATCAAGCCACCTCGGCGTACAATCTCAGGCCCTCGGCTTCATTATGATAATTAGTGTACCACTACTGCGACATGTAGCCCGACCCAAAAGTATTCTCACAATACAGGCCATCGGCCTTACTCATTCAGAATCTCATAAGCCCTTCGGGCAATAGTAAAAATATGCAGCTCAGCTTAATATATCTTTAAAACATCATTTAAGGTCTCTAAAAGAGATTAACATAGCTGAGTTTTGAAAACAATAAAATATTTTGCATGACTGAGCATAAGTATGAAATCAAACAGTAAGGAAAATATCATTAACGAGCCCCTAAGAGTTCAAACAGTTGGCACGAAACTAAAATATGGTATTTAGCCCAAAGTATAATAATATCAAACAATTACCTATCAATTATACAGAAAAATAGTCATTCAGGATGGACTAAGTCACAATCCCCAATAGTGCATGACCCCACGCTCGTCATCTAGTGTATGCGTCACCTCAACACAGCCAAACATTGTGTAATCCGGGATTTCATACCCTCATAAAAATATTTAAAATCATTACTCACCTCGAACTAGCCCAAAAAGCAACTCTGCTACACGCTTTCCTCTCTAACCAACTTCTAAGTGCTCCAAATTTATCGATTTCAGATTTTTATCATCAAATTATGCTAAACGAATGAATTCCAATTGAAAAATATCAATTTTAAGCAAAAAATATAAAATCAGTTAAAACCCGACCCTTATGCTCGCATCCCATAACTGGACAAACTTTATACCAAAATATTTTTCATCATCTCACGAATTCGTACATATAAAGACTAGAAAATCGGAGTTTGTTTGACCCTTCAAATCATCCCTAGAAGGTCTCATATTCTCAAGCCCTAACTCCACCATTTTCTACTGATTTTCATGAATTAAACGATGATGCGTTGTTCCTTAATCACAAATAATTGAGTTTTAGGGTCCAAAATTCCTACCTCAATGAAGAACAATGATTTTCTCTCTCCAAAATCGCCTCAAAGCTCTTTTTCTGTTCAAAAATGGTGTAAAAGGATTTAATGATCGCGGAGGGTTTATTTAAATACTGCTCACGCATTTACTGTTTACCCGAGTACTATTCACCCGAGTTACTGGACAGTCGAGTACTGTTCACCAAAGATACTGTTCACCCGAGTTACTGTTCGTTCGAGTTACTGTTCATGCTGCTGTGGAAAAAATGCAGCAGCTTTTCTTCTAGTCTAAATTGATCCGTTAACCTTTCGAGATCCACCCAAGGACCTCGGAAATCTCAACAAATATATCAACCCAAACATCATTCGAACTTAGTCAAGCCTTCAAAATACCAAAAACAACATCAAGACACCAAAATCACATCAAATTCAAGCCTATGAACTTTGAAATTCCTAAATTCCACCAACGACGCCGAAACTATCCAAAACAACTCCGATTGATTTAAAATTTTGCAGCCATATCCAAAATGACATTACGAACCTATTCCAACTGTCGGAAATTCTATTCCGACCCCGATAGCCTATTTTCCACTGCCGACCGGAAATCACCAAAAACTAACTTTCGCCAATTCAAGCATAATTCTACATCGGACATCATAAAAATATTCCTGACACACTTCTAAGTCTCAAATCACCTAACGAAGCTACCCGAGCCATAAAATTCGCATTCCGAGGTCATTTACCAATAAGTCAGCTCTCGATTGACTTTTATAGCTCCAAAGCTACTTTTAGAGACTAAGTGCCTCAAACCTTACCAAAACCATTCCGGATTCGATCCAACCAATTCGATACCACATAACACGGATAAACAAAGCATAAAGAAACAGAAATTGGGGAAAAACAGAGCGGTAACTCATGAGGCGACTGGCTGGGTCGTCACATATTTATCTCTAATGGGGTACCCAAATGATAAGCTTTTTTAGGAGGCTTATAAAGTATCAAATAGATAAATATATTTACGGTGAAGTCCTATATAAATAAGTTTCTTCACAAAGCTTATTTACACGAATATTAAAAGAATATACATAATATAATATATATTTATAACAAGAATGATGTTAAGCTTATTTACCCTGTAGGATATTCATGGTATCTTCTTAAAGTTCCATCACATTATTATAATATTATTTTCTTTTTTAGACGCTTACTTATTTTATTTTGTTTCTAGACTCTTCGAAACCTAAGATTCTATTATAGTGTACCATAGATCACTGATACAAATTATACATTAATTAATCAGTATGAATTAATTAGTTGTTGCCTGTTAGATCTGTTTAATTTAGTCTCGTCGTTAGAAGTATTTTATTCATATAGATCAGGAGGACCACTTATAATTAGTTTATTTTCTTCAAATCAATTATTGAAAATGCACTCAAACAGCCAAATAATGATTAATAAATTTTTTAAACAATATTGTCTCACATCTATAACAAGTTGCCAAGTACTACTCTCTCTCTGGTCCAAAATAAGTGATTTTTTGAATGTTTTCACGCATATTAAGGAATCTACCTTTTAATATTAATTATCAATTGAATTGACCATATTAACATTTACTATCTCACATAAACACTCTTAACACATATTCCAACACCATTAACTCCAAGAACAATGTAGGAAAAAAATAATTAATTCATTCTTGAAATCCGAAAAAATCACTTATTTTGGACCACAAGAAAAATGTCAAAAAATCACTTATTTTGGAGAGAAGGGAGTATATAATACTCGCTCTTGAAATAATTTTTTAGTTGTTTTCACACATATTAAGTAATTTACCTTTTAGTATTAATTAGCAATAAAATTGACCATATTAAATATAATTTGTTCATTAAAAATATAACAAATACTTTTAGGCTATTTACTCTAAATGCAACTGTAAAAAAAAGTTAATTCCGAAAGATGAAAGAGGACAAATAAATATCAATTTAGAAACATATGAGGCATATGTAAACATGCTCTTGCCCCTAAGGACGTAAGCATGTACGATATATTTTAATTTTACAAGCTTCATATACCTTTTTTTACGAAGAATTAACTTAAATAATCACTAATCCAATCGCTTAAATTAAAATAATCAGTAAAAGTATAAAACTTGTGTATAATCATGAATAATTATATATAATTTATATGTATCAACTAAGAAAAATAAATAATGAATTCGACCAGCTATTTGTGTAAAAATCCTTTTTGTAATAAATTTGAGCTTTATACATTAATCATGCCATTTAATATAAAAATATTTTTAAAATTGACTTTTATCGTGCCAAACTCACTCAATGTCTTAAATTACAATAATACATCAAGTAAACAAAGAAAATATTCTGCTGGTAATTAAGCTGCTGAAGTAGATTCGTGATGACAGCTCAGGTTGAACGTACCATTCTTAACAACTAGGATTAATATCAAGATATTTTATTGAGTTTAAATTTATGTATTAACGAAAAGAAATATTTATACAATTATTATTGATAATAACCATAAAAATAAAACTAACCTAATATACATAATAGGTTAAAATTCACTAATAGTAAGCATTGTCTACATAAGCGGCGGGCACACATTATAGGTCGAGGGCATCTGAAAATTTCGGCAAAATATTTTATGTATAATTGCAAATTTCTTCAAGAGATAGTCACATATTAGAATAGGTTACTATATTAATTATGACGAGCAGTGATAAATTTATATTAAATATCATGATAATTTTTGGTCGGAATGTGATCTACATATATAATTTATAATACTATTTTTTATTTTTTAAATTTAAAGTCATAGTCTAAATTTACACGGCTCTTCATCTAGTTATTACATAATTTACATGTCTTGATTCTTATTGGATCTAGTGGGCAGCAACATGCATACATATGTACAGTTCATATATACTGTTCTTAGTATGGAAATACAGATCCTTATTTGTCTTTTCGAATACAGAAACGGTAGAAAACAACGTTTTCATTACTATCCTTTTTTTTTAATTTTTCTTTTTTTAAAGTTGTTGAATGTGAAAAAGGGTAGGGACAGTTTACAGAATCAAACAAAATCCATTTTGTTTGACTACGTAGACATATATGTTGCAGAAGAACTGAAGAAAATAGCATATATATATATATATATATATATATATATATATATATAAAATCCATGTTACTTGGGAGTTGCAGACAAAATTATACTCCAAGATATTGCACATGGAAATTCTTACTTCTTAATTTACGGATTTAGAAAAGATGTTATACATCCGGGGCAAAGGGAGAGTTTTAGTTACGAGTTTGGATGAACTCAATAGCTTTTTGTTTAAATTTAGTATTTATATTACAAAATTCATTAAACATGCATACACATTTAAATACGAACATAACAACTAAAACGACTATAAGTCCGATGACAAATTTAGAACCTATAAATTTTAATTCTTACCTCCGCCTCTATATACATTTGTACGTTCGTTACATGCTGTATTTTAACTAATCAGTTTGTAACAACTTTTTTAGGGGAAAATGACGGACGAGTGAGCCATTCAATTAATCGGTGCGAAATAGTTTGTGTTTGATTAATTATTTTAAAAAAATATTTTTAAGTAGCATTCTCCAAGCTTTTAAAAGTGCTTTCAAATATATTGTTCTCAAAATAGCTTTTGGTAAAAAAAAAATATTTTTTTCTACTTCTTAAACGTTACTTCTCAAAAATATTTTTTCCATTAAAACCTTGATCTAACACATTAATTTTTGAAAAAAAGTATTTTTCATCCAAAAAAAGGGACACTTTAGGGTTGAAAAGAAGCTTCGCCAAAGAAGTTATACCTAAAGCAAAAAAGAGATAAGTGAACTAGGTTGGCGGCTGCAACTAATTAAGATGGTTAATTACCTTAATTAATTTGGTGATAATGGGTAATTGCTGTCATTGTCTTTATGTCTGTCCAAGAAAATAAATGCCGTACGTTTCACATGTGAGAGAGATAAGCAGCTTAAAGTTTCAGACAGTATGGGATGCCAATAATAATTGAAATATGACAGAAGATTAAAGTACGTACCTATCTTGTGTACTTCCATAGTAGAATTTGGCACATAGAAATGCGCACAAGCTTATCTACTCTCACTTTTCAATCCTATATAAACCAAATCCTGCAACAAACAAATTACGCAGATAATTTCTGTAGCTAAATAGCAAAAAGTTCATTACTCTTTTCGTTTTAATTATGTGAACTTATTCGACGGAACATTAAGTTTAAGAAAACTTGAAGACTTTTTGAATATGTAATCCTAAGCAAGTCAAAAAGAAGGTGTAGAGTATTTGCGTGGTTATAAATACTTCTCATTAAAAATAAATTTGAAAGTTTAAACTAAATTATTTTCAATTTAGAAAGTGGTTATTTTTTTTAATTAAACAAAAAGGAAATAAGTTCACATAAATCGGAACGGAGAGAGTATTAATCCTACTTAACCGAAAAATGATCAAAAATTCTATTAGCTACAAGCAATTTTATGATGGATTAACGACGAAGTTCGTAGCTAATTTTATTGTCAAAATAGCATGGTATAGACAGTTTTCGCACTAGTCAATCAAAAATAGCCAGTGTTTACCAAGTCAATGAAAAATAGCTACTATTTTACTACAACAGAGAACGGTCCCGTATAATACGGGAGTTCGGTACATTTGTGTACGAACTCCAGCATATTATGCTGGAACGGTATACTTTGCTGACTCTTGTATAATATACGGGAGACTGGAGCACATATGCTCAAAACTCCAGTATATTATACTGAACATTTATACTTCCTGGAACTCCAGTATATTATGCGGAAGTTCCAGCATAATTATACTTGAACTCCCCCATATTATACGGGAGTTCCAGCATAGTTATATCCTGGAACTCCCGTATAATATACAAGAGTTCAAGCATACTTATGCTGGAACTCCCATATAATATACGAGCGTATTTTCCGGATTTTGAACAGTAGTTTCGTTTCAAATTTATCTTTACATGAAAAGTGGCTAAATTTTGATTACTTTTGAAATTGGGCTATTTTTGAATGACCAATTGTAAATCTAGCTATTTTTAAAATTTCTCCCAATTTTAATTGTTTTAGTTGTGTAACCAGCAGGAAATACTAATAGGCATATCAAAAAATTTGGATACGTTGGACTTTGGCGGCCAACACAGGCGGCTCCATGATTTAAAATTTATGAATTTTTTTCGTTATTTTAAATTAATATATATAATTAATTAAATATTTATAAATATTTAGTAATTTTTTAATAAAATACAGTATCTATGCAAAAATTATTGGGTTCTCTAGGACCTAGTAACCACACTCTAAATTCGCCACTGGCAGCTAACATTCACTATCATAGTTACTATTATAAAGATTTATCATGAATTGACAGTTTACGCTAGTTGTCAGCCAACTTGAATCCTCGTTATCTAAATAGGCAATATGAGCAAGCTTATAAAGGAGAGTTTTTAATTATGAGGAAAAAATATGAAATAAAAAACACGCATATAATAATCTAGCCTTAACTTTATGAGTTCCCGTAAATTTAGTAACTTTTGTCCAAATTTTATATTTGTACTAATAAATTTACTAAATATTTATAAATATTTAACTGTGAACCCAATTATTTATATTTATTTTATATACTCAGTTGGGCATAACGTAGTGATGGTATATCGTAAAACTACGCCATTTAATGGAATGTGTAAACCATGTTATTTTTATCTAATTCTTTTATCACATTATGCGTCGGATTAACTCGTGAGAATTGGATGAATTATTTAGTGCAAAAAAGTGGCTACGAAGTCAAATAGTTGGATCAAACATGGAAGTGTTAAAAATGAAATATGAGAGTTTTATAACCTAATTTGACAATTCAAAGTTTGCTTGGTTTCAAATGAATGGACTTAAGGTGAGTTGAGTAATGTTCATTGTCTAATCTGTTCAACTCAAATAATTCTAAATTTAAGAGCTTTTGCAGATCGTTTTCTTACTTTTTGGGATAATGCATAAAATCCATCCCATCCTATGACTCATTTATCAATTATAATTTTTTTTTCGGGGGTCCTATTATCCCTAAACTTATTTTTATCATAATTGATTTAATATTATATGCTCAATTAAACCCGGCACGTCAAATCAATTATGGTAAAAATAATGTTAAATCAATTGATTTAAAGACATATAATGTTAAATCAATTATGGTAAAAATAAGTTCGGGGGGAGGGGGGGGGGGTAATAGGACCCCGAATAAAAAGGTGTGTAGTTGATAAATGGGTCATAGGATGGGGTGAATTTTATGCATTATCCCTACTTTTTTTTGTCAAAATCGTGTGGAATGGTTAGTTTTTGAACTAATAGTTAAAAATTAGTCGGTGTTTGTAAAGTAATTAAAAATAGTCACTACTAATGCGAAGATAAAATCTGAACAAAAATATCATTCGTTGAACCACAAAAAATTCCAGCATAATTTGTTCGATTATAGAACTCCTGCATATAAAACTCCAACATATTATATTGGAATTGCAACACTTAATGAATTCTAGCACGTATGCTGAAATTTTGTACGTAAAAAGTTCGAAGAATTTTTTTGGATTTTAATTAAAGGTAGTTTTGTCCAGACTTTATTTATGCATGAAAAAGTAGCTAAATTTTTGTTAATTTTAAAACTATAACTAATTTTTAATTAGTAGTTATAAGCCAGAGTAATCCTGGAATTTTACTATTTTAAAAAAATTAATTCTCCTGGGCATTTGCACTTGTTCCTTATATTTGTGCTATCTTTTAACATGTACCCTATTATTAAAAATTATTGATATGGTAGCTAGCTGACAAAAAATCCGTAATAATATGATAATTATATCCCTCACAAAAGATATAAAACTTGCATCACAATTAATCGCGTGATTTGCAACCTAATTCGTGAAAAAATATCTCATCCTCTCCTCTCAGCAGCTTTATCAAAAAACCAGAAACTTGAACCAGATTCATCTCAGAATCACACTTGCATGAAGTTGTTTGATATATATTGCATGAAGTTCTAACATATAGATCTTCAAAAACTTTTCAAAACTTCAAATTTAATGCGTGAAGGATATTGAAAAAAGTTGTTGCACGTTGAAATCTGAAGTTTTAATTAACAACAACAACTCAGTAAAATTTCACTAATGAGGTTTGTGGATGATAGTATGTACACAGACCTTACCCCTAGAAGCTAAAATTTCATGCTAATGTAGTATGAAGTTATTTCACCTTGAAGCTAAAACATCATGCTAATGTAGCATGAAATTATTTCACTAAAGCTAAAGTTGTTTCACATTGAAGCTACATCATGCTAATGCATGCTGGAGTTATTTAGTTCATTTGCTAAAACTTCATACCAACATATGATGAAGTCTACAGTTTTGTCATGAGTTTTATCAGAAATCAGTCTAAACATGTTGAAGTTTTTTAGTTCATTTGCTAAAACTTCAGACAAAATATGCTAAAGTTTTGTCCTGTCATCTATAGTTTTGTCATGAGTTTTATCCGAAACTTCAGTCTAAACAACCTCAATCTTTTTTGTCATTTGCTGAAAACTTCAAATTAGACATGCTTAAGTTTTTGTTAATGCATGCTAAAGTTATTTAGTTCATTTGCTAAAATTGATACCAAAACATGCTGAAATTTTATCCTGCAGTGTATAGTTTTGTCATGAGTTTTATCCGAAAGTTCAATCTATTTTACATAAAGTGGTCTTGTATTAAAGAAGGACAAAATCGCCTTTTTAAAACACTTTTAACCAAAAAACGGATGCGAATATAAACACAAAAATAAAATTGATAGAAATAAAAAAATAACTATCAAATAGAGCGCCCATACAACTCAACCAATCATTCTAAACAGATAAAACTAGTTGCACAGTTATATGGGTCATCAATATGGATACCCAAACAAAAGGTATATAATGATTATGGTTTTGGTTTGGTTTTAGGAGAATTTCGTTTTTGGGACTTTAAGTTGACGGGTTGATTAATCTGTGGATTATATTAACTTATTCTTGGGAATTAAGATCATATGTTCATTCTGACTGCACTTCCTTGCTTCACATAGTCGGATTCGGGAATTAAACTTCCTTGCTTCGTAGAGTCGGATTCAGGAATTCAAATTTATGGTCTTTACAATGATTTCAAGTTAACATACAATAATAAATGGGATCACCATCAAATATAGTGTAAATATTTTACGTCATTACATTATCCACGATCTCTTTCCCAGTAGAAATTGTTAGTTTTTTAAAAGACGAGGCAGCAGAACGATTAAAAGTTTTGATTGAAAAAGTTTCTCAATAATTTTATTAAACATAACAGAGCTTTAAATAGCCAATTTAAAAACAGAATCTGCAGAAAATCTGAAGAATAAATATTTAAATTCAAAAACCTAAACTATCTCAACTAACTTATCCTATTAAATTTGGATTTAAACAAAGACTCTTCTTATGACTAAACTACTTATTATTATGGTAGATTAAATATCAGCAGTAACAAATGCAAAATCTAACCAAAAAAAAAAAAGAGTAAAACATATGATTGAACTAACAATATGCTCATGAGCCATCACTTCATTTAACTTCAAAGTAAATTCGTGACATTTTCCATCAGAAAATAACATTTATTTTCAATCCTAACTAAAGGTGACAGTTCTCTTTACAACAGCCTAGAAAATCCGATACAAATTTTCACTCTATCAACTCTTCTTTTCTTGTTTGCCTTGGCAATGGTTAAGATTAATCCGAAAAGTTAAGCCAAACCGACTAGTTTCTCGCTGACTTCCCATACTTTACGCGCTTTCTCTATATCACTCGCTTCTTCAGACAACTGGTTCTCAAATGAAGCTGAATCTTTGTTCCAGCTCCAATACACACCTGATTTAGTCAGGCTTGGATCACTTACAACCTGCATAATATATATAAAACAACAACTTAAGTTAACTCTTGAGAAACTGATAGTGGGATGTTCGTCAATCAACTACGTCTCAGTCCCAAACTAGTTAGCTTAATCTACAGTTGAAAAAATCAGGAATTTCGCTAAGGATGTTCAAGAGTTAGTATATATACGATCAAACCTCTCCTTAACAGCCTCGTTTGTTCTGATATTTTTTGCCTGCTATAGTGAACTAGTGTTATAAAGGACATCACACCCCTTGAGGTAGGTTGTCTACATCACACCCTTTGAGGTACGACCCTACCCCGGATCCTGCATGAATGCGGAATGCCTTGTGCACCGGACTGTTCTGTCTTGTGTAAAAGTGATATTTGACCGATATAAATAATTTCAGGCAAGGGTGTTCAACTGATCAGCCTTCAGCAGGCCGTAATTCGGTCCCTACTTAGCTATATGAAACATCTATATTCATTCTATTCTATTCAGGTCCAAAACTAAGAGTAAGATAAATGCATCTTATTTTTGACAAGGTTTGCTGTTATTATTTTTATTAACACTAATACTTATCGTTACCTGAGCAAGTCGTTTTCCAGCTTCTGTCTCAGAGACAAATCCCTTAGTAATATATTTCTGGAATGGAGGGAAAAGGAGCCTAAACAAGGGAATATGTTCTCTGAATAGCCCTGTTGTTGCAATGCAGCCAGGGTAAAGAGAGGCAAATGTGATACCAGTTTCTTCGTGGTATCGACGATGGAATTCTTGCATAGTGAGCATGTTACAGACTTTGCTGTCTTTGTACGCTTTTGCACCGTCAAATTCCCCACCATCGATCATCGCTGAGCTGTTAATTCCATTCAAACCCCCGGCCATACCCCTCAAGTCACCGAGATTCGCCTTTGGAGGTACATTTCCAGCCAAAGTGTTTGTGTTTCCTGTCATGTGGTTTTAGTCAAGAAAAGTTAGTCTCCCACTAAAAGAAGTCTATATACAAGAGAGATCCCATAATATCCATTTAAGAAAATAGATGAATAGATAAGGCGAAACCAGCTAAAAGAGCGCGTATTTCACTAAAACAAGAAGAACAAAAGTGGCTTTGACAAAGAAGAGCGTCTACTTAGATTAGTTTCTTAGTAAGGGATAAGGCAACAAGCAAGCACGGCCGGATGTAGAGTGGCGTACTAGGTTCATCTGAACCCAGTACTTTTGATACATAACATAAATTTTTGAGTAAAAGTCCATTACTTTGCAGCAATGATAGATTTAACCAGCGAGATCAATGCTAAAAGTTTTAAAGGCTGAATCCGTATATTTTAAATTCTGGATCCGTCTCTGTAAGCAAGGGCATAGCAGATATGTGAGAGCGCTTATGGGAAACTATTGTAATACTCAATGTGTTAAGTGTTTCAGTTACCTGTAATTGAACCAACAATTATGAGTCTTTTTGAAGGGTAATCAGATTGCTTCAAGTCATCAAGCAACAATCTTGAAAGAAGGAAATGGCCAAGATGATTTGTGCCAACACTAATCTCAAATCCTTCAGCTGTAAATGAAGGTTCTTTAGCAGTAGGTTGGTACACAGCTGCATTGGCAACCAACACATCAAGTGGGCGACCGGACCTCCTGAAGTTATCGACAAACTGGCGAACGCTGTCAAGCGACGCGAGGTCTAAATGCATGATGGTGTAATTCTCCTTAGGCATTCCTACTGATTTTGCAGCTTTCTCAGCTTTTAAAAAGTCCCTACATGCCATAATTACATGCCATTTTCCGGTCTCGGATAGTGCTTTTGCTGTGGCTAGGCCTAATCCTGAAGAGGCTCCAGTGACTATTACACACCCTTTTCTTAAGGTTTTCTTTCCTGCTGGAGAATTAGTGGTTACACCTGGAGATGCAACCATTGTTGCTCTTACTGCTCCATTGGACAATCTTCTTTGGCTCTGTGAGAAATCAAATATCAGTATAATTCACTTATTATCACACAAGGACACTAGGAGTGACTAACATGATTTTTAACATTGAATAATACTACTTTCATTCCAATGTTTATGAGTCTTTTTTCTACGTTGACACGCTACAAAATACTTGACTGTTCTTTTTTTCTTTTAAATGACCAAGAATCACTGAGATCAGTGATGCACGGATCAAAACTCAGTGGATAATGTATCCGCCCTCTACCTTTCTTTCCTTAAATACTAGGATTTTGATTGCAGCACGATTCAAACCCGTGACATGCGCCTAATCACACATCACGCACTGCGCTCTTACCACTAGACCAAAGCCCTGAGGCAAAATATTTGACAGTTCTACTTCTATACATTTTTCAAAAATTGTCCTAATTCATTAAGTTGCTCATATTTAGCCATTAGAAGGGGGGCCTTGGAGCAACTGTAAAGTTATCTCCATGTAACTAATAGGTCACGAGTTCGAGCCGTGGAAGCAGCTACTATGGTTGCATTAGGCTGTCCTACATCACACCCTCCTTGGGGTGCGACACTTACCTGGACCTTGTGTTAACGCAAGATACCTTGTACAGTAGGCTGCCCTTTTTGCTCATATTTAGCCATTATTGTGATGTTTGCTCTGTCAAACTAACTCTTCAATCACTACTTTAATACCTTGTTCCACCACCACTATTGTAATATATATGTGTCAAATTAACATCTTAAAATCCCAATGAACAAAATATCTTCACATAGAAATTAGAATGAAATTGAGCTAGAGAGTATGAATATGCTACATTTGGTACCTTGACTTTGAATGAAGAGGAACAAAAATCAGATTTAGTATAGTCAGAGAGAGAAACTCCAAAAAGACTAGAATTCTTCAAGTTTGCACTAGCTTTGCCCTACAAGATTACAAAATGAGCAAAAGAAAGAATCAGTAATGTAGCTTCAGATTCCAATTGCAGACTAAAATACAAGCAAAGCAAAGTATTATGTTGCTCGGACTCTCCAAAAATACTATCGCACCTGAATCAAATTCTCCAAAAGTTCCAAATATGCACTATTTTTGGAGGATACGGCACGACAGTATTTTTGAAGAATCCGAGCAACATACTTTATTAACAGAAAATATTACCTCTTTGGAAATGGAGAAAGTAGAAGGAACAAGTGCAACAGCTTGAAGAGCCATTAAAATGATCAAGAAAAGAAAAGGGGTTGGTCTAAAGTCAGCTAAAGATATTAAAAAAAGTGTGTTTGAACTATTGGCAGAGTTTTGGTCAGTTATATATACAGTGGAATTGATGGCTGTAACAGTGATTTGAGACAAAATAATAATGTCATTTTGGATATGAAAGTAGGGGTTGGATAAGATAGTTTTTTATGGAAGTATCTGCCTTTTTTATGGAAGTATCTGCCACATCAGTTTATAGCCACCAATCAGAATTCAAGGTTTAGATTTTCTCTGATATTTTTGGAACTTTTTTCTCATTGGATGGATACAAGAAAAAGGATTATTTTATTTTGGCTCTCTGCCCAAAGCAACCTACTTCCATAGGTATGGGCTTCAGCATGGAAATTCTGAAGACAAAAGACAGCTAACTCTCCATGCATTTGGGATATAGTTAATATTTTTAGGAATGTTCAATAAAATGCTTCTAACATATTTAAATAATATGCTTTTCTTTTGTTTTAAATTTAGAAGGGGTTTTCTGGATTGACAATTTTACTTGATTAGATTGTTACAAAATACAAAATACAAAATACAAAATCATAAGTTATAACTAGAGGTATCAGGTTCGAGCTCTAAGAATAAAAAAAATCTTAGTACGGAGCAATTTCCTCTTTAATTGTCCTTACTCGACGCGAATTCAAATAGCGAGTGATATATTCTAGTTACTAGACACTTAGTGAAAAACCCGATGAAAAAAAAAGGTTTTGTTTGGTTGTAACTTCATTAAGAAAAGCACTTTGGTGGTTTTTTATTGCTTTTGGAAAAAAAGGCATTATACTAAACAAATTTAATTTTAGAAAATAAAATTAAAATAAAACTGTTTAGTTATAGTACTAAACCGAGACAAGCTTAAATGAAGCAAGTTGAACTTGTTTGGGATTGATGCATAGTAATGGTAGTGGTGGCTAAAAATGATCTCAACTTTCTTGAATGCATGCTTTAAAAGCTAGCAACTATCACACCTCACAAACCGATTATCTAGTGTTTCTACAAAATCTCAATCAATCATTATATTGATCTTTACTGCAACAACAATAACTACGCTTCAGTCTCAAACGAGTCGGGATGGACAAGAGAGAGGTGAGGATGCCAATGTTGAAGAAACTATTACAAATACATTTTCTACATCTACTAATAGATGAACTTCAAGTACAACAGAAACCATTCATTCTTAGCTTCACTGACTTTATGCATACACAGCCTGCTTGAATTGGATTATCAAAGAATTTTGCTCAATTAAATGGACAATGAATTTACAAGTTCAACTCTACAATTGCTGATTACAGAAAAAACTAGTAGTATATTTTTCTAACAAAGCTGTACCTTTTTTTTTCCCTTTTCATTATACTATCCTTAGATCATGATAGATCTTTCCTCTTCTTTTTGCCCTTCCCCCCCCCCCCCTCACAATGCCTAGTCAGGCAGGGTCCTTATCTGAGTCGTCGATACAAAAGAAAAAAGAAAAAAAAATGCTTATAGCTGTGTATTGTGGCAATTTGGCCAATATCTGTACAAATTTCGACAATTTGGCTGTAGCTGTGTATTGTGGCATCTCGACCAACACCTCTGAGACTCTCGCTTTGTGCATGGGTCATGCTAATCTTTTCTGTATCATTCCAGTTTTATTGGATGTCCCTGAAGGAACACACCGGGAAGATTTTCTTTTTGGCTCTAAAACCGGATTGGTAAGCCAAAGTTTTGGAAAGTTCTGATCTCCCCTCGGTGGCTTGCAGTTACAATGACCAAACCCCAGCAAGATTTTGTTTGATTTAAACCACTGGAAAAGTCAATACTATAATCTGTACTTACTCGAGGACTACGATATTTAGTAGCTGGAAGAAGTTTTTCCTCGGGCCATGTTGCTGAGATTCTATCAAAAAAGTAGTTGTTCGTGGCACTAGATATGGTTCCATGAAGAGGACTGTTACTACAGCCAGAAGTCAACGGCGAGCACTCGCTACCATTTTCTTCAACAGGTGAAGGTGGATGGTTAGCAGTGGAAACCTCGTCAAGACCAACATGATCACTTTGTTCCCCCGACGATGTACTTTGAAATCTCCAAGTGTCCGACATGCCAGGCCAAGGAATGGCTACTGAAACATCTTGAGAATGAAAATGCTCATAAGACTGTGTAATAGTAACACCTTTATTCCTGCTTGGTTGAGAGTCGTTTTCGTGTTTCCAGATATAGACATTTGAATCTTCGCTGGCACAGACCACATATCTAGCATCAGCTGTCATAGAGGCTGAGATATGCCTACTTGTATTGCGAAAACCTGTCATAGTTCGTGCTAACTCAATGATGAGGAAGAGTATACTAAACTAAAAATGAAAATTGTGCATAATAGAAAAACATGCATACACAATTCCTAAATAGCTAAAAGTTCAAGCAGTGGAAACGATTGTTTAGCAGCACAAAGAAAGGAGAAATAGCAAAAGGTTCAGACTCCTCAAAAAAAGATCAACTCACACAGTATAAACAACTAATATCTTATTCATAAGATATCTCGTACAATAGCAAAGCATTCCCGTACTTTATATAAAGTTATATATATGACATAAACCCACAAAATCAAACCAAATACCCATCAATCTATACTTCTCGGCGATAGGTATAGTCAAAGCACCCAACGTAAGTTGACCAAATTCGGTGTGGATCCCACACTCATGTCATGTTGACAGGGGTGCGGCAAGGACTTTTAAGAGTCCGCACAACATAGACTAATGGTCAAGTCAACCAAAGTTGAAACCTTAATCAGTTCTAACATAGCAGTATCAATGCAACCTAAAAACTTTACAAGCTTCACAAGGTAATATAGCAGTTAATGTAGCAGTTAAAAATTTACAAGCTTCACAAGGTAATATAGCAGTTAATGTACCTTTGAACTTGTGAACAAGATCAGCACCATCAACAACCCGAATTCTTGAGTCTGCAGATGTTATAAGCACTTGTGATGTACTTCCTGGCACAAACTGTTCATTAAGAAATACCAGTCACTAATTAATTCACAAGTTGAAGACCCCAAACTTACTTGGACTGCTTCATCCATTTAAAATATTGACCTACTTCCTATTTTGGATTGTCCCAAAAGTGTGTTCACTTTCCTAAAACGAAAACCTTTTCCTACACTTTTCAATAATTTTAGTACGCAATATGTATGTGAGACACACTTCTATACTGAAGCAAAGTTCAACTCTTTCAAAATTTAATTTTATCCCAAATACATTGACCAAATTCAGATTAATATAATATAAACGTCAACTTCTTCAGGAGCAAATTTTAGCTCCTAATCTACAACACTAGAATGTGCAAACACCTCTTTGTCCGTGTACCCAACTACCTATTTTTTTACCCAGTATTTATTATTATTTTTAAAGGTAACATATCATTAGTCAATATTTTTGTTCTTTTATTTACTTGAAAGAACCTTGATAAATTATTTACTTGACGTTTTAGAATACAAAACTACAGCAAAAATTTAAAAGTCGGATAAAGATATACACAGATATAGCATATGCAAAGTAATTTGTTAATACAACAAAAATACATATAGATGAACTTGCAAAGATAAGCTCCAGCATCAGCAATCAATTAAAATTACTGTACCTGGAAACCAGTAATTTTCCTCTGATGAGTCTTCTTTTTCTTATTCTGCAGATTGATTTTCGCTTTTTGCTGCAATTTATTATCTGAAAGCAGAGAAGTATAAAGTATTAACATGTGAGTACATAACTTTCCTCTACAGAAGAAGATGGGAATAACGAGGGGACAGAAAAGGCACAACAAGTCCAACCTGATGTGTTATACAAATGACAGCTCCCCTTGTACGACCCAACAAATGCACCCTTGAAAAAAAAAAAGTTACAAAAACATATTTGAAACTTAAACTGTAAAATATGCATATCCGGGACATTTGGTTTTCGCCTTATAATAGGATTGGCATAACATCAGAACAAGATCTATGTTCAGCGGACTCTAACCTGACCATCTGGAGTGTAGCAAGCAGCAGTGACCATCTCATGCAGATCGTTCCAATCAACAACTTGCCGCTCCGGAATGCTCCATATGCGAACCTTAGAATCTAAGGACCCACTGATGAAATATCTATCATCAACAGGGTTAAACTGGATGCAGGTTACTGAATCGAGGCAAGGAAATCAAGAAAACATTGCAATCAGCCAATTAGTGAGAAAGTTCCAATATATGCATTCATCTATTAACATATTAATTTCTAGGCTATACACTACAATGTCTTCCTTTCTACAGAATCTTTGGACTGAAACTAAGAACATTGAACTCCAAAACTGGCCTGGGGAATATACCGATGAAAAAATAAGAGTTCAGGTACACATACCATAGTCACTGTGTGAGAAGATCTTCAAACAAGATTTGCTAGAAAGTTCCCAGAGCCGCACCGTTTTGTCCATCGATGATGAGAGCAATTGCTGGTAAAGGGAAGTGGGAGGAAGACCATTAACGAGATGCACCAAGGAAAAATTACCACAAAATAGAGCTCACTTAATCAATGTAGGAACTTATTGGGCATCTGGACACAAATTTTTGAAGAGAACTATTACAAGAAATTCTTAGGGGTTACCACTCATCAGTATTTTTTTAAATGTACTGAAAATGTTACTAATAAAGAATATCAAACAGCGATTACAATGGATGAGCAGTACAACTCCAACAATCTTAGTACACTAGCTACATGTGATAGAACTAAGGAAATTAACAATCTACTTCCTGTACATTTTCATTTGTATACCAAAAGGCTAAGAGAGCTAAACATCTATGCTTTAAGGTACAAATACTCTCTTTTGCCTTCAGAATATTTCTAATTTCTTTCCTTCCACACAGTCCACCATATAGCCGCTGGTATGGTGCTCCACAATTTTTTGTCGCCTTTTTGTAGTCCTTTCTATTACAACAATGTCGGACGTATGCATCATCTGACTTCAAGCAAATTTTAAAAACATATACCATATATGGATTGTGATTCTGCAGTGGATGAATTAAGTGTTTTGCGTCTTCATATTCACAAATTACACGTCAGTTGCGAATGGTCACACCTCTTATTTGAAGACTGTGTTGGGTCAAGCAAGCCTCTCTGGCCACTACCATGAAAAACACTCTACCTTGTAAAGTACTTTATTTCTCCATATCAATTTTCATGGCCATATTAGTTCTTTTTTTCTACTTTGAGACAATACTTTATACCCAGACTTTACTAAGAAAAGGCCATCCTTACGTTCTTTCCGTAATAACCTATTTGGTATTGTTTGCTGCCTTGAAGCTATCTATAGCTATCTATCATCATCTGCATGAAGCTGCTCATAATGTCCATTTCCCAATAATTGCACCTTTGTGCTGAAAATGGTAGGGAATTCATCTTCGAGGGTGTATGTAATCACCATCTTTCTTTCCAAAACAAAATTTTCCACCATCACCTAAAAGTGTTTTCTGAGAACATATTCCATAAGTTTCTGATACATTTCCAATGCCCAACTCCATGAGAATGCCTTGGTGTTACTGTCATCCAAAACAATTTCCATCTTGTACTTCTCTAGTCACCAGCCTCCACAATGTCTCCTCCTCAATTCAAGATCTCCATAACCACTTCATAAGGAGACTGTTATTGTGTCTCCTCGGATTTCTGAATTGCTTCTTTCTTAGTGGGTTACCGCTCATCAGTACTTAACAAAAGCTCAGAGGAATTTTGTTCAAAATCATTATATGATGTAACAGGTACAGCATCTCGGACTATAAAACTGCATCCTGAAAATATTCTAGAAACCAAATGGCATAGAAGCTTGTGATTTGCCTGTTAAAGACTAAATCTGCCAGATTATAATGAACAATTCAACTAAAAATGATTCTTTTGTCAGATGAAACTCTATGAAAAAAGAGCACAAATATCAACAATCAATCAACTAATCCTAACACCTTAATGCAAAATAAGTTGGTATCAACTTCACAAATCTTCTGTATCCATTATGTTATATTCAGGTCATAATTATCATCCCATACTAAATTAAGTAGGATAAAAATTAGAATACCAGCTAAAACAATCAGATATATAAGATAAGGGCAGCTAACCTCCGACTTGGACCACGAGAGGTCAAGCACATCATCCAAATGACCCTCAAATGAACAGATAGGCTTTTCTGAAAGCGCAAAAACAGTCTCTGGCACCAAAACATGGTCAAAGCCTATTGATTTTCGACTTATAGATGACCTTCCTCTTCTTTTCTTCTCAAAATGACCATAAAAATTTGGCGACATAGTAGCTGGCTCTGGAGATCCAGTAGCCGAAAACAATAGATTCAAATTCCCGTCTTCTCGTTTATCCAACAATAGATCACCTTTTCTCTCTGATGATGTAACCTTCCTAACATGTATGACGCGGTCCTCACCAGCACTAGCAAGATATTTTCCATCCAAACTAAATTGAATAGTCCAAATAGAACCATTGTGTGCTTGTATCTCTTGGCTCTTATAAAGAGCAGTAAGTTCTTTGCTGGATTTCCCATATTGTCGAACCCTAACTCTTTCAGGTCCATTAAGCGAACCATCCTGACTATCATCCGTCACAGAGCTTGACCTTTGGCCACCTTTCTCAGAAGACGTGTCCCTCTCGTCACTACTTCGCCGCTCCTTATGACCTGTTACCGAGCTAGCTACATTTCTAATGCTCTTTAGCCAGCTTCCCCTTTTCTTAGTCTTAAGCCCAGCTCCAGCAATCCCGTTCATACTATCCAAATTATCATTATTATTATTATTGTTCCCGTCTTCCACATTCTGTCGTCTCATCAATTCCTGAACGATTGGTGAAGTTCCAACACACACATCAAATTCCTCCATAGTCAATTGCTTACCTGTACTGACTTCCTTAAGTTTGTTCCACATCCCGTCCTCCCTCACTTCATTGACCACAAACTTCTTTCCATTATCCAGATCTTTTATGGTACACGCTGTCTCCTCAATTTCAACATCTCCATTCGACGCCAAATCATCGTCCTCCTCCTCTACCTCACCATTTTCCAACAAATTACAGCTGTCATTGTCCCTCGAACCAGCTCTAATCGCCACTACTGCAGATCCATTCCCATTATGTAATTGATCCACATTTCCATTATTATTACTATCACCGCCATTAACACAAAGAATTTCACAATTTTTATTAACTGTAGAACAAGATGGAAAACTAGCGGAATTGGAATCGCCATCTAAATTTGATCGAACGATCCCAGAAACACTACATTTACTACTACTATTACTACTGCTAGTTTGGCACTTCAAATTAAGTGATGAAACCGATCTGTAGCTAAGACCCATTTGACGAAAAAGACGAAAACGACGTTCTTCAATAGATGAAGGTTCAGAGATCCAAACATCATAGTTGTTTAAAACGCCCATTGGGAATTTAGGGACTGATTTCAGTGGGTCCGAAATGGCATAATTTGGGGACACCAAGTTGAACCTAGGATCTCTATCCTCGTCTTCGTCTTCCGAAGGCGAAGAAGAAGAGGAACAAGAAGTGTGTGTAGAAGACAGTAAACGATCAAGAGAGTCGTGAAAGTAGTCGTTCTCTTCGTATTCTTCTACTTCTATGGTTTTGCTCATTCTTCTCCTTCTACGTCTGGCGCCGGCATTCCCATGAAAATGCCTCGAAATCAACTCCAAGACTGAGATCCAGCTATCAACTTAGCTCACAGTAATGTGTACAAAAGTATCTCTGCGTGTAAATATGTGTCTTGTGAGTGTGTGGGAAAACGGGGAGATTGTGGGGTTAGCTTTGCGAACTCAGATCCGATGATGGGTTTAGAGAGAGAGAGAGTGTGTGTGTGTGTGTGTGAGAGAGAGAGAGGGGGGGGTAGTGAAGCCCTATGCAGGGGTGGAAGTGAAGAAGAAAGAGAAATGACTCAATAAGACCAAAGGAAAAAAGACAGAAAGAAACGAAGAAAAACAATAAGTGCTCCATTTAAATGGGGACAAGTTCCAAATATATAATTTTTTTTATTTGTTTATATTTTTTTAGCTTTTCACTTGGTTTTCGGTATATTCAAATTCGCATAGCGTAGACGTCTCATTCGGAAGGAAACGCTCCAATAATTTTTTTATATTTAGGGTTCGAACCTAATACCTCTTGTTAAGAAAAATGGATTCTTATTCACTATACCACATCATTTCATGATTATGAATATTTTTAAGTTAATAATTGCTATTGCTATATGTGTTTGGTCAAAAATATTTTTTATTATAAAAAAAGAAGCTTATTTTCTAAAAATATTTTTAAATAATATTTTCTAGTATTTAGTTAGAGAATATATTATACTTTTTTGTACAAAACACTTTTTAAAAAAATGGATAATATTGTTGGTGAATCTTATAGTATTTAGATGGATAATAATAAAGTTGAAGGGACCGGAAGTAGTAAAAACATACTCGCACTTGATGTTTGAATCTAATCATACTAATTTATCATAATTAAATTATAAATCAAAGTGAGAATATGAATTAATTAATTAATTAATTATGGTACTAATAATAACATGATTCGGTCGAATTACAAATTCAATAGTTTTAACTTCAATATATTTGTGTTCAAAAATCTATTAAATACGTATAACTATTAAATTTCAAATGCAGTAACTCAAACGATTAATAGATTTACAACAGTATCCCAAATCATAGAATTCAAATCTTCAATATGTTTTCAATTGAACTAGGTGTGGGATGAACAAGAAAATATACCAAATATAATAAGTTTTGTAACGGATGTAGGTGCATGTGTGTGAGGAATAAATATAATTTAGTAATGAAAATTAATTTATGAACAGCCAATGGCCTACTCAATGCTTTTAATGGGTGTGACTTGTGAGCATGGAGGAGTAATTGGTAATTGCCAAACTATCTAATGAAAAATCATACATTTAAAACAAGACACTCCACAAATTTTACAATATTCTTCCAAAGCTTAACTATTCTTATAATATAACATACAAAACCATGTATATATGACAATGAACTTTAAAAGTGAAACTTAAACATATATTGTTGGAGTTCGAATTATATTTAGTTTGCCGATCATTTTAGTGTGTGCTTCTAATGTAGCAAATCTTTTTGCCGGTGATTAGAAAATAGGCCTCCCGGTACACAAAGCTTGCGATATTCACGCAAGGACCGGAAAAGAGACACATTTTAAGGGGTGTAATATAGATAGTTTATTCTGATGCAAGTATTGTTAATTGCTTCCATGGCTCAAACCCGTATCATATACGTCACACGGCGATGACTTTACCGGTGATGAAACAATATAATTGTCACAACCCGAATTTTTCCACCATCGGGAGTTGTGATGGCGCCTACTATTGTAACTAGGCAAGCCAAACATTTAAACCTTTTGAATAACAACACAAGACTGATAACAATAATAAACCTTTAAATGAAACAGAAGTCTGTTATAACATAAGTAAATGAAAATCCAACATGGGGAAATTTAATATTTCACTACCCAAGACTGGAGTCGCTATCTCACGAACTACTAACGAATACTATAAACAAGTCTAAATAGAAAGAAAAATACACAGTGTCTGTCTCGATATAATGAAAACAAATAGAAGATGTAAAAAAGGACTCCGACCTGCGAACGCCAGCTAGGCTACCTCATAGTCCCTGGACTGAAGTCAGCTCCCACTCGACGTGCTACTATTGTGGTCCAAAAGCTGCCTCGGTATCGTTGATCTGTGCAAAAAGCACAGAAGTGTAGCATTAGCACAACCGACCATATGTGTTGGTAAGTGCCTGGCCTAACCCCGGCGAAGTAGTGACAAGGCTAGACAGGACTAACAAGTCCACCTGTGCAGTTCAATATATATATGCAATAGAAGGCAAGAAATACCAAAAACTAAATAGTTAACAGGGTAGGGAAACATGTTATGGGGGAGTACAATCCGGATAAAGAAATCATCGCTTAAATAAGAAACATGACACAATAATAATTAACAAAATTAGGGAAACCAATCATCAACCTTCGTGTTTTTACTCTCATTCTTACCCAAAGCAAACTGTTTAGCACAAAAGGTGAACGTTACTTTGTGGGCTTAAAACAATCAAAAATATGGAAGGATAAATTGCAATAAAATCTAATAAGCCCAGAGATGTGAGAACAATATAGTTATAATGGATCTGATATGTAAAATGATGAACTTGAGAATAGTTATTTATTAAAGTCAGGAGATAGAGAGAAAATAAGTAGAGGATGAGAGAGTTGTATTATTAAATAATAATACTAATGCCCTTTACAATGGGGGAGGTCCCCTTTATATAAGAAGGGGCCTCCTTAAAATAACAATAAAAGCATTTGAACGTGGTCGACGTTCTCTTAGCTAGGACGCCTAGCTACAAATAGCATCATCTACACCCTCACATCCGAACTGCGCCCTTATTGCAGCAGATATACGTTCAAAAGTCATACCCTTTGACGTAAAGACATATAGGATCAAATTTGACCCCATACAGTTAGTCCCTCCACTCGTTGGAGGCGTATATGGTAGATGTCTTCATTAGACGAAAATGCCAATCTCGTCCCATGGAGAATTTGACCTTATTACGAGGGTGATGACGTGGGGGGGAGGGGGGAGGGAATACATGGTGTTGCCGATTCGCTGACACGTGGTCAACTTTCTGAATTGATGTCATCACCGGCATGCGTCATGATTATACCTGCTCCCGACATGTTTCAGGAGGCGATTTGACGTTTTAGTTTCCCACGCCCATTTCGAATCATGCCTCTTCGATTATCGTGTATTTTAGCCTTATAAATAGGAGGAAGATTCAATTTTTGTTATGTTTTGAACTTCCAAAATTTTCTACTCCCCTTTTTACCTTCTTTGCAAAAAAACTGCTATTTCGTGCTTTAAACCATTCTATTTCCATTGAAATCACTCTTCTAGTCGTTATAACTTGATTCATATAGAAAATTAATATGGAAAAATGTGTGCAAAATAACAGAAAATGCCAAGATGATACCCCATCTAGGACTCCACCATCTTCGGGGGGTCGAAAAAGGCATAAACACCTCTCGTCCCTCTCAGTCTGGACAATATTCTTCCCAAAAAGATTCATGCTCGCGGGGATTTCCTGACCAGGAGCCTGACTCGCCCTTGGGACCATACCGAGTTTCTACAATCACATTTGGACAACCTACGGGAGACATGCCGAATTCTAGACCACGTGGTGATGGAGCCTGCCGGGACAAGCTATATCAATATACACCGGTGGGGATATTGCACCTTTTATGAATACCCGTTCTTGATTCGGGTACGGTCTCCTGGTTTATCCCCTAGTGGAGGAGCTCTGCCGCTTCTACAATGTATGTCTTGATCAGCTCACTCACTACACTTGGAAGGTGTGTCGTATTATGACCACTTATGCGACCACGACCAGACTCAACGTTGCGGTCCATCACTTATTGAAGTTATTTAGCCCTGGTTATATGAAGGGCTCCATACTGCAACTAAAGAGCCATGGCACGAGGGGCCTGGTCGTTAGGGCCGATGACAAGACCAATCACCGCTTCTGGCGCAAGTTTTTCTACATCAGGACGGAGCACCTGGTGTCAAACCCCGAAGGATACCCAGAAAGGTGGTATCCAGAACGTGAGTGTCTTTACTCAAATTTAGTATTGTTTGCAACCTTTGACTATACGACCATTGTAACTTCTTTTTGCTTTCCTTTCTTTTTTGCAGCAAGGGCTTCTCCACCTCGATCCGTTGAAGACATTAGGTTGTGGGTGGAGAGGATGATTCCATTGGCGGAGGAATGCCGCATTGGTCCCTGTTCCGCAATCGATATGGCCCACCAGGTAATGCCTCGACCATGGTCTGGACGTTTTATTAGGTCTCATTGCTTGACCTATCTTATATTGGCAGGTCGGAGCGCCCCTAGGAGGAGGAGGCAGGACGTCGCAACCTCTTCGGTAGTGGGAACTTATTTTGGAGATGAGTATGTGCCCCAAGATTCTCCCAGCGAGGGCACCACAGAGGTTGCTCAACCTGAGGATGCACCTATGGCTGAGTCCACAAGCGAAGTGACTTCTTCACCATTGTCCCCTCGACCCGTGGAGGAGACTTCTGAAGGCGAAGAGCCACCGAAGTGGAAGAGGCGTCGATTGATGCTCGACAAGGGAATTGCCACGGAGGACAAGAGGGTAAGTAGGCCTCGTCCAGCATCGAGGCCAGTTCTGATGGCCGATGTTATTCGCCCAGGAAGGTCGGCTCCCCAGGGGAGGGCAGTTCTCGATACTACCCTCGTACGTGTTCTGTTGTGTGGCACGTCGACTGCTGCTGAGGAGGCATATGATGAGGAGAGGGCATATCCTGAGACGGCCCTCACGGCTGCAGATGCTCCATTGAGGGATCGTGTCCATGTGGGGATGGCGGTGGGTGGGCCTAACCGCTGGATTTTGATCACAATTGGATATAACCTGTTGCAACATAGAGAGCATACCGCAGCAGATATGACCCTCCTATGTGTGGCCGCCGAGCGTGAGAGTTTGAAAGATGTTAGCTACATGGATTTATCCAGAAGGGTTGCAGGTGCGGCTTTGCAGGTATACTCTATTCTTCTTTATGTATTATAAAGTGAACCATGGTGCATGCTAATTTGTCCTTTTTTGTCGTTTCTTTAGACCCTCGTTTTGGAGGTAGAGAGGGGTCAGCGAGCGCAGGGGAAGGCTTCCACCCTCAAGAAGGTGGTAAAAAAGTACAAGGGGCGTCGCGCCAAGCATCAAACGTTGGCGGACCTATTCGCCCAGGACCCTCAGTTCAGGTTTTTCGTGTAGGCCTGGAGCAGTCGGAGGCTCAACTACAAAAATGAGTAGATCAGCTGGAGCAGGTGGATGGTCACCTGATGGCCGTCTTGGCTCGGAATATTGAACTGGAGACTCTTCTCCAGTCAAAGGAGGATAAACTGTAGATCAGTCGTAGGGTAGTGGCTGAGGCCGCTAATTTATGTGCCAAGGTCGACACCTTAATCGTCAAACTTAATGCTAAGACAGATGCGATTGATGCTCTTAAGCAGGCTGCTGCGTCAAGGTCCGACGACGGAGTACCTAGCGAGGCATGCGACATATAGGTATATGCTAAAGCTAAGGTGGCTGTTGTCACACCTCCTTTTGGCGCGCTTACCCCGAGGGATAAACGCATAAGGGTGTTTTTCCAATTTTAGTGACAATATTCGAAATGGGATTATTTATTTATTTCAGAGTCGCCACTTGGAATAAATTATGGTGTCCCAAGTCACCAATTTATTTAAATCCCAAATCGAGGAAATTTTCGACTTTCCAAATGAAGTGTGCGAACCAGAAATTCTAAGTAAGGAATTCTGTTGACCCGAGGGAAGGTGTTAGGCATCCCCGGATCCCGTGGTTCTAGCACGGTCGCTTAAATTATTGTAATGGCTAAATATCCGATTTTTAAAAAATGTTCAATACTATAATGCAATTTTAAATCATTTACCGCGTTTGGTTATTTTTAAGAAAGAAAAAAAAACATTGTTATTGAGGGGCCCCGCAATTTTATTTCTTCTATTTAGCTAGGCTCGTAACATTTTTTATTTAAAAAAAAAAGATAATCCTAAAGTGACTACATTTTTTCTATTTAGTTTGTCTCTAAAAGAAAAGAAAAGTCCTAAACAATTACATGCTTAAAAGGCTACTCTATATTAATACAAAAGGTGTTCCCTTGAATGACAAATTTATTCTTCAAATTATAAAGCTAACTACAATTTGACAAAAAAACTAATAAAATAGAAAATAACAACAAATATTAATCAACAACTTGCTTTTCTATTTCATTTCAAAACTTCAACTTCCAATTCGAGCTTACATCAACACATGGTTTTTAGAATGTGTACCTGGTTTTGAAAGGAATGGGAAAATGGCAAATCAACAGGGCGGTGAAAATACGGCAACAACAACAGTAACAACCAGCAGTAGCTTCAACACCTCAATCCCGAAAATCCCAGCAATACGGAGAAAAATAACAAAAAAAAAAAAAACAGTAAAAAATAGAAAAGAAAAATATATTCCAGATTTTCTCTTTGTTTTGGCTTTCTAGCTTTGAACTCTTTTCACTTCTCAAAAGAAACTCTCAAAAATTGTATTTTTTTCGTGTATACTTCTGTATCCAGAGTGTATATCGAGTGTATACCACAGCAGGGAATTTTCTTTATTTTCTCTTCTCTTCCGATTTTTTCTCTCTTTTTTCTCTCCCCTTTTCTCTCTAATCTTCTCTTCTATTTATAGGCAAGAATTTTGAAAATTTTTAGATCTTTTATTAAAAAGAATATATTTTTTAATTTAAAGAAAACACACTAATCCATGTTTTCCTCTCCATGTTTTCTTCCTTTATTTCCTTGTCCCCACTACTTTATGTTATGTGATTATGATTATCTTTTGGCTAAAAATCTGAAATTTTCATTTTGGGCCAAGGGGTTTTGGGTTGGGTAAGGGTGCTTAGGATTGGGCTTGTAACTTAATTTGCAAGATGGCCCAATCCAAATTTTTTTCTATTTTGTTCTTCTCCATTATTCAACATCCTAATTAATAAAGCCCAAAAATACTAAGATTAATTTATAAAAACTAAAAATTATCTTGAAATACTAATTAACTCATAATAATAATTATCACACAAAATTAAACATTAATAAAAATAAAATTGCACGATTTGGACATTAAATGCTTAAAAAATGCAAAAATACATATTTTTTATGACTTTTCATTTCTGTAAAATAAACTTAATTGTAAACTTGAATTTTATATACATATGCAACATATTTTTTGTATATTTTATTTATTTAAACAAGCAAATATGCACGGATAAAAATGCAAATAATAAGAAAAATAACACAAAAATCACGCACAACACAATTTATTTTTATTTTTATTTTTTTTTGAATTGTTTGGGAGTAATTCTCACGTAGGGCAAAAATCACGTGCTCACAACTGCCCCTCTTTGCGCGGAAATATGAAGAGTTTTCGTGCAAAGATAATGAGCAAATACGAGCGATTTTTGCCCGTTTTGATCACTCCGTATGAAGAATTTTGAAAAGATCTTGACCGAGCCTTTGCTTCGGGAGGCCTCCTACATATCCTGGGCTAAACAGGAATCAGGTCAATGTAGTTCGGGAAGTTTTGGTAGCTGGGACTACCTTTAACTGACACTTTGCTGTTACTGTTGCTATCGTTGTTGCAGTTGCTGCTTACTGCTCACTGACCTCCTTATTACACCAAAAGGAGAAATTAAAGCTGAACTAGCTATGCTATCAAACTATGAGTTACAAGATTCCTATCTATGATTCTCTTGAAAACTTGATCTTGAATCTTAACTGATTTGTTGTAGACCTCGATCTGAATCTTGATGCTCCACAAGCTGTACGTGCTTGTTTATTTCTGTAACATTGAGTGAAACGGAGTCGGCGGAGCTTGTTACTTCAATCATCTTCTGAGCAATCCGTGCCTTTGTTTACTCCAACATTTGAACTCTTTCTTTTGGTTCTTTTCTTCTTTTCTTCACTCTGGATTGATGTTCCATTTGTAGGTTATCTCGATCCTTGCATCCCGAGATCAAACCTATTTAGACAACAAAACAAACAAACGAACGAAATTTTTCTGCCCCAGTTTTGCTAGGAAAATTTCGTGAGTTAGTTGTGACACAGAGAGCGATTAAAAGACTCTTTGGTATTGGGTAAGAAAATCATAATTTCACAAATAAATGTTCCACGGCTTTCTGGCCGGGATTTTGAAGAAGAGCTTCACGGCTTTCTGGCCGGAATTCAAACAATGTCTAACGATTTTTTGGCCGCTAGACGCTCGGTTTTTGGCCGGGGTTAAAAGTAAATGGCTCTGCAGTTTTCTGATTGGGGAGATCCTCGGTTTTCTGACCGGGATAAAAGTTTCACGGCTTTCTGGCCGGAATTCAAACAATATCTAACGGTTTTTGGCCGTCGGATCCTCGGTTTTTTGGCCGGGGTAAAAGTAAATGGCTCCACAGTTTTCTGACTGGGAGATCCTCGGTTTTCTGACCGGGGATAAAAGTTTCACGGCTTTCTGGCCGGAATTCAAACAATATCTAACGGTTTTTTGGCCGTCGGATCCTCGATTTTTTGGCCAGGGTAAAAGTAAATGGCTCCGCAGTTTTCTGACTGGGAGATCCTCGGTTTTTTGACCGAGGATAAAAGTTTCGCGGCTTTCTGGCCGGAATTCAAACAATATCTAACGGTTTTTCGGCCGTCAGATCCTCGGTTTTTTGGCCGGGGTAAAAGTAAATGGCTCCGCAGTTTTTTTGACTGGGAGATCCTCGGTTTTCTGACCGGGGATAAAAGTTTCACGGCTTTCTGGCCGGAATTCAAACAACATCTAACGGTTTTTTGGCCGTCAGATCCTCGGTTTTTTGGCCGGGGTAAAAGTAAATGGCTCCGCAGTTTTTTGACTGGGGAGATCCTCGGTTTTTTGACCGGGGATAAAGTTTCACGGCTTTCTGGCCGGAATTCAAACAATATCTAACGGTTTTTTGGCCGTCGGATCCTCGGTTTTTTGGCCGGGGTAAAAGTAAATGGCTCCGCAGTTTTTTGACTGGGGAGATCCTCGGTTTTATGACCGGGGATAAAAGTTTCACGGCTTTCTGGCCGGAATTCAAATAATATCTAACGATTTTTTGGCCGTCAGATCCTCGGTTTTTTGGCCGGGGTAAAAGTAAATGGCTCAGCAGTTTTTTGACTGGGAGATCCTCGGTTTTCTGACCGGGGATAAAAGTTTCACGGCTTTCTGGTCGGAATTCAAACAATATCTAACGGTTTTTTGGCCGTCAGATCCTCGGTTTTTGGCCGGGGTAAAAGTAAATGGCTCCGCAGTTTTCTGACTGGGAGATCCTCGGTTTTCTGACCGGGGATAAAAGTTTCGCGGCTTTCCGGCCGGAATTCAAACAATATCTAACGGTTTTTCCTCGGTTTTTTGGCCGGGGTAAAAGTAAATGGCTCCGCAGTTTTCTGACTGGGAGATCCTCGGTTTTTTGACCGGGGATAAAAGTTTCACGGCTTTCTGGTCGGAATTCAAATAATATCTAACGGTTTTTGGCCGTCAGATCCTCGGTTTTTTGGCCGGGGTAAAAGTAAATGGCTCCGCAGTTTTTTGACTGGGGAGATCCTCGGTTTTCTGACCGGGGATAAAAGTTTCACGGCTTTCTGGCCGGAATTCAAACAATATCTAACGGTTTTTTGGCCGTCAGATCCTCGGTTTTTGGCCGGGGTAAAAGTAAATGGCTCCGCAGTTTTCTGACTGGGGAGATCCTCGGTTTTCTGACCGGGGATAAAAGTTTCACAGCTTTCTGGCCGGAATTCAAACAATATCTAACGATTTTTTTGGCCGTTAGATCCTCGGTTTTTTGGTCGGGGTAAAAGTAAATGGCTCCGCAGTTTTCTGACTGGGGAGATCCTCGGTTTTCTGACCGGGGATAAAAGTTTCACGGCTTTCTGGCCGGAAAGACCCTCGGTTTTTCTGACCGGGGTCCAAACAGATATTGGACTGATATGATTTGATTCTCTTTTTTTTTTTTGGAGTTTTCATTTTCTTTTCTTTTATTCTTCCTTTTGGGCCTTCTTTTAGGTATTTTCTCTTTTTTTTTTTAACAGATGCATAAGATAAAGCTTTTGAAAAGAAACTTCCCTTTTTATGCGCTTTCCTTGTTCCAAAGCCATTTCAATGCTTGGTACTTCACTTCTTTGAGTTGTACCTTCTTTTTGCACAATTAAATAAACATGCTTTGAACAAAGAACATTTTATTAGTTGAAAAAGTGGTTGACTTTGTGGCCTTGATTGCCCCATTTCCATTGAGAACTTTGCTACCAATTGTTTTTGGGGGTGACTTCTTTTCACACTGACCGGGTTCAAACTCGAAATTCTTTGAGGACTCGCCTGTGCGGGCTCTGTCTTTCTGTCTCGTTCCGTTTTTAAAACCTTAGCCTTTGATTTCCTTTTCCTTCTTAATGTCCTTTCCTTTGCAAATGATCGACCCTCACGATCAGTCGGGATTGGATCAATACACCACTGAGGCTGGGTATCTTTCTTTGCCTTTTTACCAGACGGAATCCTGTAAAACTGGTCCTGCCACCTTTCTTTGTAATAGTTTCAGAATTAAAATTAAACCGAAAGGGATTCAAAGAATAACTATACAAAAAGCAAGGAAATGAGTTTAAAGAGAAACGTCCCTTTCGGGGAAAAAAGAAGGACTTATCTGGGATGCATGCTGACTTCAAATAAACATGACATGCTTCTTGGACTGGACGCCCGACCCACATAAACTTTCCAACTTCTTATGAACCCATTGATTCGCAATTTCAAAACCAGGGAATCTTGCCAAAATTCTTTAGTGAATGGACGTCTTTCTTTTGGTCGGTGGCGCCTTTTGCGGGTTTCCGCCAATCGATCCTCGGTTTTCTGGCCTCTCCCTGTCGCCTGATAGTGCTCTTTGCGAGTTTTCACTAAACGGACTCTCTCATTTTTAGCTTCTCCAATCGCCATCGCCTTATGGTGCCCGAAGGTTTTCACCGATAAGACTCTCTCATTTTGTTTCTCTCAATTCAGGCTGTGTCAGATTTCCGTCAATGACATTCTTCACTTCCTTGCCTTTGCCAATTGATCTGAAGGACTTGAACAAGGTTTTTTGGGTAAAAAGGAAATTGAATGGAATTACAACTCTGGAACCATCTTGACGGATTTAAACTGAACCGTCATATCATCTGCCCCAGTTTAATTTTTGGGGAAATTGGGATTTTTGTTTTGGTGTGACTGAACCTCGGGAAGAGGTTGCCTACGTATCCTTTCGGAATCAAGTCAGAATGTAGTTCGGGATACTTTGTTTTGTTTTGTTTTGTTTGGTTTTTGTTTTTGGTTTTTTTTTTTTTTTTTTTTTTGATTTGGATTCCAAAGAGGGTAGCCAAAGAAAGGTAACCGACTCAAAGGGTTTTACAAAAGATTCATAGTGTTTGGGGTAGCAAGAAAGAAAGCCTTCATCATCTCAATTATACAAAAGCCAACGTCGCAGGAGGTCCTGACATAGTAGTTTTATACTGCATCTGTACTGACTACTATCTCAAAATCATTTCCTTCGATGTCTCCCAGACACAGTGTCCCTTTCAGTGATATTTTCCGGATGATGTATGGATCTTTCGAATTTTTCCTTTTGTTTCTTGGTAATGAGGAGGAATGCGCCTTAACGTCGGTTGTTCTATTTCGAGAATCCTGGGCCGCACTTTCTTGTTGCAAGCATGGGCCATTCTTTGTTGGGATAATTACTCGGGTATTCCCTGAGTACAACACAACCCTTTCGTATGCGAACCAATTTTCCTTCAGTTATTCCAATTCATTGTTTCATTTCCTCAAAATAAACTTTTGTGCATTTCAACTCTCAATTCATTATTCTGAAGTCTGACAACGTTTTGGGATCTAGGCATGAAGTCCGCAAGCATGTCATGTTATTTAAAGCTGCATGATTTGAACTAAAGAGAAGAGAAAAAGAAAACCAAAACAAATCTGAAAGAATAAAAAATAACAAAAGAAAAGGAAACGGACGATGAAATATTAATTCCATTTCTTGGAATCGAAAGGATAAAACAGGATTCACATTCGGAATTTTAAAGACAAAAACTAAAAGAAACATCCAATTTACACCCTGAAATAACTCTGGATGCAGAAAAATGCGGCAGGACAAGTTTACTGGGCTTCCGCCTGATCGAGAATGGCTTAGCCTTTCAGTTTGGGAGTTTAATGTCTGGTCCCATCTCAACGGTGATAGTCCCTTTCCCTGGCTCGACCATGTGTTATCGCAGAGCTTTGGCTCATGTTTTCCTTCACTCTCTTCAATCATGAAATCCTCATTATCTTCCGCTTGACGGTCTTTAAGCTTCTGTGGTACGCGTCCAACAAACACCGGCTCATTCAACCATGGTGTCTTAATTGCCCCCCATGTCACATGGGCTTGCTTAGGTGCACCAATTTCTCGTTCTGGTTCTAACTCAGTGATTTTACTCTTCTTTTCCCCTTTCTCCTGTTTCGGGGCTGCCTTGGGCTTCCTTTCCACATCAGCAATAGCAATTATGGCCTTAAGCGCTTGATCGAATTCTTCGTCTTCACAAATCATCCCAGTTAAAACGGGAACGGTTGGCAAAGGGATTTCTGAAGACATGTTGGCACTTCTTTTCGACCTTGTGAAATAAGGATGGGTACTTTCTTTTGATTTCGCAACGGGCTGCTGAACTTTTCTTTTGGACCTCGTGAAGTATGAATGTGAAGCCAGAGTACCACAAAATCAACCACTATTCTCTAAAACCTGGAGTTTGGCAAACAAACGATTAGTCTGAAATAACATAACAAATAAGTAATCTCACGTTGGGTGTGATGCACTTATATAGTTGATCGTGTTGCTACTTGTATTCGATTGTAATGCGTTACTCCGGCTTATACTTTCCTTTGCTTGCATCTTCTTCCTCTCTTTATCAATTTTCTCTTTCTTTCTTTTTTCTCTTTTTTTTCATTTTTTTTTCTTTTTCTTTTGGTGATGGTCGAATCTTATGTGGATTGCCTACGTATCATGTCCCCGCATGAATCAGACCGAGCGTAGTTCGGAAAATCGGGAATTGAGTAAATCAACTAATTCTTGCAAGAAATGCTTTAAGAGAAAAAAGGAAAATATATTCATATTTTTGCTTTTTTTTTATTATTTTGTTTTTGCTTTTTGTTTTGCCTTTTGATAGAAAGACTTCTAAAAATAAAAATTTATTTGCTTTGGAGTAAAATCCATATTTTTAAATTTTGATTTTTATTGATTTTTCTTTTTATTTCATGAAAAGCAGTAGAAAGAGCGAAACCATTTTTTTTTAGTTTTTTTTTTTTTGAACTACTTTTACTCTTTTTTTTTTGAATTTTCTAAAGAAAGATTTTAATGAAGGAACTAAACGAGAGTATTATTTTTTTTTATTGAGATTTTAAGGTTGTGTTTAGCTAATTGACCAAAAATCCTAAAAATGATCAAAAGCGGCCGTTTATGCAAAGTCAGCCTTTCGGCGCCCCTCTCGGGAAAATTCGACTGTTTTTGAAAACGGCATCACTCAACATATTTACAACGAAAAAATCAATTTCGATATTTTTGGTTATTTTTGGAAAAGGGGAGGTTGGACCCGATGAAGGTTGCCTACGTATCTCACACCGTGTGAGAATCAAACCAGCGTAGTTCGGTAATAAAAAACTAAATCATTTTGAGAAAAGAAAACAAACTATTTTTAAACAGCATTTCTAAAACAAAAGAAATCATTTTTTGCATTTTTTTTTCAAAATCATTTTCAAAAAAACTAAACTATTTTCGTAAAATTAAGAAAATTTATTTGGAATTTTTTTTTTGCCATTTTTTTTAAATTTATTTTTTAAAGAACTAACTATTTTCGTAAAATTAAGAAAATTTATTTGGAATTTTTTTTTTTGCATTTTTTCAGAATTTATTTTCAAAGAACTAACTATTTTTCATAAAACTATTTTGACTATATACCCTGACGTTTTCCACTTCTTCCTCTCTTTTAACAAATCGGTCGGCATGTAAGATCGAAACAAATAAATGCACACAGAAAGATGCAACAAGTTGGTCTTTTTGTTTCAGGTACACCTGTCCTAGACAGGCCCAACCCCTGTGTTGAGCCTCCTAAGTCAAATATGCACACGATGCAAATAAACGTTCCTATCGGGGATCCGGCATAAGGTTTTGTTATTCTAAGTCATCACCCTGTTGGAAAAAGTGTCTAGACTGGCTTTAACTCGAGCGGACAACTCGAGCCGAAGAGTGTCGGTGCACCGGTAGCATGGCTTTCCGGCTTAATTGACAAAACTCTCCGCCTAAACATGTGTGACTACAAAATCCTTCACCGGGTGCCAAGCACCACAACTATCTTTGAGAAAAACGGGCTATGTCCAGCAAATGCCCGATATTATATTTCAAAAGACTCAGAAGAGAAAAATGGGTATCGGCACAATTTATATACAATTCACAAAATATCAAAGCGGTAAAGCAACATTTAGCATATCAAATATAAACATGTAATAAAATCAGATAATAAATAAGCCAAATAAAATAATTAATCAAAGCTCGAATGCGTAAACCCTGAACCAGTAGTTCTGGGTTTGTTCCCCAGCAGAGTCGCCAGAGCTGTCACACCTCCTTTTGGCGCGCTTACCCCGAGGGATAAACGTACAAAGGAGTTTTTCCAATTTAAGTGACAATATTCGAAATGGGATTATTTATTTATTTCAGAGTCGCCACTTGGAATAAATTATGGTGTCCCAAGTCACCAATTTATTTAAATCCCAAATCGAGGAAATTTTTGACTTTCCAAATGAAGTCTCCGAACCAGAAATTCTAAGTAAGGAATTATGTTGACCCGAGGGAAGGTGTTAGGCACCCCCGGATCCCGTGGTTCTAGCACGGTCGCTTAAATTATTGTAATGGCTAAATATCTGATTTTTAAAAAATGTTCAATACTATAATGCAATTTTAAATCATTTACCGCGTTTGGTTATTTTTAAGAAAGAAAAAAAAAACATTGTTATTGAGGGGCCCCACAATTTTATTTCTTCTATTTAGCTAGGCTCGTAACATTTTTTATTTAAAAAAAAAGATAATCCTAAAGTGACTACATTTTTTCTATTTAGTTTGTCTCTAAAAGAAAAGAAAAGTCCTAAACAATTACATGCTTAAAAGGCTACTCTATATTAATACAAAAGGTGTTCCCTTGAATGACAAATTTATTCTTCAAATTATAAAGCTAACTACAATTTGACAAAAAAACTAATAAAATAGAAAATAACAACAAATATTAATCAACAACTTGCTTTTCTATTTCATTTCAAAACTTCAACTTCCAATTCGAGCTTACATCAACACATGGTTTTTAGAATGTGTACCTGGTTTTGAAAGGAATGGGAAAATGGCAAATCAACAGGGCGGTAAAAATACAGCAACAACAATAGTAACAACCAGCAGTAGCTTCAACACCTCAATCCCGAAAATCCCAGCAATACGGAGAAAAAACAAAAAAAAAAAACCAGTAAAAAATAGAAAAGAAAAATATATTCCAGATTTTCTCTTTGTTTTGGCTTTCTAGCTTTGAACTCTTTTCACTTCTCAAAAGAAACTCTCAAAAATTGCATTTTTTTCGTGTATACTTCTGTATCCAGAGTATATATCGAGTGTATACCACAGCAGGGAATTTTCTTTATTTTCTCTTCTCTTCCGATTTTTTCTCTCTTTTTTCTCTCCCCTTTTCTCTCTAATCTTCTCTTCTATTTATAGGCAAGAATTTTGAAAATTTTCAGATCTTTTATTAAAAAGAATATATTTTTTAATTTAAAGAAAACCCACTAATCCATGTTTTCCTCTCCATGTTTTCCTCTCCATGTTTTCTTCCTTTATTTCCTTGTCCCCACTACTTTATGTTATGTGATTATGATTATCTTTTGGCTAAAAATCTGAAATTTTCATTTTGGGCCAAGGGGTTTTGGGTTGGGTAAGGGTGCTTAGGATTGTGCTTGTAACTTAATTTGCAAGATGGCCCAATCCAAATTTTTTTCTATTTTGTTCTTCTCCATTATTCAACATCCTAATTAATAAAGCCCAAAAATACTAAGATTAATTTATAAAAACTAAAAATTATCTTGAAATACTAATTAACTCATAATAATAATTATCACACAAAATTAAACATTAATAAAAATAAAATTGCACGATTTGGACATTAAATGCTTAAAAAATGCAAAAATACATATTTTTTATGACTTTTCATTTACTGTAAAATAAACTTAATTGTAAACTTGAATTTTATATACATATGCAACATATTTTTTGTATATTTTATTTATTTAAACAAGCAAATATGCACGGATAAAAATGCAAATAATAAGAAAAATAACACAAAAATCACGCACAACACAACACAATACTATTTTATTTATTTTTTTTTTTTGAATTGTTTGGGAGTAATTCTCACGTAGGGCAAAAATCACGTGCTCACAGCTGTGTATGAGGATTTGCTTACTGCAGGTCGAGCTACTGAGGTAGAGGTTAAGAACCAGCGCTATTTGGTTCGGGTCGCCCGAGAAGCCAGTGGATATAGTTCCGATTCCCCAGACCGGATAGGCTATAACTCTGAAGACATTAACCGTCTGGCTTCCGAATCCTGGATCTCTGCGGTTTATCAAACTGAGGGTGGCAGCGGAAAGGATGATGAACCAGTGGGCGACGGCGGACAGGGTGGTGGCGGGTGCTAGGACTTGTATGTATTTTGCTTTTGCAGTTTTGTGGGGATGTGAATAGATCCCTCTGTACATGTATACTTTCTTTGACAATAACAGAAGTTACTCTTTTGATATTTCTTTTCGTACCTTTTATTTTGTGTGCTTGCCATAGCTATATACGTGACTTTGGCCATTGTCGAGTTGTTTTGTTTGTCGTATTCGAGCTAGGTCAACTTATTACGGTGGCGGCCTTAGCCATTTATATGCTAGAAATGGTCGTGACCATGTTCATGACCTCGATTGTGTCGAGTTAACTTGTCGTAGTCGAGCTAGGTCGACTTATTACGATAATGGCCTTAGCCATTTATATGTTAGAGATGGTCGTGATCATGTATGTGACCTCGACTGTGTTGAGTTAACTTGTCGTAGTCGAGCTGGGTCGACTTATTACGACAGTGTCCTTAGCCATTTAAACATTGGAGATGGTCGTGACCATGTACGTGACCTCGACTGTGTCGAGTTAACTTATCGTAGTCGAGCTAGGTCAACTTATTACGACAGTGGCCTTAGCTATTTATACATTGGATATGGTCGTGACCATGTACGTGACCTCGACTATGTTGAGTTAACTTGTCATAGTCGAGTTGGGCCAACTTATTACGATAATGGCCTTAGCCATTTATACGTTGGAGATGGTCGTGACCATGTACGTGACCTCGATTGTGTCGAGTTAACTTGTCGTAGTCGAGCTCGGTCAACTTATTATGACAGTGGCCTTAGCCATTTATACATTAGAGATGGCCATAGCATTTCATAAATTGGAGATGGTTGTAGTCTTTCATACATTGGAGATGGCCGTAGCATTTCATACATTAGAGATGGTCGTAGCCTTTCATACATTGGAGATGGCTGTAACCTTTCATACATTGGAGATGGTCGTAGTCTTTCATACATTGTAGATGGTTGTAGCCTTTCATACATTGGAGATTGTCATAGCTTTTCATACATTAGATATGGATGTAGTCTTTCATACATTGGAGATGGTCGTAGCCTTTCATACATTGGAGATGGACATAGCCTTTCGTAAATTGGAGATCATGTTAGTCCAGTCCCTTTGGCATGCCAGTTGGGAGGGTGTGTGGAGTAGTTGGTGTGCCAAACTTGCCTCATGAGTATCTTTGAGCGTCTCCTTTGCCGCCTCGTTAAAAACATTGCCGAGAAAACCAAATTGGGACAAAACTCGGGTAAGGGAAAAAGATTACGCTCGGGTGGTGCCTTTTAGAAATGGAAATACTTGAGGTGGGCAACGTTCCAATTATTTTGGAGCATTTTTCCTTCCATTCTCTCTAGTTGGAATGACCCTTTATCTGCCGATGTAGTGATTTTGTATGGTCCGTTCCAGTTGGTGCCCAGTTTTTCTTCCCTTGGGTCTTTTGATGCCAATGTTTTAGATTTGAAGATGTAGTCACCCACTTAGAATTATGGTATCTTAGCACTCTTGTTGTAGTACTTTTCGTCTTGTTGTTTCTGGGCCACCATCCTTATGTGAGCCATTTCTCTTCTTTCCTTGGCCACATCGAGGTCTTAAAGTCTGTTCATGTCATTTTCAGCTCCGTTTGTATGCGAGTACCTAAGGCTTGGTTCGCGTACTTCGATCGGTATGATAGTGTCGGTTTCGTAGACCAGTGAGTATGGCGTTTCTCCCGTGGAGAATTTGGGTGTGGTTCGGTGTGCCCATAGTACTTCTGGTAGTAGTTCAGACCATATCCCTTTGGCGTCTTCTAGCTTCTTCTTCAGTATGTTTAATATCAATTTTTTGGACTATTCTGCTTGGCCTTTGGCATAGGGGTGGTATAGCGTGGAGAGTATTTGCTTAATATGCCATTTGTCGAAGAATTCAGTTGTTTTCTGGCCGATGAACTGCCGCCCATTGTCGTAGGTGATTTTTTTAGGGATGCCGAAACGGCAGATGATGTTCTTCCATATGAAAGTGATGACTTCATGTTCGCGTATTTGGGCGTACGCACCTGCTTCTACCCACTTGGAAAAGTAGTTAGTTAAAACTAATAGAAATCGTACCTTATCCTCGTCCTGCCGTAAGTGGGCCGACTATATCCATTCCTCATTTGATGAAAGGCCACAGGAAAGTAACTAAGTGAAGGGGTTCTCCTGGTTGATATATCATGGTGTCGAACTTTTGGCATTGTTCGCATCGGCGGACATATTCTGTCGCGTCTTTCTTCATAGTTGGCCAATAGTTGTCGGCACGTATTAGGTAGCGCACGAGGGCACGATTGTCTGTGTCGGTGCCACAATGGCACTGGTGCACTTCTTCGAGTACCGGTCTCATTTGGTTAGGGACTAGGCATTTGGCCAGGGGTCTGCCAAAGGTCCTTTTGTAGATCTCGTGGTTTATCAGGCAATATTGGGCGGCCTGTACGCGGAGCTTCTTGGCTTCTTTTTTGTTGGGCGGGAATGTCCCTTCCTGCAAGTAGGACATGAACTGGTTGTGCCAGTCCCAAGTCAAATTTAAGAAGAATACGTCCGTATGATCAATGGCTAAATGGAGGAGGGTGACAACGCTTTCTTTGTCGAAGTTTTTGGTGGTTGCGGCTAGTTTTTCCAAACCATCCGCCTCGGCGTTTTATGCCCTAGGAACCTACTCAAAGCGGCATTCATCGAGCTCGGTCATTAATTTGTGGATCTCCACCTAGTACTTTTGCATTCTCTGCTCCTTGATTTGATAAGTCCTAGTGACCTGGTTTACCACGAGCTGGAAGTCGCAACGGAGAATGAGTCGGCGAGCTCCATACTTGATGGCTAATTTCATACCCATGACAACAGCTTCGTATTCGGCCTCGTTGTTAGTCATATCGGGGCATCGTATGGACTGGTGAATTATTTCGCTCGTGGGGACTTCGAGGACAAGTCCTAGTCTAGATCCTGAGGTATTAGCGGCACCATCAATATAGAGAGCCCATAGGTCGGTGTTGGAGGGGGCACGATGTGCCTCCTGTTTCGCCTCTAGTAGTATCTTTACACTAAAGTCGACCATGAAGTCGGTGATGATGTGCGACTTGATGGCGATTCTTGGGAGGTACGAGATATCATGTTCGATGAGCTCTATCGCCCACCTGGCGAGCCTGCAGGATAATTCAGGCTTATGTAGGATGCTTCTTATGGGGAAGGTAGCCACTACTTTTATGGGGAGGCATTGAAAATAGGGTCTAAGCTTCCGTGAAGCTATGACCAGTGCCAGGGCTAATTTTTCATGGTGTGGATACCGTGTTTCGGCGTCCACCGGGGTTTTGCTAATATAATAAATGGGAGATTGCATACCTTTAGTCTCGTGGACCAATACTACGCTGACGACGACCTCTAACACGACCAGGTATACCAGTAGGGGCTCGCTCGGATCTGCTTTGACCAGTAGTGGGGGCGAGAACAAATACACCTTCTGCTTTCTCAAGGCTTCGACGCATTCTTCATTCCATTATAATCCGTTGTCCTTTCTCAGTACATTGAAAAATTTGTGGCATCTGTCAGAGAATCGTGAGATGAATCTAGATAGGGCGGCTATTCGCCCTGTTAGCTTTTGCACATATTTTTTGTTGTTCAACACCTCGGGTATCGCATCTATTGCCTTGATTTGGTCTGGGTTGACTTTGATACCTTGTTGGGATATGAGGAATCCTAAAAATTTTCCTGAGGCCACGCCGTTTCTCGGGGTTCAGCTTCATCTCGTACCTTTTCAATATTTCGTAGGCTTCTTTCAGGTGGTCGATGTGATCCCCTTTTCTCATCGACTTTACTAGCGTATTATCGATATAGACTTCCATGGTCTTACGAGCTGCTTTTTGAACATCTTGGTGACCAATCTCTGGTACGTAGCCCCTGTATTTTTGAGCCCGAAGGGCATCACTTTGTAGTAGTAAATCCCTTGGTGCGTGATGAAAGTCATTTTCTCCTGATCTTCCTCGGCCATCATGATTTGATTGTAGCTAGAGTAAGTGTCTAAGAAACTCAACAGTTCATGTCCTGTGATGGCATCGATCAATTGGTCGATGTGGGTAAGTGGGAATGAATCCTTCAGGCTTGCTTTGTTTAGGTCCGTGAAATCTACGCACATCCTCCAATTCCCATTTTTCTTTTTAACTATGATGACGTTGGCGACCCACTGAGGGTACTTTGATTCCCTGATGGAGCCGTTGATGAGTAGTTTGTCCACTTCCTCGCTGGCCGCTTCATTAATTGCAGCATTAAATTTCCTTCTCATTTGCCACACAGGGCGGATGTAGCGGATCGACATTCAGCTTGTGGGTGGCGATATCTTGCGAAATCCCTGGCATATCTGAATGGGAAAAAGCAAATAGATCTGCATGGTTAGTTAGAAATTCATGATACTTACTTGGGTTGGGGAGGCCATGGCCGATGTAGGCTTTCCTTGCTGGGTCGATATCGTCTAATTGGATTGGGTTGAGGTCTTTGACTGTCGCTTTACGTGCTTCCACGATGTCAGGATCTTTGGTGGTGTCCGTTGTCGGGTCTATTTTAGTCCCCGACATGGCTAATTGATATGCCTCCGCGCTTGCCCCTATTAGTTGTTGGGTGTGGGTGCAGTCTTGGGTTATTTTGTAGCACTCTTGTACGGTGCGTGGCTCTCCCATAATGCTGAATATTCCCCATGGGGTAGGGAATTTGACCACCTGGTAAAGGCTTGAGGGGACCGCTCACATGGCGTGTATCCATGGGCGCCCTATGATGACATTGTACGCTGTCTCCTGGTTCATCACGTAGAAAGTTGTCTCTAGCATGACTCTTCCCGCAAGGATGGGCAGTATTATTTCTTCGGACGTCTGTTCCACTGTATTGTTAAAACCAGTTAGTGTTATGCATCGCGGTATTACCCTATCCGAGTCCCATTTGTGCAAAGACCCTCGGGTGAATAATATAGGCGCCGCTTCCATCATCGATCATGACTCTTTTGACATATGTATCAATAATACGTAAAGTAATAACCAAAGCATCATAGTGGGGGAAAGACAAACCGTCAGCATCAGACTTATCGAAGGTGATACTACCTTCAAAGTCATCATACCGTTCCTGGGAGATGGTCCGCTTCAGCCTGTGAGTATTGGCGAACTTGACATGGTCGATCGTTAAATTATTGTCACCGCCGACAATCATGTTTATCGACCATGTTGGGGAAGGCGGATTTGGCGGCCCGCGGGATTGTTCTCGTCCGCGTGCAAAGTTGATTTTTCCTTTATCGTTGAGTAGTTCCTTTAGGTACCCCTGGTTCAGCATCCTGGCTACTTCTTGTCGTAGACCTATGCAGTCTTCGATTTGTCTCCCCGTTCCTGATGGAACTCGCACAGGATTTTCGATTTCCCTGTGGCGAGATCTGACTTCATCTTCTGCGGCCATTGCACCTTGGTACGCAAAATTTATATGTGGATAATAAGGGGGGCATACCTCTTTCATTTCGGAGTGGGGCAACATGTCAATGTAGCACATCCGTATGTTTGGGCGGTGGATGGGAGGATCTGATGTACGGTTGATGTCGATCTCTGTTTGAGCGTGGGATTTGTTATCGACATCCCTCATTGCGCCGATCTCTCCTTGTTTCTGAGTATATTGTTGTCAGCCGCTGGGTCGGCCCATTGAGATCATCGCCGTTCGCTCATACCTCGGCACAGTAGGCATTGTGGATTTCCTCCCACGTTGTAGGGGGATATTTCATGAGGCGGCTCAGCAGCTTCTTGGTCGCCCTCCATCCGTCCCTGCTTAGCTCATTCTGGAAAGCGGCGACTGCCATGCATATTCGGCAGACTCATCCTTACCCTGTTGAACCTGGCCAGGAAGTCCCTGAGCCCTTCACCTGTGGTTTTTCTGACGACGAAGATATCGTTGACCCTTACTTCCGCTTTCTTCGCACCCGCGTGGGTGGTAACGAACTTATCCACCATTTCCTCGAATGTTGATATTGCCTTAGCCGGCAACTGGGAATACCATGTCAAGGCCCCTCCTATTAACGTCTCACCAAACTTTTTCAGCAGCACCGACGATACTTGTTCTTTTGATAGGTCCTTGCCCTTCACGACGGTGACGTAGTGGATCAGATGATCCTCAGGATTCCGTCGTACACCCTCAAGTAGGGAGGCGTCTTGAAGGTTTTTGGGATAGAGTAGGGAGAAACTTCTTCAGAGTATGGCTGCTCTACGAACCTTCCCATGTCGCGTTTTGGTAGCAACTTGGGGGCTCCAGGGATTTTGTCGACCCTCATTTTTTGCCCAGAATCCCCATTTTTTGCCCATGAACAAACTTGATTTTAAGATGAAAACATGATAAATAATGTTAAAGATTGAAGAAATTAAGTGAAAATCAACTTACAATTGCATTAGAGAAGGAAGGGTTCTTGAAAAATCGCCAATGGGTGTTTGGGTTTGAGAGTTATGAAAAATGAGGCTTATCAATCATCTAAGTACGAAAAATGAGGCTCAAATTGCAGGTTGCAGGTATGGGAATTGCGAACACAAGTTCGCATTTGCGAACAATGCAGGCTTGGGAAATTCGAGGTTCTAGTTCGCATTTGTGAACTAAGGTGGAAGGGAAATGTTCGCATTTGCGAACATGAGGACGCTTTTGCGAAGGAGGGGCTATCGCAATTGCGATGAGATTCTTCGCATTTGCGAAGACTACTGCCCAGGTGGAGGATCGCATTTGCGATGGAAAGCTCGCAATTGGGAGTTCGCTTTTGCGAGGCTGGCTTCGCAATTGCGAAGCCTGCAGAACTGAAGGATACCAGGTCTTTCAAAATGGGAAATGCACTCTGATGCCTATCCAAATCTCACCCGAGCCTTCGGGGCTCCATACCAAACATGCACACCACCTCAAAAATATCATACGGACTTACTCGCGCGATCAAATCGCTAAAATAACATCATATACATAGAATCAAGCCTCAAAACCCATGATTTTCTTCTAAGTTTCATAAACTTTCAAATTTGGAACTTATAGTCCGAAACACATCAAAAGACGTTAGATTTTGACCAAACTTCATAGAAAGTGCTTAACACATATTTAAGACATGTACCGGGCGTCGGAACCAAAATACGAGCTCGATAACATAGTCTTTTAATTAATTTTTATTTTCATTTTCCTTAATAATTTCAGAAAAATAATTTAACAGGAAAATTCTTTTACTCGGGTTGTAGACCTCGGATTTCGACTCCGAGCAAATGCCTGAGTCCCATATTTTTCTACGGACCCTTTGGAACCACGAATCCGAGTTCGTTTACCAAAAATGTTGACCGAAGTCAAATTTAACCATATTAATATCAAAATTCTTCAAACTTTTCACATATTTCAACATATAAGCTTTCCGGCTATGCGCCCGGACTGCGCACGCAAATCAAAGCAATTACAAATAAGGTTTTCAAGGTCTTGGAAACGCGAAAAAAAAGGAAGAAATCCGGTGATGACCCTTTGGATCGTCACCATCATTTATACGGGGAGTATTATTTGCAACTTTCATAAAATGAGATCTTATATTTATTGAACTCAAATATATTCACAAAAAGTTGAAAAAACGATGCTCGTTTTACCAAGAGGTATCTAACAAAATATCAAACGATTTAATTAAAGAGAAATGAAGCAAAACTGTCAAGAACCATAGAAACACACCACGTGGCTTGATTCCAAACAGCCTGTTTGAGCTTCCAAGGGATGTACCTTTCTGATTTAATTGGTTGAAACAAATTCAAGAGTCTAATGTGATGCCTAACCCAACACTTGAGTTTAATATATATATATATATATATTTATATATTTATAGAGGCGGATTCACAATTTAAAGATAGTGAATATACTTTTATTCAATCAAAATATGCTTTGTATATGCGGTGCTCACTGTTAATATATTTATTATTTTCTAAGGACATATATATGTATATATAAAAATTTTAACGAACTTTATGGGTGCCGATGACCCTCTTCCTATTACATAGGTCCGTCTCTCTCTCTCTCTATATATATATATACACACACACACGCCAAATTCAGAGGTAGATTCAGAATTTAAATTTTATGAGTTTTGAACCGATTATATTTTTAAAGTTATGAGTTTATATCTATTATTTTTGTAATTTTAATAAATTTTTACATATAAATTTGTACATCATGTTAAAATTTATGAATTCAATTGAACCTTTCCTAAATACACTATGCCTCTGGCTAAATCAGCAAAACCTGCATTTTTTCGTAGCATCGGTAAATCATCGACAAAGACAGAATTTCACTAAAGGAAATAAAAATAAATAAATAAATACGCAAAGAACATAAAAGAATTTATATTTACACTAAAAAAAAAATGTGAGCTAATATACACGTTCTACCCATACATTAAACCATGCATGCATGTGCTTTGTACAATAACCAACTAATTTGATTCAACTTGTAATTTAAAAGAAAAATACACAAGAAGGGAAAGGAATAAGTAATTAATGAGAACATGATACAGAGAAGGCTTCATATATATATATATATATATATATATATATATATATATATATATATATATATATATATATATATATATATATATATATATATATATATATATATATATATATATATATATATATATATATATATTATAATTTGGTATAGTTGGAATTAATGTGGTAGTTATTGGGTTCCTGAAAATCTTTATCTTGTTAACAAACTCTTACTAATTTTCTATTTTCTTTTGAAATATTAACCAAACAACTTTTTAGAAAAAGATTCAAGGGAAAGTTACACACATTTAGCCAATCTACCAAATAGTTACTTTCTCTATACAAAATATACAATATATATTGCCGACTATTTTCTTTTAGAGCGGCTATACAGTGTAGTTTTTCCAAGAATCTTTAAGTTATTTGGGCCTATTTACTCTGCGTCCAGCCCATTCAATGGTTCCCACTTGCAAGCAGAGTTAAAATAGCACGGGCCAACCAACTTTCAAATTGATTATTAAAAAATAGCTAGCGTTTGCCAAGTCATTGAAAAATAACCAATATTTTGCTGCAATAGAGACCGGTGCAGCAAAATATAAAGGAGTTCGGTATACCTGTGTATGAACTTACAACATATTATGCTGGATCGGTATACGTTGATAGCTCTAGTATAATACACTGGAGTTCTAGTACACTTTGCTGGAACTCCAGTACGTATAATATATTGTCTCCAGCATCCAGTATCCAGCAAAGTATACTGAAATTCCAGTATAAACTAAATTTAGATGACTTTTGAAATTTCAATATATTATGCCGAAGTATTTTTCCGGATTTTGAATAGTGTTTTCATTCAGATTTATCTTTACACAAGAAGTGGCTAAATTTCAATATCTTTTAAAACTGTGACTATTTTTGAATGACCACTTGTATATCTGACTATTTTTAAGTTTCTCCCGCAAGCAGATCGTCTTTGATTTAAATACAAAGAGCCAGCCCAACCCAATATTTAGTAGCACAGTTTCATGGGCCCAACAGCAGGCTTATTTATGCAAATGTCCTGTTTAGGAAGCTGTTTAGATTTTATCCCTATTTTAAATAGTTTTGCAAATATAGTCCTTGAGAAATTATCCTTTTTGTACAATATTACACTCACTTCTAACATATATCCTCCGATTATATCTTCTAAATCGTAAACTAACAATCAGTCCTCCCCTTTAAAAGGGAATTTTAATTATTTGAAATTTAACTATAAATTTACACGTGAAGTTAAAATATTTTAAGGTTTCAGTTAACGAAAATGTATAACTTTTTACAGCAGGTATCTGTCAATTTGTGTCTATCTCAAATATTTTATTGACATATCTTCCATCAATATAAATATCGTGTAACTTTGCCGCAAAGAGTTAAGCTGATAAAAAGAATTAGCTAATATTTTTTGTCTATGCTGTGATTTGATCTATGATTTTCAAAGTTGCACCCATGATTTCATTGGCTACTTGACCACACTCTTATTTATTTTAACGCTCTCTCGTAATTATATATGTAAAAATTATTCTCTGGCTATATCTTTTTACTAAAAATTCAGCTATATAAAGGGCAACCTTATACACAAAGCATCCCACATATACGCAGGGTCCGAGAAAGGGAAGTACCCCAAGTGGTGTAATGTATATAGTTTACCCTAATGCAATCATTAATGACTGTTTTTATGGCTCGAACTCGTAACCTATATATCACAATATTCAGGTATATCTTGGACAAAATATTCTCCCTCTTTTTAAAAAAAAAATTGCATCACGTAAGTTTCAAAATGTTTACCGTACAATATTGAAATGAGTAGATGAACCAAGTCATCGACTAAATTCATTTTCTGAAAGAACTGCTAATTTCATTTTGATGATGAAGTAGTGGAAATTAACACAATAACTGAAGACACGATATTCCATTCTCAACAAATTCAGGTTTTTTGTCTAACTAATGTACCTATCAATGATCACATATTTTTACTTTGATCATTTTTCATTTTTGACATTTCTTCTTTGGGTATAACAATTCGATTCATAGTCTTTGCTATGCCATTTTAAAGACCTACAACAGATCCGATTCTTGTCCATTTTGTCTAAATTAACAAACTTTCTAGTTATTCTTCATGATCTACCCCACCGTAAAAGCAGGTTTTCAAAATGAGTGTAAATTCACCGGGCCACAAAGGGTATATTGTATGCAGCCTTATCTTGTATTTTTGCAAAAAAATATTTTCATGGTTCGAACTCATAATCTACTGATCACATGACAACAACTTTACCGATTACGCCAAGACTTCCCTACCATATATGTAAAATCTCTCGATAAGCATTAATTGGTAAATTGATTAAAATGATTGAACAAAAAACTCCTATCACATGTTAAAACTTATTCATGATACAAAATAATTTATACATTATCACTTATCAGTATATATAATTTAAGTCCTTTCAAAATTATTACTATCATGTCTCAGGTTCAAATTGCAGCGGAGGGAAAAAATATTAGGTGATTTTTTTATATATCCAATCCTTGGTGGACACATTTCCTTGTAACTGATACTGGTGGGAGATAACAGGTATCCGGGAAATTAATCGAAATGCACAGAAGGTCGTAAGCTGACGTAGACACCACAACGTTTTAAATTTTTTTTTACTAAATCATTTTCATGAACAGAATAAATGCTCAGGTGAAATGTATCTGTAAAGTGTATCTATCCATTCTTTTTTCTCCAAATATAAGTGAATGGATATAAAACGAAGATAGAGTTTTTGATTTTTGTCTAAATATGGTTAAGCAGTGAGATCAATATGAAATTAAGGTGCCGAGTTATCAATTCATTCTTAATGAAATGAAAGCTTATTGTCTTTGTCCACTACTTGCTAGAATATGTGCACCAAAGGAAAATGGAGATTTTAATAAAGTCGCATTCAAAGATTTCAATTCCGTGCAGCTGAAGTACGATTACCCTCACTACTTTTTTGTGGTATTAATTGCATAAAATCATTGTATTTATAATTAAGTTATTTATAAAAATCTTCCAACTATAAATATACATATGTGACGACCCAAAGGGTCATCACATATTTCTCTCTTTTTCCGTACTTTTGAGGCCTTAAAAACATTATTTAGTTGTCTCGATTTGCGTGCGCAGTCCGGGCTCGTAGCCGGAAAGATTATATGTTAAATTCTGTGAAAAATTTCGAATGTGGCTTTAAAATGATTAAAGTTGACTTTGGTCAATATTTTTGGTAAGTGGACCCGGACGCATGATTTGACGGTCCCAGAGGGTCCATAGAAAAATATGGGACTCGAGCATGTACCCGGAGTCGAAATTCGAGGTCTAGAACCCGATGAAAAGAATTTTCTATGAAATTATTTTTCTGAAATTATTAAGAAAAATGGAAATAAAAATTGATTAAAAGACTATGGTATCGGGCTCGTATTTTGGTTCCGATGCCCGGAATAAGTTTAAAATGTGTTAAGCGCTTTGTATAAAGTTTGGTCGAAATCGGACGCCATTTGACGTGTTTCGGACCTAAATATTTAAAATTTGAAGTTTATGAAGTTAGAATGAAAAATGAGGAACTTGAGGTTTGATTCATTGACTTTGATGTTATTTTGGCGATTTGATCGCACGGTTGAGTTCATAGGATGTTGTTGAGTTAGTGTATGTATTTGGTAAGGAGTCCCGAGGGCTCGGGAGTGACTCAGAGGAGGTTCGGGGTATTTTGAACTTAGTGAAAATTGCAGAAAACTTAGTTCTGGTGTTTAGTTCTATGCGATCGCACAGGTGGCTTCGCGATCACATAGTGTAGCCTTCCATGTGCGCACATTTGTTCTGTGTGATCGCACAAACTCTTCCACGATCGCATAGGTTTGTCAGCTCCTTCAACGCGAATGCAATTGACACTCCGCGTTTGCACTTCATTAAAGTCCAAACCTGGACTGCCTATGCTTTTCTCGCAGAATGACTTATGTGATCGCAATGTTTTAGTTCCTTTTACCTTATGCGATCACTGTGTCTTCTCCGCGATCGCATAGGGCATTTTTGCCCAGTTAATTTTAAATGATCAAAATAGACCCATTACGGGATTTTCCCATTCTTTCATAAAATTTGTCTTCTCCAAGCTCTAGGGGCGATTTTTGAAGCTCTCCTTCACTGAAGTCTTTGGGTAAGTAATTTTCCACCTAATTCCTTCACTCTTCTTCATTAATTACTGAAATTCTAGACCTAAATCATGAAATCAAAGTAGAAATTAGGGGTTTTGGGTAGAGTTAGGGTTTTGAGAATTTTGGGTGATTCAACCTCTATTTGGGGTCGAATCTTAAAACAAATTACATATTTGAACCTGTGGGGTTTTGGGTGATTGGGTTTTGGTCCGAGCCTCGTGTTTGGACCATGTGGGCTTGATGTCGAATTTTGGTAATTTCAGAAAAATTATAGGAAATTTATGTCTAGGCTATGAGATGTTGCCATGAATCTTTATTGATATTATTGAATTAATTATGCATAGATATCATTCGTAGTCGGATTGTAGAGAAAAGGCGGTATTTGAGGATTGTTTGCTATTCTTTGGACCGAGGTAAGTGTTTGATATAACTTTGGCTTGAGGGAATAGAATTAGAGTGTTATTATTTGCTAATTGCTAAATGATCGGGTACAGTGTATAGGCAAGGTGACAAGTATCTATACACCGGTATCTAGCATGACCGTGGGTCCTTATCGTACTTGCCTTAATATTGTTATGCCTCTTCCATGCTAATTGATGAATTCTACATAAAGTGAAGAGTATGAGGATTAATTATGAATTGTGAATTCTTTGGAGCACTGGCTAGAACAATAAGAATACTATTGAGTAAGAATTAAAAAAAATGAAAAGAGATATGATTAATCCTTTGCCGGGATGTGGAAGTTATTGTTGTTGCTCCCTTGCCGGGAAGTGAAAGTTATTGTTGTCGCTCCCTTGCCGAGATTTAGCTATATGTCACGATCCAAACCCGGTCCTAATGATGCCCAACTCCAAAGCTAGGCAAGCCAGACCAACCGTCGTTTCATATTTAACAATAAGTCTCGAAATCGAAAATTTAAGAAGAATGTAATAGTTTATAATAATAATTCAGTAATAATAATAGAATGGTAATAATGAGAAGTGCGAAACTGATAATAACACTCCCAAAGATCTGGGGTCACGAGTCTAGAGCCTCTAAGCAAAAACTGGATAATAAAAATATCTGAACGAAATACTCAAGTATGAAAATATATATGTAAATAAGATTGGAATAAGAAGAGTAGCCAGGGCTTGCGAACACCAGCAGCTACCTCAACAACTCGGATAACTCTGAATAAACGGACTGCTCGGCTAAACCTACGGCGTACCTGAATCTTCACACAAAGGTGCATGGAGTAGGGGTGAGTACTAAGTACTCAGTGAGTAAAAAACATGTAAAATAGCTGAAGATAAGAAATTCACCAAATGCCACAAAGTAAATCTAAGTCTAACAGTCCGATACCTTACTACGAACTAACAATAACAACAAACCACAAATAACATAAGTGAATAACAATGCATGAATGCAATGCAATGCATATGACCGCTACGGCGCGTAGCCCGATCCGTTTAACGTCGACGACGCTCACTGGGGGTGTGTATAGACGTTGGAGGGGCTCCTTCAGCCCAATCACAATATAATCATAACATTTGCTGCGGCATGCAGCCTAGTCCATATTCAGTCATAATATTCGCTGCAGCGTGCAACTCGATCCATACTCAATCCACAATATGCATATGAGTCACACATTTAAATTTTTTTTCCCAATTTCCAATTGATTAAAAAGATTGTACTTTAGTTATTTACTTTCACGAAAAGTGACTTAGCAGTTCATAACAGTGATTAAATATAGGACTGAGATCAGTAATTTTACAAATCATGCTATCACAATGATATTCATCCTCTAAGGATGCTACAGGTCGGTACAAGGCCCCAAATATGGCATAAAGCCCATATATACTCAACCTAGAGTGCGTTTCAATCGCCAATATAATATTATTCTTGTTCAGGATGGACCAAGTCACAATCCTCAGTCATAACCAACCCCGCACCTGCCATGGGATGCGAGTCACACCCTAAATAGCGTCACAATGTGATAAGCCGGGGTTTCAAACCCTCAGGCCATTATATATACCAACTACTCACCTTTAACCGTCCGTGGACTCGTCCACAATGCCTTTTCCTTTCGTATTGACCTCATCGTGCATCAAATCTAGTCAAAGAAACATAACCCAATCAAAAATACTTGAAAAGTACTAAAATTCATGAAGTTGGTAAAACTCGAGCCCCAGGCCCCCTTCTCTAAAAATTCTGAAAATCATACCAACGGATTCCTCCTCTACCCACGAGTCCGTACATATAAAGTTCATCAAAATCGGAGTCCGTTTGACCCCTCAAATTCTAACTTTACACCTTCTTAGGTTTCAAGTCCTAACCTACATTTTTACCCTTTAAATCCTTGGTTTTTCAATGTTTAGTCTTTATTTTTACATCACAATAATATAATCCGAGTCTAAGAACTCTTACCTGATAAATTTCCACGAATTCTCTCTTAAAAATCGCCTCAGAAACTTCTTCCCATTCTAAAATTGAAAGAAAACTCGACCTGCCCATTATATGTATACTGTTCACGTGTTTTAATGCTCCCAATGGATTCCTTGTGAAATTCTAATGAATTTAGGCTTTTGAATCTTACAATTTGACCTTATAATGAAGGGGATATGTAGATTTTAAGATTTGCAAATAGTGCATGTTTTTAATACGCCACCAGGGGCAATTTCGTTATTAACTTGAAAATCTGGGCAACCTTAGTAAAATGACCATAAAATCCTATACGATGTCTAAATTTGATGGTTCTTTTTGATACGGTTCCGTAATTACGATACGAATCTAATGCTTCATTCGAAACAGTAATCTGAGCTCATTTGTTCATTATGGTACCCCTTTATGTCCAAAGATACGACATTGAAACATCAAATAAGAGAGTGATCACAACCCGAAACACACCCGAGGCCCCCGGAACCTCAACTAAAGGCAACAACATATCCCGAAATATCATCCAAACTTGTTCCAATCATCAAAACACACCTAACAATACTGAAATCATCAATTCACATCGGATTCAAGCCTAAGTTCTTCAAAAAACTTCAGAAACACGCATTCGATCAAAAACTCAACCAAACGACATCCGAATGACCTGAAATTTTGCACACACATCACAAATCACATATCGAAGCTACAGAAACTCTCATAATTCCATTCCGATCATCGGATCAAAATCTTACCTATCAACCGGAATTCGCCAAAATCCAACCTTAGCCAATTCAAGCCTAATTCTACACCAGACCTCCAAATTTAATTTCGATTGCGCTCCTAAGTCACAAATCATCCCTGAAACTAGTCGAATCATCAAAAATCCATTTTGAGCCCTCTAATTCATAATTCAACATTCGGTTGACTTTTCCAAACTAACCTTCCCATAAAGAGACTAATTGCCTCATTTCTAACCGAATTCTACCTGATTTACTTCAAATTAACCAAACACAAATAATGAAACATATGAAAGCATAAAACAGGAAAAATGGGGTGGTAACTCCCGTAACGAAGGGTTGGGTCATTACATCCCCCAACTTAAACAAATGCTTGTCCTCGAGCGTATCGCGAGTTGTTCTAGAAGCCAACCAATAGCTGAATGATCTTACCAACCATATACCCGGGGATCTCTCATCACCCTATCTCGCATATACCCGATAAAACAATACAACCAAACTTTCACAGTCCATTAAATCCATAAACCAAACCATAGAACCACGTCGCACTTTCCGAAAAATCATACACAAGATCAGAAATTCACATTTGAGCTCAGAGTAAGCCGAACCAGCTATAATAACCCATACTTGCACCCTCAGGTCAAAACATATCATATACCGCATAAACCAAACACTTGGAATCATAACTTCTATTCACAGTAATTGTCACCAGCAACCAATTACTGGCAGGGAACCTCTTATTAGCTAAAGCCTTATTCCCACACTTTCATATACTGCCAAAGATGAATGAAACACGCTATAAACCATAATCATCTCTCAGATCAACCATTCATGAAACCACTTCTCTTAACTGATATCATAACAAATTTTCCTGGTCAAACCTCAATATTATCTTCCTAACAAGCTGAGATCAAATATGTTTGTATTCATTAATAAACCCAACGATCACCTCGAATCCAGCACCACTCAGATGATATGATACCTCAATACAAGTCTAAACCACATCTTGCATAATACACGCACCAGTAAGAAATGATCTGAACACACTCAAATCATAACAAATGATTCAAACAACAAAGTTGTACCTCTAGCTCACCAATTCCATTACAATACAAGGCTGAGACCCCGTCTCATATCATAGAATTAGAATGCCTGAATCTACCCTGAAAGGTCATAACTCCCGTAGCCTCGCTACAATGTGCGATCCTATTCCAACACCGTTACACCTGAAGCACCTCAGCCCGCTATGCTTAAAATTAACAACCACGCACATTTGATGTCTGAAACCAACGCAATTCATTACACCCATGGTGAAACAGAGAACACACAACACAAAACCTGATAGACCATAACCAATGCTCCATACACCAAGCAACACTCAATCACGCTTCCCGCTCGACTTTCTCTAAGAATTCTCAATATAAATGCACCATATGTGCCCATCACTAACAAATCACAATGTCTCACAACATCGAAAAATAACTCATAGCTTTCTTCGGATCACTAACAAGCTCATACCACTCTGATGATATGATACCTCAATACAAGTCTAAACCACATCTTGCATAATACACGCACCAATAAGAAATCATCTGAACACACTCAAATCATAACAAATGACTCTAACGAAAGAGTTGTACCTCAAGCTCACTAATGCCATTACAATACAAGGCTGAGACCCCGTCTCACATCATAGAATTAGAATGCCTGAATCTACCCCGAAAGGTCATAACTCCCGTAGCCTCGCTACAATGTGCGATCCTATCCCAACACCGTTACACCTGAAACACATTAGATTGCTATGCTCAAAATCAATAACCACACACATTTGATGTCTAAAACCAACGCAATTCATTATACCCACGGTGAAATAGAGAACACACAAGACAAAACCCGATAGACCATAACCAATGCTCCATACACCGAGCAACACTCAATCACGCTTCCCACTCGACTTTCTCTAAGAATTCTCAATGGAACCGCACCATATGTGCCCATCACTAACAAATCACAATGTCTCACAACATCGAAAAATAACTCATTGCTTTCCTTGGATCACTAACAAGCTCAATAATGATAGACTCCACCTATTCCTCAATAGTAAAGCTCAAGGTCAACCAAGCTAACTCAAGCTCAATGCGTAGCCATATCAGCCTGCCAAAGAACTCAATACCAAGAAGCCCCAAAGCTGCTCCTTCCCTTTTTTATAACTCCTGCTGAAGCCGTACGATACGGTGCCCGGCATCAAATAAATACCAAAATCCACAATCTCATCCGACGACATACCCGGCCACAAGAAACGCATTTGAAAGTCCCTCAATAACGGAACGAGATCAATGATAGCAACCTCTGCACTGACATCTATCGCAAATACCCAATTAAAAAAGTACTCCTTCCCTAGCTGTCTACCGGTTCTTTGAAATATAAATCACTCTGCTAAAACATATTCTAACGCACTTCACCACTTAACCCGTGGCATGTCTGGCAAAGCCGCTAGTGCAATAGTTCAAAATCACTCCAACACTAAGACAACCAGTCTGAATTCCAACATCACATCCAAAATATAACATACCAAGGAATAAAGATCCACCACCATAACATAGCCTGTATATCAGAACTCCATATAACACACAAATCATCATACCCGATCCCAGTTTCCACCGTGTAAATACCTACACCTATTTAATACCTAATCATTCCACGACAGATAATCGCTATTTACCTGTGCTACCAAGCAACCCCGAATACCACTAGTGGACCCAACAAGAACATGCCGCAACATTACTGAAATATAATCAGTTTAATCACATTACCATTTTCTGAAATACATACTCACGTCAAATCGCTTCCACTTAGCAATAACATCTTCCCTAATCCTCTGAAGCTCTCTTATCTAATCGCTTAGAAGGAATCACTACACATCCCATGCTCTGCATGACATACTCATTCCTTGTGCAAATTCTTACAATAATGACACGACAGATGAGATCTGTATACATTCTTAGCCACCATCTGGAAAAAAATTCATTAGTTTTATACTTTTGGCAAGAACTATCACCTTATTATGAACCAAAAAATGGTCTTAGCTCTTTACTTTACTTCATATACTCATATTGCATCGATCTCGAATTCAATGATCTCGTCTCACCCAGTACAAACTGCTCGGGCAATAAGCCACTCCAAACATAATTAAATGTCGCATATGATGCCCCAATGTGCCAATAGGCTACCAATTCGAATGTGGCACTAAAGAAAACGAGCTATGGAAGGAATTATCAAATCCTACGCACTAATACCGACTTTCCTTGGAAAACAGGAAGCAGGACATACAAAGACAGCATATAGAAAACTATACTCGATATCACACTGTTGCGGCATGCAACCCGCTCCAGATAGCATACCCGTGGCGGCGTGCCACCCAATCCACACATAAATCTCACATATGAGGATGCCCATCGAGCCAAATTTGCTCATTACAACATATACCGAGTATCGGTCGTACGCATGCTAAGTACATAATAATATCTCTGAGGAACATATAGCGTTATAAGCTACAATACTCGTGCACCACTGAGGTGCGATTTACAATCTGAATCTTAAGAGCCAAGATGCTCATATAACGTCACTCCTACGCGAATTCTTAACATATATCAATTTCTCAAGCTGTCTCACAACTCATCCACCGCAATGCATCACTACGCAAAATATCTGACAAAAAAACATCAACCTAACTACTCCTCCACGAGGATCGCGTTACAAAAATGCACACATCTTGCCTGATATAGAGCCATTATTCACATTAAATATATCCACCGACTTCAAGCCGATTCTGATCACACTGAATTAGCCTAATAACCTTTTAAAGGTCCATAATAACTTTCATTTTCTTCATAAAATACAAGAACAACCATCATAATCGGAGTATTCCTCCCCAGTTCACAACCCAATATGCCAAGTGCCCTCCAGGCATGAATCTTTAATTTAACGACATCATCTCAAACTTCACACTTGGTTTACATCTTTAATCAATCAAGTGATCACATGTCACACTTATAAAATCTTCCAATGGAACACACTCCCACAACCTACCACAACAATATCTAGAGCGTACGTCCAAACCACCGGTCGTACTAACTCTGTAAAGCGATCAAGAATCACTAACCAAGACGCAACACTGCTCTCAAGTGACATTAAAGACAATACCAATTTATCTTAACCATCGAAACTTCTTTCCTGCTCATCTGATCTCTTGACATCTTGTCAAAAAATTCCTTCACTCGTGTCATTCTCGATCCAATTTCTGCAACCAGACTGATTCACCAGCATGCATCAAATCAGAACTAACATAGTACATAATCGTGCAATCAGCTAATCAACGGCAACCTCCCCAACTTAGCTCAAAGACATATATATCACAACACATATACTCTATTGCTGTCGTAATACCATGGTGAGATTAAACTCACTCTTTCACAAGCTTATGGAGACACGAATCATCAGTAATTTTAATTCTACTGCAATTCTTGCACTCACTCACATAACAGTTAAGCCTACTCTCTAGGTGACCAAATTTTTACTAAGTCCCAAATTTTTCAAAAATTTCGGCAGAATTTCCTTTGTAAGTGGGCCTATCCACCTGCCAGAGAATCACTAAAACCATCCTAACAACACGGCTACAACCTAACAAAATATCACAATGTATATCAATAACATTAATCTCTATACTACCTATATTATATTATTAAAATTGATACATGGACATGCGTTGCACCTATTCGAACCACGACACATAGAAAATACCTTTCAATTACACATGAGATCTTCTAACATACACATAAGGACACCCCGCAGGAGATACCTCACCTGCTTCGCCTCGATTCAGTATTTCAACATGCCTTCCACAATTATATACGTTACACGGTCATATAATCTTTCTGGGTCTAAACTCAACCCGCAACGTGCTATGTACTTCCGTCCTAGCTAGGGGAACTGAAACGATTCTCCATGCACCCACAACTCTGGGCAACACATCCAGTCACAAGCGAAATCAAGCGCTTAATGGTCGAGCTATCATCTAGTAGTCCTTCTTCGACACTTCCAAGATCACATAGATACACCTCACAGCACTAACTTACTCATCACGTGGATATCCGACCGCCATCTCGGCTAATAAGGATATTACCGAACACATAAGTCCAAAGCACTTGCTCGTATAATCAACACTTCGGTGCTCAAGCCATAGGTGGAGATTCGACCTCAAGTCCTCCAGACTGGCCCAACATGAACTCACGGAGATAACATCTCGCTCCTCGATCGGGGAATCACCAGCCATCAAGGCAAATATATTACTGAATGCTCGCGAGTGCATACAGACGTGCAAAATGAATTTCAAGAGTTATATCTCAAGCTGAATCAAATGCGCATGATAAGAATTCCAATAAAGTGAAGTGTTTCCTAAAAGTTCTGTAACCTCTCGAGGATAGATATGGACGTCTACGTACCGATCCGCGAGAGCCTACTAAACCGGCTTATGACTCATGAGGCCTAGTAACCTAGGCTCTGGTACCAACTTGTCACGACCCAAACCCGGTCGTGATGGCGCCCAACCCTAAAGCTAGGCAAGCCAGACCAACAGTCGTTTCATATTTAACAATAAGTCCCGAAATTGACAATTTAAGAAGAATATAATAGTTTATAATAATAATCCAGTAATAATAATAGAATGGTAATAATGAGAAGTGCGAAAGTGATAATAACACTCCCAAAGATCTGGGGTCACGAGTCTAGAGCCTCTAAGCAAAAACTGGATAATAAGAATATCTGAACGAAATACTCAAGTCTGAAAATATATATGTAAATAAGATTGGAATAAGAAGAGTAGTCAGGTCCTGCAAACGCCAGCAGCTACCTTAACAACTCGGATAACTCTAAATAAATGGACTGCTCGACTAAACCTCCGGCATACCTGAATCTCCACACAAATGTGCATGGAGTAGGGGTGAGTACTAAGTACTCAGTGAGTAAAAAGCATATAAAATAGCTGAAGATAAGAAATCCACAAAATGCCACAAAGTAAAACTATGTCTAACAGTCCGATACCTTACTACGAACTAACAATAATAGCAAACCACAAATAGCACAAGTAAATAACAATGCATGAATGCAATGCAATGCACATGACCGCTACGGCGTGTAGCTCGGTCCGTCTAACGTCGACGACGCTCACTGGGGTGTGTACAGACTCCAAAAGGGCTCCTTCAGCCCAAGCGCAATATAATCATAACATTCGCTGCGACGTACAACCCGATCCATATTCAGTCATAATATTTGCTACGGCGTGCAGCCCGATCCATACACAATCCACAATATGCATATGAGTCACACAGTTTCAATTTTTTCCCCTATTTCCAATTGATCAAAAAGAATGTACTTTAATTATTTACTTTCAGGAAAAGTGACTTAGCAGTTCATAACAATGATTAAACATAAGACTGAGATCAATAATTTTACAAATCATGCTATCACAATGATATTCATCCTCTAAGGATGCTACATGTTGGCATAAGGCCCCAAACATGGCATAAACCCCATATGTACTCAACACAGAGTGCATTTCAATCGCCAATATAATATTGTTCTTGTTCAGGATGGACCAAGTCATAATCCCCAGTCATAACCAACCCCGCACCTGCCATGGGATGTGAGTCACGCCCTAAATAGCATCACAATGTGATAAGCCGGGGTTTCAAAACCTCAGGCCATCATATATACCAACTACTCACCTCTAACCGGCCGTAGACTCGTTCACAATGCATTTTCCTTTCGTATTGACCTCCTCGTGCATCGAATCTAGTCAAAATCATAGCGAATACATAAATATGGGTCAAAGAAACATAACCCAATAAAAAATACTTGAAAAGTACTAAAATTCACGAAGTTGGTAAAACCCGAGCTCCGAGCCCGCTTCTCAAAAAATTATAAAAATAATACCAAAGGATTTCTCCTCTCGGAACGAGTCCGTACATATAAAGTTCATCAAAATCGGAGTCCATTTGACCCCTCAAATTCTAACTTTACACCTTCTTAGGTTTCAAGCCCTAACCTCCATTTTTACCCCTTAAATCAATGGTTTTTCAGTGTTTAATCTATGTTTTTACATAATAACAACATAATCTGAGTCTAAGAACTCTTACCTGATGAATTCCATGATTCTCTCTTAAAAATCACCTCAGAAGCTTCTTCCCGTTCCAAATTGGAAGAAAACTCGACCTGCTCATTATAGGTATAATGTTCACGCATTTTACTGCTCCCAATGGATTCCTTGTGAAATTCTAATAAATTTAGGCTTTTGAATCACTCAATTTGACCTTATAATGAAGGAGATATGTATGTTTTAAGATTTGTAAACAGTGCAGGTTTTTAATATGCCGTCAGGGGCAATTTCATCATTAACCTGAAAATCTGGGCAACCTTAGTAAAATGACCATAAAATCCTCACACGATGTCCAAATTTGATGATTCTTTTTGCTACGGGTCTGTAATTACGATACGGATCTAATTCTTCATTCAAAATAGTAATCAGAGCTCATTTGTTCAATATGGTACCCCTTTATGTCCAAAAATGCGACTTAGAAACATCAAATAAGAGCGTGATCACAACCCGAAACACACCCGAGGCCCCCGGAACCTCAACTAAAGGCAACAACATATCCCGAAATGTCATCCAAACTTGTTCCAATCATCAAAACACACCTAACAACACTGAAATCATCAATTCACATCTGATTCAAGCCTAAGTTGTTCAAAAACTTTTGAAACACGCATTCGATCAAAAACTCAACCAAACGACGTCCGAATGATCTGAAATTTTTCACATACATCACAAATCACATATCAAAGCCACAGAAACTCTCAAAATTCCATTCCGACCATCGGATTAAAATCTCACCTATCAATCGGAATTTGCCAAAATCCAACCTTAGCCAATTCAAGCCTAATTCTACACCGGACCTCCAAATTTAATTCCGATTGCGCTCCAAAGTCACAAATCATCCCCCGAAACTACTCGGATCATCAAAAATCCATTCTGAGCCATCTAACTCATAATTCAACATTCGGTTGACTTTTTCAAACTAACCTTCCCATAAATAGTCTAATTGCCTCATTTCTAACCGAATTCTACCCGATTTACTTCAAATTCGCCAAACACAAATAATGAAACATATGAAAGCATAAAATAGGGAAAACGGGATGGTAACTCCCGTAATGACGGGTCAGGTCTTTACAATGTTTAATTGTGTTCTTCCTTGCTAGAACATTTTTTATTATTTCTTTATTCCCTCGAGTGATATGTGAGCATATGCATATACATGCATGGATTAGACTGCACGCCGTAGTAGCATGTTACATGGATCGGACTGCACACCGCAGTAGTATATGGATCGGGCTGCACGCCGCAGCATGAGTGATATTGATATTGAGCTTGGGCTGTAGGAGCCCCTCCGTAGTCTGAACCCCCATAGTGAGCGTGGGCGCCTTTGCATGGATCGGGCTGTACGCCACAACGTCATATGCATTGCATGGCATACATGCACTGGTTTACTTGTACTACGTGGCATAACATTTAGCACTCATACATTACTGGCACACATACATTATCTGCTTTATTGACCAGATTCCCTAGTGGAAATTGGTAAGGAGTGCTGAGCCCAAGAGGCTGATTTGAGTGCAGACTTGCACTGTTTGATGTTGTACCCATGTATTGATATGTTATAATAAAAGAAAGAGAAGTTAAAAAGAGATTTCTAGATAATCTTCTCATATATGTTATAAAGGATTACCCTGAAAGTGTATTTCAAATTAATGGATAATTTGGTATGTTTATAGAATGAGATAGTGCTTTGTGTAGTTTTCTTTTCCTCAGCATTATTTACTTTTATTACCGCTGAGTTGGAAGTACACATTAGACTCCCTGCACCATATGTGTAGATTCAGGTACCTGGAGGCTTAGTTGAGCTTGGTGCTGGTTTAGACCCAGTTGGGATCGTCGAGGTAGATGTTTGGCGTCCGAAGGACCCGACCTTTTTCCCTTACAACTCTATTATTGTTTATTCCGCGTACTCTTGAACTTATAAAGTTATAGACAGTTTTTAACTGATGTTCTGATAGAGGCTCTTGGCTCGTGACCCCAGATCTTTGGGAAGTTACGATGTTTTTAGAAGGTTTTGGGATGTTATGATATCTATTACTCTAATTTGGCTTCTTTCTTTGATAATGACTTAAAATAAGAAATTTTGAGCTCTAAGCTCGGGATGAGAGTATATTTGGTCGGGCTGGCCTAGCAATGTGCTGAGCGCCATCACGACCGGGTTTTGGGGTCGTGACATATGTTCTACTTGTACTAGTTTCCTTGTCAAATCAATTTCAATTCACACATAAAAAGAAACCTATTCGTACTAATCTTTTTTAATTAAGTCAAAAAATTGCTTTACTTATATAATCTAAATACATTTCTTTTATGGTGCATAAAAGGTCCACTTTTGTTCTAAAAGTATTACTTAAATATTATTTTTAATACATATAAACTTCTTATTTCTAAAAATAGAACTCCTAAATTTGAGGGCCTAAAGCACACGTCTTATTAGTATTAGCGTAACATTTGAGCTGGCCCCGCTAACACCGTAAAATATCTACTAATTATTAAAAACTGAAACTTAACAAAGTTTTGAATCTCATATGGGGATGTGAAATAGGGAAAGAGATATATATCATGCAATATGTGATTTCCCTGAAATCAGTTAAGGGAATGAGTGAAGTATGCTTTTGTTGTGGCGTAATATCTGCAAGAGAAAATGAATGGCCTTGTTTTTTTATTCAATTGGAACTTCTAAGAATTTGATGTTACACCTTCTCTTTAGATCTATAACTAGTATGCGCGCCATGCGCGGACATAAGTTAAATCAAATTATGATTTGAATTATTTAAATTATGTGCAAATAACTTTAAATTAAACCTTCTATTTATAAATTAATAATTAAGTTTTCATATTAATTAAGAAGCAAATTATTTTTCAAATCTCATAGTGGATATTTTGTTTTCTTTTTCTATATCTGTAATAACCCTACCCCTTGATTTTGACACTTATTGACTAAGACCTGAACATTAACTACAAGAGGTCTCTCCCCACCAGGAATATACGCCAAACTCCTTATACTCACCGCCTTCCTACTCAATGCATCGATAACTACATTGGCCTTCCCCGGATGGTACACGATAGTAATATCATAGTCCTTTAGTATCTCCAACCATCTCCACTGCCTCAAGTTGAAATCCTTCTGCTTGAACAAGTGTTGGAGGCTACGATGATCCGTAAACACTTCAGAAGACATACCATACTGATAATGCCTCCAAATCTTTAATGCGTGAACAATGGCAGCCAACTCTAGATCATGAAGAGGGTGGTTCTTCTCATGGGGTTTCTGCTGGTGAGAAGCATATGCAATAACTCTACCATCCTACATCAACACGCGCCCAATAAATTAAAACAGCCTTATTTTATTCTTTCTGTCTTCAGAGACTCTGTTCTCGAAGTCAGACTTGTCATCTTTTTCAATTTTAATCGCTAAGTCTTATTTTTTATTATGTTTATTTATTATTTTTGGATCAAATTAAATCGGTTCGTTTGTCTATAAACCACCTAATAAATTCAACTGTACAATTTTACGGATAAATAATAATATTATACAACATTATAATAAGTGTATAACATTTTATACCGAGTGTTTAAATACTACAGCAGAAAAATAATATATGCAATATAAACTTAAAAACGTGACTATATAGGTAGAATATAGGTATCCGGCTATTCTTTTGTGCAAATCTCTTATAAATATGAGTTACATATATATGTAAATAAAGGCATATTAACATTTCCAAAAGAGAAAATGGATATTATCACATAGCTTTTCTAAAGTTCTCTTGAGAGATTCAAGAGGATTTCTTCCAAGGACTTACAAGTTTCTAATTAAGCTAGAAAGCTTTTGAGGAGTATATGTGATACCTTAGACAGATATCACGTCGAAAAAATTTAAGAAAAAGCAAGTGCAATATTAGACAGCATAAATTTACATGGTACACGTACTTTTATATTTCATGATGATGATCGAGGAACAAATTTGTGAGGTCCGCTAAGCCAAAACGGACAATACATATGACGCTTTTGCATGTACTGCGACAACCGAAAATATATGTTTTTCATATAGGTCAAAAATTATTAATGTGTGAATATAACCTCGAACAATCTTAACAAAATTCTTGATTTTGTCACTGTCAATTAGGCTTATATAGTAAGCTCGATTATTCATTTTGATATAATAAAGGAAAAAGGACTTTAAACAAATAAAAGATAGCTATCCAGATACTAGAGTTATTGATTATATTATCAAAAGTCACGAGGGAAATGTAGGTAGTAAGTAGGAGAACGAGCACATCTATACTTTCACTAGTTTAATTATTTCTCACTTTGAAAGCAAAAAGAGCAAGTTAGGTTTCCCTACTACGTTGAAACTGATTGATATCATATATTTCATAAGATAGCACAATTAAAATGTTTGACTCATACAAAAAGTTGAGCTGGAGTGATAATTACTGTCCATTCTTAGCCGAGAGGTCTAGGGTTGGAATTTTTAGTATGACTTCGTTTTTGATAGCAAGCATTTTACCTTTTAAAGTAAAATTTTCTGGTACAAATCTAAATTAACCGAATTCTAAACGGGTACTGAACACCGAACAAGAGAAAAAAGTTTGACCCGGAGCTCATGAAACTCACGTGGAAGGCTTAACGAAGCACATTCAACGTTTATATTTCTTTCACATCTTGAGGATATTGTTCCCTTAATTATAACTTTATAAAAGCTATGACGCATATATACCAATTAATTAAAAATTTAACTTACATTTATCGACAATATAATTTTAATTTACGTTGCTGTGACACTTAATTAACAAACTATTAACTAGCTAGTAATCCGTTTTTCTTTTTCCTTCAAATTTGGTGCAAACAAAATAGTATTAATTTTGTATGGAGTATATTTTTTGCGTGAGAGTCATAATCGAATATGTTCAACTAATACAAAATCATACTGAAAGTTAAAATAGAGTAACAGAGACATCGAACTTGTGTACTTGTTAACAACACCGGAAGATTTGTGCAGCATTTATTCGTCTCAACTCTCTTGGAAACGAAATTCTCGTTCATGAACTTAATACCTTCTTCTTGCCTTTAGTGTGTTTCTATCTTTGTAGGAAGGATTTCTCGGAGTATCTTTTTCTGAAGAAGGAGAGCGTTGACTATACAGAGAAGGGAAGTTGTCAGAGAAAAAAAACTACCGTAAAACAGAGAAAAAAAAAAACTACTGTGAAAACAGAATCACTTTGATCCCCACACTCCCCTTTACTTCTCAACGTGTGGTAGTTTTATTTTAGGAGTTAAACCTTCCTTAGGTAACTTCCCTTAATCGTATCTTCTTTAAAAACAGGGCTGGTCAGTCCATTTGGGCGACCCGCGACCCAAACCTAATATCCAACATCTTCCACTTCGCACATGATATACTAGACCCAAACCAGTGCTATGTGAAGAAAACACACGTAATTCATACTGGTAAATAGATTGTGCGTCCTGCGAGCATTAAGAGCTACATTATTCTTACATCCTTTAAGGTTGTTTAATATCTCTACGTAGAAATCTAATCACATGCGGAAAGGATTCACTACTACCATAAGGATCTTATTATCACTCGCAATACCCCAAACATTGTTGGCTATTCTAGTAGCTAGTTATCCGATCCCTCATCCTCGAAAAGAGGCGAACTCGAGTTCATGTTTAACTGTATATCCACAATTACACCCAATACCCTCATGGTAAGTGTAATTGTCAACCTATGAATACAAGCTAATTTACTAAATTTCAGTCGTCTTGCCTTTCTACTCGAATCTTTCCATTCCAAATCAACTGCTTTTCAAGACATGCACTGCATTGCCGAATCACATATGGCTATTAGTGACATGCTAAAGTATCAACACTGATTGGCACTTCAAGAGACAATAAAAGGTCAAAGGGTATTTCAATAAAAGTTGATATAACTTCTTTGGGATCACACAATGAAGAAGCGGGGATTCATTCTTCCATTATCCCACGGTCGATAGCACACGTGGTATGGTGTTATGGTGTTCTCACCTTATATTGGCGCATGTGCCTTATTCGTTTAATCATTCAATAGTGTACAGATCTTGATCTAGACACCTCTAAATGTCTAACCCGAGCTTCTCACTTCAATAATCCTCAAACCATCTTCTTAGAGAAACTTTCATCTGGCTTACAAAATAAGTCATAATCAAATAGTGCAATTCGTAAGTCTGATTAGTTGCCAAGAACGACCTCTACAAGTAAATAAAACCTCACATTATCCCAGGTTCTATAAGGCCTCATCTCTTCAAGATTATTAATCTAAGAGGCGATTGCTCGTGTGAGAGAGCCAAACTCGCAACTTGTTCGACACACTTTATCAACAAAACATTCACCACATACATACGAGATATAGGAATAATTCAAGAGTCAAATATTGATGAGAATATTATAGTACTTAAGTCATTTTGCAATATATAATTATGTTCATATCCTTCGCAAACCTAGAGTCATAACATGTTTCCCAAAAAGGTCTCTAGATATCGTCTTTGTAAAAGGATCAGCTATCATGCTTCGCGTAGGAATGTACTGTAAATTTATCTCTCCATATGCTACCATGTCTCTTACAAAGTTATACTTGATATCAATGTGTTTGGTCTTATTGTGAACTTATGATCTTTTGTATATGCAATAGCCGCTTGGCTATCACAATATAGTGTCATGGGACCTTAAGAGTTCTTTTTAATATCCAAATGCTCAAAGAATATCTTCAACCAAACAGCTTCTTGTACTGCAGACGTACAAGCAACAAACTCAGTTTCCATCATTGAAAGGGATGTACAAGTTTATTTCGTACTTTTCCATGATATAGCACCACCATTAAGCAAGAAGGCATAACCGAATATTGATTTTTTATCATTCCAATCACCAACTCAATCGATATCTGTATATCCTCTTAAGTATAAGTCATTTCCAATATAACATAGTGAATAATCTGCAGTTCCCTTTAGGTATCTGAAAAATCTCTTTACAACTTTCCAAAGATCTCTTCTAGGATTAGATTGATACCTGCTAACTAGACCTACGACATAATAAATGTTTGGGCGAGTACACATCACAGTGTACATCAAGCTCCCGGCAACACTTGAATATGGAACTCGAGACATGTCTTCCTTTTCATTTTCAGTCTTGGGACACATTTCAAGGCTTAAAGTTTCACTTTTTGCTATAGGAGTATCCATGGATCTGCAATTGTTTATGCGAAAACGCTCCATAATTTTCTTTATATAAGTTTCTTGAGATAGACTCAATAACTTTTTGGAACGGTCTCGTTGGATCTTAACTCCAAGGATATAATCTGCCTCACCCATATCTTTCATGTCAAATGACCTCAAAATCCATGGCTTGATAGTTTTCAAATATTCAAAAAACATTTCGGCCAATAAAATATCATCCACGTAAAGAGAAAGAATTACAAACATCCCATTAGACTTCTTCACATAAATGCAATGGTTTTCATTGATCATGGTGAAATCATATGAGATCACTTCCTTGTGAAATCTTAAATATCATTGCCTTGAAGATTGCTTTAGGCCATAAATAGATCTTTTTAATTTACAAACCTTCTTTTCTTAGCCTTTAACGATGAAGCTTACAGGTTGTTCCATGTAGATTTCTTCGTTTAGTTCTCCATTGAGAAAAGTTGTCTTCACAACCATTTGATGTACTTCCAAACCCAAACGTGGAACAATAGCCAAAAGTAAGCAAATTGTGGAAAACTTCACAACCGGTGAAAATGTTTCCTCATAATCTATTCCAGCTTCTTGAGTAAAGGCTTTTGCCACCAATCGTGCCTTGTATCTTTCTATTGACCCATCCATTTTGCGTTTAACTTTGAGAACCCATTTGTTCCCAATGTCTCTACGCCTAGGTGGAAGGTCAACTAGATCCCAAACTTTGTTGGTTTTCATGGTTTCTATTCTTCTTTCATTACTTTTATCCACTCATCTTTTTAGGCTCGATAAAGCATCAGTCAAAGACTTTGTCTCATCCATTTCAGTGGGAGATACCAAGAAAACATAATCTTCGATTTCATAAGTACGTTTAGGTATATTTTTCCTTGCACTCTTTCGTAGTAGAAATTCAGGTTCATTAGAAGGATTTTGGGATTGAGAGTTCCCACTCCCACTTGGATCAAGAATAAGATCTTGATTAATTTGATTATCAATTGTGTTAGAAGACTCTTGCTGACTATCTGAGTTCAACATTTCATAAAGAGGCTCTCCATTCTTTACTTCGCCCTTCTTTGGAAAATCATTTTCCAGAAATGTGACATACATTTTGGAGTGTTATGAATATCTTATAAAGATACATTTCTTGCCTATTGGACCTAATTTATCAGACTTGCTAAAAGAATCTTTTACACATGCATCATAACCCTAAGGTCGTAAATTTTTTTACGTTTGATTTATGACCAGTCCATAGCTCATAAGGAGTGAAAGAAACTGATTTAGAAGGCACTTTGTTCAATATATAGATTGCACTCAATAACACGTCTCCCCAAAAGAGATAGGTAAATGTTTCTATGCCATCATGGACCTTATCATGCCCAGTAGTATTTTATTCTTCCTTTCTACTACACCATTTTGTTGACGTATGTACATAATAGTTAACTATCTGGTGATGCCCTTTTCATTACACAATTCTTCAAATTCTTTTGATAGATATTCACACCGTCTATTGGTTCTTGAGGTATTAATCCTTTTGTCTAATTGATTCTCAACTTCATTCAAATATTTCTTAAAGCATTCAAGTGCTTCAAATTTATGAGAAATCAAATAGACATAACCAAAACGTGTGAAATCATCAATGAACGTAATGAAATATAAAGCACAAGACCTAGCCCTCACATTCATTGGACAATAGTTATCATAATGGATTAACTGCAATGGGAAATCATCTATCTTATACTTTCCAAATGGTTTGTGTGTAATCTTTCTGGAAAGACAATTTTTAGAAGTTGGCATTTCAATTTCAGAGAAAGAACCTCGATGTCCTTCCTTAGCCAATCTATTCATTCGATCCTGCCCTATGTGACCTAATCTTGCATGCCATGTAATAACATCAACATCATTGTTATTAGAATAACATGCCATAACACAACATTTAACATAATAGTTATACGTAGAAAGATCACTATCTAACACAATAAAACCATCATAACGATGTCCAAAACCACAAAAAATATTGTCTTAAGTAAATCTAAGGCCACTGCAACAAAAGTTCAAACTGAAATCTAAATCTAGAAGAACAAACACAGAGACTAAGTTTTGTTGAATCTATGGAACATACAGGACGTTATGTAACATCAAATATCGGCCACCACGCATGTCCATTCTGCAAGTGCCTATCCTTTTGACTTCAAGCTTTGCATGATCCAGGTGGAACTTGACGAAACTCTATAAACGCTTCTCTATCATAGCTCACAGTCGATGCCCCTGAGTCTGCAATCCATATAGGGTAAGATTTAGTTAGCAAAATGGTGCTAGAAACATATATAGCACTAAGAGATGCATTTTTAAATACTACCTTTTTCATCTTAGTGGACTCACGAGCAAAATGCCCTAGGACTTGGCAATTGTAGCACTTCATCTTGCTCTTATCTTTCTTCTTGTAAAACTATTTCCCTTTCTTGGAATTTGAGTTGTTTCTTTTCTTGGAGGATCCTTCTCCGGTCTCCTTTACCTTTTTGTCATTTTTTCAGTTTCTCTTGCGCTTGAAGCTTGATCTCTTTGTATGACTTGATTCTGCTACAAAGGCATTATGTACAACATTAACAGCACTAAGACACTCTTCTTCGAGATCCACATAATGGCCAACATCACCAAAAGTTTTGATGCTGCCATTGTGAGTCAAGTCAACCTTCAGTTGTTCCCAATTATTGGGAAGAGACCGAATCACTTTCTGAACTTACTACTCATCAGAGAGAACATGGCCAATATTTTTGAGCTGAGAAATCACATTTGGCATCACCCTGAGATGTTGCTTGACACCGTGATAATTATGCTTTTTGTACGTGTCAAACTTGATTGTCAGCTGTCGAAGGCGAGGCACGTTGTATCCCTATATGCCTCCCTTAAATGTGTCTGCATGGCTTGAGCATTAGGATATTTCTCACATTCGTGGATGAGATTATCAGCAACTGAACTTACAATAATTTCACCTGCAGTGAAATCTTTTTTTTTTCAAACATTGTAAGTTTCTAGATCCTTCCTGTGTTGGGCAGTATTCCCTCCTCCACGTGACTCATAAGACGGTTAATACTTTCAAGAGTATCTTGCTTTTCGAGTACATACCACATCCTACGAATTTAGATGTGATAATTTTTTCCATTTAGTTTGTCACCCTTGTTCAAGTCAACAATGATACTTTTTGATGTCATGTCTGTTTGTAGAGACAATATTACAAGTTTAACTCACTAATATATACTTCGGTCAATTTATGCATGTGATTACACACTTAAGTAAATTAATTATAGAGTCATATGGTCACTATGTTTTCATTTATCATTTATATCTAAATATTTTAGTTACACTACTACAAAAAGGGTATTTGGCGGCAATTATTTAGCGGCAATAAGTCAATTGCCGCTAATATATTCTATAAGCTAAAATATATGCGGCAAATGACTATTGGCCACTAAAAATTAACCTTTTACCGGCAACTAAAATAAATTGCCATTAAAAATTAACCTTTTACCGGCAATTAAAATAAATTGCCATTAAAAACAATTAATCTAATTAAGTAACCGTGTGATTTTTTTTTTAACATTTTTTTTTTAATTCTTATAAACGCCGCGCGTTCCCTCGTTCCCTCTCTGCTAAAAATGAAAATTTCCCTCCAAAACATTAATCTATTCCCTCTAATTAGAAAAAATAGGAAAACCTATTCCTTAATCGAAGGGGACATGAATTTTATACTTGGAATAGGATACCAATTTCTTCTCTTTTCCTACATTGAACTGGATTTATTTTACAGAGATTACATATAGAGCGAGCGAGTTTTGATGTTTCATTCAACTAGATACTTTGTTCTTCCCGGCTAGAATCGAAGAATCACAGAATAGTAGAATAGCTGGTCTCCGGCCAGATTAACGATTTTCCGGCCAGGTTTTTCCGCAGATAACTGCTCTTCTTCCCCAGGTATTTTTGTTTTTTCACCCAGCAGACCGATTGTGCTGCTCGATTATGATTGTGCCGCTTGATTAGGATTGTGTTGCTCGATTATGCAAGTCTTTTGTGATATCCGATTGCTGTAAATTCACGTGCGATGATTGTGTTTAGTCCTCCTCTGTTCTTTGACTATTTTATAATTTTGTTCCTCTGTTTTCTGCTCTTGTTGTAATTATTCAGAAATTTTGTAAATTTCGCTGATACATATTGATGTTTTCATTGAATCTACCACTAGTCGAGATATTAATATCTCTATATGTTGTCTGTTATTCTCTATATTGTTCATAATTTTGAAGTGTCATCGATGCATATTGATGTTTTCGTTGAATATACCATTAGTCGAGATGTATTTCTCTATATATTTTCTGTTATACTTATCATGGTGAGCCTTTAAAGGGATGGAGAGTTGTTTCTTGTGGAGCTTGTGATTCAGTGTTAGGACAATGAGTAGGATTTATGTTTACTATATTCATAGGAAATTCTCTGTTAAATAGTGAAGTTGTTTGCACATTCTCTGTTAAATAGTGAAGTTGTTTGCACATTATGTTTGCACATTATGTTGTTTCTCTGTTATATTCATAGGACAATGAGTAGGATTTATGTTTGCACATTTTTGAGTCGTGGAATTGATAGGAAATTCAAAGTCTGTATTGCTTGACAGATAAGTATGATGGTACATTGTCTTTCATAAAAAAAGTATGATGTTAGATGGTTGTGTTGTTCAAGGAACTCACTATGCCTCTACCAGGGGCCGCTGATGAACAAAATCTCTATTATTTACTATATCTCTGTTAAAATGATAGTTTTAATAGATTTATGTTTGAAGTTTCAATTGTTAAAATAATATCTTTGAACTATTGAATTACCTATTAACTGTTAAAATGATAGTTCTAATAGATTTGTGTTTGAAGTTTCAATTGTTAAAATAATATCTTTGAACTATGGAATTACCTATTAATAGGATTGGTTTTTTATTTTGAACTACCTTTTTTATTAATTTCTCCTTTTTTACTAATAAATTTGTAGCTCTTGCAGTAATTATAGAAAAGAAAGGAATATCTTGAGCGTCATGGACAATCCTAGAAATAAAAGTTGGATGTATTGTGATAGAGTTAGTAACGAATATTTGGAGGGAGTAGAAGATTTTTTAAATCATGCATTTTTTGAAAAACATGGAGAAAAAATTGCATGTCCTTGTACGGAGTGTGTGCTTGTCCATCAAGTAAATCGAGCTACTGCATATGATCATCTTGTCGTTAATGGTATTATACCGTCATATGATACTTGGTTTTGTCATGGGGAGTCTCTAAAGGAATCAAACAATGCCGTAGAAAATAACCGAAGTCATTCAGCTTTAAGAGGCGATGATATGCGAGGAATGATACATGATGCATTTGTAGATGTTACACAGTTCATGAATACTGACATTAGAGAAAGTGGTGGCATGGATCAAAACGTACAAATGAATACTGCTCATCCATATGAAAACCAACCTCATCCAGAGGTGGATAAGTTTGAACGGCTCATGAAGGAGGCAAATGAAGAACTATATCCTGGATGTAAGAAGTTTAGCAAACTGTCTTTTTTGCTGCATATGTATCGCTTAAAATGCACGTTCAAATGGTCAAATGAATCTTTTAATTCTTTGCTTGGACTATTAAAAGATACGCTTCCTGAAGGAGAAAAATTGCCTTCTTCTTTCTATGAGACCAAAAAGATAGTTGAAGGCTTGGGATTAAAGTATAAAAAAATTCATGCTTGTCCCAACGATTGCATGCTTTTTAGGAAAGAGTTTGCTAATAAGAATGTTAATGAATGCAAAGTTTGTGGGGCTTCTAGATGGAAAAATGCTGCTAGAAAAATTCCAGCCAAGGTCCTAAGGTATTTTCCTTTAAAACCAAGGCTACAGAGATTGTTTATGTCTTCAGAAACTTCTAAAGCAATGCGATGGCATCATGAAGAGCGCAACAAAGATGGAGTTCTACGGCATCCTGCAGATTCTGAAGCTTGGAAAATTTTTGATAGTAAATATGCTGAATTTGCTGGAGATCCTCGCAATGTGCGCCTAGGATTAGCTTCTGATGGGTTTAATCCATTTGGCACAATGCGAACTGTACACAGTACATGGCCAGTGATTTTAATGCCATATAATCTTCCACCATGGATGTGCATGAAACAAGAGTTCTTCATTTTGTCCTTACTTATTCCTGGACCAAAAGCTCCTGGCAATAATATTGATGTCTATTTGCAACCTTTAATAGAAGAGTTAAATGAATTATGGGATGTTGGGATAGAAACATATGATGCCTCTGCTAAGGAGATATTTCAAATGCGAGCAACTCTTATGTGGACTATAAATGATTTTCCAGCATATGGTACTCTCTCTGGGTGGTGCACTTATGGTCGATTTGCATGCCCTTCTTGTAACATAAACACTCAATCTAGAAGGCTCAGACACGGCAGAAAGTTTTGTTACATGGGGCATCGGCGCTTCTTGAAACCAGGACACAAATATCGGAATGATGCAAGATCATTTGATGGTACTAAAGAAACAAGACCTGCACCTTGTCCAATATCTGGGTCACAAGTCTTGAATCAAGTTAAAGATATAAAATTTACTCTTGGCCAGTCGAGTGAAGGGGTAAGTGGAGTGATGAAAAACACATGGAAAAAGAGGAGTATTTTTTTCGATCTTCCTTATTGGAAGTCTAACTTGGTGCGCCATAATCTTGATGTGATGCACATAGAGAAGAATGTGTGTGATAACTTAATTTATACATTATTGGATCTTGGTAAAAAGTCTAAAGATAACTTAGAAGCTCGATTGGACTTGAAGGAGATGAAAATAAGACCAAGTTTATGGCCTCAATATCGAGCTAGTGGGAAAGCATATCTTCCTCCTACTTTTTTCACAATGTCTCAAAAGGAAAAGGAGTTGTTTTATGAAGTACTACAAAATGCCAAGTTTCCAGATGGCTATGTGTCTAATATCTCACGTTGCATTCGCAAACGAAAGATATCTGGGTTAAAAACTCATGATTGTCATGTTATAATGCAAGAACTTCTTCCTCTTGCCTTGCGGAGATCAGTAGATAAAAGAGTTAGTTCCATTTTAATTGAACTATGTACATTCTTTCGTGTTCTGTGTAGCAAAGAACTAAAAGTAGAAGAGTTAAAGTTACTTGAAGAAAAAATTCCAGAAACATTGTCTACTATGGAGAAACTTTTTCTCCCAGGATTCTTTACTGTTATGATACATTTGGTAATTCACTTGGCAACTGAGGCTAAACATGCGGGGCCAGTACATTATCGCTGGATGTACCCAATTGAGAGGTATGAAGAATATCACCGAATCTTTGTTATATATCTTTAGTTGTTAAATATTATAATATCAATCTAATACCATTATTTTATTCCATAGGTATTTAGGTACTTTAAAATCATATGTTCGTAATCGTGCATGTCCAGAAGGTTCGATAGCAGAAGCATACATAGCAAATGAGTGTATGGCATTTTGCTCACGATATTTGGAGGGTGGAGATTCAAGGTCTTATTGTTCAAGAAAATGCGGTGATGAGATTGAGCATGAGACTAGTAAAGAAGAATGTCTTTTTCCAACTGTCGGGGAGTCGTACGGTGGGGTAGATGTATTTGAGTTGGATGAGAAAACAAGGTTGCAAGCACATCGACATGTGCTTTTCAATTGCGAGTCACAAGTGGTTGATAATTATAAAACGTAAGTGTTATATCTATTATTTAATATATGTATATTACTTAATTGAAACAAAACTAATATATGCGAGTTACATGAATAGGGAACATATTGCAGAAATTAAGAGATCGCATCGTAAGCGTCGTTTGACTCAACATCAACTTGATCGTGTGCATTTCGATACATTTCATGAGTGGTTCAAGGAGCAAGTAAGTAGTAGGACTAAGTCATTGGTTACGTTAAATTATTTTTCTTGTATAGATATCCACATTTATAGTTGTATCTTTTATTTGGTTAGGTAAAGGATCTTGAAGCTACATCTAAAGTCTTAAAGGATGTTAAAGTCCTTGCACAGGGGCCAAGTTACATTGCGAAAAGATTTAATGCATTCGATGTAAATAACGGGTATCGGTTTCGAACGAAGCAAAGTGAAGAATTTATGGTGACACAAAATAGTGGTGTTATGGTCGTTTCAAAGACTGAAAGTTATGCAAGTACAAGTGACAATACTCCAAAGTCTGCAAATATAACATATTATGGCAGATTAAATGATATTGTGGAGTTAAACTACTATGAAAAATTTAAGGTTGTCTTATTTAAGTGTGATTGGGTTGATGTAACCAAAGGTAGAGGAGTTAAGGAAGATGACTTGGGTTTCACACTTGTGAATTTTTCACGACTTACCGACTCTGGCGATCGAGAACGTCACGAGCCCTTTATTTTTGCAGAACAAGCTCAACAAGTAATATTTATACAAGATCCTGAAAATCATGAATGGTTTGTCCCTAGGTTAATTAAACCTCGAGATATTTTTAATATGGGAGAGGAAAATAGTCTGCAGTTTGAGTCATCAATGCAGAGTGATGCCATTGACTTGGCTCTCTTAGAAAATACTCGTGTTCCAGAAGATGAGTATAATGATTGGGTAAGAAGTGGTGTCGATGGGATAGAAATTGATACAAACGTACATTCTCAAGCTTCTCCAAATGATGGTAAAGCTAGTGTTGATGGAGAAAATGAATATGATTCCGAATAAGATAGGTGAAACTTATAGAATATTTTTCTTCCAAATATTATTTAAGAACTTCTTGTGATTTTTTTATTGCAGAAATTTGAATAAATATACTTTTTTCTTTCAATTTGAGTCATTTTACAGAAGGTGCATGTTAGTCAGCTATGGATTTTCCATGTTTGTATTGGTTGATTTGAGACGAGGACTATGTTTCCTCCTATTTTGAATGTGACCTGCTGATTGGTTGGAGTTAATTTGGTACTAGTATAACTTATTGCATCTAGATAATTTCTTTATTTTGGAAAAGGAACTATGCAAACTAGAGGTCGCAATCGACTGCTAATTGAACAAGATTATGACGAAGATGTGAGACCTTATATTGAGCACTTGATGGATGGTCAAAACTACTCAAGAGCCCAGCCATATATTGAGCAGTTGATGGATAGTCAGAATTACTCTAATGACCAAGCACGTGATGGTCAATCTAATGAGTTAAATAGGTCTGATGGTGGCACTGAAATTCAAAATGATGACGATTCAGGTAATGTTTCTATAGTATTGCAATATGATAATGTATAATATTAGATTATGGCTTTCACATTGTTTATCCTTTACTTGATCTTGATAATGGGGTTTCTTTGTTTTGGACTGAATGCTTTTGTTTTAGCTCCAAAATTAGGTTATATATCCATTTTTATGCCATTAGCTGCTTCGTGTATTGAATATTGATGATACTAAGGATTCTTTATTTTGGACTTACTTCTTTCATTTAGCTTTTAAAGTTTTATCTATGTGCTCGATTCTATTGGCTGCTTCTTATAGTGGATCTTGATACTGGGGTTTCTTTATCTTGGACTTAGTGTTTCTTTGTCCTGTAGATTTATTTATAAAGTGAGCTCATTTCAACTGGTATTTTAGCTGCAGAATGGTTTAAGCCCCCGATTGATTGTTCATTAGGACTAAAAAAATCCAGTTTTCCTATGATTTTTCATTGTTCTTGACCTTATGTGATTAAATTTTGTTTTCTCTTAGCTTCCACTTTCCTGTTGTTGGCTGTTGTCGTTAAAGTGACGTTGGCTCAAAATTCTGCACCTGGTGATGATATTATGTTGAACTGTGGAGGTCTCGATGGTCTTAAGGATGCTGATGGTCGAAAATGGGGTTAGGATATTGGGTCAACATATTTGAAGAGTAGCAAGTCGTCAACCTCTGATGCTGCTGATCAAAAGCCCTCTGTCCCTCAAGTCCCTTTTATGTCTGCCTGTGTTTTCCAGTCTGAGTTCACCTATAGTTTCGTTGTAGCACCTGGTCGTAAGTTTAACAGAACTACAATACTAAAAGTCTATAAAGCAGAACACACTTGCAAATTGTACATATTTTCTGCCCGCGGTTCCATTTCTAGTTCTTCTCCTATTTCAATTACATGAAAAACACAAAAGAAATCCAGTCCCATACTTACTGTAATAGGAACACAGCTCATACTTCAATTACATTGTCCAGTTCCATTTTACTTGAATCAGGGGATGCTCATTTGAGAAGTCCAGCAGGGTATTGGCCAAAAGTCGCCTCTCAGCAGCATCGACCTCTGTTACATATCCCCATTCAAAGAAAACTGGTTTAGCAAAGTAATTCATAGCATCCAAAGCAAGTTTTCAGTCTCAAACAACAGAAATGTTGAGAACCTCTATACTGTTTTCGTGTCTTATCAAAGTATAATCTCACTGAAATGCAACTACACAGCTGCATATTCCCTTTAACTCCACCTTTTTCTCCAAAAATATCCATTGCAAACATGACATAAATATCAACAACACTCCAACAAGTAAGTTACAACACTCAGTAAACCTTCTAAATAAATTTCTCATCCATTTAAAACCTATATTAACACAAACAATCAAACATAGTTTCTGAAGACAACAACAATCACGAGCTATACAACAAATACACACTTATATACAACAGATACTTGAGGCCTTGATGGGTTAAATTCAAATTCTTACCAAATATATTAACACTACACGTCATGTATGAGTCACTGCAACAAGAAAATCTATCACTTAGGGATATATAACACAGTGAACCAGAATCAAGCGAAGGAAAAGAATAGGTAGAACCAAAATCGTTAAGGAGATGCAGTGAACCCAAATCAAATGTATCTTTTCTTTGATTTTACGGAGTCGCATTGTCTACGTGATGTATCCTGCTGCTGCCTTTTAAAGCGAGAAATATATTTCTCTTTGTCTTTCAGAATAGAGCTACCTCTTGGTGTGTTTGATTGCTTTTTTCTAGTAATGGAATAGAAATGCTCAACATCATTCATTCTCTGCTTAAGCTGATCAACCTTCCCAACCATGTCATCAACACATTGGCTAAAATTTTCAACAGAATCATAGATATGCTATTCAGGCGTAGATCGGAGAATAGCAACTTCACTATGTATTGCATCAGCTGGAGATATGCTATTCAGAACTCACTACATAGCTATTGTACTACCTAACGTTCTATTCTCTTTTTCTTTCTAGGTAATCCAGAAGCAAAAAAGGTTCGTGGACCTACTTTACTAAAAGAGATTTGGAAACTTCCGCCTGGGAAGACAATTGATGTGCCCTTTAATAACCGCAATCAAGCTATTGGGAAAGAGGGTCGAAAGCTTGCTAGCTTTCTAGGAATTATTGCCAGAACTCCAGAACTAACACCTCTACACGTAGATGATTGGAGAAATTTTGACAATGAAGAAAAGAAGAAATTAGTGGATTTTGCGAGGGTATGAAATAGTTGTTATTGTTATTATTATTATTATTTATTTTTATTTTTTTGTGAACATGCTCTATCTTTTATACATGATGTTATCTTATAAATATTGGCTTTTATTTTTTTCAGAAGAAGTTCTCTATCCCAAAACGTGGAGAGGCGTGGGTCTTAAAGTCTCTAGGAAAAAAATGGAAAGATTACAAGTGCAGTTTGAAGTGTGAGTATGCGCAAAAATATAAGACTAAAGAAGCTTTACTAAAAAATAGACCAAGTCGTATACCGAGGGATCAATGGAGTGCTCTTGTCTTGTATTGGCTTTCCGATAAAGCTAAGGTATCAACCATTAAAATTCTCCTAGTCTGCTCATTTTTGTAGCGTTTTGATTTTAGGTATGCTCAATTTTGTTTAAAGTTTATAAGATATCATTTTAATATTTCAATGACAGAGACGTACCCTAGCAAATAGAAACAATAGGGCTAAGCAAACGATGCCTCACACAGGAGGATCAAAAAGTATTGCCACCTTGATGAATGAGCAGGTAAACCTCTAAATACTACAAACTATAATATTTTAACCTTTATTTTGTCATGCAAACATATATGACATCATTTTTATTGTATTAGGCTGTAAACGGAATAGAGCCTACACGAGCAGAAATTTTCCTATTAACTCATAGAAAACGTAAGGATGGTAGGCCACTGGATGATGATTCTGTCAAGACAATCGTAAGATTTATTCTTTCTTTATTTTTTTGGTTTCATGACTCTGTCAAACAATGTGCATTTTTTCCTATTCGTGAATTCCAAAATGGATTTATTGTGGATTCTATGGTCAGGAAATGATAAATGAAAGGATGAGCAATAGCGAGAGATCTATTGAGCAACCTCCTCGCAGTGTTGCTTGGGAAGGCGATGTGTATTCCCAGGTGTTGGGAAATGAAAAAAGTGGGTATGTTCGTGGTTTAGGACTTGGTCCAACTCCTTCTGTTTTGTGGGGTAGTAGGTCTTCCTTAGGAAATATTGTTGTAGATGATTCTTCTAATGAGGTTATACAAAGGTTAGAACAACAGATAATCGAGTTAAAGGAGAAACAAAATGAAGGAATGAATATTATGAAACAAAATCAGGAGAATATGCAATCAGAATTACTCCAAATGAGACAATTAATGCGCAAATATGCTCCTAATGCATCTATGCCTCAAAGTAGCAATGGCACCTTAGGTGAACAGGTAACTCCATTCATAAAATTTAGATATTTTAAATGAAATTATAATTATATAAAAGTATTGTTATCTAACATGTTAATATTTATTAGATCTGCGAGGCCAATAATGGACATGAACGAGTACCACAAACATCAAAAATGCCTAGTGCTGCTGAAAATGCTCAACCTTCTCATGGTACTACTCATCTTTGTCCTTCGTCACTACTGTTTGAGTTTTCCTCCTTCGATTTTTATTAATTTGTTATTGTATTTGGGCTTATAATTCATGTCACATGCATTTTGTTGAAGAGAAGTTTGAAAGTCCAGGTTCAATCCCTTTCTCTTTTGCATCTCTGTTTTTTTTAAAGTAGTTTCGAACTGAAATTCTGTCCAGAATGTTGGTTGGTTCTGCGCGTGAATTTTCTTTTTTACTGATGAACTTCTTCTCAACTTTATGAGGTGTTTGAATACGTTCAATCAATAAGAGTCATTTTTGAGTAGTCGTCCTCTATGCTTTTCTATGGTTTAACTATTATTGTGATGTCGAGTTTCATTTGAGTCCAAATTTCGTTGATTTCAAATAGCTTTTATAGTTTGGTTAGTCTGTCATTGTGAAACTACTCTCGCCTGCTGGAACTGGAAGGTTAGATCATAGGTTGGCTTGGTTTTGAGTGTTATAGTGTGAGTATGGAAATCGATCGCGTGTTTTCTAGGAACACGAATTGCATATCATTTGATTTCCTTCTACGCAAAACATCTGCTCCTATGAGATAACCACAAAGAAGCTTTAATTAAGCGTAAGAACAAGATTGGTTCACTAAATCTTATAATGTATGTTGCACATAGTACTGAAAGGCCTAAATCTTTGCACAAGCCGATTTAGCTAGAGAGTTTGGCAAAAACTTAGCAGCAACCTAAAGTATGTGGCATTAGCTAAGGCAAGCGGCTTTAATTATTAGTCTTTTTTTTGGTTCATCAAGTTCAGCAAGAAAAAAAAAAGAGTAAAAACTTAGGAGTAACCAAAGTATTTGAAGACCATCTTTCTGTTGAGGCTTTGGTCCATGATATTTCCATGCTCTGTTACATATCGCCATTGTGTCATGACTCATGCTATACTACTGATGTGTGAATACCTTATGCGGTGTCCCATCATTTATGGAAGAGATATTGCAATTGCTTCCTTCTTGTGCTCTTTGCTGCTAAGTGTAAGTGGATACCATGTTTCATTTATCTCCCATGCGCTGAAATTGATCATTTATTTAAATTACGAGCGCTGGAATTTTGTTTGGTAAAAGTATTATGTGCCATCGGAGCACATATTGTTTCCGCCTGTATAATCTTCATCTTAATCAAAGCAGCATCTAGACTTCTGGATGTGCCATCGGAGCACATATTGTTTCTCCCTCTTCCTGCTTAGTTTTTTGATGAATAAATTCCCTCTTCCTCTGCCTAATTTTATATTTAATACATCATTTTAATCCAGTGTGAGTCTGTGAGAGCAGTGATTCCTTAGAGAGCTAGTTGCTTTTTAAGTCACGACTTTAATTGCAAACATTTCAATATCTAGCTTTGCTTGTTTAAGGTGTAAAAAGCTTCGGAAACTTTATAAGTTCTCTTTACAATCTGTAAGAGCTACTTCTGATGTACCTCTTGTACATCACTGCATACACTTGATGCTTTTACAAATATACCAATTAGGAGAACATACTTCATGTTAGCTGCTGTTTGAGCATAAACTAGCTGCTGTATGAGCATAAACTGATTTTTGTTCTATGTTCTTCATTGATTTTCTTTTTGTTCTCTGTTCTTCATTGATAGCAACTCACCGATTTTCTTGAACAACTAGATTTGAGGTGCATGACTCAGTCAATTGAGTTGGTTTGGTTCTTGTATAGTTTCTTCATTTGCATGACTTAGCTGAATGAATGGTTTAAGAGCGCTCGACACTGCACAACTGGTTTGCTTCGTATGAATTAATATCACAAAGTGTCAGCTAGATAGGGCCTCTATTTGCTGAATTCTATTTTTTTCTCTGTTGGAAGTTTCTGCTCATCAGTTTTTGCAGCTTCTGAACAATCTAATGTTCAGCTATTTGTGATCAAGATTTGACCAGTATTTTACAGCAATTTTCCAAAGCTTGAAGCTGAAATTTTTGCACATTTTGGGCTGAAGTTTATGCACAAGTTGATATCCTTTGATCTCTTCTAGATTTGTAAATTTCCAATCTTCCAATTAGCTGCAATAGGATGAGTGTTACAATAGTATTTGGCTTTAATAAAATCCTTCCAAAGTCATTGCTTGCTGCTTAGTTTCTACCAGGCTTTAGCTACAAAAGCATTTGAAATATCTTGAATGGAAAATGCACTGGTAGCTATAATACTAGTGTCCTATTTCAGCACTTCATATACTTTATCCTTTAACATAATTATTTTATAATTTCAGGTCATACAGTCTGATGTTCGAGGCTTTAGCGGTTGGAAGATTTCAAATTGATGAAATGTTGCGAAAATCATTTGAAAAACATCATTCTGAATTATTACAATGATGACATTGCTATTTAGTCCAAACAATATATTTTTATGTTTTAAGTTAGTGCGATATTAATATTTTTGATTACTAATTTCTTTTGTTTGTTAAGATTTTATGAGATATATTATATTTTTTAATTAATATTAATATATTCTATTATTTGGGTCATATTCTATACAAATGTAATAACTATATTATTAATTGTGGCCAAATTATTTCTATTATCGCTTAAGATTTTTAAAGCTATTGATTATTAGCAGTAATATAGTTAAGCTATTAAAATGGACTCTAAAGGGCAAACGAAGATGTTTTAAAATGGGATAGTATTACCTTTAATTGTAATAGAATAATTGCCGTTAAAGATGCTAACTTTTAGTGACAATTATTTTGAATTTAGCGGCTACGAAAATGAATGGGAATTAGCTATTTGGATTGGATATAGTAGCCAATATAATTGCCACAAACAATTGCCGTTAGAGATGTGAACCTTTAGCGACAATTATATTGAAATTAGCGGCTATAAAATGGATGGTAAAAAAATATAGTTAGCCGTCTGGATTTGATTTAATAGCCACTATAATTGCCGCAAACAATTGCCGTTAGAGATATGAACCTTTAGCGGCAATTAGTTTTGAATTTAGCGGCTATAAAAATAGATGCTAAAGAGGGATAGCTGGCCGTTTTGGATCGGATTTAGTAGCCATTATAATTGCCGCAAACAATTGCCATTAAAGATAATAATTTTTAGCGGCAATAAACCATACCCTTTACCAGCTTTTGCTAGAAAAGCCGCTAAAGGCTTTACCGACCCCAACATCAGCGGCAAAAGCCTAATTGCCGGTAAAAGATTTAGCGGCTCTTGTTATTGCCGCTAAAGCCTTTTTTTATTGCCGCTAAAGGTCTTTTTTGTAGTAGTGTTAATATTAAAATTAATTCTTAATGTGTATTTTATTTCAAGTCTCAATCCATTACACAAAAGAGAATTATAAACAATGTATGTAACTGGTGAAACAAATAACACAATTTAGATTTCATTAAGATAAAATACATAATAATAATTTACATGTTCACTAGGACATACATGTACTTGATCATGTATGCTAAATGGTGCACTAGGCCAAACTTCATGATAAATCTCAATTAAAATTTCACCCCAAGTATCTCGAAGCGAGTTCGCTAAAATAGCTAATGCTTCCCAATAAGTAATTTCTATGTAATTAGCCAATTCAGCTCTTTTTAACCTAAAAAGATGTACATATTAAGGGATGAAAGTATCAGGACCCATTTTAAATCCCTTAAACTTCCTAAATTTCTTTTCTCTTTCCTTTCATTCAGCCTTTCGAACCCTTAGCTCATTTTACCTCGCTCTAGGGATATTCTTGATGACTTCAGGCTCCAAGTTTGAATCATTATGAAATAAGTCCTGTGATGATGTATCCTTCTACGTTGTCCCCTTTCTTGACTTTGACTTTGAAAACTCCCACTTGGAGTAATTCGAACTTGTCCATGTTCACCCATATCTGAAATTGGACAAAGAAAACAATAAAAATGGATAGAACCATTCAACGTGACAACATATGTCACATTAACTTGTAGAAGAACAGAGATATATGAAACTAAGACTAGTATTTTTTCTAATATTTAAATACTCTGTCTAAGCACACAAAAAATGTGATTACTTTTCTATCAATAGAAATTGACTATAACTTGGCATAATTCCTTTACGTTAAGGCACATTAGCACAATTATTGAGAAGTTAAATATGTATATCATGCACATTCACAAAAAAAATAAGTCAATCTGCCTAAACAAAAAAATATAGTTTCTCATGCCTCACTGTTTTGAACATACAAAATAAGAAACTTACTGAGGCCCATTCATAGTTGGGCAAAAGTGAAATGGGGAAAATTCAGTAGCAAGACCAAAATGTATTTTGCAGTTGAACACACATGTCAAGTTTATGTCAAAGAAATTATCACGATCCTAAATACCTCGATCGTGATGGTGCCTATTACAATACTCGGCAAGCCAAACTAATATTTACCACATCGAATAAAATCATTTTCAAAAACCGACTAACTCTCAAATGCTTCATATGAAATATATAAACTATCAGAATTAAGCAGAAAACCAGTACAAAATATTCTAACACAGCCCGAATCCTGTGTCACTAATCATGAGCCTCTAAGTACAACCCAACAATGTCTTAATAATACATAATAAGTCTAAACATAACAAAATACTAAGATAGGAACGAGGAAGGCAGGGCTGCGAACGCCATGCTACCTTGCGATCTCCGAATACGACTCGGAGAGTGCTGAAATCTCTCACTCTGATGCCCGAGCATCTGGATCTGCGCACAAAGTGCAAGGAGTAACGTGAGTACACCAACTCATTAACTAACTAAAGTAAATATAGTCTGAGTGCAGTGACGAGCATTTAAAATCATATAAGAAATTTAAACAGAAATATCAAGTCAAATCTGCAAATCAATAATCAACAATCCCATAAAACTCCAGTTTCAATTGAAATCCTTTTTAAAGGAATTTATTCAATATTTTTCAACAGAGGTCCATTATAAAGGAAGAGCGAAAACAACAAAATATCATAAACAAGCCCCTCAGGCAAGGTGTCGCTCATAAGTATAGCCTCTCAGGAAATCTTCTCAGTTACTCATGACTAAGCTCTCGCCAATTAGTACTCACGCTTAGCACTTCAACTCAATATATATCTCATAAGAACAATAATAACCGCTACGACGTGCAGTCTGATCCGCAATATATAGTCGACTATGCTTACTAGGGTGTACAGACTCTAGTGAGGCTCCTACAGCACAAACATCATATCGCTGTGGCGCGCAGCCTGACCCAATACATATATCGCTGTGGCGTGCAAACCGGTAAATATAAATATCTTTGCGGCGCGTAGTCCGATCTTTAATATATATATATATATATATATATATATATATATATATATATATATATAATCCTCACCATTATGTCCTCAACCTCTCTCAGTCATTAACCTTACGGCCACTCGGGCATATCAGTCAAAATCAGGAAACTCGACCCAAATAATTTTTCATGTATTAAGAATTATAGTAATGAAATTGATTTTAAACAATAAATAGGTAAAACATGACTAAGGATATGCATTCAAATCAAATAGAGTGAGAAAAGTAGTAAAAATACCCCCAAAGGGCTTAAACAGGTCGGCACGAGGCCCCAAACACAGCGTATAGCTCAAAATATGGTATACATTTCTAAAATACAAAATATTATAAAATTTCAAATCAAATACGCGGCTTAATAGCCACTACGGGATGGACCTAGTCACATCGCTATCGGTGCACGCCCACACACTCGTTACCTAGCATGTGTGTCACCTCGTTTACCAAAAGAATATGAAATACCAGAGTTTCGTACCCTCAAGTCGAGTTTTACGATGGTTACTTACCTTAAATTGAATGAAATACTACTCCTCGGCGCCCTTGCCTCTCGACTCGGCCTCAACTCGTGTCGAATCTACCCAAAATACGAATTATAATATCAATATATGCTAAGGGAGCGGAGCCCATGCGAAAATAGTTATTTAACATAAAAAATCCCAAAATTGGCCAAACACGACCCTCGGACCCACGTCTTGGATTCTGATAAAAATTACAAAACTAGAATTCTTACACTCTCATGAGTTCATATATGTTAAATACATCAAAATCCAACCATGAACAACCGCTCAAATGCTCAAATCAAAGTCTTCAATTTCAAGCCCTAACTCCCCAATTTTAAGCTTTAAATCCCACTAATTTCATGTTTAATCATGTAGAATTCATCATAGAATCGAGTATTGAGTTCAAAAATTCCTTTCAAAAAGATTCAAAATTGCTCAACAATGTAGAAGATAGACCAAATATTGCAAAATTGCTATTTAAACATTCAGCCCATGGAGAAACTCCTTCTTCGCAAACGCGGTCAAAGCCTCGCGTTCGCGAAGCACAAAAAGAGGACAGCTCAACTTTCCTCTTACACGAACGCGAACACCAACTCGCAAACGCGATGTCTTGCTCAGCTTAACCTATGCGAACACGTTCCTCAAGTCGCGAACGTGATGCCTTAGGGCCCGATGTCCAAGTCTGCTTCACCCTTCTATGCGATCGCGAACAATACCATGCATTCACGATGAACATTAAGACTCAACCCTTGCAAATGCGAGACCAACATCGTGAACGTGAAGGGAAAATGGCCTGCCTCACTCAACATTTCTTCGCGAATGCGAGGACCTCTAACGAACACGAAGAGCAAAAATCAGCAACAGAAACCTGAAGAAATCTGCAACTTCAAAAAATAAGAATTTGATCCGTTAACCTCCCGAAACTCACCCGAGGCCATCAGGACCTCAATGAAACATACCAACTTATGCTATAACAGCATTCAAACTTGTTCCAACCTTCGAAACACTAAAAACAACATCGACACATCAATCCATCATCGGATTCAAGCCTAAGAACTTTTAAATCTTCTAAATTCCGCTTTCGATCTAAAAGTCTATCAAACATCGTCTGAATGACCTGAAATTTTGCATACACGTCCCAAATGACATAATGGACCTACTTAAATTTCTATACTTCTATTTCAACCCCAATATCAAATTTCCACTACCAACCGAAAAAGCCAAAATTTTATTTTCGCCAATTAAGCCTAAATATACTCCGTACCTCCAAACACATTCCAATTATGCTCCTAAGTCCCAAATCACCTAAGAAAGCTATCCGAGACATCGAAATTCACATCCGAGACCTTTTTCACATAAGTCAACATTTGGTTGACTTTTCTAACTCAAGCCTACTCAAAAGAGACTAATTTTCTCATTTCTCTACAAAACTACTCTAAACCCAAACTAACCAACACGATACGATGTAATACAATTGAACAAGACATAAAAATGAAGAAATGAGGAAAACAAAGCGGTAACTCATGAAACGAATGGTCGAGTCATTACATCCTCCCCATCTTAAACAAACGTCCATCCTCGAACAAGTAAAGAATTGAAGCTCAAATAGGTGAGGATATCTGCTCCGCATATCCCGCTTGGTCTCCTAGGTAGCCTCATTCCCGGGCTGACCTCTCCACTGCACTTTTACTGAAGTTATATATTTGATCTCAACTTTCGAACCTGACGCTACAAAATAGTCATTGGTTCCACATCATAGGTCAAATCTCTCTCTAACTGAATCGTGCTGAAATTCAAAACATGAGACGGATTGCCAATATACTTTTGGAGCATAGAAACATGAAATAACGCATGCACACTCGACAAGATGGATGGAAAAGCGAGCTCGTAAGCCACCTCCCCAATCCTCCAAAACACCTTAAAAGGCCCAATAGACTCAATTTACCCTTCTTCCCAAATCTCATAACACCCTTCATGGGTGAGATTTTTTGTAGAACCTTCTCCCCAACCATGTAAGACACATCACGAACCTTCCTGTCAGCATAACTCTTTTGTCCCGACTGTGCTGTACGAAGCCGCTCCTGGATCACCTTCACCTTGTCCAAATCATCCTACCCCAAATCTGTACCCAAAAGCCAAGCCTCACACGGCACAAACCAACCAACTGGAGATCTACACCATCTCCCATATAAAGCTTCATATGGAGCCATATAAATACTCGACTGATAACTGTTATTGTAAGTAAACTTTGCGAGCAATACATGAATAGTGCGCTCGGACTGCCTGTCCATCTGAGGGTGAAAAGTTATGCTCAACTCAACCTGAGTATCCAACTCTCGCTGCACGGCCCTCCAAACCTGTAAAGTGAACTGAGCACCCCGATCCAAAATAATTGAAACTAGAACCCATACAAGTGAACAACCTCTCGAATATAAATTTCTGCTAATCACTCTGAGGAATAGATAGTACACATAGGAATGAAGTGTGCAGACTTGGTCAGCCGATCCACAATCACCCAAATAGAATCGAAATTCTTCAAAGTATGTGGGAGCCCAATTACGAAGTCCATGTTGATTCACTCCCACTTCCACTCTGGAATATCTATCTGCTAAAGCAAGCCACCCGGTCTTTGATGCTCATATTTCACCTGCTGACAGTTGAGACACCGGGCTACAAATCCCATAATATCCTTCTTCATTCTTCTCCACCAAAAATGTTTTCTCAAATGCTGATACATCTTCGCAACTCCCGGATGAATGGAATAAACCGAGCTATGGGCCTCCTCTAAGATCAACTCCCAAAGCCCATCCACATTTGATGTACATCTCTGGCGATGCATCCTCAATACCCCATCATCACCAATAGTAACATCTCTGGCATCGTCGTATTGAAATTAATCCTTAAGGACAAGTAAATGAGGATCATCATAGTAGCACTCTCTGATGTGATCACATAAGGAAGATCGAGAAATCACACAAGCTAAGACCCGACTAGGCTCTGAAATATCCATCCTCACAAACCTATTGACTAAGGCCTAAAAATCAACTACAAGAGGTCTCTCCCCACCAGGAATATACGCCAAACTCCCTATACTCACCGCCTAACTACTCAAGGCATCGATAACTACATTGGCCTTCCCCGGATGGTACACGATAGTAATATCATTGTCCTTTAGTATCTCCAACCATCTCCACTGCCTCAAGTTGAAATACTTCTGCTTGAACAAATGTTGGAGGCTACGATGATCTGTAAACACTTTAGAAGACATACCATACTAATAATGCCTCCAAATCTTTAATGCGTGAACAATGGCAGCCAACTCTAGATCATGAAGAGGGTGATTCTTCTCATGGGGTTTCAGCTGGTGAGAAGCATAAGTAATAACTCTACCATCCTACATCAACACGCACCCAATACCCACTCTCAAAGCATCACAATACACTGTATATGAACCTAAAGATGATGGAAAAACAAACACCGAAATTGCGGTCAAGGCGATCTTGAGCTTCTGAAAGCTCGTCTCACACTCATCCAACCACCTACATAAAGCACCCTTCTGAGTTAATTTGGTCAAGGGTGATGCAATATATGAAAATCCCTAAACAAATCGACGGTGATAACTCGCCAAACCAAATAAGCTGCAAATCAACGTGGCTGAGGACGGTCTCGGACAACTCTGAATCGCCTTTAATTTCTGTGGATCAACCTGAATAACCTTAATAGACACCACGTGCCCCAAGAAAGCCACTGAACTGTGCCAAAACTCATATTTGGAGAACCTTCCATAAAGTTTCTCCTCCCTCAATCTCTGCAACACAACTCCCAAATGCTTCTCGTGCTCCTCATGTCTACACGAGTACACCAAAATATAATCAATGAAAACAATAACGAACGAATCGAGATAAGTCCGAAACACATTGTTCATCAAATGCATGAACGTTGCTGGGGCATTTGTCAATATAAAAGATATCACAAGGAACTCATATTGACCATATCGGGTCCTGAAAGATGTCTTAAGAATATCTGGGTCCCTAATCTTCAATTGCTGATAACAGAGATCAATCTTGAAGAACAACCTCGCTCCCTGAAGCTGGTCAAACAAATCATCAATGCGAGGCAAAGGATAATTTTCTTAATTGTAACCTTGATCAAATCAATGCACGTTCTCATCATTCCATCATTCTTCTTCACAAATAGAATAGGTGCACCCCAAGGCGACACACTAGGCTGAATGAACACCTTATCAAGGAATTCTTGAAGTTGATCCTTCAACTTCGCTGGTGCCATACAATATGGAGGAATAGATATTGTCTAAGTTCCTAGCACCAGATCAATACCAAAATCAATATCTCTATCCGGTGGCATGCTCGGTAGGTCCATGAAATACATAAGGAAAATCCCTCAATATTGGGATAGAATCAATACCGGGAATATCAGTACTATCATCCCTCACAAAAGCTAAGTATGAAAGACAACCTTTCCCAACTATCCGCTGGGCCTTCAGAAATGAGATTACCCTACCGTGGAAAAATTGCCCGAACCTCGCCACTCAATTCATGGAACACCCGGCATAGCCAATGTCACTATCTTAGCATGACAGTCTAATATAGCATGACACGGGGATAACCAATCCATGCCCAAAATCACATCGAAATCCACCATACAAAGTAACATAAGGTCCACTCAGGTCTCCAGACCCAATAGTCACCAAACACGATCGGTATATACCGTCAACAATGATAGTATCGCCCACCATAATAGATACATGAATAGAGAAGCAAGAGACTCACGAGGCATATCCAAATAACGAGCAAAATATGATGACAAATATGAAACTGTGGAACTGAGATCAAACACAGAGGCATCTCTGTGGCAGACTGAGACAATACCTGTAATTACAACATCTGAAGAAATATCATCTAGTCTAGTTAGAAGTGCATAGAAATGGGACCTGACCACCACCTAATCGACCCCCCCACCTCTAGGGAGACCCTTGGCTGACTGACCCCCACCCCTGGCTGCCTGAGTGGGTGATGAAGTAATCGGAGCTGAAGTCGAGGGCTGACTCCTCTACTGAGACGAACCGTCAAGAAAATGAGGGCACTACCTCCTTATATGTCCAAACGCTCCACACTAATAACAACTCCTTGGTGCTGAGAACGGGACTGAAGGGAATCCCTAGCACCGAGAAGACCAGTAGATGGACCAGCATGGAAGAGACCTGAACTGATGGAGCATGCAACAAACTCTGGGCTGGTAGAGCGTTGAGTGATGAATAAACATGATGAGAACCATGATAACCATGGCCCGAAGATGCCCAAAACTAAACTGGCCGAGCTGATTGAGCATGCCTGAAGGGACGACCTCTACCGTGCTGAAACTGGCCTCTCAAAGGAGCGCCACCAAAACTAACAGATCCTTGAGGCCTCTTAGCCTCCTTCTCATTTCGCTCCCGGCAATGAACTGACTTAATATCTCGAGAAATATCAAAAACTTACTCAAAGTTAGCACGAAATATCCTCTCCCTGGCCATGAGAATCAAAAGTTGATTTGTCCATGATCCTATCTCTATCTGTAGGAACCAACCAAACAGCATGACAAGCTAACTTTCAAAATCTTATCTCATACTGTATCACAGTCAGCTCTCCCTAGCGCAACTACTCGAACTACCTGCGCAGCTCCTCTCTGCAAGACTATGGCATATACTTCTCCAAAAAAAGAATGAAGAACTGCTACCAGGTAAGGGGGATGCATAAACAGGCCTACGCCTTTCATATTCCTCCCACCAAGTAAATGCAGCCCTAGAAAACTAAAAAGTAGTAAAAGTTACCTCGCTAGTCTTCGGAATACCCACGGTACGAAGAATCCTCTAACACTTGTCCAAGAAGCCCTGGGCATCTCCACCCTCTGTACCACTAAAGGTTGGAGGTTGAAGTCTACCAAAACCTCTCCAATCAATGTTGCTCGTCCTCAGGCATAACTCTACAAAACCCTAAGCGAGTGCAATCGACTGGACTGGAGGTGCCTCCAGTGTCTACAATCCCTGAACAACCTGCTCGGGTGTGCGGGCGGCGGGAGTCTGAGTGACTCCCCCGACCTGAGAAGTGGCTGCGGTAGTAGAAGATGTGACCACCTGAGAAAGACTATTGCACACGGTCAAAATTTGAGCCAAGGTCTCCTGAAGACCCAAAATGACAATAGGCACAACGGATTCATGAGGTGGTCCTACTAGAGTATCTCCCACTGGAATCTGATCATGAACTGCGCGGTTGTTGGATCTGCAGGTGATGCCTCCTCAGCTATACGTGTTACACCTCTTCCCCTACCATGACCTTAACCTCGGCATCTAGTGGACCCAACCGGTGATCGGCCGACCTGACTGGTAGCACGCGTCCTCACCATCTGTAAGAGAATAGAATAACAGAAGTTTAGTAATAGAATCAACAGATTCGCATGATAGGAATTTCAAGAATGTGATGTTTTCGTATAGGTTCTACAGCCTCTCGAGGATAAGTACAGACGTCTCCGTATCGATTCGCGAGACTATACTAAACCAGCTCATGACCCGTGAGACCAATGTAACCTATGCTCTGATACTAACTTATCACAACCAAAATACCCTGGTCGTGATGGCGCCTATCATAGTACTAGGCAAGTCAAAACAACATTTACCACAACGAATAAAATCATTTTCTAAAACTGATTAAGTCTCAAGTTCTTCATTTAAAATATATAAACTATTAGAAATAAGTGGAAAAACAATATAAAATATTCTAACACATCCTGAATCCATTGTCACTAGACATGACAAAATACTAAGATTGGAAGGAGGAAAGCAGGGCAGCGAACGTCGTGCAGCTACCTTGCGACCTTCGAATATGACTCTAAGTATGTTGGAAGCTCTCAATCTGATGTTCGGGCACCTGGATCTACACACAAGGTGCAGGGATAAATGCGAGACCAACTCAGTAAGTAACTAAAGTAAATATAGTCTGAGTGCAGTGGCAAGCATTTAAAAATCATATAAGAAATTTCAACAGAAATATCAAGTCAAATCAGCAGTTTAATAATCAACAATCTTATAAAACTCCAGCATCAATTGAAATCCCTTTTAAAGGCATTTATTCAACATTTTTAACAGAGGTTCAGTATAAAGGAAGAGCAAAAATAGCAAAATATCATAAACAAGCCCCTCGTGCAAGGTATCACTCATAAGTATAGCCTCTCAGTCACTCATGACTCAACTCTCGTCAGTTACTACTCACACTCAACATTCATGCTCAATAAATATCTAACATATTGCTGCCGCGCGTAGCCCGATCCATAATATATATAGTATCGCTGTGGCGTGCAACCTGATCCAAAATGTATATATAATCCTCACCATTAGATCCTCAACCTCTCTCAGTCATTAACTTCATAGCCTCTCGGGCATATCAGTGAAAATCAGGGAACTCAGCCCAAACAGTTATTCATATATTAAGAAGTATAGTGATGAAACCGGTTTTAAACAACAAATAGCTAACATGACTAAGGATATGCTTTCAAATCAAATAGAGTGAGAAAATTAGTAAAATACCCCCTAAGAGCATAAACATGTTGGCACTAGGCCCCAAAAATGGTGTACAACTAAAAATATGGTATAAATCTCTAAAATACGGAATATCATAAAATTTCAAATCAAATACGCGGCTTAATAGCCGCTACGGGACGGACCAAGTCAAAATTTCTACCGGTGCATGCCCACACACTCGTCACCTAGCATGTGTGCCACCTCTTTTATCAAAACAATACAAAATACCGGGGTTTCAGACCCTCAAGTCTAGATATACAATGGTTACTTACCTCAAACCAGATGAAATACTACTCCGCAATGCCCTTGACTCAGCCTCAACTCACGTCGAATCTACCCAAAATAAGAAACATAACATCAATATATGCTAAGGGAATGAAGCCCATTAGAAAATAATCGATTAACATAAAAAATCCTAAAATTGGCCAAATCCAACCCTCAAGACCACGTCTCGAATCCCGATAAAAATCACAAAACTAGAATTCGTACACTCTCACGAGTTCATACATATCAAATACATCAAAATCCGACCATGAACGACCCCTCAAATCCTCAAATCAAAGTCTCTAATTTCAAGCCTTAACTCCCTAATTTTAGTCTTTAAACCCCAATAATTTCATGTTTAATCAGGTAGAATTCATCGTAGAATCGACTATTGAGTTCAAAAATATTACTTCCAAGTGATTCTTTACGATTCCCCTCTTCAATCCCTCTCACAAAGCTTCAAAATCTCTCAACAATGATCGAAGATATACCAAAAATTGCAAAATGGATATTTAAACATTCTACCGAGGAATAAATTCCTTCTTCGCGAACGCTGTCGAAGCCTCGCGTTCGCGAAGCACAACAAGATCACATATCAACTTTACTCTTACGCGAACACCAACACCCCCTCGCGAATATGATTCCTTGCTCAACTTAACCAACACGAACACGTTCCTTTAGTCGCGAACACAATGCTTTAGGGCCTGATGCCCAAGTCTGCTTCACCCTTCTACGCGATCGCGGACCACGCGTTCGCGATGAACATTCAAACTCAACATTCGTGAACGCGGGACCAATATCGCAAACAAAAAGGGAAACTAGCTTTGCTCACTCAACCTCTCTTTGTGAATACGAGGACCCTCTAGGAACGCAAAGAGAAAAACTTTGCAACAAAATCCGAAGAAATCTGCAACTTCCAAGATGTAACGACCCGGCCGGTCGTTTTAGAAAATTACGCCCCAATCCCCAATTTAACTATTCCCCTAAGTTCATTTCTGCTATTGTGGTTTGCCGGGAGAGTCGGTTCTGAAATTTGGAGTATTTTGGGACACTTAGTCCCTAAATGAGAGCTTTAGAGTTGGAAAATAGTCCGTAACCAAAACAGTGTTAAGACGACCTCGGAACAGAAATCCGATGGTTCCATTAGCTCTGTTAGGTGATTTCGGGGTTGGGAGCACGTTCGAAATATATTTTGGAGGTACGTAGCTCAATTAGGCTTGAAATGCCGAAGTTTGAAATTTTGGCGAATCCGAACGATAGGTGAGATTTTGATCCGGGGTCGGAATGGAATTCCGACAATTTCTGTAGCTTCGTTATGTGATTTTGGATATGTCCGTAAAGTTTTAGGTCATTCGGACGTCGTTTGGTCGGGTTTTTGATTGAATGTTAGTTTCGGAAGTTTTGAAGAAACTTTGGCTTGAATCCGTGTGTAATTGGTGATTTTGATGTTTAGCATGGTGTTTTTACGATTGGAACAAGTTTGTATCATATTTTGGAGTATGTGTTGGTGGTTTTTGTTGGGGTCCTGGGGCCTCGTAATGAATTCGGACCATCAAACGGGCATTTTGAAGCCTTGAAAACCTGCAGAAAATTGCAGGTCAGTGCAGCAGGGATTTGACCTTCGCGTTCGCGCGAAGGTGGTCGCGTTCGCGTAGGCCAGTCATGCCAAGGCATCGCGTTCGCGTAGGTGGTGTGGTGTGATGCTTCGCGTTCGCGTGGGCTGGGTTCGCGAACGCGTAGAAGGGGGAGAGTCAGCATCGCGTTCGCGTGGTTTGCTGTCGCGTTCGCGTAGAGGTGGAATCTGGCGCCGGGGAATTTTGTGCTTCGCGGACGCGTGGGGAGCGTCGCATTCACGAAGGGTAATTTGAGCAGACCTTCGCGGACGCGTGAGTACCTTTGCGGACCCGTAGAGCAATGGGGTATGGCAGTGAGCTTAAGTTCAGAACATAAGAGCCGCGACCCCCAAACACAAAAACGCCATTTTTGAGCTCCAAGAGAGGAAATTGAAGGGGAAACGCTGGGTTATCATCGGAAAATCATTGGGGGTAAGTTTCTTGACCTTAATTCGTTAGTTTATCATGAAATTCATGATTATTTCACTGAAAATGGAAGATTAAAGGTGGGTTTGCGCCCTAGGCCTAAATTTTAGAAAATCTTTGATTTGGATGGGCAAACGGAGTCCGATTTCGATAAATTTTATATGCACGGACTTGTATTGAGATAAGGAACACGAATATATAATTTTCGTGATTTTTCGATAAGCGTACCGAAAGACGAGTTTTGGTAACTTGTGGATTTTGGTGTATTTGGAGTTGTTTTGATTGGGTAATGCCCAATTGGCCTATTTTGATGTGATTCTATTGATTTTTATGAGATACTACACTTGTGGAGGCTGACGTTCGCGGCAAGAGAGTTGTTTCTTAGCGGTTTTGTACCGGAGTTGAGGTAAGTGGCTTGTCTAACCTTGTGTGGGGGAATTTTTACCCCTAGGATATTATGTGATAGTTTAAATGCCTTGTACGCGAGGTGACGGGCGTGTACATGCGCTTGTTGTTGTAACTCACTTTACTTGAATTGTCCAATTAGTGATATGTTTGTTCTTAGTTTATTAAACTGTGATAATTACCTGGTATTCGTTAGGGAAGCATGGTTAGATAGGATTTTATCTGCCTAATTGCCTAATTGTCTTACTTGAACTTCTCGATAATTGTTGGCACTAGTCCTCGGTGAAGTTGTAGTTAAGCATATTATGCTTTCTTTGTGCGTTTTGGTGGACTGCGGATTCAATTTCCGGAGATCCCAGGACTGTGGGTTCGATTCCCAGAGACCCGAAATTATTGGTAGGGACTGCGGGTTCGATTCCCGAGATCTTGAGTTATTGGTAGGAACTGCAGGTTCGATTCCCGAGATCCTGAGTTATTGAGATATTATTGAGACATGGGCTGCGGGTTCGATTCCCGGAGACCCAGGGGTACTGTTAATGGGACTGTGGGTTCAATTCCCACAGGTCCTTATTGGTAGGGACTGCGGGTTCGATTCCCGAGATCCTTAGTTATTCGTAGGGACTGCGGGTTCGATTCCCGGAGATCCAGAGTTATTGATATATTATTGAGACATGGGCTGCGGGTTCGATTCCCGGAGACCCAGGGGTACTGTTAATGGTACTGTGGGTTCATTTCCCACAGGTCCTGGACTTGTTAATTGAGTTGCTACTTGTTGTTGGTTTAATTGTAGACGGTTGCAGTAATCACTTTATTATTGTTATTTAAAGATTATTGTCATTTAAACCGCTCATTATTATTATTGTCATTTTATTATTGATTTCTCTCAGTAGGGCCCTGACCTGCCTCGTCACTACTCCATCGAGGTTAGGCTTGGCACTTACCGAGTACCGCCGTGGTGTACTCATGCTACTCTTCTGCACACTTTTGTTGTGCAGATCCAGGTACATCAGGACAAGCTCGTACTAGGTGATTCCGCAGCTTTTTGGGAGACCTCGAGGTATGATCTGCCACGTCCGCGGATCCGGAGGCTTTCCTTCTATTCTGATAGTATTAGTTGACATTTTCCTTCATTTTGTTGTTAGATACTCTTTACACATAGAGCCACAGTTGTATATTCTCTTTTAGTCTGTGTTACCCGTGGGATTCCGGGTCTTGGTGGTGTTTTATACAGTTTGTTGACGAGTGTATGTGCCAAGCGGCACAGATTACATTCCTATTTATATCATTTTCCGCCATTTCTTATTTAAAGTTCATAAACTTGTATATTCCGCAATGTGTTAGGCTTACCTAGTCGTGGGGACTGGGTTCCGTCATGACAATGTTCACGATTGGTGAACCAGGGTCATGACAAGTAGGTATTAAAGCTCTAGGTTCATAGGAGTCACGGGACACAGACCGGTTATTTAGAGTCTCGCCGATCGATACGGAGACGTCCGTATTTATCTACGAGGGGCTATGTAACTGTTTAGGAAAAATCTTCATTTCTTTTGAATTTCTTGTCATGTGATGTTTTTGGCACCAAATCTAAACTATTGCTTTCTATTCTCTCACAGATGGTGAGGACACGTGCTACTCGCGACGATCGGGTACCCACGCCCCCTGTTGCCGCCGTCAGAGGCCGGGGCCGAGGTAGAGGACGAGGACGTGCCCGAGGTGCAGCCACATCATCCGCGCGCGCTGCCACTGAGGTGCCACAGGTGGATCAGGTTGGAGCGCAGGCACCTGGTACACCGACTACGGGTGCTACTACTCCAGTACTACAGGAGACCCTGGCCCAGTTCATGAGTATGTATACCACTTTGGCTCAGGCAGGACTGCTTCCTCTCGTCGCAGCTACATCCCAGGCTGGGGGAGGGGCCCAGATTCCTGCAGCCGTTACACCTGACCAGCGTGTGCCAGTGGGACAGGTTCCAGAGGTTTTGGTTATGCCTCCTACCGCCCCGGCACAGCCCGGAGGTGGACCAGCTGCCTCTGAGGACGAGCAACGTAGATTGGAGAGGTTCAAGAAATATGACCCTCCAATGTTCAGTGGTTTGGCTTCAGATGATGCATAGGGTTTCCTAGAGGAGTGTCATCGTATTCTTCGTACTATGGGGATTGTGGAGACCAGCGGGGTTTCCTTTAATGCTTTTCAGTTTCGTGGGGCCGCTTATGATTGGTGGCGCATGTATGAGTTGGATAGTCCGGAGGAGTCTGCTTCATTAACCTGGACGCAGTTTTTAGATCTATTTTTGAGGGAGTTTGTTCCCCACAGCCTTAGGGATTCTTGGCGCTCGGAGTTTGAGCGGTTGCGACAGGGCTCCATGTCGGTATCGGAGTATGCTATCAGTTTCACCCGTCTAGCCAGGCATGCACCGGCTTTGGTAGCCACGGTCCGAGAGAGGGTGCGGAGATTTATTGAGGGCTTGATTCCGCCGATCCGATCCAGCATGGCCAGAGAGTTGGAGACAGATATATCTTATCAACAGGCAGTGAGCATTGCCGGGAGGATCGAGAGTATGCTCCCTAGAGAGCGGGGAGAGAGAGAGGCCGAGAGGTCTCGTGAGTCGGGCCATTTCACCGGTGCCCGCACTCCGGCAGCCGGCCGTTTTGGCGGGGGTTATTCCGTTCGGCCGGTTCACTCAACATTGCCGGTGGCCGGTAGTACTCCGGCTCTTCCAGCACATCGCGAGCCTTATTATGCTCCCCGGTTTCCGGTGCACCTCCTACGCGGGTCCTTCCGGGGGTCGGACTAGTGGGGGTGAGGCCGGGCGGTCACAGTCACCATGTCCTCCTAAAGTTTGCTTTGGGTGCGGGGATACTCGCCATCTAGTTAGGGAGTGCCCCGGGCATGGGAGGGAGCACCTCCTCGGTCTTCGCGATATCGGCGTGGTTCTCGGGGTCGGCGAGCCATCATTCCAGCTCTGGCCGCCACTCCACCCGCCCAACCGGCCGGGGTGGGGGTCGTGGTTCCGGAGGCCGCCCTCGAGAGGGGACAAGCCGGATTCTATGCTATTCCCGATCGTCGTCGCGGCCGTAGCATCCGATTCGGTTATCACGAGTATTATTCCGGTTAGTGACAGGGAGGTATCGGTTCTATTCGACCCCGGTTCCACTTTTTTGTATGTGTCTTCTTACTTTGCTCCTCATCCGGGTGTGCCTCGGGATTCTTTGAGTGCCCCCATTTATGTTTCCATTCCGGTGGGTGATTCTTTGGTTGTGGACCGTGTATATCGGTCGTGTTTGGTTACCATTTGTGATTTTGAGACCGGAGCGGATCTATTGTTGCTCGGGATGGTCGATTTTGATATTATTCTGGGCATGGACTGGTTGTCGCCCAATTATGATATTCTTGATTGTCACGCCAATACCGTGACGCTGGCTATGCCAGGCATTCCACGTATTGAGTGGAGTGGTACTCTAGATCACACCCCTAGCCGTGTCATTTCCTTCCTCGGAGCTCAGCGTATGGTTGAGAAGGGGTGTGCTGCTTATTTAGCTTATGTGCGGGACGTCAGTATTGACACTCCCTCTATTGATTCTGTTCATGTGGTACGTGACTTTGCTGATGTATTTCCAGCTGATCTCCTGGGCATGCCGCCCGACAGAGATATTGATTTTGCTATTGATTTGTTGCCGGCACTCAGCCCATTTCTATTCCACCGTACCGTATGGCTCCTCCTGAGTTGAAGGAGTTGAAGGATCAGTTACAGGAGTTATTGGGTAAGGTTTTCATTCGACCCAGTGTTTCGCCTTGGGGTGCTCCTATATTGTTTGTGAAGAAAAAAGACGGTTCTATGCATATGTGTATTGACTATCGTCAGCTGAACAAGGTTACAGTGAAGAACCGGTATCCTTTGCCTCGCATTGATGATTTATTTGACTAGCTACAGGGCGCACAGGTGTTTTCTAAGATTGATTTGCGCTCTGGGTATCATCAGTTAAAGATTCGGGAGCCAGATATCCCGAAGACTGCCTTCAGGACTCGGTATGGCCACTATGAGTTCCTCGTGATGTCTTTTGGGCTGACTAATGCTCCAGCAGCCTTTATGCATTTGATGCACAGTGTGTTCAGGCCTTATCTAGACTCGTTCGTGATTATCTTCATTGATGATATTCTAGTATATTCCCAGAGTCGGGAAGAGCACGAGCAGCATTTGAGGATAGTGCTCCAGATTCTGAGGGAGAAGTAGCTATATGCCAAGTTCTCTAAATGTGAATTCTGGTTGAGTTCAGTGGCATTTTTGGGCCACGTGGTGTTGAGTGATGGTATTCGAGTAGATCCGAGGAAGGTGGAGGCCATGCAGAGTTGGCCCAGACCCTCATCCGCTACTGAGATTCGCAGTTTCCTTGGTTTGGCGGGCTATTACCGTTGTTTCATAGAGGGGTTCTCTTCGATTGCATCGCCTATGATCAGATTGACCCAAAAGGGTGCCCCTTTCCAGTGGACAGACGAGTGTGAGGCGAGCTTTCAGAAGCTCAAGACAGCTTTGACTTCGGCCCCTATATTGATGTTGCCTACAGGTTCGGGGTCCTATACAGTATATTGTGATGCCTCACGAGTTGGACTCGGTGTAGTATTGATGCAGGACGGTAGGGTGATTGCCTACGCGTCCAGACAGCTGAAGGTGCACGAGAAGAACTATCATGTTCATGATTTGGAGCTAGCTGCCATTGTTCACTCCTTAAAGATTTGGCGTCATTACTTGTATGGGGTTCTCTGTGAGATCTACATTGATCACCGGAGTTTGCAGCACTTGCTTAAGCAAAAGGACCTGAATATGCGTCAGAGGAGATGGTTGGAGCTACTGAAGGACTATGATATTACTATTCTCTATCATCCGGGCTAGGCCAATGTAGTTGCCGATGCCTTGAGTCACCGAGCGGAGAGTTTGGGGAGTTTGGCATATTTACCAGCTTCGGAGAGGCCTATGGTGATGGATGTTCAAGCTTTAGCCAGGCGGTTTGTTAGACTAGATCTTTCGGAGCCCAGTCGGGTTCTGGCCTGTGTGGTTTCTCGGTCGTCTCTATTTAATCGCATCAGGGAGCGTCAGTTCGACGACCCTCATTTGCTGGTCCTTCAGGATAGAGTTCGATGAGGTGATGCTCGCGATGTTACCATCGGGGATGATGGAGTTATGAAGATGCAGGGGCGTATCTGTATGCCCAATGTAGATGATCTTCGAGAGCTGATTTTAGCAGAGGCCCATAGCTCGCGGTATTCTATCTATCCGGGAGCCGCGAAGATGTATCAGGACTTGAGACAGCATTACTGGTGGAGGCGGATGAAAAGGGATATAGTTGATTATGTTTCCAGATGCCTCAACTGCCAGCAGGTGAAGTATGAACATCAGCGTCCGGGTGGATTGATGCAGCAGATTGAGATTCCGGAGTGGAAATGGGAGCGCATCACCATGGACTTTGTATCTGGGCTTCCACGGACTGTTAGGAAGTTTGATTCCATTTGGGTCATTGTAGATCGGCTGACCAAGTCCGCCCATTTTATACCGGTGAGCACTACATATTCATCGGAGTGATTGGCGGAGATCTATATCAGGGAGATAGTTCGGCTGCATGGAATTCCAGTTTCCATCATTTCAGATAGAGGCACTCAGTTCACTTCACGGTTCTGGAGAGCCGTACAGCAGGAGTTGGGTACTCGGGTGGAGCTGAGCACAGCGTTTCATCCCCAGACTGATGGCCAGTCCGAGCGCACTATTCAGATTCTGGAGGATATGCTCCGTGCGTGCGTGATTGAGTTTGGAGGTTCATGGGATCACTTCTTGCCACTGGCGGAGTTTGCTTATAACAACAACTACCAGTCTAGTATTCAGATGGCACCGTATGAGGCCCTATATGGTAGGAGGTGCAGGTCCCCCGTGGGTTGGTTCGAGCCGGGCGAGGCCAGGCTGCTAGGTACTGATATGATTCAGGATGCAATGGACAAGGTCAAGGTGATTCAGGACAGACTTCGTGCAGCCCAGTCTAGACAGAAGAGTTATGCGGACAAGAAGGTTCGCGATGTGGCTTTTATGGTTGGCGAACGGGTTCTGCTTCGAGTCTCGCCCATGAAGGGCGTTATGAGTTTTGGGAAGAAAGGAAAGCCGAGTCCTAGGTTTATTGGCCCTTTTGAGATTTTGAAGCGTGTTGGGGAGGTTGCTTATGAGTTGGCCTTACCTCCCAGCCTAGTCGGAGTTCACCCCGTATTTCATGTCTCCATGCTCCGAAGATACCATGGTGACCCGTCGCATGTGTTGGATTTCACATCTGTTCAGCTAGATAAGGATCTGTCTTATGTTGAGGAGCCAGTAGCCATTCTAGACAGGCAGGTCAGAAAGCTAAGGTCAAAGAACATCGCTTCGATAAAGGTTCAGTGGCGGGGTCAGCCGGTCGAGGAGGCGACTTGGGAGACCGAGCAGGATATGCGCAGTCAGTACCCTCATCTTTTCACTACCCCCTCTATGTTTTCTATGCTCGTTCGAGGACGAATGAATCATTTAAGGGTGAGAAGATGTAACGACCCGGCCGGTCATTTTAGAAAACCCCAATCCCCAATTTAACTGTTCCTCTAAGTTCATTTCTGCTATTGTGGTTTGCCGAGAGAGTCGGTTCTAAAATTTGGAGTATTTTGGGACACTTAGTCCCTAAATGAGAGCTTTAAAGTTGGAAAATAGTCCGTAACTAGAATAGTGTTAAGACAACCTCGGAACGGAAATCCGATGGTTCTATTAGCTCCGTTAGGTGATTTCGGGGTTAGGAGCACGTTCGAAATGTATTTTGGAGGTCCGTAGCTCAATTAGGCTTGAAATGCCGAAGTTTGAAATTTTGGCGAATCCGAACGATAGGTGAGATTTTGATCCGGGGGTCGGAATGGAATTCCAACAATTTCTATAGCTTTGTTATGTGATTTTGGATATGTCCGCAAATTTTCAGTTCATTCGGACGTCGTTTAGTCGGGTTTTGATTGAATGTTAGTTTCGGAAGTTTTGAAGATACTTTGGCTTGAATCCGTATGTAATTGGTGATTTTGATGTTTAGGATGGTGTTTTTACGATTGGAACAAGTTTGTATCATTTTTTGGAGTATGTTGGTGGTTTTCGTTGGGGTCCCGGGGGCCTCGGGATGAATTCGGACCATCAAACGGGCATTTTGAAGCCTTGAAAACCTGCAGAAAATTGCAGGTCAGTGCAGCAGGGATTTGGCCTTCGCGTTCGCGCGAAGGTGGTCGCGTTCGCGTAGGCCAGTCATGCCAAGGAATCGCGTTCGCGTTAAGACCTACACATTCGCGTAGGTGGTGTGGTGTGATGCTTCGCATTCACGTGGCCTGGGTTTGCGAACGCGTAGAAGGGGGAGAGTCAGCATCGCGTTCACGTGGTTTGCTGTCGCATTCGCGTAGAGGTGGAATCTGACGCCGGGGAATTTTGTGCTTCGCGGACGCGTGGGGAGCATCGCGTTCGCGAAGGGTAATTTGAGCAGACCTTCGCGGATGCGTGAGTACCTTCGCGGACGCGTAGAACAATGAGGTCTGGCAGTGAGCTTAACTTCAGAACATAACAGCCGCGACCCCCAAACACAAAAACGCCATTTTTGAGCTCCAAGAGAGGCAATTGAAGGGGAAACACTGGGTTATCATCGGGAAATCATCGGGAGTAAGTTTCTTGACCTTAATTCGTTAGTTTATCATGAAATCCGTGATTATTTCACTGAAAATGGAAGATTAAAGGTGTGTTTGAGCCCTAGGCCTAAATTTTAGAAAATCTTTGATTTGGATGGGCAAACGGAGTCCGATTTCGATAAATTTTATATGCACGGACTCGTATTGAGATAAGAAACCCGAATATATAATTTTCATGATTTTTGGATAAGCGTACTGAAAGTCGGGTTTTGGCAACTTGTGGGTTTTGGTGTATTTGGAGTTGTTTTGATTGGGTAATGCCCAATTGGCCTATTTTGATGTGATTCTATTGATTTTTATCAGATACTACACTTGTGGAGGCTGACGTTCGCGGCAAGAGAGTTGTTTCTTAGCAGTTTTGTACCGGAGTTGAGGTAAGTGGCTTGTCTAACCTCGTGTGGGGGAATTTTTACCCCTAGGATATTATGTGATAGTTTAAATGCCTTTTACGCGAGGTGACGGGCGTATACATGCGCTGGTTGTTGTAACTCACTTTACTTGAATTTTCCAATTCGTGATATTTCTGTTCTTAGTTTATTAAACTGTGATAATTACATGGTGTGAGCACATGATTTTTGCACTGAGCAATTAATTCCAAAATTAAAATAAATATGTTTTTGAGTGCAATTACTTGCTTTGTTTGGGACTAGCTATACTTTTGTGTTTGAATAAGTAATTAGAAGAAAATAAAAAAAAATAGGCTAAGTAATTAATTTGTTAGTTTAATTAGTTAGATTTTAAGAAAAATAGCAAAATTAGTTTTAATAGTGGAAATAAGGAAAAATAGCAGAAAAATTGCAAAAAATATTAGATAATTAGAGTAAGTAGGAAATTAGGTTTTATAATTTTTCATAAAAGAAAAAGAAACAAAAAGTATAAAAGAAAATACATAAAAATAATTAAAATCAGAAAAATACAAAAATAGGTAGGGTATAATAAACTTGGGCCAATTACAATCCAAGTCACCGGCCCAATGTTTTGGCCCAAAGGTGATCCGGTCCAGGCCTTTGACGGACTTGATCTCAGCCGTCCAACCTCGTTGATCTAACGGCTGGGATATTTAGTTGAATTTAGGCTTTAATTAATTTAAGAGATGGCATCTGGACCGTCCGTTTGAGTTAATCTAACGGATGATGACCTAAGGCCTCAGGCACCACCAAACGGCGGTGTTTTAGTAACACTTGTTCCTGGCCGTTGATCTCCATCAATTAGACGGCCAGGATTACCTCAGACGCCTTGCCTATATAAGGCTTTGGTCTGAAGGAGCCGCTCATTTTACACACTCCTCAACCCTAGCCGCCCTAAAATCGTCTCCTCTCCCTCTTCATCCTCATCTTCTTCAAGACCAACGGCCATGGCGGCCACCACTCCCACGGTGGTCGCCGGCTCCCAAACCCCTCTCTTCTCTTCTTTGCCTCCTTCCTTATCTTCTTCTTCACCAAAGACCACAAAAAACAGCCCATTTCTTCTGAAACGCCGGTCACCGGAGTTACACCGGTGACCACCCAAACAATGAGAAACCGCTCCAAACCAACGCCAAAAGAACCCTCTCCACCTGATCTATCACCCTACCCCACTGGTTCCCCTCGAATCTACCTCAATCGTCTCGAATATCCCAAATAAAGTCGCCGGAAACCTAACTCCGGCGACCCCCAAACTCAAACCACCCCAAGATCCATCCTTTTACTCTCCCAAACACCCCCACAAACTCAGAGACCCAAAAGGCTTCGTATTGAAGCCAAACAATAGAAAACAGAAAGAAATTCAGAAAAAGAGATTAAAAAAGAAAACAAGAAGAAGAAAAAAAATGAGAGAATCTGAGAGAGAACAAGAGAAGGGGAGAGATTAGGAAGCTCAGGGGACAGGCCCTGCGAGCTAAGTGCCTTTTCCCTCTCTGTGTTTAATTTTTGCTTATCTCATGTTTCTTCTGTGTTTTAATCATGTTTTGTTTAGTCCAATACATGTTTTAGGGTTATTATGTGTTTTGTTTGTTTCTCGTGTTCAAAATTCGATCTTGATATCCATGTTCTCTTTTCTCTTCTGTTAGGGTTTTGCTGGTTCTTCGATATATCTTTTGTTTTTCTGCATATTTAAGCTTAGTGTTGGTTGTTCGACATTCATCCTTCTTCATCGTTAATTAGATTTTTCTTTTGTTAGGTTCACTGTTTTGCTCATCTAATAATCACATGAATTAGTTCTTCTTAGATTTAGCTGGTTGATTTCCATTATCCTTCATCTGCTATATCCGGGCTTCTGGTGGAGGTTTATAGTATTTTTGTTTACATATGTGTTGGATGACATGTTTAAAGATTGGGGGTTTTGATCTTCTGAAATTTGAGGCAGTAACTTTGCCTCCCTTTTGTTGTTGTTTCTCCATGCTTCACTGTTTCTTCATGTCTCTTCTTTTCTTTTCTTCATCTGCATGTCTATATCAAGCCAGGATTAGCACTTAAAAATGAATTCCAATTACCCTGCTTAGGTTAGTTTGAGCTATGTTGATTGTTTGAGAGAGCCTGGGCTTATATGTGTAACTATGTTATGCAGTTTAAAGGTTCTGATGTTTTTCTTAGCTATCATATGACCTGAATTGGTAATAACTAGGTATGAATTAACATGAATTCACACTGCATCACATACAATCTGATGGAATGAGTTAGTTGATTAAAATTCAACCATATCTATTGTTTTCTCTGAATTTGAGTTGATTAATGCATGTTTCTTGGATCATATGTGCTTCTGTATGCAAGTCATGTTAAGAATGCTTAAGTTTTGCTAGATTTGGCTTCTTATGAATGTCTGATTGATCATTTGAACCTTAGGTGAATTGGTTATAGCTGCTAGTATTAGGATCCTTAGAGTGGCTAGTTTTTAAATAGGATAAAAAACTGAAAATGAACAAAAATAGGTTGTTAGTTAAATAATTGGCCTAAGAATGGTTAACCTTGCAAAGGGTTGACCTATTCTATAAGGCCCTAACACACAGCCCACTTTAAAAGTGGCTGGTTGTGCAAAATGGCTATGTCTGCAAATGCAGACTAGCCCAGGCTCTCTTTAGAGCCCTGAACATAAAAGTGGCCAAACCTGCAAAGGTTTTGGTCCCAAATGTTCAGTAATTGGGTTTGATTACCCAAAGCCAAGTCTCAACATGAGACTGGCTAGATTTTAAAGAGTTACTCTTAATAATAAAGCAGGCTATGCCTGCAATTAGCTTAAAATTGAAATAACTTAGTCTTAATTAACTGAAATAGATCCAGAAGTGGCTAAAATTGAAATAGTCCCTTAAAATAAATCTGGCCAGCCCTTAAATACCAATGCAAGGGCTGGCTATTAGTTAAATAGGTTCAAAGGATGCTGAAATCTGACCTAGGTAGGCTAGTAAATCAGCAGTGCCCTTAGGGGCACAATTGGGAGTTTAAAAGGTAAATTAGTAAATAGTTAGAACCTAAGAGGGTAAGGGAGTCCTTTGTACCCCTGATTTCTGCAATTTTGCAGAGATTTAAGGGTATAATGGTCTCCCTAAAAAGGGAAATCTGTAAAAATCTCAAACCCCTAAGGTCACATTAGTAAACAGCCCCTAAAAGGAATCTTTAGAACCTTCCAGCACATGCTGGAAGGATTTTTGTTAACAGAAATTGGGGCTAAAGTGTAGGTTTCATAATTTTAGGAGGGGGAGAAGTGGGATTAATCTCATACTTTCTCCCCAAGTCATCAGCCCTCAATACAACTATAAATACCTCTAGAAAAGGGCTGAAAAGGGGTTGGAATTTGGGGGGGGGGGGGGGGAATCTGAAATACAATTAAGCTAAAATTCATACAAAGTTTCAGAGAGTAAAATAGCAATAGAACAGTAAACTTCTGGAATTTTTTTTTTGAGCAAGAACTTGTTGGTTTTCTTCTGATTTTGAAGTCTTTTTGCTCGAATCCGGGTCTGGATTTCTGTCTTGATTCCACTGGTTTTCCTGCTTGTTGATTGCTGTTTGGTCTCATTCATTTGGCACTCCATTCTCCTGTTGCATTGGCTGTTTGGATTTTGCTGTGGTTACTACTTCTCCTCATCCCTTAGAACTCATCGGTTTCATTTTGTTGATTCCAGGTACATTTCTATTCAAATGAAGCTGTAATGATTTGCTGAATGAAATGGAGTGTTATGCTTAAATTCATAAGACACTCTGTACTTTGTAATTTTTTAGTTGTTTAACATTAGTGTAGATCTGTATTTTAGTGTTAGTATAGCTTATAGTAGTATGAAAACAGAAACAAAAATATGTAATAGCGGTAGTATAATAGTAGTGTAACGGTAGTGTAGTTGTAGATCACCCATCACTTAGTTAAATAGGAATACCATTAAAACCAGAGTCAATCAATTCACTCGCATGCATTAGTAATAATAAGCTCATTTAGCTAATCTGTTTCATTAACTAATTTTAATGTTTGAGTAAGTTTAAAAGATGAGGAGTAAAATTGGCTATGATGATGTTAAAACGGATTTAGTTTGGTGTTAAAATCAGTGTTCAAACATAGCCATAAAGTTGTATAACAAGTCCAAAAGAGAAGAATAGTTAGAAGAAGTAGTAGTTCATTCGCGACTGGGTTCATGACATCTCATAAGCTAAACTGAACTAGAATCAATAATATACTTGTGTACATATGAATAGATCATTTAGTCTTGGATAATTTAGTTGACATTAGTAAATAATTGGATTGATTAAGCACTGTCATATATAGTTCAATCACTTTTTCTTCCTTTCTTAGTATAAGTGATTTCTACGATGTTGTAGGCTCTTTGGCAGAAAACAAAGAAACAACGATAGTCCAGTCATATATAGATTAATTAGTAGTAATCCGGTGTAAGTATTGATTATATTGTATAGTGGCTTTCATCTTCTGAAAAATGAATAAAAATGATCTGATTTCGTTTTCTGAGTATTTGATTCTTCATATGAATTATGTGATATACTTTTGTTATTGCAATTTTGGTTTGGGCCCTATGTGTAACGTGGGCCTGAACTGTAATATGAAACTGATTGGTTCGCTGATTAAAAGCCCAAAAACAAGCCTAGGTCTCGGAGACCTGGGTGGATCGAATGCTGGCTGAACAAGTGAAGAGCCCAGGCCCAATAAACAACAGAAATAACGGGCCTGGATTACTATAGTGTTAGCAATACGAATAAGGCAAAAACAATATATAGCAAATGTAGTTGAACAAAATAGGATCGGACTTTAAAATTAAATTGGGACGAGCCTCGCCCGAATAACAAGCGGGGTCCCCATTTAGTAATAAGATAACATAGTAGAACCGGAGAGGCTAATAGCGAATTCCATAGCCTCTCCCAAAGTTAAAAGCCGATATAGACTATCTTAAGGCACGATTTTAATATACCTTCCTATGAATGAGTGTGCACTTGGTGCGACTCAAATCCAAGTCTCGGTAAAGCTGAAATACATCAAAAGTCATAGGCGTACTGGTTGCGGTATGACTCGAGGCATATTTTCGCGATACCGCAAATTCCTAAAAAATAATACTTAACGTAAAAGCACATTATGTTGTTAAAACCTATAATTAAGTCAAACAAAAGTCAAAAACGATAGTGGAGCGACCGTGCTAAAACCACGGAATCCGGGAGTGCCTAACACCTTCTCCCGGGTTAACAGAGTTCCTTATCCGGACCTCTGCTTCGCAGACATTTTAAGAGTCAAAATTCCTCGGATTCGGGATTAACCGATGACTTGGGACACCATTGTCATTCCCAAGTGGCGACTCCGATTAATCTCTAATAAAATCCCGAACCGATTGTCCTTTAATTAGAAAAACTCCTTCCCTTATGTTATTATACCCGTTTTGGGTATTTGAGCGTTGGGGTATACCCTACGAGCGTATTTATATGCTTTTAAGTGTTTGGGGTAGTAAAAAGGGAGGTGTGACAGCTCTAGCGACTCTGCTGGGGAACCAACCCTAAACTTCGGTTTCAGGGTTTAAGAACTCGAGCTCCATAGAACTGCCGTTCGTGTTTTTGTTTGACTTCATTATGTGATTTGAATAACATGCTATGTGCTTTATCGCTTTGATATTATGTGGACTGTATATAAAACTGTGCCGAAAACCCTTCTCTCTTCTCCCCCGGGGATGTGCTTACTGGTTGAGCCTCCCCTTTCTGTTAAAGTCACCTTAAATTAAGAAAACAGAGGCCGGATAAGTTACAAAGCCGATTGACTCCGCGGGTCACCGGTACGTAGGCCCCTCCTCGATTCGAGTTGTCCGCTCGGGTACACGGTCTAGCAATCTATGAAACCGTAAGATTTTGAACATAGGTCTAGGACGATTATTTGCATCATAGTTGACTTAGGGGACTCAACACAGGGGTTGGGTCCGTCTAGGACAGGTGACCCAGAGTATTGAAAAGACCGAGCATGTTATGTGTTGCATTTTTATTGTCCTTGATCGTTATGCGGACCGGCGGAAATCCCGAGGATAGAAAAATTGTTGAAAAAAATAGAGAAAGAGGAAAATAAGATTTGTAAGAAATAGGTATCCAGAAAATTTGAAAATTGGAAAAAGAAAAGGTGGAACATTTTTGTTGAAATAATTAGTCAAATAATCTGACCGAACTACGCAGGTTTGATTCTCGCCATTAGGTGGGATACGTAGGCAACCCTCATCGGGTCCAACCACCCCTTTAAAAAATAAAAAAAAATGTGTGTTTAATTTTGTCAATAAAATCAAAGTGATGCCATTTTTGCAAATAGCTGAATGTTTCGAAAGGACGCCGGAAGGCTGTTTTTGCAAAAATAGCCACTTTGAATCTTTTTAAATAATTTTTGGGCACAACCTTGAAATATTCCCTCGCGGAAATGTTGAAAGGTCGTAGCCGCAAAATCAAGTTTGGGTTACCACCTTTTTTCAAAAAAATCAAAAATGTTGAATTTTAGTTTTCAATAAATCGAAGTGATGCTGTTTTTTGAAAATAGCCAAATGTTCCGAAAGGACGCCGGAAGGTTGTTTTTTGCAAAAAATAGCCACTTTGAATCATTTTTAATAATTTGCAGCCATAGCCTTGAAATATTCCTTGTGGAAATGTTGCAAGGCCATAGCCGCAAAATCAAGTCAGGGTTCACACCCTATTTGCAAAAATAACCAAAAAATGTCAAATTTTTTATTTTGTTATAAATAAGTCGGGTGATGCTATTCTTGTTTGAAATAAGCTGAATGTTCCTCAAAAGGACGCCGGAAGGCCATTTTTGCAAGAATAGCCACTTTGAGTTTTTAAATAATTTGCGGGCATAGCCTTGAAATATTCCCTCGCGAAAATGTTGAAAGGCCTTATCCGCAAAATTAAGTTTGAGTCATCGCTCAACTTTTCAAAAAATAACCACTTTATCAAATAAGCCATTACATGGCCGGAATTTTGCTGAAATAGCCACATTTTTTGCATTTTTACTTCCTCAGTCTTGTGTTGGCCTGTGTCGGTGCTGAACGATGCCCCATAGGCCCCAGGATAAATTTTTGAATTTGCATCTTCTTAAATAAAATTTTGCATAAAGATCCACTATGTTTAAATAAGCCATTACATGGCCAATTTTTGAAAAATAGTCTTGTGTTGGTTTATGGTGATGCCGAACGATGCCCCATGAGCCACAGGATAAAAAAATTCCAGTTTATCTTACTTAAATAAATTTTGCAAAAATAATCATTTTGTCAAGTAAGCCATTATGTGGCCAATTTTGTAGAAATAGTCATAATTGACACCAAAAATATTCTTATTCTTGTAGAAATCTCCCACACAAGTTTGTAGTTGGAGTCGGCTTCTATAATTTTCCTTCAAAGAAAAAGAAAAAAAAATCAAAAATCAAATAAACATCTCTTTATTTCTTGCATTAATTTGCAAGAACTACGCTCGGTTTGATTCATGCGGGGTCATGATACGTAGGCAATCCACATAGGATTCGACCATTTCCATAACCAAAAAAAAGGGAAAAAAAATGAAAAAAAAAACCACAAAAAGGGAAAAAGAAAAGAAAATTGTAGAAAAAAAAAGAAGATGATCAATAAGCGGGATACCTTAATGCTGACATGCTGGCTTCGTTGTTGTGTCCATTTTCAGAAAGATGGTTGGTTGTGGTTCCAAAATAACTCTTCCCTATAATACAAGGTCAGAGGACAATGGCAGAGAATCTCAAGACTGAGTGGGTTGGTACCGGTACCCGAAAACAGCTGGTTGAACGGAACCACATGTTAGTAGAAGAAGTCAAAATATTAAGACAACACGTGGCTGAAATATATCGGGCATGGATGGATAGAAAAGCACCACCCCCGCCACCACCTAGTTTCATGGACCCGGTCCTTACACTGAACCCGATGCCAAATATACATGCCTATCGCAGCCTTTCTAGCCACTCGAGTAGCTCAATTACTCGTCCACCAGCTATGCTTTCCCAACACTACTTCCATCCCCAACCCCACTACTCTCCCCGGGGCACCCAAAATTGCACTTCACCTTCCAAGTACCCAATTTCACAAAAAGCCTACCGACCCCCACAAACATACCGGAAACCCCCTGGGTCAGGTTTCAAGCCAAACAAGGCGTTTAGGGAGGAAAGGTTGCTGAAGCGAGAAAAGGCTTTCACCCCTATCGGAGAATCTTATGCGAGTTTGTTCGAAAGGTTGAATCATGTTGGCTTGATTAAGCCGCTCGCCGGATGTATTCCAAATCCTCTTGCAAGAAGCTTCGATCCTACTGCACGATGTGTATACCACTCCAATGCTCAGGGGCATGATGTTGAAAGATGTTGGAATTTGAAAGATGAAATAGAAAGAATGATCCAAGCAGGAATGATTGCGGTCCAAGACACCGGCACCCTGAACATTACACAGAATTCTCTACCTGCATGTGACGTTGCGCATTTTGTGGGGACGATGCCCGATGACGAGGGTGAAGAGATTTTTCTTTGGAAGCCGAGGATATTGAAATAGAAAGCGATCTTAATGCAGAATACGGTGGCTAAGATGCCATGCTTGTCAATTGGGAAGGTGCTCAACTCTTGGAGTTTTGGTAGTTTTATTTTGGTGTCATTTCTGTTACCCGGGTTATTTCGGGGTTGTAATCCGGACGTTGTCTTGAGAGTCAAAACCCTTCTATCTTTGCTTTGTTTAGTAATAAAAATTGTTTAGTGCCGTCTAGGTTTGTAATTCTAGTCTTGTCTGTTCGTTTTGTTTCAACCCATCAGTTTAGTACAACTCTTTGTTTCCCATCATTCCTAGTCATTCCATTTCCGATCACTTTGCATTTCTTCTCATACTGACTTTAGCAACATGACATGCACATAATTCTAAGCCTGGTTTTTAAAAGTCAATGAAATAATGTTGAAGATGTAATGATACTCGGAAGAAATAAAAACATATTGGAATACTGTGAAGCCGGAATCAAGTGAACATTGGGGAAAGCGTAACATAAAGAAATGCCTTGGAAATGCATCATCAACTTAAAGCCAAAGGCAAAAATACCCCAAAGCTAAGGAACCATTCGTGGTATCGAGATTGTTGCCCAATGGCACTGAGAATCGTCAAATACCGAAGGCGAATATGTGAATCGGTCGAAAGGTATTTAAATGTGTAGTTTGTACTTGGTAGGTCTCGAAGATTGGAATGACGAAGGCATTTTAGTCGGCTATCCAAACACTTCGTCCATTGCTACCCCTTTGAGCCATATTATATTTTCTTTCATATCCCTCTTTCGGAATCAACAACAAAAATTGAGGATTGAGCGAGAAACAAAAAAAAAGAAAAAAAAAGAGAGAAAAGAGAAAAGAAAAGAAAAAAAAAGAAAAGAGAAGAAAAAGAAAAGAAAGAAAAAGAATGCAAAGAAAAATAATCGGGAGAAGTCAAGATGCAACAATGAATACGGACGTAGTTTGAACTACGTCTGACTTGATCCCGAAAGGGTACGTAGGCAGCCTCTCTGAGGTTCAGTCACAATAAAGGAAAAATGAATGCAAAAAAAACGGGAAAAAGTCAAAAGAAATTTATAAATTGATGACGTAGTTTGAACTACGTCTGACTTGATCCCGAAAGGGTACGTAGGCAGCCTCTCTGAGGTTCAGTCACAATAAAGGAAAAATGAATGAAAAAAAATGGGAAAAAGTCAAAAGAAATTTATAAATTGATGACGTAGTCTGAACTACGTCTGACTTGATCCCGAAAGGGTACGTAGGCAGCCTCACTGAGGTTCAGTCACAATAAAGGAAAAATCCAAAAAATCCCCCAAGAAGGAAACTGGGGTTTGATTTATGGTTGTCGAAGAAATAAGATTCCGAAAGTTGTAATCTTTAAGCCACTTTAAAATATTTTGAGCCTTTATATCCTTTCTTCTAAACCCCATCCAAAAGCCTGCATTACGGTCCAAAGGAAGACCTTCCGATCAATCTTCAAGAAATGCCGAGTCAAACGAGCAAAGGTGAATCACATCAAGGGCAACACAACAGTCCGAACAAAGCAGAATGACGAATTTAAGATGACGAGAACTACCACTGGACTCCAAGATGAGAGAAATTAAAATGAGAGAGTCTTATCAGTGAAAACCCTCACGGGCACCGTAAGGCGACATTGAGTTGAGAGAAAGAAAATAAAAAAGGAGAGAGGCTTGATGGTGAAAGTCCTACGGGCACTACAAGTCGACTAAGGATCAGATCAAAGAAATGAAGTGTTGAGACCGGTTTCACGGCATAACTTGCAACAAGAGTTGAACATCAGATTTGCTATACAAAGAAGACTGAAGTGCATGTTAAGGTCGCTAGAGTCGGTATTCACATCCGATAGGCCATTCTTCTGTAGGTTTCTTGTTAGGAATTGTATCTTCATTTCTCTTTATTCTTCATACCTTGTTTTACCCTCCCTCTTATTGAGTCCGTCGGGCCATAACAAGCATAGAAATGATTTCAAAATTTGCCACCAAGCTTTCCAATTGCACAAGATGGGATTTAGCCAACACGACAATTGTCGTAAGTCAGGGAATGACAAGGCCAGTGATTTAAGCCAAAAGAGCAACATGTGCAATGAAATTAAAATGTTTGGGGATCATGCAAGACACAAAGGTCGGTAAAGTGCCAACTCAGGGAAAATATAACGAATGGAAGTACGGGGGTTCGAACAGAGAGGAGGTATATCCTCTGACAAAAGAAAGAGTCAGTCAAGAAACACCCAAGGTTATCAAATGAAATCATGGAAAGAATCATAGACTGCAAGATCAGATTTGTAAGATCCGTCAAGAAAGGAACAGTATACATGAAGTAAGGAAGATGGATTTTTGGATAGTCGGTGAACAGGAAAGGCATTCAAGTGGAAAGCAGTCGCCATCAAAGTTCAAGGCCACAACCAACCACCGCATTTAAACTAACGGATTTTTCTTTGCTTTGAAACAGGGGCATAGATGTTACTGAACTGATAGAGCCAACAGCTTCCAATGGGCATAGGCTTATTTTGGTTGCGATGGGTTACTTTACCGCATTGGGCCGAGGCGAAGGGCAAATTTGCGCCAAATTGGCAGGGACCATTTGTGGTATCGCGGGTGTTGTCCAATGGAGCATTATATTTAACAGATGTTGAAGGAAAGTGCGTAGAGACTGCTATCAATTCGGATGCGGTCAAAAGATACTATGTATGATTCCTTTTCAATTATGTGTTTTGTATTTTGTTGTGATTTTGGAATTGAAATGACGAAGGCATTTTATTCTCTATCCAAACACTTTATCCATTGATAACCCCCTTGAGCCTTAATGAATATATTCTTTCATACCCCTCTCTCGGAATCGCTTTTAGCACAATAAGATCGAAATTGACAAAACGAAAAATGATGATAAAAAAAATGAAAAAAAAGAGAAAAAGACAAAGAAATCGGGAAAAACTCAAAAAGAAATCCATCTAACTAATGAAGTTGGATGAACTACGTCTGACTTGATCCCGAAAGGGTATGTAGGCAGCCTCTCTGAGGTTCAGTCATAATAAAGAAAAATCCAAAAATTTCCCACATATTGAAACTGGGGCAGAAGTTATGTTTAATAATTCCGAGAGTTGTAAATATCTTTGAACCCTCGTGAGATTTTGAGCCTTTATACCTTTCTTTCTCAACCCATCCAAAAGCCACGTTAAAGTCCAAAGAAAGACCTTCCGATCAATTCCGAAATGATAACGAATGCAATGAAGGAGGAGCGAAACGTCGGGCAACACCTGTGGTAAGAAAACAAAATACAAAAAGAAAAATGAGAAAAATGAAAAAAAAAATGAGAGAGTCTCATCGGTGAAAACCTTAACCGGCACTGTGAGGCGACTGTGAGGTTGAGAGAATAAATGAGAGAGTATTATTGGTGAAAACCTTTCGAGGCACCGTAGGGAGATCGTGAGGACCACCAGAAAAGAGAAAAGGTAACAAAAAATAGCATTTGTTTGGGTTGGAAACAATTCGGAGACAGAATAACGATTGGAACGAACTGGGTCAGAGTTTAAATACATGGCATGGTCAGCGGAATCAGCCAGCAAATACCCGGATAAGTTCTATCATCTCTCCAAAATGCACTTACCTTTCTTTCATTTTTCTGCATTTCATTATTTACCTTTTGAGAGCTAACTACCAGCTCCTGATAACGAGAGTTGAAACAACACTGGGTCAGAAAGAAGGAAGAGTTGGCAAGGAAATAAGGAAGCTTGGCAAACATGGCCAAAGGAAAAGAAAACAAAACAAAAATGGAAAAATGAGAAAATACAAAAAGAGTCAGACAAAAAGAGTTTGCAAGGGATAAACAGTTGAAAGTTGCACAGCATGAGAAAAGCAAAAAGGAAGAAAGCAATAAGAAGCGGGGACGGCAGATGCCAGTTGCCAGCAGTTTATATCTAATAAATTTTGTTTCATGCAGGAACAAATTGTCACTAATCACCTTAAAGTGAATGTGACCAATGTGGAAAATTAAAAATACCAAAAGAGAAAGTTCGCCGAATAAGTGGAGAAATTCACAGGCGAGAGATAATTTGGTAAAAGAAAATACCAAAAAGAGGAAGGTAACATCTTTTAAAATCCACTCCCCGGTCCTCAGGCTGCGGGAATATTTTTCTGCATCGCATTGCACGTTTAATTTCTGTTAGGTGCCCACCTTCTAATACGGGAATACTTTTCTGCATTCGCATTGCACGTTTAAATTCTGTTAGGCGCCCACCTTCTAATACGGGAATATTTTCTGCATTCGCATTGCACGTTTAAATTCTGTTAGGCGCCCACCTTCTAATACGGGAATACTTTTCTGCATCGCATTGCACGTTTAAATTCTGTTAGGTGCCCACCTTCTAATACGGGAATACTTTTCTGCATTCGCATTGCACGTTTAATTTCTGTTAGGCGCCCACCTTCTAATACGGGAATACTTTTCTGCATCGCATTGCACGTTTAAATTCTGTTAGGTGCCCACCTTCTAATACGGGAATATTTTCCTGCATCGCATTGCACGTTTAAATATTGTTAGGTGCCCACCTTCTAATACGGGATTACTTTTCTGCATTCGCATTGCACGTTTAATTTCTGTTAGGTGCCCACCTTTCAATACGGGAATACTTTTCTGCATTCGCATTGCACGTTTAATTTCTGTTAGGTGCCCACCTTCTAATACGGGAATACTTTTCTGCATTCGCATTGCACGTTTAAATTCTATTAGGTGCCCACCTTCTAATACGGGAATATTTTCTGCATCGCATTGCACGTTTAAATTCTGTGTTAGGCGCCCACCTTCTAATACGGGAATACTTTTCTGCATTCGCATTGCACGTTTAAATTCTGTTAGGTGCCCACCTTCTAATACGGGAATACTTTTCTGCATTCGCATTGCACGTTTAATTTCTGTTAGGTGCTCACCTTCAAATACGGGAATATTTTCTGCATCGCATTGCACGTTTAAATTCTGTTAGGTGCCCACCTTCTAATACGGGAATACTTTCTGCATCGCATTGCACGTTTAAATTCTGTTAGGTGCCTACCTTCTAATACGAGAATATTTTCTGCATCGCATTGCACGTTTAAATTCTGTTAGGTGCCCACCTTCAAATACGGGAATACTTTTCTGCATTTGCATTGCACGTTTAATTTCGGTTAGGCGCCCACCTTCAAATACGAGAATACATTTTTGCACATCATGGTTTATATAGCTAAAAGCCCACACTGGAGCAGAAAAAGAAAAAAAGTAGTTTGTTGTTTTGTTTTGAGCAGGTTCAGCTCGAGATCAAGAAATGCCAGTGAAAATAAAAAAAAGGAAAACAAGAAAATCAACAAAAAAGAGAGTCAGCAATCAAAGAAAATCAACAAAAAAGAGAGTCAACATCAAAGAAAATCAACAAAAAGAAAGAGATTCTGCACCACCGGAAAGAGAAGAAGAGCAAAAGCTAGATTAGGAACAATTGTAATTGTAGGATCATAGCTTAGAATAACTTCTTCGTTTTACATTTTTCCCCGGTGTAATAAGGAGTAAGTCAGCATGTCTCAATAGTGTCGATGCAACAGTGAGTCTGGTAGTTTTAAAACTGCCAGACCTTCCTGAACTACACTGACCTGATTCCTGTTTAGCCCAGGATATGTAGGCAACCTCTAAAACAGGGTGCGGTCAAAAGGTTTTCAAAAAATGCTTTCACGGGATGTGCCGATGCGCAAAAATCTCTCATTACTACTCACTTGTCTTTGCACTGAAACTCTTCGTGTTCCCGAGCAAAGAGGGGCAGCTGTGAGCACATGATTTTTGCACTGAGCAATTAATTCCAAAATTAAAATAAATATGTTTTTGAGTGCAATTACTTGCTTTGTTTGGGACTATCTATACTTTTGTGTTTGAATAAGTAATTAGAAGAAAATCAAAAAAAATAGACTAAGTAATTAATTTGTTAGTTTAATTAGTTAGATTTTAAGAAAAATAGCAAAATTAGTTTTAATAGTGGAAATAAGGAAAAATAGCAGAAAAATTGCAAAAAATATTAGATAATTAGAGTAAGCAGGAAATTAAGTTTTATAATTTTTCATAAAAGAAAAAGAAAAAAAAAGTATAAAAGAAAATACATAAAAATAATTAAAATCAGAAAAATACAAAAATAGGTAGGGTATAATAAACTTGGGCCAATTACAATCCAAGTCACCGGCCCAATGTTTTGGCCCAAAGGTGATCCGGTCCAGGCCTTTGACGGACTTGATCTCAGCCGTCCAACCTCGTTGATCTAACGGCTGGGATATTTAGTTGAATTTAGGCTTTAATTAATTTAAGAGATGGCATCTGGACCGTCCGTTTGAGTTAATCTAACGGATGATGACCTAAGGCCTCAGGCACCACCAAACGGCGGCGTTTTAGTAACTCCTGTTCCTGGCCGTTGATCTCCATCAATTAGACGGCCAGGATTACCTAAGACGCCTTGCCTATATAAGGCTTTGGTCTGAAGGAGCCGCTCATTTTACACACTCCTCAACCCTAGCCGCCCTAAAATCGTCTCCTCTCCCTCTTCATCCTCATCTTCTTCAAAACCAACGGCCATGGCGGCCACCACTCCCACGGTGGTCGCCGGCTCCCAAACCCCTCTCTTCTCTTCTTTGCCTCCTTCCTTATCTTCTTCTTCACCAAAGACCACAAATAACAGCCCATTTCTTCTGAAACGCCGGTCACCGGAGTTACACCGGTGACCACCCAAGCAATGAGAAACCGCTCCAAACCAACGCCAAAAGAACCCTCTCCACCTGATCTATCACCCTACCCCACTGGTTCCCCTCGAATCTACCTCAATCGTCTCGAATATCCCAAATAAAGTCGCCGGAAACCTAACTCCGGCGACCCCCAAACTCAAACCACCCCAAGATCCATCCTTTTACTCTCCCAAACACCCCCACAAACTCAGAGACCCAAAAGGCTTCGTATTGAAGCCAAGCAATAGAAAACAGAAAGAAATTTAGAAAAAGAGATTAAAAAAGAAAACAAGAAGAAGAAAAAAAATGAGAGAATCTGAGAGAGAACAAGAGAAGGGGAGAGATTAGGAAGCTGAGGGGACAGGCCCTGCGAGCTAAGTGCCTTTTCCTTCTCTGTGTTTAATTTTTGCTTATCTCATGTTTCTTCTGTGTTTTAATCATGTTTTGTTTAGTCCAATACATGTTTTAGGGTTATTATGTGTTTTGTTTGTTTCTCGTGTTCAAAATTCGATCTTGATATCCATGTTCTCTTTTCTCTTCTGTTAGGGTTTTGCTGGTTCTTCGATATATCTTTTGTTTTTCTGCATATTTAAGCTTAGTGTTGGTTGTTCGACATTCATCCTTCTTCATCGTTAATTAGATTTTTCTTTTGTTAGGTTCACTGTTTTGCTCATCTAATAATCACATGAATTAGTTCTTCTTAGATTTAGCTGGTTGATTTCCATTATCCTTCATCTGCTATATCCGGGCTTCTGGTGGAGGTTTATAGTATTTTTGTTTACATATGTGTTGGATGACATGTTTAAAGATTGGGGGTTTTGATCTTCTGAAATTTGAGGCAGTAACTTTGCCTCCCTTTTGTTGTTGTTTCTCCATGCTTCACTGTTTCTTCATGTCTCTTCTTTTCTTTTCTTCATCTGCATGTCTATATCAAGCCAGGATTAGCACTTAAAAATGAATTCCAATTACCCTGCTTAGGTTAGTTTGAGCTATGTTGATTGTTTGAGAGAGCCCGGGCTTATATGTGTAACTAGGTTATGAAGTTTAAAGGTTCTGATGTTTTTCTTAGCTATCATATGACCTGAATTGGTAATAACTAGGTATCAATTAACATGAATTCACACTGCATCACATACAATCTGATGGAATGAGTTAGTTGATTAAAATTCAACCATATCTATTGTTTTCTCTGAATTTGAGTTGATTAATGCATGTTTCTTGGATCATATGTGCTTCTGTATGCAATTCATGTTAAGAATGCTTAAGTTTTGCTAGATTTGGCTTCTTATGAATGTCTGATTGATCATTTGAACCTTAGGTGAATTGGTTATAGCTGCTAGTATTAGGATCCTTAGAGTGGCTAGTTTTTAAATAGGATAAAAAACTGAAAATGAACAAAAATAGGTTGTTAGTTAAATAATTGGCCTAAGAATGGTTAACCTTGCAAAGGGTTGACCTATTCTATAAGGCCCTAACACACAGCCCACTTTAAAAGTGGCTGGTTGTGCAAAATGGCTATGTCTGCAAATGCAGACTAGCCCAGGCTCTCTTTAGAGCCCTGAACATAAAAGTGGCCAAACCTGCAAAGGTTTTGGTCCCAAATGTTCAGTAATTGGGTTTGATTACCAAAAGCCAAGTCTCAACTTGAGACTGGCTAGATTTTAAAGAGTTACTCTTAATAATAAAGCAGGCTATGCCTGCAATTAGCTTAAAATTGAAATAACTTAGTCTTAATTAACCGAAATAGATCCAGAAGTGGCTAAAATTGAAATAGTCCCTTAAAATAAATCTGGCCAGCCCTTAAATACCAATGCAAGGGCTAGCTATTAGTTAAATAGGTTCAAAGGATGCTGAAATTTAACCTAGGTAGGTCTAGTAAATCAGCAGTGCCCTTAGGGGCACAATTGGGAGTTTAAAAGGTAAATTAGTAAATAGTTAGAACCTAAGAGGGTAAGAGAGTCCTTTGTACCCCTGATTTCTGCAATTTTGCAGAGATTTAAGGGTATAATGGTCTCCCTAAAAAGGGAAATCTGTAAAAATCTCAAACCCCTAAGGTCACATTAGTAAACAGCCCCTAAAAGGAATCTTTAGAACCTTCCAGCACATGCTGGAAGGATTTTTGTTAACAGAAATTGGGGCTAAAGTATAGGTTTCATAATTTTAGGAGGGGGAGAAGTGGGATTAATCTCATACTTTCTCCCCAAGTCATCAGCCCTCAATACAACTATAAATACCTCTAGAAAAGGGCTGAAAAGGGGTTGGAATTTGGGGGGGCGGGGGGGAGCAAATCTGAAATACAATTAAGCTAAAATTCATACAAAGTTTCAGAGAGTAAATAACAATAGAACAGTAAACTTCTGGAATTTTTTTTTTGAGCAAGAACTTGTTGGTTTTCTTCTGATTTTGAAGTCTTTTTGCTCGAATTCGGGTCTGGATTTCTGTCTTGATTCCACTGGTTTTCCTGCTTGTTGATTGCTGTTTGGTCTCATTCATTTGGCACTCCATTCTCCTGTTGCATTGGCTATTTGGATTTTGCTGTGGTTACTACTTCTCCTCATCCCTTAGAACTCATCGGTTTCATTTTGTTGATTCCTGGTACATTTCTATTCAAATGAAGCTGTAATGATTTGCTGAATGAAATGGAGTGTTATGCTTAAATTCATAAGACACTATGTACTTTGTAATTTTTTAGTTGTTTAACATTAGTGTAGATCTGTATTTTAGTGTTAGTATAGCTTATAGTAGTATGAAAACAGAAACAAAATATGTAATAGCGGTAGTATAATAGTAGTGTAACGGTAGTGTAGTTGTAGATCACCCATCACTTAGTTAAATAGGAATACCATTAAAACCAGAGTCAATCAATTCACTCGCATGCATTAGTAATAATAAGCTCATTTAGCTAATCTGTTTCATTAACTAATTTTAATGTTTGAGTAAGTTTAAAAGATGAGGAGTAAAATTGGCTATGATGATGTTAAACGGGTTTAGGTTGGTGTTAAAATCAGTGTTCAAACATAGCCATAAAGTTGTATAACAAGTCCAAAAGAGAAGAATAGTTAGAAGAAGTAGTAGTTCATTCGCGACTGGGTTCATGACATCTCATAAGCTAAACTGAACTAGAATCAATAATATACTTGTGTACATATGAATAGATCATTTAGTCTTGGATAATTTAGTTGACATTAGTAAATAATTGGATTGATTAAGCACTGTCATATATAGTTCAATCACTTTTTCTTCCTTTCTTAGTATAAGTGATTTCTACGATGTTGTAGGCTCTTTGGCAGAAAACAAAGAAACAACGATAGTCCAGTCATATATAGATTAATTAGTAGTAATCCGGTGTAAGTATTGATTATATTGTATAGTGGCTTTCATCTTCTGAAAAATGAATAAAAATGATCTGATTTCGTTTTCTGAGTATTTGATTCTTCATATGAATTATGTGATATACTTTTGTTATTGCAATTTTGGTTTGGGCCCTATGTGTAACGTGGGCCTGAACTGTAATATGAAACTAATTGGTTCGCTGATTAAAAGCCCAAAAACAAGCCTGGGTCTCGGAGACCTGGGTGGATCGAATGCTGGCTGAACAAGTGAAGAGCCCAGGCCCAATAAACAACAGAAATAACGGGCCTGGATTACTATAGTGTTAGCAATACGAATAAGGCAAAAACAATATATAGCAAATGTAGTTGAACAAAATAGGATCGGACTTTAAAATTAAATTGGGACGAGCCTCGCCCGAATAACAAGCGGGGTCCCCATTTAGTAATAAGATAACATAGTAGAACCGGAGAGGCTAATAGCGAATTCCATAGCCTCTCCCAAAGTTAAAAGTCGATATAGACTATCTTAAGGCACGATTTTAATATACCTTCCTATGAATGAGTGTGCACTTGGTGCGACTCAAATCCAAGTCTCGGTAAAGCTGAAATACATCAAAAGTCATAGGCGTACTGGTTGCGGTATGACTCGAGGCGTATTTTCGCGATACCGCAAATTCCTAAAAAATAATACTTAACGTAAAAGCACATTATGTTGTTAAAACCTATAATTAAGTCAAATGAAAGTCAAAAACGACAGTGGAGCGACCGTGCTAAAACCACGGAATCCGGGAGTGCCTAACACCTTCTCCCGGGTTAACAGAGTTCCTTATCCGGATCTCTGCTTCGCATACATTTATAAGAGTCAAAATTCCTCGGATTCGGGATTAACCGGTGACTTGGGACACCATTGTCATTCCCAAGTGGCGACTCTGATTAATCTCTAATAAAATCCCGAACCGATTGTCCTTTAATTGGAAAAACTCCTTCCCTTACGTTATTATACCCGTTTTGGGTATTTGAGCGTCGGGGTATACCCTACGAGCGTATTTATATGCTTTTAAGTGTTTGGGGTAGTAAAAAGGGAGGTGTGACACATGGTATTCGTTAGGGAAGCATGGTTAGATAAGATTTTATCTGCCTAATTGTCTTACTTGAACTTCTCGATAATTGTTGGTACTAGTCCTCGGTGAAGTTGTATTTAAGCATATTATGTTTTTTTTGTGCGTTTTGGTGGACTGCGGGTTCAATTCTCGGAGATCCCAGGGCTGTGGGTTCGATTCCCAGAGACCCGGAATTATTGTGCTTGTGGACTGCGAGTTAAATTCCCGAAGACCTAGGGCTGTGGGTTCGATTCCCAGAGACCCGAAGTGATATTGGTAGGGACTGCGGGTTCGATTCCCGAGATCCTGAGTTATTGGTAGGGATTGCGGGTTCGATTCCCGAGATCCCGAGTTATTGGTAGGGACTGCGGGTTCAATTCCCGAGATCCTGAGTTATTCGTAGGGACTGCGGGTTCGATTCCCGGAGATCCTGTGTTATTGATATATTATTGAGACATGGGCTGCGGGTTCGATTCCCGCAGACCCAGGGGTACTGTTAATGGTACTGTGGGTTCATTTCCCACAGGTCCTGGACTTGCTAAATGAGTTGCTACTTGTTGTTGGTTTAATTGTAGACGGTTGCAGTAATCACTTTATTGTTGTTATTTAAAGATTATTGTCATTTAAACTGCTCATTATTATTATTGTCATTTTATTATTGATTTCTCTCAGTAGGGCCCTGACCTGCCTCGTCACTACTCCATCGAGGTTAGGCTTGGCACTTACTGAGTACCGCAGTGGTGTACTCATGCTACTCTTCTGCACACTTTTGTTGTGCAGATCCAGGTACATCAGGACAGGCTCGTACTAGGTGATTCCACAGCTTTTTGGGAGACCTCGAGGTATGATCTGCCACGTCCGCGGATCCGGAGGCTTTCCTTCTATTCTGATAGTATTAGTTGACATTTTTCTTCATTTCATTGTTAGATACTCTTTACACATAGAGCCACAGTTGTATATTCTCTTTTAGTCTGTGTTACCCGTGGGATTCCGGGTCTTGGTGGTGTTTTATACAGTGTGTTGACGAGTGTATGTGCCAAGCGGCACAGATTACATTCCTATTTATATCATTTTCCGCCACTTCTTATTTAAAGTTCATAAACTTGTATATTTCGCAATGTGTTAGGCTTACCTAGTCGTGGGGACTGAGTGCCGTCATGACAATGTTCACGATTGGTGAACTAGGGTCGTGACACAAAAATTAGAATTTGATCCGTTAAACTCCCAAAACTCACCCGAGGCCCTCGAGACCTTAATCAAACATGCCATCATATCTCATAACATCATTCAAACTTGTTCCAACCTTAGAAACACTCAAAACAACATCAAAACATCAATTTATCATCGGATTCAAGTCTAAAAAATTCCAAAACTTCCAAATTGCGCTTTCGATCAATAAGTCTATGAAACCTCGTCCGAAAGACCTGATATTTTGCACTCACCTCCTACTCCAATTTTTGATTCCATTCTGATCCCTGTATCAAAATTCACTGCCAACCGAAAAATATCAAAATTCTATTTTTGCCAATTCAAGCCAAAATCTACTCTGGACCTCCAAAATACATTCCAATCACACTTCTAAGTCTCAAATCACCTAACGAAGCTATACGAACCATCGAAATTCACATCTAAGATCTTTTTACATAAGTCAACATCTGGTTGACTTTTCCAACTCAGCCTACTCAAAAAAAGAATAAGTGTTTCATTTCTCTATAAAACCACTCGAACCCAAACTAACCAATACGATATCATATAATACAGCTGAACAAGACATAAAGAAACAGAAATGAGAAAAACGAAGCGGTAAATAATGAAATGACCGATCGGGTAGTTATAGAAATACTAACTTACTCAGCAAGCTTCCCATATATAAAACACACTAATTCCATTGGGGTATTCAGCGTAGAACTTAATAGAAAATGGTTGATTTAATGTAGAACAATGTCAATGTATATCTACTACTTACTTTGCAGATGCATATGGAATATTCAGAGGGGTGTTTGGTTGGAAAAGTAAGGTATGATAATTTTGTAGACAGTACCACAATCCAATGCAGGTATTCAAAGGATAGCCTTACAAATGCTTTCTGCCTAACTCATGTGTTGGTCACTTCCGTTCTTCCTTTAGCATAGGTTCTAGAAAATCTATCTTAACCTTATTGACACAAATAAAACTTCGTCACTGTATTACTTAGGACGCCGCTATTGACGGCTTAAAAAAAATACGTACGCCAATCTATTAAAACAATTTAAGTTCTTGTTTTAATCCACCACAACATGAGTATCGTTTCCAATAAATGAATTGTTAAAGAACTTTATGGCAATATTCTTCAACTGTGTATTCAAAATAACAGAACATAACCGAGGGTCCGATACCATTGAAAGTTAAAATAGAGTAACAGGGACATCAAATTTGTATACCTGTTAACAGTAACAGAAGATTTGCAGAAACTATTCGAATTAATTACCCGAATTCGATTTCGTCTCTCTTGGAAATGAAATTCTGGTTCACGAACTAAATATCTTCTTCTAGCCTTTAGTGTGTTTCTATCTTTGTAGAGAGGATTTCTCATAGTATCTTTTTTTTTTTAAGAAGGAGAGCGTTGATTATATAGAGAAGGAAAGTTGATAAAAAAACAACTACCGTAAAAACTGAACCACGTTGATCCCCACGCTCTCCCTTAATACGCGCGATAATTTTATTTTAGGAGTTAGACCTTACCTAGATAAATTCACTTAATTATATCCCCTTTAAAAATAGGTCGGGTTAGTCCCTTTGAATGACCCGCGACCCAAACCCAATATCTAACACATACAATGATAATTCCAGATAAGATTACGTTATTATAGAAGCTATCTTTGCATGTGAATACCCTCCATATATTCTTTTAGGTCGAATTTTTAAGGGATGGAGACATTGGAGAGGCTTACAAATTGTTCAGTTTTAGTTATAACTAGTGAATTTATCCGCACTTCGCGCGGCGATAAGAAATATTGTTAAAGTCATATTTTAATTATATGTGTATTCATGTCACCTAAATTTTAAAAATATTAAACCTCATGCAAGAATGATGTAGAAAAAATATATGTCAAAATTTATAAAAAGTCAAATAGACAAAAGTTTATATGGTCACATATCTCTAAAACCTCCAATTGGTGATGTCGAGGTGGTATTCTTTGACCAACTTTATTGTTTGTATATTTTTCGATAAACTTTAAAATAAATAATTTTTCAAAGTTAATTGTTCTTTCTCAGATATTTAATCTCAATTTTTAAATTTAATGTATAATATCTAGTACAAAACTTTCATAATCATATAATACGCTAGTACGTAATCACATTTTTTGTGCTTTTTAAAAAAAAACATGTCCAACCTCACAAAATTTCTCGTTAAACTTGAGCAACCCATCAAAACTGAATTTATTTTATTCGACTTTATATGTATCTTGCAACATAACTAATGCCTAGTAGTAAAATTAATTTATTGCTATATCATTCTCATATCTTATTTTAACAATTATTGTTGGTGCTTTCTGTTAGCACATATATCAGAGCTAAGCTGAATTAATTACATTTTTTTTTCAAGAATATCAATTATAAAATAGTAAAACATATACTAATTACCAAAATAAAAATAAGTATAGGTTCTGTTGAAACATAGCCAATACAAAAGCTTTACTCAATAGATTCTTAATAAAAGCGAGAATTGAAGAAACAATATGAATGGCTAGAGGATAAGGGAGGAAACTTGCAGATAGTGTCATTGCAACTGTAAGAATTCTTTATTCTGTATAGAAATATGTATTATGATGAAAGATTGTAACGGTCCAAAATACAAAATATGAAAAGTTGAAACTATAACAATCGTTCTTTTTATATTTATAGATAATCAACCAAAAAAGATTTGCGAGTAAATTTTATATAAATAATATTTACATCTATAAATAATCTGCTAAAGAATTTTAAAGAAATGTGAATTCTTTAGTTTTACTACTTTTCACTAAAATAGGTATTTACAAAACTTCAGAAACCTATTACACTGGATAGAAACAGTAAAAAAGCACATGTAATTACTCTTTGTTACTACACAATTACGAAATCTTTTTTGCTTCTCCCTTCCCATGGAGAAATTCAAAAGGAATCACCGAATTATTTACCACAAACTATAAAGTCAATTACTTGATGTTGTTCCAATTCTCCTCTAAAGATTATATATTGACAAAAGTTTCATCCAAGCAATCTGCAGATCAGATCAATGTTCAATCATGTAGTAATCTTACAGTATAACAATCAAAAGTAAATAAAAAAAAGAAAAAAAATAAAGTGTCATTGAAACTCTTAATTCTTAAACTTCAAGCATTATATGGAAAAAAACTTGTGAGAAGTGAGAATAAAAAATCAGAGTAGTAAAATGGTAAAAAGGTCGATTTATTGGTTCATAGTTATGACTCTATTTGAACAGGGTCCATGACATATTTTAAAAAATAAATAGTGACATACCTAGTATTCTTCTACCAATATTTGGCTAGCCATAGTCCCTAGTTCTCAATTTTCATTTTCTTTCACATGGAGAGCAGTAAAACAAAGAAAGCCCGAAGCTACTACTTCCAAATTCAAATTCAATTGAGGAAATCAAACATAAATTAAAACATTGCACAAACTATAACCTCATCAAATAAAGAAAATAAAGTTACAAAATAATATAGGATTAGAATTGGATACCTGGAGAGTAAAAAACTTCTATTGGAACACTTCTTGAGCATTGGAATTATTTTTGAGTTATGGGAAAAAAACTAATGCATAGAAAGAAAAAAAGGTGATTTAAATGAAAGAAATAAATAACACTAATGATGATAGGGGAGGAAAAATTGTAACGGAAAAAGGGATTAGAAAACGTTTTAGAAAGAGAGATTAATAGTATATTAATAATGAAAGAAATAAATGCTTAATTGTTAACAAAATTTAAATGCAAAAAATAATAAAAAAGATATAAAATCTAAGAAAAAAGATAAATTTGATCATTGGCCAAAGAAACATGCCACGTCATCTTTTATTTTCCCAGCTTTATTATATATATAATATATATAGATTATACACTGACAATAAAAAAAATTCTACACCAATCAGGGTAAGTTAACCCGTTTAGCTCTTGTGACATGTTTGTAATTTTTCCCTCTCTATTCCCAAGTAAAGGACTAGTCCCACCCGTCAGTTTGTAGATTGTAATACGTAGTGTAATTCTTTGGTCAATTATGTGTTAGGCAAGCATATTTGGCCAACATCTGACTACAAAAGATGTCATTTTTTATTTTCGTGGTGCAGTAGAAAGGGAACGTTGGGGCTAGGGGTGTCAATCCTCGGTTATTTTATAAAATATGTATTATATTACTTTTTTAGTTATTTTATTATGTATAATCAAAATTAATTTTTTGTCGAAATCGTCTCAATTATATCAGTTTTTCTTCGACATAGGTACGGTTCGATATTTTCGATTTTTTTTTTAATATCATGTAAAATTCACCAGTAGAAATAGAATGCGTTAACATACGATCTTTTATAGGATTTAACAAAACTCTCTAGATATTTTTACTATTTAAAGGGTGATGAATTTAAAAAAATATGGCTAGAATATAGATCCATCAACTATTCTGCAATTATAAAAGAAATCAAACAAAGGCAAAGAAAATATAAATCATACAAGTTGAAAGATATACCAAGCTGAGACTCAAGAATAAAGTCTATAGTAGATTAAATATTCAAAAAGATAAATCTAATTATATGAAAGAAAACATATTCAATACATATAGCAGTTTGCCACCCATAATCGCTAGAATATTTTGTGTCTTGCTAATAAAGATACTTGAAATAACATTAGTTTAAGTAGAAGTATCACAATAAGTTTTAGGAATATTAGTATTTTGAGTTTAATTACTTTTTTGGCTTGTAATATTTTTCATAATTTTAAGGCCGAAAATTTAATACACTATTATTTTTAAACTTACTAAATAAACATATTTTTCACATGTAAAATTTATTTGGTACGGTTCGGTATTTTTTCGATTTGTTTTTGTAAAATAAAAAATCTACCCTAATCATCCGTGCGGTTATATATTTATATAAAAACCTACGGTTTCTTAAAAAGAAAAGCTAAAAATCGGTTCGGTGCGGCACGGTTCGATCGGTTTAGTTAGTTTTCGAATATCCATTGATTCCCCTAGTTGGAGCAACGGTAAATTTATCAATTTCTATGTGATCTATAAGATACGAGTTTGAACTGTAGAAGTAACCACTAATGCCCGTGTTAGAATAGGCTATCCATATCATATCTCTTAAGATGCTATCGTTCCCTAAACCCTGCATATTCATGATACTTGGTGTTCTTTTATCGTGCACTGAAATGCCACTTTTCCAACCTAGGGAATCTTATCTTATAAAACTAAAGAAGCATACCTTTAATTTGGTAAACGATAATAGTCGTCGTTAATGTTGTTAACTTATTCCAAATTTCCAATGAATAATTAGATATTTACTGAACTTTTAGAGACAAATCAGCAGGGAAATTCATTCCTGTTATCTAAAGAATGTGTCAAGATATTCATGCACGTCAGATCCCAGTCTCAACTTTTCTTGTTTTTGTTCTTTTTATGAAACACTTGATTATCACATGGACTGATTAGCCTAATTCAGAACCCCCCCCCCCCCGAATTTATTATTCCCATATCAATATGCCATATCATAATTGTTCTAATCTTCTTTTACATTGATTTGATATGTTTATATGAGCTGAACCTTAGTTAGCTGACACACTTCATCGATGTTGGAAAATATTATTGGGTTTGATTCACTTGTAAGGGATGCTAATTATCTCGTTAATTCATTAATTAATTCTCCATCTGAATTCTATTGCTATCCTATATAAATATCATTATGAATATTGAAATGTACCTCATTTCATTATACTTGAAATTGGAGGCGGACCCATAATTTTAAGCGATATGAGTACCACTATTCTGCTCAACTGGTGCCATCTACAAAAGTTTTTATATAGCATTTAGGGTGCCAAGTTATTTATAATCATTTTCAAGATATACAAGCAAATATATATAAGATTTCTACTGAAGTTTATGGGGTCAGGTAATCTCTCAATGTTATACATAGGCCCGCCTTTGCTTGAAATGACTCGGGTTTTAAGTAGCAAAGATCAAATTTCGCACCTAAGAGAATCGTAGGAAGTGAACAACTTGGTTCGATGGTTCTTACTTATTGTATTGTATTGTATTATGTCGCAACCTGAATTTTTTCCTTCAGGAGTCGTGATGGTGCCTACTCGTGGAAGCTAGGCAAGCCAACTATTAAGGTTCTACACATTAACAATCAACTCAAACAATATAAACAGTAACTATAGCTAAATAAATGAAAAGCCCGGAAGAGTTAAATAAATCCAAAAACTCCAAAACATGTCTATCCACGAATCTTGAATCACAAATTCACGAACGACTAAGATTTTTATACAAATATAAGTTTGGAAAGAAAAGTACAACTGTTTCGGAATGATAAGAGCCAGTAGAAAAGCTAAACAGGGAAGGGGGACTTTAGGCTCGGCATACGCCAGCAGATCTACCTTGGTCTCCCTGGATTGAAGGCAGCTACCTCAGCTACTTACTGGGTCTGGTACAAAAATCTGCACTAAAGAGTGCAGTGTTTAGTATTAGTACAACTGATCCCATGTACTGAGTAAGTGTCGAGCCTAACATCGGCGAAGTACTGACAAGGTTAGGACATGACAATCATATATACATGCACAGATAAATCATATACAAGCAGAAACATAATAAAAAAATCAACAAAATAAGGTGGGAAGGGGACGTACTGCGGGAAATATCAGATTCTAACAGTAAATCAATAAAGAAGCATCAATAAGGAAGCATAATGAACATCATATATAAATCAACAAGAATAATAAAATGATAACACATGCACGACATCACCCTTTATGCTTTTACTCTCATCCTCACCATATGAATCAACAGAAATGACACGACATCACCATTCGTGCATTACCTCTCATAATCATAGCGCGATATCGCACTTCGTGCATTAATTCCTCATAATATCGGCGCGGCTTCACCCTTAGTGCATTAACTCTCAAATCATGGTACGGCATTACCCTTCGTGCATTAGCACTCATAATATCGGCAGGCATCACCCTTCGTGCTTTACACTTTCTCACAATATCATGCACGACATAACCTTCGTACTTTACACTCTTCCTCACCCAAACAACATAAAAAAAATATGTCCCCATAAGGGAAACAACAATATCAACAATGATATCTCAGCAAGGAAATCAACAACATTAACAAAATGTCCCGGGAAGAGATTCATCTATAACCAATCTCGTTTCAACAATTTCTTTACAAAATGAAACTTCAATTTGAGTCAATACTCAACAATAGTTAATTACAAACGAGCTTTGTTTAACATTAATAATAATCAATTGAGCATGATCGATACATAATAGAGTCACAACAATCATGGTATAAGACTCACGAGCATGCTTCACACAAACATATAGATACTCGTCACCACACCTATACGTCGTACTCGATACAAACACATAGAAAATATACCACAACTCATATTCCCTCAAGCTAAGGTTAGGCCAAACACTTACCTCGATTCCACGAATAAGATTAAGCCTCAACTACCGCTTTGCCTCTTGGTTCCACTTCCAATTCACTTGTATCTAGTCATAATTTATTTAACGATATCAATAAATGCCAAATAAACCAATTCAAATGCATGAAAACAGGTTTCCATTGTTTTCTCAAAAAAGTCAAAAATCGACCCCGGGCCCGCTTGATCAAAACCCGAAGTTCGAACCAAAACCCGATCACCCATTCACTAACTCAAATATGTAATTATTTTTGAAATCGGACCTCAAATTAAAGTCCAAATTCCCAAAATTTAAAAAATTCTAACTTCTACCTAAAAACACCCAATTTCCCATGAAAACCCTTTGATTTTGAAATGCAATCATGTAAAAGATGTAATAGATTGAATAAAATAAGTTAGAAGTTGTTTACCTATGATTTGGGGAAGAACCTTCTTCAAGAAAATCGTCTATGGGAGTTTAGGGTTTGAAAATTTATAAAAGTGAAGAAGAATCCCATTAAAATCTCACTTATCAGGTATTAGATGTCGCAATCGCGACCAGCGTTCGCAATTGCAAACCCTTTTGGACCCTGCTATCTTCGCATTTGCGAAGGATATGTCGCATTTGCGATGGGGGCTATGCATTTCCCAGCCCTGAGGCCGCAATTGGGATGGGAGCTTGCCCAAGCTGGGTTTGCAATTATGACACATGGGTCGCATTTTCCAAACCTGAGAACTTCGCATTTTTGCGAAGTCTGAACTCGGAATTGCGAGATCAGTGGCCTGTTACACAACTGCAACATACCAGCATTCTCCTAAGTCCAAATTCACTATGTGGCTATCCAAAACTCATCCGAGCCTTAGGGGCTCCAAATCAAACATGCACACAAGTGTAAAAATATCATATGGACTTGCTCGTGCGATCAAATCATCAAAATAATATCAACAACTACGAATTTAACCTCAAATTCATGAAATTGTTCAATAACATTGAAATTTTTATTTTCTCAACTAAAGTTCTAATTTGTATCAAATCAACTCTGATTCTTACCAAATTTTACAGATTCTACTTATTTATTGTTTTAAACTTATACTAGGCTCCGGAACCAATATACGGGCCTGATACCATTAAGAACACACATCATTTCATTTCAAAAAATCTTTATATTTTTCAGCAAATAATTTTTTTTAAAATTCTTTTCTCGGGCTTGGAACCTCGAAACTCTATTCCGTGCATACGCCCACCTCCCATATTTTACTACGGACCCTACAGGACCGTCGGATTACGGTCCGAGTGCATTTACCAAAAATATTGATCAAAGTCAACTTTAATCAATTTTAAAGGTCAAAATCAGTCTTTTTCTTAAATTTCATATAAGAGCTTTCCGAAAACGCGCTCAGATTGCACACGCAAATCGAGGTGGGACAAAAAGAAGTTTTCAAGACCTCGAATCACAGTTTGACTTCTAAAACAAGAGATCATTAAATCATCGATAAGTAACAACGAAAAGTGTCACTTTATGAAACGACGAATTTGGTGGTGGCGTCGTTTCTTTGCCTTTTTACATTCATCTTGCCCTTCTTTATTCTTAAACAATCATATTTTATTCTTTATATATATAATAATTCTACTCCATATTCCATTTTTTCTTTGTAATGTTGCAAGTTTATTCTTCATATTATTAGTGCGTAACATTATAAAACGACGACAAACAATATAATCTATCCAAATATTATATTCATCAAATAATATAATGCAATACAATATAATACATTATGAAACGACATGTAACAATTATCCAAACAAACTGTAAAAGGAGTTACGTCCATATTATGAGGATTCTCGAAGATCGGTGACTTATGATGTGTTTGTTGCAGATCGACTTCCGCAAAAAAAAAAAAAAAAAAAGTCCATAAATCTCCTAAACTAATATCTACATGAAATACCACAATCAGCAATAAATTAATTAACACATCCTCATAATATTCATATGCATCTTTTACCTTTGTTTTTCTTCTTTAATTTTCTTTAGCTGCTTTTTATAATCTATTTCCTTTTCTTAAGATATGGTCTACCACTGAGAGGGGCAGGAAAAGCAAAGGCAAGACATTTCTTTTCTTGGCTTCTTTTTAAGGGGCAGATGTGTAGTATAAGCAGTGGTACGAGTAATGGACAAAGCAAACAAACTGTTTTCGATTAGAATTATTTATGCTAGTTAAAAATTCATAAAATTACACACTTATACCTATTTCTATCCAAAATAGGTATCGTTTTTGTCAAAATAATTCGGAAAAAATCTACCGTCGCTTCAGTAAACTTTCTATATAATTTTGTAAAAGGTTCAAAGAGAGAAAACCTTAAAAGTTAATTTAGTTAAATAAGTAACCCTTATAATTAGCTAGCATTTGGACATATATTTGGTAGACACTTGAAAAACGAGTTTTTGAAGTTGTGTTGAAAATTAATTTTTGAAAGTTGAAATTGTGTTTGGACATCCATTTTATTTGAAGAAAAGATGAAATTTTGTAAGTGGAAAGAAAATTTTCACCGAAAAACTACTTTAAACCTATTTTTGGGAACTTGAATTTTTTTTTTTCAAAAACTGATCATATCCATAAACAAATATTGTTTTCAAAAATATGTTTTCAAAATCAAGTTAACAAAATTTATAGCTAAAGGGGTCCTTAATATTTTCAAATAATTTTATTAATGTGTGTGTCAAAGCGACACTTATTCTTTACCAGAGAAATTATATACTACTACTAGTTAAAAATTTAAAACAACTGATATAGAATCTCTCGCCACAAAAAAATTAATGCATTTATACAATAATTTTTTGACTTATTCACTAAAAATTCTAAATCCTACACCTTTATTTTGATGATGAAGACACTTTTACAATAGTAATAACTCGAAAAATTGTTTAGGGACAAAGTATAAACAAAAGCAGGGATGAGAAAGCTCATGTGACCTCAAGAATTGACAGGGAATGCAAGCCTGGTCGGTGAAGAATTCAGCATTTAGAGCCTACTCATACACCCGCCGGAATCTGAAATTGAAGTTTATGAGTTTTAAATTATCGTTAAACTTATAATTGATTTTAGTCAATGAGTTTATAATTAAATATTTATATATATAAATATTTGACAAACTTTCAAAATACAAATATAAACTCTAAGTAAAAATTATCGAGTTCGTCTTTAGCTCCGTCTCTTAATTTCTCTGGTTCTCCCTAGAGTCAAAAATTCCATTAAATTCATACCATACTTTATTAGGACAGAGCATCTTAGGACACTGTGCAAGATTTTTGGTCACATCCTAAGCCAACGGTTTTATGGGGCCTTGTCCCTACTCGATCATACATATTTTTTGATTTTCTTATTCTTCAAAAACATTCACTTTGCTCCTTGGTCATATCAAAACATAGTATGCGTACGTAGATACAAGCCTAGCCTTGAACGATAATAATCAAATATCATGCTAAAGTTAATAATGTATTTAAGTAGAATAAATTAAATAACAAAAGATAAATATATCTCAAAAAATATAAATATCTAACATAGCTCGGTCAGTATTCTTACAGAGAAGTCTTGCTTTGGCTTGGCCAAAGCGTTAAACATAGAGAATTAAGGTTGTCTTACATATACACTGTGCGAGGTCAGATCGACTCCTATACTATACCATCATTTCAAAGATTTTTTTTATTCAAAAGGACGGAGAATAAATAACTTATTCATAATATTATACTTTTAAATCCCTTAGGGACTGTATTATGAATAATAAATAAGAAGGAAAAATTCTTAAGTTATAAAAGTCGAAAATCTTTTACTCCGAGAAAAGGATTAGTCAAATATATATTAATATTTTAGTTTAGGAAAAAGAAAAATTCAGCTATAGTAAATTTGTTTTCTTTCCTTTGAGAGGAAAAAAAAAAACGAAATATGATAAGAAAATCAGAGCCAACTCCTAACAATAACTGCACCAAAGTTGAAGAATGAACGACTTGGATATTTTAACTCTCTTTGAGTGTTAATTTGAGGAAGTAAAAAACTTAGGCAGTTTTTGGAAAAAATCTCACTTTATACCTATTAATTTCAAATTATTTCCCCTTTAATGTCTAGGTCCAAACTATTTACTGCTCCTACCCATGCGGCCCAAGCTATTTATCAGCTAATTCCAGCCGTAACCTGCAAACAAATGGAATAGTTTCTGCTAACAAGGAATCTTGAAAGAGAACCTCAAGTGGTGAAGTAGAGATTCAAACAATGGCTGAAAATTTTGCCTTCGAAAAAATAGACCAAACCATCTTTTCGCTCGTTTTGTCACTGTTTCCGCTACTGTTGAGAATTGCAGGAGATTAAAAGATTATCTCCTTGGCTTCCTTAGTATGTGAGCAGATAATTGCTCTTTTCCCCCTATTGCGTATATACTATTAATCATGAATTTTTGTTTGAATATAGTATTTATCATGGAATAATTGTTTATTCAATTTTAATAAATTTTTAAATAGATCATACATTCGTTTGTATTCTTTATTTATATAGTAGATGATTTATTATATAGAGTTTAGATTATACACGGAAGATTAAATCATCAGTTCTTATAAGCATAAAGATCATGTTCACAATCTAATGATGAAATTTGACAAACTATCAGGAATGATTGTAGCACAAGATTAGAGATAATTTATCTTGATTATGGGAATGATTTAATTTCAACTTCTTGTGCTAGTACATTTTATATGTATTGAACGGACCAAGTAGAGATGAGTATTTTATAATGATTTAATAAAATAAAGCTCTCTAACCATTAAATGTACTTATACTATTAATCTTGATATAACTATTATCAGCTGTGTATATCATTATTATTTTAATTTATTAAAAGGCGAAATTCTTTCGTGGGTCAATATGCCTGGTAAATTGGACAATAGTAATATACATTGGCAAAGTAATAGTTAGTTGATGAAATCAATGTCTCGGTCTAGAGATTGATGATACACCTTTACAAAAGCTTATAAGTTTTCATGTGTAAACCCTGCAAGTGAATTTTATATCCGTCACATGAAATAAGTTAAGCGAAAGTCTAAAGGAAATAATCAATAAACTAAATTATCAGAAATTTAATTTATTTGATTAATATCTGAATCTTAACATGGGGAGTTAAAGAAGATTTAATGAAAGAATTTCGAAATTGAACTGAGGAGTGCAGTTACGAATTTTTAGTGGAATAATTCGTAACTTATTATGGAAGTAGTAATTTGAATATTTCGAATTAAGTCCATAATAGGAAGCCTCGTTAATTAAATATTGCGGTCCCTGCTGTGCCCGAACAATTAGGAATTAAATGAAATTCTATTTCTTGGTGGAAAAGGAAGACCCAACAAGTTTAGAAAAAGAGTTTTAAACCCTAAAAACTGTAGCTATATAAAGAGGTCTTATTCCATAAGAGGCAAGCTTTTTACTACATGCTTTTCCTAGGAGAAATTCGCACACACGAATTTTGCTAATTCCGGGCATTATTTGGGTCACACAGAAGAAGATTGTGGAACTGGAGGATGATCTCGTGGACGGATTTGTTCTTGCTTGGAGGCTTCTCGCGATCGCGATCACGCTTAAAGAGATAACTATTGATTTTATGTTCGATTAAAACCTGTAATTATGTGTTGTCTATATTACATGCAAGTGATCCTGGTTATTTGCTTCCGCTGTTCATACCTGTTTTTCATCGTCCCCAACATAAACTCTTAATCAATGAATTGGAATTCAATAGTTGCTTCAATGTTCCTTTCCCTTATTTCTTTATGCTTTACGTTTCTTTCCCCTCTATTTTTTTGGTTTTGCCATCTTCCCTTTCTCTTTTGTTCTTACTAACATTTTGCAGGTTGCAGCTTGAATTAGCGGAGAGAAAAAACTTGATAGCAGTTGGAGCTGATTTGAGGTGTTTGAGTTATAAATTTCAGCTGAAAATCGAAAAAGAACATAACTACCCAATAGTATACTGCTATAATATACAATATATTATAGGAGTATATAGCTATACGACAATAGTATACTATTATAGTTTACAATGTACTGCAATGATATAATTTAATAATCGAAGAAGAACACAATTACCTAACAGTATAACGCTACAGTATAACTATACACTCCTCACGCACATATAACTCAATCATACTCATTCTAAACGCACATACTTTAGATCCTAAATTAGTCTCCAATTTGTTTTAGATATTTAAGGTTGTTGGGCTAAAACAGTCAAAAATAACTCTTAACATAATGTGATATTATCACTTTGAATCAAGTTCGCACGATTTTTCTCAAGGTCTCATGCCAGTAAGAGGTCCTTACACTTCATATATGAGCTCTCAATATTTTTCAGCTACCAATGTGAGACGTTATTCGTGCACTCAATAACCTCACCCTTGGACTAAGTTCAACGTGGTCCATTACCATAATTCACGGGTTTTTCCCTCGAACAAAGTTCCATGTGGTCCATTACTACAATCTACAAGTCAATTTTTGAGATTCATTGTGTTCAACCCACATTTTTAGAGTATTATGGCAATCGAAGCCCCCAATCAATTTTTTCTTCGTGCCTGCCTAGCTCCAAGCTCGTAAGATTGAGCAAACCGAGCTCCGCTCCATCACCCTGCCATTACCATACTACTCCCATCAAACTTGTGTTCTGAACCAGCTGTAGGTTTAAACCAACCCAAAGTTACTCCTAACATGGTGTTATATTGTATGTCAGTTTTAGGTCAAGCCCGTACGATTTTTCTGAAAAAGACTCACACATGTTATGCGTATGCTACCAATTTTTTGAATTATTAATGTTGGACTTCGTTAGCATAACCAACAAAAGCTTAAGGGAAGAAACAAAGAGACGACCATTCAAAAAGAAAAAATGATATTGTATAGTTGCTCTAAAAATAATAACCGAAAATAAATACTATATTTTTATATATATATAGTTATATATATTCTGTATGTTATATACAAAAATTATATAAACTTTATGCACTTTTCATCTATCGAATATAAATAGTTTCTAGCGCAAACTAAAAGTGAACCTACCCCATTCAAAACCCATCCAATTAGTTAAGGCTGCTAATTTTAGATAGGAAGATTGGAAATGGAAGTCACTCCATCTACTTTTTCTTTAATTTGGTACGTGCAACATCCATGACTATTTTCCTTCAATTAAACTATGCAAGTTGAAACAAACTAAATATTTTCTCCCGAATAATGGCTCAATTTGGTAGGGATTTTTTGTTTAAATTGGTCATGTGAATGAGATGTGATGAAACAAATTCCTAAATTTCTTATTCTTGTTAGATCTACAAATATTACAAATATTTGAAAACTCAAAAGTTATTTTTTCTCCAATGAAAATATTGCAAAAACTTTAATGAATCAATCATGTTTTGTATTATGAGAGTTCATCATAGAGTTCTTACAATATTATTGATATAGTTATTCTAGTTTTGAACGTGAGCTTCGGAGCAATGGTAAAAATTTATGTTTTCCTAGTGTGACCTATATGTCACGAGTTCGAGCCGTGGAATCAGTCATTGATGTTTGCATTAGGGTAGGCTACTCACATCACACCCCCTTAAGGTGCGACTCTCTTCATCAATCCTACATAAACACAAAAATACTTTGTGCACTACGCTGCCCTTATTTAAGTTCTATAAATAATTAACCTTAAATTCATCAAAGGATGGCTCAATATGTAGTTGAGACAATGAATAACAACACCTTTTTATGTCTTCCCCAACTTTACTGAGCATATTTATTCACACTTGTACTTGTGATTGCAATAGCGGAGACATATTTGTCGAGGAGTTTAACCAAATCTCATCGCTTAAAAATTATATTGTATATATCGATAAATATCATCTTATGTATAAATTTTTGAACCCCTACGAGAGTATTTTTTTTTTTTTTTTGAATCTTCTTAACAAAACTTACCTCTGTCTATTCGATAAATTAGTTAAGGTGCTAGTAAATCGATTTTTTGAATATAACCGTCAAAATAAAAGTAGTACTTAGTATAAAAATACTTTATACTACTCGGTGTATAAAAGTTAAATCCTGATACATACAATGGCAGTATCGTAAATTCAGTGGTCCCATATACTATATATAAGAAGAAGAAAGGTGTGGGGCTTAGCCAACAATTTTCCATCTTATTCTTCTTTGTAATTTCTCTACTATTACTATTACCATCTCCTCCATTGCCATTTCTCTCTTCCAAAAAATCCCAAAAATTCAAAGCAATATCGTACAATTCGCATTAATAACGTTGTACTCTGTACTGTTGTTGTTGTACTAGATATTAACTTGATCGTCAATAATTGAATTTATGGAGAGTACTACTGATTCTTCAACTGGTACTCCTCCGCCGCGGCTGCAGCCGCCGCAGCCTCAGCTTCCACCGGGCTTCCGCTTCCACCCGACGGACGAAGAACTCGTCGTTTATTACCTTAAGAAGAAAGCTGCCTCTGCTCCTCTTCCTGTTGATATTATTGCTGAAGTTGATCTTTATAAATTTGATCCATGGGAACTTCCAGGTATATAGTTTACTACTATTTCTTCTTTTTATTATTATTATTCATTAATTTTTATTTCCCAATTCTACCTATAATAATAAAAACAAAAACTTGTCAATTGTTTTTTCCTTTTCAATCTTCACCGGTCGTTGTTAATTAAGTTTCTATAGCCAACTTGCCAAGGACGAACTAGGATCACGATTGGGTTTGTTCAATTTAGTGGCGGAGTCACAAATATTTATAAAGGTATTTAAAGAAATAAAAATGTCATAACAGGCGTTTCAACTTGCGATCCAAACAATTTTGTACCCTTTTTACCATATTACAAACGGATTCAATCGTTGATAAAGGCCATCGATGAACAAAGTATCCCACTTTTATACAAGTTCTGGGTATGATTGTACCCTGTGTAATATATACAGCTTATCCTGATTCAAGCATTAGTGGCTCTATTAGTATGGAGTTTAAATATATACCTGAAAAAATGTCTAAAAAGTAGTGTAAATATTAAGTTTTGGACCCATTTTTTGCACGAACCCAGTATTCTTGAACTCGTTTAAATTCTGAATTCACCCCTGCTAATTTATTGAACATTTTCGGGGTGTTTGATGCAGCTAAGGCAAATTTTGGAGAACAAGAATGGTATTTTTTCAGTCCAAGGGATCGGAAATACCCTAACGGAGCGAGACCAAACCGAGCGGCGACATCAGGTTACTGGAAGGCTACGGGAACCGACAAACCGGTGTTTACCGCCGTAGGAAATCAAAAAGTTGGGGTTAAAAAAGCTCTGGTCTTCTACGGCGGAAAACCACCCAAAGGAGTGAAGACTAATTGGATTATGCATGAATATAGAGTTGCAGAAAATAAAACAAATAACAAGCCCCCTGGTTGTGATATTGCCAACAAAAAAGGATCTTTGAGGGTAAGTCTTTTTTTTCTTAATTTCGTCTTTGATCAGTAAATTCAATTTCAAACGCTCACTGAATTTCTCCATTTGGCCAAAAAAAAAAATATCTTTGTTTAGAAATACTAGCTAATTTTGACTTGTTTGGAACTAGGACGTAGATATTATTGTTGTTACGGTACTAATATTTTCAAATGCTAAAGTTCAGTATTCGTAAATAGTACTATAATTTGTTATTGAACTTCTACATTTGAAGAGTTAATTTTATCTATGGTCATTGAAATTTTGCGTGTTACCCAAAAGTTATTATTTTTTTGTTACGTAAAAATCATTCGACTTTGTATGCACTACACAAAAGTTATTTTTTTTTGTTACACAAAAATTATTTTACTTTGTTTTAGTTATCATAATAGTCACATTTTTACTTGAAAAGTCTATTAAGCCCTTGATATTATATAAACCTTCATATTTATAATACCTTCTATATTATATATACTATATACTATATTTTTAACTATGCATTTTATTTATAAATAAAATAACTTAATATTATTTTATTTATTATTTTTAATAATATATTCGTATACTTAATTTTTTTCTTAACGTTAATTTTCAAAATATGTTAGTAGCGTTATTAAATTTGTCAGTAACTTTAATATATAGTAGTAGAGAAATAAATCGGCAAGTACATTTCCGTGAGAAAGTCGCAGGTAAACAAATAAAGAAAATGAGAAAAAAATCATATGTTAATCCGAAAAAAAATTCCTAGGTAATACATGCAAATTTAGCTGGGGATATTTTCTTGGGGATTTACCTGGGCAATTAGTTATTTGAGAAATTACACTACTAGAAATTCGGGAAAACTATCCAAACAAATCGACCAAAGTTGGTCGGTAATGGCCAATAACCGTCCAAAATGCGACCATTAACATGCAGTTGATATTTTGAAGGTCGAAAAGGCATACCGATCAAAGCTGGTCGGAAATTATCAACCAACTTTGGTCGGTCAATTAAATTCAAAAAAAAAATTGCTGAAAAACTGTTTTATAACGCTACTAATATATCTTGAAACTAAAGTTAAGAAAAAAATTAAATATACGAATATATTATAAAAATAACAAATAGAATACATTAAGTTATTTTATTTATAAATAAAATACATAATTAAAAATATGTTATATATTATATAATATAGAATGTATTGCATAAATATGAAGGTTTATATATTAGTAAGGGCATTATGGACTTCAAGTAAAAATGTAACTTTTGAGATAACTAGAGCCAAGTAAAATGATTTTTGTGTAACAAAAGAAAGAAAAGTGACTTTTGTGTAAAGGGCACAAAGTTGAATGATTTTTATGAAAAAAAAAGTAACTTTAATTTTGGATAACAAACAAAAAAGTTCAGTGATCATAAATAAAATTATCTCACATTTGAAATACGGCAAAATTGTTTCAGAAGTATTTCAAGTGAAATAATGATTTTCGCTCATAAATCTTTCTACTACATAACTTTCTTCTCCAAATATGCAGAGGCAGACCTACTCTTACGGGGTCACCGACCCTCGGTAATTTCAGAAAAAATGTATATGTGTATATATTTTGAATTAAATTACATGTATATTTTTTGATTGGCACTCTAAGACTTAAAGTATATGCAACTACATTAATTGGTTAATTTGAAGGGCACAACTTGATTTTTAGTACGATGTTTGGGTTTGATTTCCACTCAAGCATTTATTCAATACTTTTATTGGATAGTAGTGCGTCAACTATACTTTTAAATCTTGGGTCCACCTCTAACTACATGTCTTCCAAATACTCTCCTCAACTTCAACTCCAAGTGAACTTTTAAAAAATTCGATCAAATATAGTTCAAATACTATGCTTAATATTTACCATATGTTGTATTTTTTGCAGTTAGACGATTGGGTATTATGTCGGATATACAAGAAAAATAATACACAAAGGCCAATAGATCATGACGAGAGGGATGATATGAATGAAATGATGGGATCAACAATACCAACATGTATAGCAAACTCAATATCTCCATTTGAACAAAATATGTATGAAGGAATTATTAATAACAACACTGGCGATATGATCAACAACAACGTTGGATTGATATCGAGTAGTGTCCTCCCTACAAAGCGGCCATTGCCTGCAGGTTTATATTGGAACGAAGAACATAATGCGAATTCTCCATCAACAAAAAGATTTTTAGCAGAGAACTCATTGGACGATGGATTAAACATGAATATTACACAACCAGATGAACACAACAATTTCTTGAGCCAACTTCCTCAAAATCAAGTATTGGGATCTCTTAGTGATGGAGATGTATTTCGACAACCTTATAACCAAGTTACTGGCATGAATTGGTACTCTTAAAGATGAGCTTGTCTTATGAAATTATCAATCAATCATATATACTGAATATCGTACTGAAATATATATTAATGGATCGATCTCTTATCATTTGAGTACTCAAGAATTTTCACACTTTTGTAGCAGCAAAGCAGATTATGATAATCTATAGTTTTTTGGTAACCCTAGATACTTTGTTTAGTTAACTTTGTATACACCTTAATTAATTAATTTGGTTAGTTTGTGAATAGAGATGCTAATGAAGAATGAAATGTTGTAACCTTGCTGTATGTATATATATATATATATATATATATATATATATATATATATATATATATAGGCTTTATTTTCTGCCTATTTTCGTATTTAGGACTTATATTATTATATTCATATAGTAGAAAATTTTGGAATTTTAATTTTCAATGATAGAAGGAGTATATAAATGTATATTGAGAGTACCATATACTTTTTGTCATAATTATTCTGTTCGTTGATCACTCTTTCTACTTATCACAACAAGAATAAACCATTATCTAGAAGTTTAATTTACATAAATTTCAGTTTTTTCAAAAGAATTTATTATGTCAAGGTAACCTACTACTTGATATGGTAGGTTGAAGAGTTACACCTTGTCATAATTAATCAACTGAATTATGTATTGTTTATAATAGGTAATTTATTTTATTCTCAAAATTACAAGTCTCGCATTTTAAAAAAAAGAAATTCTTATAAATATTATTTGAATTTTTTAAGCTGACGATGACCATAGCATAAATGACGTCATTAATGAAATCATTTGTTGGAGGAAACTACGCAATGTATAAAGTACATGACTCCTTAGTACGTAGTTGTCTTCCACTTATTAGGAGTTGTAATTAGCTTTACTCCTCTTTTTTTATTAACCTCTTTTATGAGACAAGTCTTAATCCACTTTACAACAAAAGGCTACAAAAAAGATTTAAAAAGAGGGATGGGAATTAGGAGATGAATCTTTTGTATTGATTAGACTTAAACTATGTATATACTATAATATATAAGGCGACAGTATTCTTTTTTTAATAAACTAAAAAAAAAACTAGTAGAATATATAAATTAATGAAGGGAGTACTATAAAAGGGAGCCCGGTGCAGTAAGTTCCTACTATATATCACCGGAATCTGGAAAGGGCCAGACACAAAGGTATATTGTACTTAGCCTTACCCTGCATTTTTGCAAGAGGTTGTTTCCACACTCAAAACTGTGACCTCCTGCTGCTAAAAAATTGTGAAAAAAACGTCAAGAAAAGCTGACTGAAATCGGTCGAAAAATTGAAAAAACCTATCGATTTTCGACCGACGGTATTCCATCGAAATTAGGTTGGTCGGTAATAGCGACAGAAGTCGATCATAATTTCCGACCGATTTCGGTCGATCAATTACATTTCACAAAAAATCAAAAAAGAAAAAATCTACCGAAAAGACTGACCGAAGTCGGTCGGTATTTTTTGTTATGTAATTAAAAAAATATACCGTATGAGAATCGAACAGGGTTCTGTACTGTGGGAGGATACTATTCTATCATTTGACCATTGGTACATTTTGGTTTAAGATTTTCTTTTATTTTATTTGTCCTCTTTAATTGCATTTTTGCACGAAAATAACCGATCAATTTCGATCGTTTTTATTAAAAATATGAAATCACTACTTGAAGTCGGTTTATTTTTTATAATGGCCGACTGAAATGACTGACCAATTTCGGACGATTGTTTGAATTTTAGTGTTAATTTGTTTTACATGAAAAAACGATCAAAGTTTGCCGGTTTGTTAAAAATAAATTTGCTGGAAGTTAAAATTGTTTCCCTCCTTTTTGCACGAAAAAAAACTAATCGAAGTTTGTCGATTTCATAATAAAAAAGTTAAAACTAAAATATTTTAAAATACCAACCGAAACAGAAGTTAGTGTCGCGATCGATATTTGGCCGAATTTCTAGTAATATCTTGATCACATGATAGTAACTTCATCAGTTACGCCAGAACTTCATCCCAAAACAAATAGTATGAAATTAACAATGTATCTTCATTAGACTTAAAGTGGAGTGTGGATGTCATTATCTTGGATTAATAGGTTGAAGAGACATGGACATGTATATTTCATAGCCATAGGTCTCACAAAAGTTGACAACAAAGGGCTACCTCACAATTAGCTTTCTTTCTTTGCTGACTTTAGGGACCATATGATGCTGTCAACAAAGGGAATCACTATCTTAATTAAAACCACAAATTTTATTAATTATCGTTTAATTACATTTCTTTTCAAGGGAAACATTACAAAGCCACTTTATTAAGATTTCATTTCGTTGCTGCTTGTTTTAGGAACACATAATGCAAGGGTGAATATATGCATGTATTAGAATCTTGCTTACGTCCACATCGTTACAAATTGACAGTATTAAGGCAGATTTAGGATTTGATGTTTCTGACTTTGTACATTAACCATAGATTACTATACAATAATAATTAGTTTCATAATAAAATATTTATAAATATTTAATAAATTTCTTAATTCATGTATACAGTCGGACAAAACCTACTGGGTTTATTTGAACCCATATGTTACAAGCTAAACTCGCCTTTTTTAATCTATTGGTCCAAATTTTATATTCATCTTAATAAATCTATTGATTATAAATAAATTATTTATTTAAAATCCAATAACTTAAAAAGACAGAACCTCAAACCTACAAATTTCAAATCTTGACTCCGCCTCTAAAATTATACGGGCATAAACGAAGTACTATTTGATATTCATGTTTCAACCTACTCCCCTCCCCCGCCCTCAACCCCCAACACACACGTACACAAATATATAGATACATGCATACATCCATGTTATACACTTTACGTATTTCCAACACATTTTCTAAATCTATCTTTCTTAAACAACGGTTTAACCAATCAATAGTTTCTATATTTTATACATCAAAATGTGTATACGTCCCGTATTTGCAAATGTACGCTAAACGTACATTTATAGTATAGCAGATAATAGAGTATGTCTTGCTTGACAGATACAAAATAGTCCGTATACCTACTATTTAGTTTTCTCTTGAACTAGCCGTTATCCTGAACCTTGATTTTCAGTTATCATTCCACACAGTGGCGGAACCACAATTATACTGTGTAAATGAGTATACTTTTTTTCATAATGTATATATATTTCTTCCGTCAGAACTTATGTGATGGCATTTGGATTTCGAGTCAACTGAATCCTTATTTAATCGCAATTCTTTCATATGTCTTTTAAATCATTTGAACACTTCACTTATTATGATTTATATTATTGTATACTGTCAAAATCGGGTTTACCAACTTTTGTATGACTTATCGAAATCTGGATGGAAGATCTAGGCTCGGTCTCGGTTATATCGGGTCATGGTACGAATATGGATTGGTAAGCTCATGGATCAGTGGCCAATCATGATCGAGACCAGACATGGTTGAGACCGAAGTAAGAAAGAAATCGAGCGAGATCAAAGGAAGTCTGCCAAGTCGAATAACAGAAAGACGAGATATCCGTGATCGAGCAAGGATTTTGGCAGAGATCTCGGCACATATCAAGTCAGGATCAATTATTTATTCCATCATGATATTTACTTCCGTAACTGGAATTATACCATAAATAGAATTCCTCTACTTTATAAAAGGGGTCACAATTATCTTGTGGGGGGGGGGGGACACATTGACTAATAATCAAGCAATATACTATATCTTTCTTTCTTATATTCTCTTAACCTTTAAAATCACTTATGTTCAATTGTTATCCGATTTTAAGGTAAACAGTTTGCCTCCCACCATGGGGATAATAATAATAATAGTGATTGTGTGGTACAATTTTCGTCACACACACTATTTTACCCCTGTTCTTTGAAGTGTCTTTGATTCCAGGACCAACATGTCAAACTCCCAAGTAGCATCTACACACTGGCATTGGCCTTGGTCTTCATGGCAAGAACGAAAACATAGCCACCCCAGGAAATGGAGTAACCCCATTTAACCCTAATGGAATTTCGACCGTGGACCCAACCGACGTTAGCTCCCATATTCCCATTAATGGGAATTTGGGTGTCGACCCTGAAAATAGCATCCGCGGAGATGCTCGAATAGCCGATCAGAACGCACAGAGCGGTGAAAAAGGTAGGATTAGCCTTCAAATGATATTCGAAATGTTGCATACTCAACAAGCTGCCATAGCATAACTCCAAAATCAGACCAAGAATCAAGCAGGATCAAGCGTGAACCCTCACTAGAAGTTGTTCACAGAGCCAAACTAGTTTCGGGAAGGACAAATGAGAACGAATCGGGGACTGACCCCGCTATTATGAATATGATCGAATAACTCACAAAACGGATCGAATCGGGGGAGAAGAAGATTGAGGAAAACGACAAAAGGGTAGAAGCATACAACTCCCAAGATGATCAAATTTCGGGGGCACCACGATATTGGAAGGACAAGATTGTAAAAAGTTCGTGCAAAGACCCTTCCCTCTAGTGCGGCTCCGAAGCAAATCCCGAAGAAGTTACGTATGCCCGAGATTCCCAAGTATAACAGGACGACCGATCCAATAAACACGCCACCTCGTATATGTGTGTCGTCAACGGGAATGACTTAGAAGATGACAAAATTGGATCCAAACTCCTGAAGAAGTTTAGGGAGACTCTATCAAAGGTTGCCTTAATATGGTATCATAACTTACCCCCTAATTCTATTGATTCATTTTCTATGCTTCCAGATTTATTTTTATAAAGGCACATGCCGGAGCCATTAAAGTTGCAATGAGGAAGTCGGACCTTTTCAAGTTAAGGAAGAAAGATAATGAGATGATCAGGGAATTCGTATCTGATTCCAAACAAAGAGAATGGATTTGCCTTCTATCACCGATGACTGGGTTGTTCAAGCTTTTAATCAAGGTCTCAACACTTGGAGTTCTATTGCTTCACAATAGTTTACACAAAGTTTAATCGAGTACCCGACTCTTGCTTGTGCTGACGTATATAATCGAATCAGTCGAATATGATAAACTAGGGAATCCTTCGGGGTTCGTTTATCCTAGCAAGTCCATGGATAGGATAAAAAGGGACATTGATCGAGAGTCGAGGTCGAATAGAGATCGATATCAACCGTACAACAGAAACCGTAGATATAACGGGTCTGGGCAAAGCTTCGTATGAAATGAGAGGAGAAATTATCTAGGTCAAAATTCACGGGGGCTTGATGTTGAGGAAGATCACGTTAAATACCCAAAACCCGAATGAATGTATGACCCTATTCCAATTCTTTATATTTTCTCGACCAACACTTACTGGCTATCGACTAGGATCGACACGAAGCTTTGGATCTTAAAGCACGCCTTGCACTTTTTTTCCCTTAGATAGGTTTTTTTCCAAAATGGGTTTTTCCAGTGAGTGTTTTAACAAGAAAACCATTATTTGTGCTAACTTAGAGCAATTAAACAGTACTCGAGGTTCCCAGCAACAATCCTCAAGTACTGGGGGGTATTACCCTCGAATGTCTACTTTTTTGCAAGGAAAGTACTTCGTGACATCAGGGTCTCAGTGGGAAAATTATTAAGGGTCAAACAGTCAAATGAATCATGCCCATATAGGTTCCTCGAACCTTAACATCAAACATGCATGGATATATACATTCATCTATTAAGAGGAGTATTTATGCTTGCTGATATCTCATGCCCTTAGAAAACTTTCCTACTTCATACTCTTGATCTATTGTGTAAACAGGCTTAAGGGCCAATCATGACAAAAGTTCGAACAACTAACCCCATGCTTGAGGGCTACCGTCCCGAAAACGAACAAAATCGAGCTACTAACCCTCGAGGACTGACACTTAGGGCAAGCTCAAGGTGAAACAGAAAATAAGCCCAATGGGCAAGTTTTGAACTAAAGAGGCTACGACCAAATTAACGTGGATTGGAGACATCCAAAATTTGTAACAAATACAAAGGTCTAAGGGCAACTTTAACTTCGAGTTCGAGCAAGTCCTCACTCGATCATAAAATCCCAAGGGGTATCTTAACACGAGTATGAGCAAAATCTCACTTGAAGACAATCTATAAAGCCGAAGGGCTAACTTTACTTTGAGTTCTAGCAAATCGTCACTCGACTATAAAGCCTAAGGGCTACCTTCAATTTGAGTTTGAGCAATTCCTCACTCTATAATAAAAACCCAAGGTCTATCTTAACCCGATTTCGAGCAAACTCTCACTCGGGGGCTATCTATAAAGCCTAAGGGCTAACTTTATTTCAAGTTCGAGCAAATCCTCACTCGACTATAAAGCCTAAGGGCTAAATTTATTTCGAGTTCGAGCGAATCCTCGCTCAACTTTAAATCCTAATGGCTAGCTTCACTTCGAGTTCGAGTTTGAGCTATTCGATCATAAAATCCCAATGGAAATCTTAACTCGAGTTGAAGCAAAGTCTCACTCGGGGATTATCTATAAAGCCTAAGGGTTAATTTTACTTTGAGTTTGATCAAATCCTCACTCGACTGTTAAGCCTAAGAGCTACTCAAACTCTAGTTCAAATGGTAATTCGGGGTCCATCGATCTCAGTTGAAAGATCAAAACCCCTGAGCCTGGGTTTATTCAAGGGTCTCCATCCGAGACTAACACTTGGGACGCTCGACAACCTCCTTTGCCTGAACCTGAGCAGTTTCCTTTTGCGAAGCGGTTTTAGATGTTTTGGCTATTTTGTCTTTGTGAGAAAGTAAGAATAAAGATTGGAATATTAATTTTGTGCCTTTACAAGAACAAGGAAAGGAACTCGGCTCAATTTATTTCTTGTCATTACACTCCAAAAAATAAGGGGACTATCTGTATACGGTCAAACTTCGGTGGGCCTACTTTTGTATGACTGACGGAAATTGGGGAGGAAGATTTAGGCTCGACATTGTTTATATTAGGTCATGGTACGGATATAGGTTGGCAAGCTCATGGATCAATGGCCGATCAAGATCGAGACCAGCCTTGATCGATACCGAGGTAAGAGAGAAATCGAGCGATATCAAAGAAAGCATGCTACGTCGAATAATAGAAAGCCAAAATATCCGTGATCAGGCAAGGATCATGGGGTTTACTTCCGTAATTAGAATTATACCATAAATAGGATTTCTCAACTTTATAAAAAGGGACCCTATCATTTTTAACGGGTAGGACACATTGACCAATAATCAAGAAATATACTACATCTTTTCTTATATTCTCTTAAGCTTTACTATTCGAGTTCATACTTTTTGAATAGCATATTCAGCTGATTCGAAGGTGATTTAGCTTGACGACCACAATTGTTCACTATATTGGTTTGCTTTATTTTAATGTTAATTTCTATTATTAACTCTTATAGTCATCATTTGTGCCAAGTGAGATCACATGTTCTTAAAACTACTTATAAGTTCAATTGTTATTCGATTTTACGGGTAAATGGTTTGGCGCCCACCATGGGGCTAAGGATAATAGTGATTGCCTAGTAGAATTTTTGTCACAATGTTGGTTTTGGGGTTGTGACATAGGGTTTGGTCTTTGGGAAAATAATTTTTATATGGGGTGTGGGAATTGATATAAACCATTTGATTAAAATTGATCAACAGCCAGGATTGATCAATAGGGAAGGGGCCGATCAGTGTGTTGTTGGGCTAAGAGTAATTAAGCTCAAGTGAAAGGGGGATGGGTGTTCGAACTGGGCCTCAATTTGGGCTAAAAAGATTTTAAAAAAAAAAGAATAAGACTTTTTTTGTGTTCTTCTTTATTTTTTTCAACACAGATTATATTAAGACAAAGATAGAGATAAATATGTTAGACCATTATAGATTTGAATAATAGTAATGACTTTAAGTGAAAAATAAAATGCATAATAGTATGAAACTATTTTTATAGTTTTCAATTTTTATGTTTTAAAAACTACAAATAAAATTAATAATAGAGTGAAATCCTATAGAAACAAATTTAAGCAGATATTCTAAATACTACATCTTTTCTTATATTCTCTTAAGCTTTACTATTCGAGTTCATACTTTTTGAATAGCATATTCAGTTGATTCGAAGGTGATTTAGCTTGACGACCACAATTGTTCACTATATTGGTTTGCTTTATTTTAATGTTAATTTCTATTATTAATTCTTATAGTCATCATTTGTGCCAAGTGAGATCACATGTTCTTAAAACTACTTATAAGTTCAATTATTATCCGATTTTACGGGTAAATAGTTTGGCGCCCACCATGGGGCTAAGAATAATAGTGATTGCCTAGTAGAATTTTTGTCACAAGGTTGGTTTTGGAGTTGTGACATAGGGTTTGGTCTTTGAAAAAATAATTTTTATATGGGGTGTGGGAATTGATATAAACCATTTGATTAAAATTGATCAACAGCCAGGATTGATCAATAGGGAAGGGGTCGATCAGTGTGTTGTTGGGCTAAGAGTAATTAAGCTCAAGTGAAAGGGGGATGGGTGTTCGAATTGGGCCTCAATTTGGGCTAAAAATATTTTTAAAAAAAAATAGTTTTTGTGTTCTTCTTTATTTTTTTCAACACAAATTATATTAAGACAATGATAGAGTAGACCATTATAGATTTGAAATAATAGTAATGACTTTAAGTGAAAAATAAAATGCATAATAGGATGAAACTATTTTTATAGTTTTCAATTTTTATGTTTTAAAAACTAGAAATAAAATTAATAATAGAGTGAAATCCTATAGAAATAAATTTAAACAGATATCCTAAAATACTAAGACTACGAAAGATAATTTTAATGTGCGGGTAAAAAATTACGTGCTTAGAAATCTTGATAAGCGAAACATGTGACATAAATTGGTACAAAGGAAGTATGATATGTTGAATCTCCTTTATTTTTTCACGTGATTACTTCATATTTTGACTCCACTTGATGAAACTTCTGGATCTATGATTGATTTCATGATGCTATCTCCAATAGGAGAATATGGTTTCAGCTTTAATCTACTTTTGGGTTTGATTCCTCTTCATACCTATTTATTTATCTTTTTACTATGTATAATATTAAAAAATATATAGGCTGCTTCTCTTTTTGAATGAGTTACTATCTCAGCTACCATTTATTGCTAGTTATTATAATTATTATTTTTATTCTTTATCTTGTTGCATATTGTTCTGGTTGTTATTATTATTATCATGAAGTGTTGTCTGAGATTAAAAGAGCTCTAGATCAACTTGAATTGCCCAAGTTAAAGAACAAAAAAATCATTGGCTGGAGTTAGCACTCTAGTTGAATTAGAGAAGGCACGACTAGTTAGAAGAATATAACACTTATACTTAGGTAAACTTCCATCACCCACTGAGATGGTACGTAGAAATTATTATTAGCCGGTTCGTTCCTCAAACTTTTTGAGTGCTAATATTCGCTTGACTTCGAGGCTCTACCATGGCTTTTCAATGGTTTCTCCTCCATTTCAGGTAAGGCCAGCATGTGGGTTGGGCCCGATCTTAAGTGGCTTTGTGGGCCGGTCCTAAGTGAACTCGGTCCCAACTTAAACGGGCATCGCGTGCTATTCGTAGGAAACGATCATAGACCGGGCCCATGAACTAATGGTCATGGGCCTAAGTGGGCCCAATGAATACTTTCTATTTTTTTTAAATTCTATAGAAGCTAGAGGAAAAAGAATGGTAATAAAAATATCAAAGGCAATTCCTTGTAGATTATATTATAGAATTTTGACCTAAATTTTTTAATTCAAAATTAAAGATAAAAATATGGTAAAGATATATTCAAAGCAATGTGTTATAATTTTTTTATAGCATTAAAAGAAAATGGTAATATCTTTCTTAGTCTTCCTCCTCCTTATGGAATGAGCACAACAAGGTGCTAATACCACCATTGAGAAGAAAAAAAACTAATCATGATGTGCCAAAAAATAAGTTATATATTAATTTTTGTTCATACAAGCTACATTGGTATCTCCTACAAATTTTATATATCCTTCAAGGTCGAAATTTCAGTGGGTGGTGGCGAAAAAGAAGCTTGGTCATCACCGCTTCCGAGCGAACATCATCCTCCGCAAGTTCAGCTAGTATTTCTTCGTAAGCTTCGTCTACCTCTGGTTGTGATTCAGCAATTCCAAATTTTTTTCTTTCTGAACGGATCCAATCTCTGAAAATTACTAATTTTTTCCGAGCTCTCCCTTATTGACGCTCTATAATCACCAAGTTGAAATCTTGCTTGACTGAAAGCGTTTTCCGATGCCACTGTTGAAGCTTGAAATAGCTCGGGCCATCCTTGAAAGAATCGCAAAGACATTTTCTTTATCCTTCCACCATTCCAAAATATTAAAGGAACCATAAGGATTCACTTCTTCAATTTTTTGTGACAAATAAACTTCAAGCTACTTTAGTTGTGAAAAATTACTAAAACTAGAACCTTCAGAACCCCTGAACCCCGCCCAAGCACTAAATGCTCTCACACCCGCAGTTCTTTTAGATGATTGAGAACTAAAAGAAGAAGGAGTTGGAACACCTGGTCTAGCATGATCTAATGCAACTTGATAACCATTATAGTTTGAGCATTTATTTTAATTGAGGTTATTGCGTTCGAAAGTTTAGACAACCCCTCATCTTCAAGTGCTAAACCATTATAAATAGTTTCATACCAAAATTGAGGACCTCTCAATTTCATAGTAAGATTTAACAAGGCAACAACACCATAAATAGGGAGAATAGAGGAAAAAATATTTTTTAAACTTTTTTATCATAGAATCAATAGCAAGTTGATAAATTTCTCCATCCTCTAAAAAGTTATCAAATAAATTTGCAAGTTCTGCAGTATAAACTAAACAGTTAGAAATAGTAGGATAATATTGCCTAGAAAATTTATTTGTAGCAATATGAAATTTTTCTAGAAAAAATCTACAAGCTTTTTAACATTAGACCAATCCACATTTGTAAGGTGCTCATCATCATCACTTATATGAGCATTAAACATTTAGTTTATGGGATTTCTATATTCATATGCAACAAATAAACTTTCATACATGTAATTCCATCTAGTTGAACAAGGTTTAGGAACCTTTCTTCTCTTAGGCCAAATTCATCGCATCTTCAAAAATATTATCTAAATCTACTTCTACTGTTTGAATTAAAAAAAAGCCACTTAAGATCCATTTTAACCTTTTCAATTTTTAAATTTAAAATTACCATACCATCACCCAAAGTTAAATATTAATAAGACAAATAAATCTAACATGAAAATTGTTACTAAATGCAGGACTTAGTGTAGTGGTAAGCATGGCTACAACATTTGTGTTACTAGTAGCATTATCCATAGAAACTGATATTATTTTACATTAATGCAAAAATATTTACAAATATATGTAACCGTTCTAAAAATAAACTGCCATGTGTGACGTGAATTAATTATTCTATAAGCAACAATGCACTTTTGTACTATCCAATCCCCATCAATCCAATGACTGGTAATAGTAAGGTAATCACAGTCATTACCACTTCTACAAATATCAGTAGTAATAGCAACACGGCAATTTATATAAGTAAATAAATAGCGTAAATATTGTTCATATTCTTGTTTATATTTATAAATATCGCTCTTTATAGTTGTGCTGTTATGACCAAACCCCAGTCGTGATGGCGCGTAACACCTTGTTAGGAAAGCCCAACCTTTAGAATATTCTCAACCCAAGTTACAAAGCTTCTTGTTAGTTATTAAATTTAAAATATCAATTAACAAAAATCTCAGTCTACGATAGTAATAAACACTGTGCGAAAAGCACAATAATATCAAAATCAACCCATATCAGATCTGGTATCACAAGTCAGAGCCTCTAGATACAACTGAACAATATCCTATACATAAGAAAGTCTAGGTGCAGGAGTAAAATAAAAGACAAGAGGAGAAATTGAGTCCTATGGACGCTGGCAGCTACCTCGATGACTCTGACAACTGAACTAGGCAGCACCAATAACCTCAGCTATACCTCCGGGATCCCTGTATCTCCACACAAGGTATATGGAGTAAAGTGAGTACTCCAACTCAGTGAGTAATAGCAATAAATAATAACTGAAAGTAAGAAACCCTGTAAGAACACTACACAGTTCTATAACCAACACTAAAGTCAGTAAAGATCAGCTAATTAGGGAAAACTGGTAAAAATCTCCTACATCCGACAATTTACCAATATTACTGCGGCGCGCAGCCTGATCTATATACCTAATAGCCCGATCCAAATATAGTATATACCGCTGCGGCGCGCAGCCCGATCCAATAATAATAGTTGACTGCGCTCATTGGGGGTGTGTGGAGACTCCGAAGGGACTCCTACAACCCAAGCACTATAATACTGTGGTGTGCAGTCCGAACCATATAATATATCACTACGGCGTGCAGTACGATCCATATAATATATCATTGCAGCGTGCAGTATGATCCGTACATATATATATATATATATATATATATATATACTACTGCGGCATGCAGCCCGATCCTGTGATATCAAATACCCTCACTATGGGGTCCTTGACCCCTCTCAATCAATATAGACTTGGCCTCTCGGGCCCACTCAACTAAGACAGGATTTTCAACCCCAGGTATTCCTTATTTAGAGTACAATTTGCTAAGACCGGTTCATATTATATTTTACAATTAAGGATATGACTGAGAGTATGTGTTCAACAGGTAAAGAGAGGTCAATTAGCTCAACATTCTCCCTAAGGGTTCTAGAGATCGGCACAAGACCCCAAACAAGGCAACTAGCCCAAAATATACAGATATAAGCCCAGCCTCAGTCAAAAGTGTAGTAGAGTCATCAATCGGGATGGATCGAGTCCAAATCCCTAGTAGTAGCATCCCCACGCTCATCATACAGTGCGTATCTCCTCTCAACATCGTACTACCTAGTGCAAATATGGGGTCTCAAACCCTCGGTACATCATTCATAACCATTACTCACCTCAAGCCATCAGAAATCCTAGCTCGCCTTGCACTTCCCTCACAAATCGACCTCCTCGAGTGTAGAATCTGACCAAAACCACAAGAAATACGTTAAAATAAGCTAATGGAACATAGCCCTACTGAAAGAACTCGAAAAACACCCAAAATATGAAGTTGGAAAAACCCAAGCCCCATGCCCACTTCTCAAAAAATTATGAAATTTACATTACCGGATTCCTCGTGTCACCACGAGTCCGTACATATAAAATTCATAAAAATCGAAGTTCAAATGCCCCTTCAAATTCCAAATTTACATTCCCAAAAATCAAGCCCTAGTTCTTCAATTTTTCACCCACTTTTCCAAGAATTAAAGGTATATTCTTTGATAAAATAGCGTTTCTAGATCACGAGACTTACTCCCAATAGATTCCCGTCAAAACTCTATTCAATATCGACCAAAAAGCTCTTGAAGTGGTTCAAAAATGGAGGAAATATGAAATGGGTCGCGGATGAAATATTCCTTAAAACCCTTAGGTAATTGCCTAGATAGCTCTATGCGAATGCGAGCTCCCTCGCGTTCACGATGACCAAATTGCCTTTCAGATAAAATTGCCCCTCGCTAATGCATCTGGTCTCCCGCGAACGCTAAGGTTTAAGCCCCCAGAGCTACGCGAACGCGTCTCCTCAAATGCGGGCGCGATGAACACCGACCAGGGTCCCCCAAACTTCTTCTACGAGAACGCGGCCTATGCCACGCGAATGCGATGACCAAGGACCTTCACCTACGCAAACGCGATGACTTAGAATCACAACTCTTCGCGAATGCGATCCTACTCACGCGAAAGTGATGACCAATTTTGTCCTGCAACTGCTGCTGAAAACCTGCAACACACCAAGTCCAAAAATCCTTCCGTTGATCACCCAGAATCACCCTGAGGCCCCCGGGACCTCAAACAAAAACACCAACCTACTCCAAAATATCATACAAACTTGCTCCAATCACTGAAACATGTCAAAAAGACAAAAATTATCAATTCACCATGAATTCAAGCCTAAGTTTATCAAATTCTTCCGAAACTCACATTCGATCAAAAAACCGACCAAAAGATGTCCTGAAATTTTGCACACATATTCAGAATTACCTAACAGAGCTACAGAAACTCTCGAAATTTCATTCTGACCCCCGGATCAAAATCTCACCTATCAACTGGAATCCGCCAAAATTAAAACTTCGCCAATCAAGCCTAATTCTACACCGAACCTCCAAATCCAATTTTGATCGCACTCCTAAGTCACAAATCATCCCCCGAAGCTAACTAAACCACCGGAACTCACATCCGAGCCCTCTAACAATGTAGTCAACTTTTGGTTGACTTTTCCAAGACAAGCTTCCTTCCAAGAGGCTAAGTGCCTCATTTCTAACGAAAACCAATCCAACTCTACCCGATCAACTCAAATGCTGATACTAAATCATAGAGAAATATAATATGGGGGAAACGGAGTGGTAGCTCACGTGACGACGCGTTGGGTCGTCACGTCCTCCCCAACTAAAACAAATGATCATCCTCGAGGGGGTCAAGAAACATACCTGGAGCCTCAAATAGGTGGGGATATCTACTCTGCATCTTCTGCTCGGTCTCCCAAGTAGCCTCCTCCACGGGCCGACCTCCCCACTGCACCTTCACTGAAGCAATATTCTTTGTGTCACGACCCGGATTTTCCCCCAATATCGGGATCGTGATGGCGCCTACTCGTGGTAGCTAGGCAAGCCACTGTATTCATACTATCCTATTTTTAACACAATTTTAATTAAATAAATGCGGAATACTTTATCGAAATGGAAATAATAAATCACAAGGTAAAAATCATACCGAAATCCTCTACCCAAGACTTGGAGTCACCAACTCACAAACTACTATGGAATACTACACATAAAAGTCCGAAGGAAATATAACATAATTCTGTTTGTCTCGGAACAATGAGACTACAGCTATTAACATAAATAAAGAAAGAGACGCCGGGCCTGCGGACGTCTGCAAGCTACCTCGGTCTCAAATATGATCAACTCCCACGAAATCGATTTACTGCTGCTGCTGCTCCTGATCGTAACCTGGACCTGTGCAAAAATGCACGAAGTGTAATATCAGCACAACCGACCCCATGTGCTGGTAAGTGCCTGGCCTATCCCGGCGAAGTAGTGACAAGCCAAGGACCAGACACCCACATAAACCTGTGCAATTCAATATATATGTACACCACAAAATAACAAGAAATAATCAAGTATTAACACAATAAGGAATATCTTAAAGAATTCAACAATTAACCACAGTTAATAATTTCATAAGGAAAAACAAAGTGTAATGTAAACACAAGTAATATCAATTGAAGAAATAGCAAACAGTTGCACGGCATCACCCTTCGTGCTTTTACTCTCATCCTCACATCCATAGTACGGCATGATCCTTCGTACATGGTTCAATAACAGGGCACGGCATGATCCTTCGTGCATAATCAATAAATAAACATGGCACGGCATCACCCTTCGTGCATTATCACTCTTCCTCACCCAAAGAACAATCAAATAAGTTCACAAAGAAAACAAGGTATAATAGAAAACACAAGTAATATCAAGTCAAGGAATGGCAAATAGTTGCACGGCATCACCCAAATAAAATATAATGGAAAAACAAGTAATATCAAATCAAGGAATAGCAAGCAATTGCACGCGGCATCACCCTTCGTGCTTTTACTCTCATCCTCACATCCATAGTACGGCATGATCCTTCGTACATGGTTCAATAACAGAGCACGGCATGATCCTTCGTGCATAATCAATAATAGGGCACGGCATGATCCTTCGTGCATAATCAATAATAAACATGGCACGGCATTAACCTTCGTGCATAAATAAATAAACATGGCACGGCATCACCCTTCGTGCATTATCTCTCTTCCTCACCCAAATAACAATCACGGTTAAGGGCAAAGGAAGAAACAGTAATTCATAAACCGTCCCATCAAGGGCAATCAATAATTTTCTTCACAACAAGTCCCAACAAGGAAGAACAATAACAATTCATCTGTAATATATCTCAAATAATCATTTTCCAACGACTCACGGTCATACTAGACGCCAGTGTATGGATGCTCGTCACCACAGCCCATACACCGCACTCGATCACATAACACATAACACATAATCCTGTTCCCTCAAGCTAGGATAGAACAAACACTTACCTCGAATGCTTATGAACAATTCACCCCGTGGAAATGTCTTTTCCTTTTGAATTTGACTCCAATCCAATCGTATCTATACACAATTGATTTAATATCATCAATTCTACTTAACAAACTAGTTCATATTGCTAAATATGGTTTTTACAACATTCTGCCCGAAATAGTAAAAACCGACCCCGAGCCCACATAATCGAAACTCAAGTTTCGAACCAAAATAATTTCACCCAATCTTCCATGAGTTCAAATATACAATTTGTTCTTAAGTTCGACTCCAAAACGAGGTCTAAATCGCAAATTCTTTGAAAGCCTTAACTATACCCATTTCTCAAATTTTCAACCAATTTATACATGTTTAAGCCTAAGGATTTGATTGATGTTGATGAAAAATGAAGAAAACGAGTTAACAATACTTACCCAATGAACTTTGATGAAGAAATGCCTCAAAAATCGCCTAAAATGTTGTGGAGAAGAGAGTTGAACAGAAATGGGATTTTTATCCCGTTTCTGTTCTGTTTTCTGTCTTAAATTCACTGGGCGAAAATTTACTCTATGCGATCGCAGGGCCTGTGATGCGATCGCATAGAAGAAAATAAGGAGACAACAAAATTGCTCTATGCGATCGCGGAGGACAAATGCGATCGCATAGCAGGAAATGGATGAACTGAAATTACTCTATGCGATCGCAGGGAATGGTACGCGATCGCATAGAAGGAAATTTTGGGCCTGAGTCTTACTCTATGCGATCGCGAGGAATAGTATGCGATCGCATAGGATGAAAAGTGGAAGCTATGCGATCGCATGGGCTCTATTGCGATCGCACAGAAGGATTTTTGGGACCTCTAATCTTTGCTCTATGCGATCGCAGCCTCACCTATGCGATCGCATAGAAGAAAATCTCTGTGCAAAAATTGCGGAGTTTCTGCTGCAATTTCAAGTTCAAAACCATCCCGTTACCTATCCGAAACTCACCCGAGCCCTCGGGGATTCAAACCAAATATGCACACTAACTCAAAAACATCATACGAACTTGCTCGCGCGATCAAATCACCAAAATAACATCAAAATCAAGGAATTTAGCCTTAAATCTCAAGAATTCTTTCAAAATTTCATAACTTCCAAACTTTCCAATTTAAGGCCGAAACACGTCAAACGACGTCCGTTTCCAACCAAACTTTACAGGAAGCGCTTAACCAATATATATGACCTGTACCGGGCGTCGGAACCAAAATACGAGCCCGATACCAGTACTTTTTAATAAAAATCAGTTTCATTTTCCTTAAACATTTTCAGAAAACAATTTAACAGAAAAATTGTTTTACCGGGGTTCTAGACCTCGGATTTCAATTCCGGACATATGCCCAAGTTCCATATTTTTCTACGGATTTTCTGAAATAGTCAAATCACGGATCCGGGTCCGTTTACCAAAAATGTTGACCGAAGTCAACCATATCAATATTAATATCATTTTTATCCAAATATCTCATAGAATTCATATTTTCTATCACAAAATCTTTCCGGCTACATGCTCGGATCGTGCACGTAAATCGAGGCAACATAGAATGAGGTTTTCAAGGCCTCAGAAGCTCGAAATTATTAATAAAATAAGTGATGACCCTTTGGGTCGTCACAATCTCCACCTCTAAAACAACCGTTCGTCCTCGAACGGACAAAAGAAAGAAGTACCGAGTCAGGAAACAAGTGTGGGTAACGGCTCCGCATATCAGACTCGGACTCCCAGGTCGATGCCTCAGGAGGCTAACCTCTCCACTGAACACGCACAGAAGGATAACTCTTCGACCTCAGCTGTCGAACCTGCCGGTCTAGAATAGCCACCGCTCCTCCTCGTAGGATAGATCATTGTCCAATTGGACAGTACTGAAGTCTAACACATGTGTGGGATCGCCGTGGTATCTCCGAAGCATAGATACGTGAAAAACTGGATGCACGGCTGATAAGCTAGGCGGCAAAGCTAATCTGTAAGCCACCCCTCCCACTCTGTCTAGAATCTCAAATGGGCCAATATACCTAGGGCCTGAGCTTGCCCTTCTTCCCAAACCTCATCACGCCCTTCATAGGCGACACTCGGAGCAATACTCGTTCACCAACCATGAAATCTACATCTCGAACCTTACGATCCGCATAAGTCTTTTGCCTGGACTGAGCTGAACGCAATCTCTCCTGAATAGTCTTGACCTTATCTAAGGCCTCCTGAACTAAATCTGTACCCAACAACCGAGCCTCTCCCGGTTCAAACCATCCAACTGGTGATCGACATCGCCTACCATACAACGCCTCATACGGAGCCATCCGGATGCTAGATTGGTAGCTGTTATTGTAGGCGAACTCTGCTAATGGTAGAAACTGGTCCCACGAGCCTCCGAAATCAATAACACAGGCTCGAAGCATGTCCTCAAGAATCTGAATAGTCCTCTCGGACTGGCCATCCGTCCGAGGATGAAATGCTGTACTCAACTGAACCTGGGTGCCTAACTCCTGCTGAACCGCTCTCCAGAACCGCGAGGTAAACTGCGTACCCCGATCAGAGATAATAGATACTGGCACCCCATGGAGACGAACAATCTCCCTAATGCAAACCTCCGCTAACCTCTCCGACGAGTAGGAGACAGATACTGGAATAAAGTGTGCTGATTTGGTCAGTCTATCAACAATGACCCAAATAGTATCAAATTTCCTCCGAGTCAAAGGAAGTCCAGTAATGAAGTCCATTATGATCCGCTCCCATTTCCACTCGGGAATTTCAATCCTCCGGAATACACCACCAGGTCTCCGGTGCTCATATTTCACCTGCTGACAATTTAAACACCGAGCGACATACGCAACGATATCTTTCTTCATTCTGCGCCACCAATAGTGCTGACGTAAGTCCTGGTACATCTTCGCGGCACCTGGGTGAATAGAATACCGTGAGCTGTGGGCCTCCGCTAAGATTAACTCTCGAATCCCTTCGACATTGGGCACACAAACTCGACCCTGCAATTTCAATATCCCATCATCATCTAGATTTACCTGTGTGGCACCTCCCCGCTGTACTGTATCTCTCAACTCACGCAAATGAGGATCATCTAATTGCCTCTCACGGATACGCTCAAATAAGAAAGAACGAGCGACCTTGCAGGCTAACACCCTGCTAGGCTCAGAAATGTCTAATCTCACGAACCGGTTGGCTAGTGCCTGGACATCTATAGCTAATGGTCTCTGACTGACCGGAATATATGCAAGACTACCCATGCTGGCAGACTTTCTACTCAATGCATCGGCCACCACATTAGCCTTACCTGGGTGATATAAAATAGTAATATCATAATATCTCAACAACTCCAACCACCTCATCTGCATCAAATTCAACTCCTTTTGCTTGAACAAGTACTGAATACTTTTGTGATCTGTGAACACCTCACGCGCTACGCCATACAGATAGTGCCTCCAAATCTTTAATGCATGAACAATGGCTGCCAACTCCAAATCATGAACTGGATAGTTCTTCTCATGAATCTTCAATCGCCTCGAAGCATAGGCAATAACTTTGCCATCATGCATCAACACTTCTCCAAGCCCAACACGGGAAGCATCACAATAAACTGTATAAGGTCCCGTACCTGTGGGTAAAACCAATACCGGTGCTGTGGTCAAGGTTGTCTTGAGCTTTTGAAAGCTCGCCTCACATTCATCGGACCATTCAAATTGAACACCCTTCTGGGTCAATCTGGTCAGTGGGGTTGCAATAGACGAAAATCCTTCTACGAATCGGCGATAATAGCCCGCTAACCCCAAGAAACTCCGAATATCTGTGGCTGATGTCGGTCTAGGCCAGCTCTTGACTGCCTCAATTTTCTTCGGATCAACCTGAATACCTGCTGCCGTCACAATATGACCCAGGAATGCAACCGAACTTAGCCAAAATTCACACTTTGAAAATTTTGCATATAGCGGCTATCTTTCAGAGTCTGTAAGGCCACTCTGAGATGTTGCGCATGCTCCTCCTAACTGCAGGAGTAGGTCAATATGGAAACAATAAAGACTACAACGAACAAGTCTAAATAAGGCACGAACACCTCATGCGTATGCACATATCCATGACTCTGAAGTCTGGCCATAAGAGTTGTTCTTAAATTACAACATTGTCAATTAACCCTGTTATCAAATACCTTATTCTACAAATCCCACTTTACTCAGAATGAGGTATCGTGACCTCGTGATTATTTTCCCGAATTAATGCGTCATATTTATCCTTACCTGGTGCTCGTCTCAAGGGCTAAGCTCAATGGTTTCAAAATAGAAATGGCTAAATATGAACAGAAACTATACAAGAATTGTCAAATAGTCCTAACGGGCATGACTCTTATTTACGAATGCAATACGAAAATATTAATTTCATAAAAGAAGAATTTTAAACACATAAACTCTTACTACCAGGACCCAGTCCTCATATGATATCCACCGCAGCTTGAAGCTCGGCTTAGAAATATTTCACATTATGCCAAAAATTGGAGGATCTCATCCTCAACTCTGAATCACAGTGCTTGCACATCATATCATCCGAAATTTTTCATTTCCTTTCTTTCTTCCTTTCAATAATTGTCCGTCAAAGATAATCACGACATAAAATAAGCCCTCATACTGATAGGGAGCACAATTAACGATTAAAATTAGTTATCCCGAAAATTATATCAAAACCCACTGTAATAAGTAATATAAAGTCACTCTTAGCCTCATGGATATTTTAGTGACTAACACCTAATAATAGGGATGTATATCCTCATGTAATATCCCAACGTGAGTATTTCCCTAAGTAGATTTGATGATTACGATGCTCGCTCATGAATGGAGCATGTTAAAAGGACTCGCCTAAATTTTCTTTCAAAAACCAAATTAAATTAAGGGAAAAATTATTCTGTCTATAACAATCTGAATTATACGTGTGATGACCACATTTGGTGTAGTGACCTCCCTCATATCATAAAAATTATATCAATGGCCGGGTCTCCACCTCTAGGATTTTCACCTCCACCTCTAACATCATAACCTCTACATCCTGGCTGGCCATGTAGGATAATTATTAACTGCAATGGAGCGTGTAGCCCGAGTGCTTTCCTAAAATTGTATTTCTCCAATATTCCACATTCACAGCAATTCCTTGAAGGATCAGTTAACTTATTGCTCATGGCAATATATATTCGGACACAGTCATTGTGACCTGGTACAACCGTTCAGATCGCACATACCACATATTGCAGAGAATCTCGGGGTGACGTCTTCATAACATTTTCTAAAAATAGAGTTTAGTAGATAGCGTTGCGTTGGCCGGCTTGTCACAAACATCGACGGCCAATTTTCTCTTTTGCTATGTTGGCTTAACACTGCTGAGCTACCCCATTTACTCATATACTCTTCTTCATTCTCTACGGGCGATTCTTACCCCATGAAAAGAACCAACCTTAAATATGTATAAATTATTTGGAGGAACTGTCCATACCATATATATACATTCCAATAACTCATCATATTTGTCCTTCACAACTCCAACACATCGACCGGACGTCAAGGTCCGTTGAAACCCAACACGATTTATTAGGTGATCTCCTGATATAATTGCATCTTCCGTTGGGACCATAACTGATGTGGTAAATACATTATCTTCCCACTATTTTTGTGTGCCTTCCGTAGCACAGTAAAATGAACTCCTCGCATTCAACTATTCCTACGTTCTGTAATTCCTCATAAGAACTGTCAAGCACAATCTCGTGGGTTCTCAAAAGATGCACCGCTGAAGGTGGCAGCGAAGACTTTGGTGAAACCTATCTGTCCTCCGTAAAACTTTTGAAGGCATAGTTGATCTATCACCAGCCTGTGCCATTGTTCGGCTGGATAAGCGATACGTGACTACGCCATTCGTGGGAAGACAAGAGTGGAAATTTAACTTAACACTTTGAAGAACAAATTCGCACGATAAGAAAGAACAAATGAGAGACTCTTTCCTAACTCAATAGACTCTGGAGGACAAGTACAGACGTCTCCGTACCTACCTCTCAAACTCTACTAAGCTTGTTCGTGAGTGGTGAGACCTATGTAACCTAGAGCTCTGATACCAACTTGTCACGACCCGGATTTTCCCCCAATATCGGGATCGTGATGGCGCCTACTCGTGGTAGCTAGGCAAGCCACTGTATTCATACTATCCTGTTTTTAACACAATTTTAATTAAATAAATGCGGAATACTTTATCGAAATGGAAATAACAAATCACAAGGTAAAAATCATACTGAAATCCTCTACCCAAGACTTGGAGTCACCAACTCACAAACTACTATGGAATACTACACATAAAAGTCTGAAGGAAATATAACATAATTCCGTTTGTCTCGGAACAATGAGACTACAGCTATTAACATAAATAAAGAAAGAGACGCCGGGCCTGCGGACGTCTGCAAGCTATCTCGGTCTCAAATGTGATCAACTCCCACGCAATCTATTTACTGCTGCTGCTGCTCCTGATCGTAACCTGGACCTGTGCAAAAACGCACAGAAGTGTAGCATCAGCACAACCGACCCCATGTGCTGGTAAGTGTCTGGCCTATCCCGGCGAAGTAGTGACAAGCCTAGGACCAGACACCCACATAAACCTGTGCAATTCAATATATATATATATGTGTACCATAAAATAACAAGAAATAATCAAGTATTAACACAATAAGGAATATCTTAAAGAATTCAACAATTAACCACAGTTAATAATTTCATAAGGAAAAACAAAGTGTAATGTAAACACAAGTAATATCAATTGAAGAAATAGCAAACAGTTGCACGGCATCACCCTTCGTGCTTTTACTCTCATCCTCACATCCATAGTACGGCATGATCCTTCGTACATGATTCAATAACAGGGCACGGCATGATCCTTCGTGCATAATCAATAAATAAACATGGCACGGCATCACCCTTCGTGCATTATCACTCTTCCTCACCCAAAGAACAATCAAATAAGTTCACAAAGAAAACAAGGTATAATAGAAAACACAAGTAATATCAAGTCAAGGAATGGCAAATAGTTGCACGGCATCACCCAAATAAAATATAATGGAAAAACAAGTAATATCAAATCAAGGAATAGCAAGCAATTGCACGGCATCACCCTTCGTGCTTTTACTCTCATCCTCACATCCATAGTACGGCATGATCCTTCGTACATGGTTCAATAATAGGGCACGGCATGATCCTTCGTGCATAATCAATAATAGGGCACGGCATGATCCTTCGTGCATAATCAATAATAAACATGGCACGGCATTAACCTTCGTGCATAAATAAATAAACATGGCACGGCATCACCCTTCGTGCATTATCTCTCTTCCTCACCCAAATAACAATCACCAGTTAAGGGCAAAGAAAGAAACAATAATTCATAAACCGTCCCATCAAGGGCAATCAATAATTTTCTTCACAACAAGTCCCAACAAGGAAGAACAATAACAATTCATCTGTAATATATCTCAAATAATCATTTTCCAACGACTCACGGTCATACTAGACGCCAATGTATGGATGCTCGTCACCACAGCCCATACACCGCACTCGATCACATAACACATAACACATAATCCTATTCCCTCAAGCTAGGATAGAACAAACACTTACCTCGAATGCTTATGAACAATTCACCCCGTGGAAATGTCTTTTCCTTTTGAATTTGACTCCAATCCAATCGTATCTATACACAATTGATTTAATATCATCAATTCTACTTAACAAACTAGTTCATATTGCTAAATATGGTTTTTACAACATTCTGCCCGGAATAGTAAAAACCGACCCCGAGCCCACATAATCGAAACTCAAGTTTCGAACCAAAATAATTTCACCCAATCTTCCATGAGTTCAAATATACAATTTGTTCTTAAGTTCGACTCCAAAACGAGGTCTAAATCGCAAATTCTTTGAAAGCCTTAACTATACCCATTTCTCAAATTTTCAACCAATTTATACATGTTTAAGCCTAAGGATTTGATTGATGTTGATGAAAAATGAAGAAAACGAGTTAACAATACTTACCCAATGAACTTTGATGAAGAAATGCCTCAAAAATCGCCTAAAATGTTGTGGAGAAGAGAGTTGAACAGAAATGGGATTTTTATCCCGTTTCTGTTCTGTTTTCTGTCTTAAATTCACTGGGCGAAAATTTACTCTATGCGATCGCAGGGCCTGTGATGCGATCGCATAGAAGAAAATAAGGAGACAACAAAATTGCTCTATGCGATCGCGGAGGACAAATGCGATCGCATAGCAGGAAATGGATGAACTGAAATTACTCTATGCGATCGCAGGGAATGGTACGCGATCGCATAGAAGGAAATTCTGGGCCTCAGTCTTACTCTATGCGATCGCGAGGAATAGTATGCGATCGCATAGGATGAAAAGTGGAAGCTATGCGATCGCATGGGCTCTATTGCGATCGCACAGAAGGATTTTTGGGACCTCTAATCTTTGCTCTATGCGATCGCGGCCTCACCTATGCGATCGCATAGAAGAAAATCTCTGTGCAAAAATTGCAGAGTTTCTGCTGCAATTTCAAGTTCAAAACCATCCCGTTACCTATCCGAAACTCACCCGAGCCCTCGGGGATTCAAACCAAATATGCACACTAACTCAAAAACATCATACGAACTTGCTCGCGCGATCAAATCACCAAAATAACATCAAAATCAAGGAATTTAGCCTTAAATCTCAAGAATTCTTTCAAAATTTCATAACTTCCAAACTTTCCAATTTAAGGCCGAAACACGTCAAACGACGTCCGTTTCCAACCAAACTTTACAGGAAGCGCTTAACCAATATATATGACCTGTACCGGGCGTCGGAACCAAAATACGAGCACGATACCAGTACTTTTTAATAAAAATCAGTTTCATTTTCCTTAAACATTTTCAGAAAACAATTTAACAGAAAAATTCTTTTACTGGGGTTCTAGACCTCGGATTTCAATTCCGGACATATGCCCAAGTTCCATATTTTTCTACGGATTTTCTGAAATAGTCAAATCACGGATCCGGGTCCGTTTACCAAAAATGTTGACCGAAGTCAACCATATCAATATTAATATCATTTTTATCCAAATTTCTCATAGAATTCATATTTTCTATCACAAAATCTTTCCGGCTACATGCTCGGATCGTGCACGTAAATCGAGGCAACATAGAATGAGGTTTTCAAGGCCTCGAAGCTCGAAATTATTAATAAAATAAGTGATGACCCTTTGGGTCGTCACACTTTGACCTCAACTTTCGAACCTGTCGACCCAGAATAGCCACCGGTTCCACATCTTGTGACAAATCATCAACCAACTGCACTGCGCTGAAGTCCAACACATGAGACGGGTCCCCAACATACTTCTGTAGCATAGACACATGGATTATTGGATGCACACTAGACAAGATGGGTGGCAAATCAAGCTCATATGCCGCCTCTCCAATCCTCCTAAGTATCTCGAAGGGCCCAATGAACCTCGGGCTCAGCTTCCCTTTCTTCCCGAACCGCATAACACCCTTTATGGGTGAAATCTTCAACAAGACCTTCTCGCCTACCATATAAGACACATCACGAACCTTCCGATCCGCATAACTCTTCTGGCACGACTGTGCTATACGAAGCCTCTCCTAGATCAACTTCACCTTCTCAAAAGCATCCTGAACTATCTTAGTCCCTAACAATCTAGCCTCGCCAGGTTCGAACCATCCAACAGGAGATCTACACTGCCTACCAAACAACGCCTCATGCGAGGCCATCTGAATAATCGAATGATAATTGTTTTTGTAGGCAAACTCTACAAGCGAAAAAAGCTCATCCCATGAGCCTCTAAAATCAATAACACACGCACACAACATGTCCTCCAAAATCTGAATAGTGCGATCGGACTGTCCGTCCGTCTGAGGATGGAATAGTGTGCTCAACTCCTCCTGCATACCCAGCTCCTGCTGTAATACCCTCCAGAACTGAGAAGTGAATCCGAGATAATAAACACTGGAACTCCATGTAACTTGACAATCTCCCGAATAAAGATCCTTGCCAGCTGCTCCGAAGAGTACATAGTACATACTGGAATGAAGTGCGCGGACTTGGTCAGTGGATCTACAATCACCCAAATTGAATCAAACTTCCTCAAAGTCCGAGGGAGACCACTCACGAAATCCCTAGTAATCCTCTCCCATTTCCACCCAGGAATAACCATACGATAAAGAACACCGCCTGGTCTCTGATGCTCGTACTTGACCTGCTGACAGTTGAGACATCGGGCTACATAACTCACATTATCCTTCTTCATGCTCCTCTACCAGTAATGTTGTCTCAAGTCCTGATACATTTTTGCAGCACTCGGATGAATGGAGTACCGTGAGTTGTGGGCCTCCTCCAGTATCAACTCCCGAAGCCCATCCATATTAGGCATGAAAATCCGGCCCTTCATCCTCAACACACCGTCGTCATCAATGGTCACATCTCTTCCATCATCATGCCGAACTTTGTCCTTCAGGACAAGCAAATGAGGATCATCATACTGGCGCTCTCTGATGCGGTCATACAAGGAGGACCGAGAAAGAATGCAAGCAACCTGACTTGGCTCTGAAATATATAATCTCACCATCCGATTGGACAACGCCTAAACATTAACTGCAAAGGGCCTCTCCCTAACTGGAATATACGCCAAGCTGCCTATACTAACCACCTTCCGGCTCAAAGTACTAGCCACTACATTGGCCTTACCCAGATAATATAATATCGTAATGTCATAATCCTTGAGCAAATCAAGCTACCTCCGCTGCCTCAAATTATGATCTTTCTGTTTGAATATATGCTGAAGGCTGTGACGATCAGTATACACCTCACAAGAAACGCCATACAAGTAGTGCCTCCAAATCTTCAGAGCATGGACTATAGCTGTTAACTCCAAATCATGCACAGGGTAGTTTTTCTCATGGGGCTTTAATTGACGAGAAGCATATGTAATAACTCTACCCTCCTACATCATCACACATCTGATGCCAACTCTTGAGGCATCACAATACATGGTGTAGGAACCTGAAGCTGATGGCAATACCAATACTAGAGCCGTGGTCAAAGCTGTCTTGAGCTTCTGAAAGCTTTCCTCACTCTTCGGACCACACAAATGGAGCACCCTTCTGAGTCAACTTGGTCAAGGGAGACGTTATAGAAGAAAATCCCTAAACAAACCGGCGATAATACCCTGCCAACCAAAAGAAACTACAAATCTCAGTGACTGAGGTCGATCTAGGCCAACTCTACACCGCCTCTATCTTCTTTGGATCAACTCGAATACCATTACTAGACACCACGTGTCCCAGAAAAGCCACAGACCCAAGCCATAACTCACACTTGGAGAACTTTGCATAAAGTTTCTCCTCCTTCATTCTCTACAATACCACTCTCAAATGTTGAGCATGCTCCTCCTGGCTACGCGAGTATACCAGGATGTCATCAATAAACACAATCACAAAGGAATCCAGATATGGCCAGAACACGTTGTTCATCAAATGCATGAACACGGCTGGGCATTAGTCAGCCCAAAAGACATAACTAAAAACTCATAATGCCCATATCTTGTCCTGAAAGTTGTCTTCATAATATCAGAATCCCTAATCTTCAGCTGGTGATAGCCTGATCGAAGATCAACCTTCGAGAATACCCTCGCTCCCTGGAGCTGATCAAACAAGTCATCAATACGGGGTAGTGGATACTTATTCTTTACTGTCACATTGTTCATCTACATGTAATCAATACACATTCTCATTGTACCATCTTTCTTCTTCACAAATAAGACCGGTGCACCCCACGGCGACACACTAGGATGAATAAACCCTTTATCTAGGAGTTCCTGAAGTTGCTCCTTCAACTCCTTCAACTCAGCTGGTGCCATACGATAGGGAGGAATAGAGATAGGCTGAGTTCCCGGCACCAGGTAAATACAAAAATCAATATCCCTGTCCGGTGGCATGCCCGGCAGGTCCGCTGGAAACATATTTAGAAAATCCCTCACAACGGGAACAGAATTAAGGCTAGGAGCCTCAGCTCCAAACATCTCTCACAAATGCCAATATATGATAAACATCCCTTCCCAACCATCCGCTAGGCCTTGTAGAAAGAGATTACCCTGCTAGGTACATAATTAGACATACCACGCTACTCGATCCTTGGAATACCCCGCATAGCCAATATGACTATCTTGGCGTGACAGTCTAGAATAGCATGACATGTAGATAGCTAATCCATGCCTAGAATAACATCGAAATCTACCATGCTCAATAGCAGCAAGCCAACTCGGGTCTCCAGACCCCCAATAGTAATAAGACAGGACCGATATACATGGTCCACAATAATAGTATCGCCCACCGGGGTATATACATGCATAGGTAAAGCAAGACACCCTCGGGTCGTACCCAAATGATGAGCAAAGTATGAAGATCCACAGGAATAAGTAGAACTGGGATCAAATAAAATTGAGGCATCCATGTGGCAGACTGAAATAATACATGTGATAACAGTATCTGAAGCAATAGCATCTGACCGGCCCTGAAGAGCATAGAATAGAGCCTGGCAACCACCCGATCGACCTCCCCCTCTAGGGCGACCCCTAGCTGCCTGACCCTCACCTCTAGCTGGCGAGGTGGGTGTTGAAGATACTGGGCCAGAAGATGAGGGCTGGCCCCTCTACTGAGATGAACTGGATGCACGTCGGGGACACTCCCTCCGCATATGTCCAAACTCACCACACTCATAGAAACTCCCGGGTACTAGGGATTGGGACTGAAGGGAACCCCACGCGCCAGAGTGGCTAGCAGATGCACTCAGCTGGGATAAACCCGAAACAGATGGGGCATGAGACGAACTCTGCATTGGAAGTTCACTAAAAGATGGTTGACTCTTCTGAGATCCCTGATAACCCCGACCAAAAGATGACCCACAATACCCTGAGAGAGCTGGTTGAGGAGGCCTAAAAGAACGACCTTTGCTCTGCTGAACCTGGCCCCTAGACGGAGCACCACTGAAGCTACCTGATCCTCAAGGCCTCTTGGCCTCCCTCTCCTCTATCTCCTGACAGCGAGTCATTTTAATATCACGAGCAATATGCATTGCATCCTCAAAGGTATGGCTTAGGATCCTCTCTCGAGTCATCAAAATATGGATGGTATAAATGAGCCCATCCATAAACTGTCTAATCCTCTCCTGATCAGTCGGGACCATCCATGGAGCATAATGAGCCAACTCTGAGAATCTCACCTCATACTGCATCATAGACATATCTCCCTAACAAAACCACTCAAACTACCTACACATCTCCTCTCTTTGCGACTGTGGTACCCACTTCTCGAGAAAGATAATGGATAACACTTGCCTTGACAACGGCGCTGCACCTGCCAGCCTACGACGGTCATATGCCTCCCACCATGTAAAGGTTGCTCTTGAGAACTGAAAGGTGGTAAATGATACCCCGCTCAACTCTAAGATTCCTACTATCTGAAACATACACCGACACTTGTCGAGAAAACCCTGGGCATCCTTGCCCGGAATACTGTTAAAAGTAGGAGGTAAGATCCTGCTGAACCTCTCAAGATGACACTACTCATCGTCTGGCATCACTAGAACCCCATCACCCTGAATCGGGGCAACTGGCTGAACTGGGGCAACTTGCTGAGCTGGTGGCGCCTCTGGTATCTGCAAACCCTGCACTACCTGCTCAGGCATGCGAGCTGCGGGGGTCTGATGACTACCTCCTATCTAAAAAGTAGCTGCTGCAATAGTGGCCGAGACTGCTTGAGCCAGGCCAGTGCAAACCAAAAAAATCTGAGCTAGGGAATCCTGAACACCCGGAATCATAATAAGCACATCTGGTGCATGAGTAGGTGCTGCTGGAGTCTCTACAGCTTGAGGCTCATCCTGCATAGGGGCAACTAGTGGGTCAGCTGGTGCTGCCTCTACTGCTCTACCTCGACCACGACCACGGCCGCGTCCATGGCCTCTAGTAGGTGGCAATAGTGGTCATCCACCACGTCCAGTAGTACGTGTTCTCGCCATCTACGAGAGAATAAAATATAGAAGTTTAGTTCTCGGATCAACAAAGTCGCACGACAAGAATTTCACGAATATGAAGTTTTTCCTAAAGGTTCTGCGGCCTCCCGAGGATAAGTACAGACATCTCTATGCCGATCCGCGAGACTCTACTAAACCGGCTCATGACTCGCGAGACCTGGTAACCTAGGCTCTGATACCAACTTGTCACGACCCAAAGCCCAATCGTGATGGCGCCTAACACATTGTTAGGCAAGTCCCACCTTTAGAACATTCTCAACCCAAGTTACAAAGCTTCTAATAAGTTATTAAATTTAAAATATCAATTAAGCAAAATCTCAGTCTGCGATAGTAATAAAAACTGTGCGGAAACCACAATAATATCAAAAACAACCCATATCAGATCTGGTGTCATAAGTCAGAGCCTCTAGACATAACTGAACAACATCCTATACATAAGAAAGTCTAGGTGTGGGAGTAAAAGAAAAGACAAAAGGAGAAATCGGGTCTAGCGGATGCCAGCAACTACCTCGATAACTCCGACAACTGAACTAGGTAGCAATAATAAACTCAACTATGCCTCCAGGATCCCTGTATCTGCACACAAGGTGCAGGGAGTAAAGTGAGTACTCCAACTCAGTGAGTAATAGCAATAAATAATAATTGAAAGTAAGAAATCCTGCAAGAACACTACACAGTTCTATAACAAACAGTAAACGCAGTAAAGATCAGCTAATCAGGGAAAACTGGTAAACAACTCCTACAGTCTGACAATTTACCAATACTGCTACGGCGCACAGCCCGATCCATACCTAATACTGTTGCGGCATTCAGCCCGATCCAAATATATTATATATTATTGCGGCGCACAGCCCGATCCAATAATAATAGTCGACCGCACTCACTGGGGTGTGTGCAGACTCTAGAGGGGCTCCTACAACCCAAGTACTATAATATTACGGTGTGCAGTCCGATCCATATAATATATTATTGTGGCATGCAGTCCGATCCATATAATATATCACTACGGCGTGTAGTCCGATCTATACATGTATATGTATATACTGCTGTGGCGTGCAGCCCGATCTAGTGTATATCAAATACCCTCACTATGGGGTCCTTGACCTCTCTCTATCAATATAGACTTGGCCTCTCGAGCCCACTCAGCAAGACAGGGTTTTCAACCCTAGGCAATCCTCATTTATAGTGCAATTTGCTAAGACCGGTTCATATTATGTTTTAAAGTTAAAGATATGACTGAGAGTATGTGTTCAATAGGTAAAGAGAGGTCAATTAGCTCAACATGCTCCATAAAGGTTCTACAGATCGCCACAACGCCCCAAACATGGCAACTAGCCCAAAATATACAGATATAAGCTCAGCCTCAATTAAAAGTACAATAGAGTCATCAATTGGGATGGACCGATTCCAAATCCCAAGCAGTAACATCACCACGCTCATCATACGGTGCGTATCTCATCTCAACATAGCACTACATAGTGCAAATACGGGGTCTCAAACCCTCTGTAAATCATTCATAACCATTACTCACCTTAAGTAGTCTGAAATCCTAGCTCGCCTTGCGCTTCCCTCGCAAATCGACCTCTTTGAGTGTAGAATCTGACCAAAACACAAGGAATACATTAAAATAAGCTAATGGAACATAACCCAACTAAAAGAACTCAAAAAACACTCAAAAATACGAAGTTGGCAAAACTAGAGTCCCGGGCCCGCTTCTCAAAAAATTATGAAATTTACATCACCGGATTCCTCGTCACGCCACGAGTCCATACATATAAATTCATAAAAATTGGAGTTCAAATGCCCCATTCCAAAATTACATTCCCAAAAACCAAGCCCTAGTTCTTCAATTTTTCACCCACTTTTCCAAGAATTAAAGGTAGATTCTTTGATAAAATAGCATTTTTAGGTCACGAGACTTACCCCCAATCGATTCCCATCAAAACTCTTATCATTCTCGACCAAAAAGGTATTGAAGTGGTTCAAAAATTGAGGAAATATGAAATGGGTCGCGGATGAAGTATTCCTTAAAACCCTTCTGTAATTACCCAGATTACTCTATGCGAACGCGAGCCTCCCTCGCATTCGCAATGACCAAATTACCTTTCAGACCACATTTCCCTTCGCGAACGTGTCTGGTCTTCCATGAACGCGAAGTCTTAAGCACCCCCAAAGCTATGCGAATGCATCACCTCAAACGCGAATGTGATGAACACCGACCAGGGTCCCCTAAACTTCTTCGACGCGAACGCGACATATGCCACGCGAACGCGATGACCAAGGACCTTCACCTACGCAAACGCGAGGCCTCTACATGATGACTCAGAATCACAACTCTTCACGAACGCGGTCCTACTCACGCGAACGCGATGACCAATTTTGGTCTGCAACTGATGCTGAAAATCTGCAACACACCAAGTCCAAAAATCCTTCCATTGATCACCCGGAATAATCCCGAGGCCCCTGGGACCTCAATCAAAAACACCAACCTATTCCAAATATCATACAAACTTGCTCCAATTATTGAAACACGTCAAACAACACAAAAATCATCAATTCACCACGAATTTAAGCCTAAGTTTATAAAATTCTTCTGAAACTCACATTCGATAAAAACCCGACCAAACGATGTCCGAATGACCTGAAATTTTGCATACATATTCAAAATCACCTCTCGAAATTTTATAGCAACTCTCAGAATTTTATTCCGACCCCCGAATCAAAATCTCACCTATCAATTGGAATTCATAGAAATTCAAACTTCGCCAATTCAAGTCTAATCCTACACCGGACCTCCAAATCCAATTCCGATTGCACTCCTAAGTCACAAATCATCCCTTGAAGCTAACTGAACCACCGAAACTCATATCCGATCCCTCTAACTATGTAGTCAACTTCCGATTGACTATTCCAAAATAAGCTTCCTTCCAAGAGGCTAAGTGCCTAATTTTCAACTAAAACCAATCTAACTCTACCTGATAAACTCAAATGTTGATATTAAATCATAGAGAAACATAATATTGGGAAAACAAGGAGTAGCTCACGTGACGAAGGGCCGGTTCATCATATATGCGAGGAAAACCTTCTTAAGTAGGATTAAAAAATTTTTTAATATAATGCACAAAGTGAGGGTTAGAAGAAAAAAATGAGGTAAGCACATAATAGTAATCATTTTTGCCATTCTTCTTGATCTTTTTTTAGATCATAATATAAAATACCACTGGTAACAGTGTTAATTCCGGGCTGAAATTGATTTGACTTTGTACTAAGGTCAACCTGAGTAGATACACTTGTCCCATTGGCCAAAGTTTTTATACGAAGATATTTAACTTTATCTTGAGGGTGTAGCAATATGTGTCTAGTCAAAATTTCTGCGCCCCCCCCCCCCCCAATATATTTAAAAGCTCACTCTTTGCCACAAGTTTTACACTCAGCCCTATTTTTTTCTCTTAGTTGAGTAAAAAATGGCCAAACAATAGATATTTATGTCCGTTTAGAAAGCTGTCAAGAAAAAGTAGAGGCAGTAATAGGAGGGTCAGACGGGGCATCATTTGGATAATTATTAATTGGGCTAACGTCAGGATCAAGACTAGTGGTTGAATCATTATCCGCTTGTATTTCATCAAAATTTATTTCTTCATCATCTTTTTCATCAATAGTTGGATTACCATAAAGAGCATATATATATATATATATATAGTTGAGTAAAAAATGGCCAAACAATAGATATTTATGTCCGTTTAGAAAGCTGTCAAGAAAAAGTAGAGGCAGTAATAGGAGGGTCAGACGGGGCATCATTTGGATAATTATTAATTGGGCTAACGTCAGGATCAAGACTAGTGGTTGAATCATTATCCGCTTGTATTTCATCAAAATTTATTTCTTCATCATCTTTTTCATCAATAGTTGGATTACCATAAAGAGCATATATATATATATATATATATATATATATATATATATATATATATATATATATATATATATATATTCATGGTTTAATTATTCACCGGGTGAATTATTATGGCAAAATTGACTCTCGGTAAATTGTAATAAACTATTATCGCTATCAAGAATAGCATGTGTAGGACGGGTAACGGGTTTGGGTCGGGGAGCCAGGGTGAAGTGGAGGAGAAACATATTTGCCACTAGATTCACCACTCTAGGAGTTTTCCTTATTTTTACTAAGCATTTTTTGAGGAATAAGCCATCTTAATTAATCAAGCAATACAAAGTAAATAAAACAAACAAAGCTATAATATTAAAACTTAAGAGTTGGAACGAGTTTACCGAATTGATGAAACGCTTATTAAAAATTAATTATTATTGAAGACTTCAATTCACCAACTTTACAATTTTTTATAAACTGTAATAATAAAGTAAGCAATTATAAAATAAAATTATAGAGAGATTGATGCTTTATCAGAAAAATAAAAGAATGGGGGAGTATTTATAGTTAAAATAGGGAAAGTTATAATTATAAAAAGCTTTTGGGTTAAAACAAAGTTAGAGGATTAAATGGCTATTTTGTAAATTACCAACGACTATTTTGGTAGACGAATGGCTAGATTTTAAATGCCCAAACAGGAAGATTTTTCTTTAGAAATGGCCATTGGGACCGTTTAGGCCCACTAGAACAAAACTAAGAGTCTAACAAGGGCCAATGGGGAGATGGTGTAAACTAAACATGAGATTGAAGAGGAAGTGCTTGGCTTCTACAAGCAGCTAATGGATCATCAGTTGGAAAGCTACCAGCCGTTAATCCAATAGAGATGAGGGATGGAGCTTTGGTGAATAGACAACAACAGCTTCAACTGGTGAAAGATGTATCCAATAAGGAAGTATATAAGGCACTGCTAGGTATCAATGACAAAAAAGCACCTAATTGTGATGGTTTCAATGCTCTATTTTTTAAGAAGGCTTAGTTTGTGATTGGAGACAATGTTACGGAGACAGTGATGGAGTTTTTTACAAGTGCTAACCTCTATCAACCTATCAATTAAACAACAGTTACTCTTGTTCCAAAGGTGAAAATCCCATCCAGAATCACTGAGCAGAGATCAATATCATGCTACACCTTCTTGTACAAAATTATCTCTAAGGTGATCACAAGCAGACTGCAGGGAATAATGGAGGACATAGTTGATAGAAATCAATCATCTTTTGTGCCTTGAAGGATGATAAATGACAGCATAATATTGAGCCGTGAACTAGTTAAAGGTTATGGCAGGAAAGGTATATCCCCAAGGTGCATGCTGAAAGTTGAGATGAAGAAGACTTATGACTCTATTTAATGGGACTATATGGAGCAAGTTCCAACGAGTTTACAAATGCCTGGAAGATTTGTTCAATGGATTATGAAATATGTGAGAAATGTCTCCTATTCCATCATCATCAATGGGAAACATACAACTCCATTCCATGCAAAAAAAGGATTGAGACAGGGTGACCCTCTATCTCCTTACCTGTTTGTATTGACCATGAAATACTTGACAAGATTACTCAAGACACTAAAGATGAATCCAAACTTTAATTATCACTGCTAAAATGAACATAGATTAACTTAGTTTTGCTGATGACCTTTTTCTCTTCTGTAGAGGTGGTACTATATCTATTCAGCTGCTTTATCAATGCTTTCAAGATTTCTCTCAAGCTTCTGGTTTAGTTGCAAATGCTGAAAATAGCTCTATCTTCTTTGAAGGAGTCAGAGATGATATTTAACAGGAAATACTACAAGTATTAGGCTTCTCTAAAGGAGTATTACCAGTGAGTATCTAGGGGTTCCTTTGAGTACCAAAAGGCTATCATTAGTACAATGCCAACCACTGATTGAGAAGATTCTGGAAAAAATACAATCATGGACTGCCAGATTCCTGTCATATGAAGGAAGAATACAACTGATCAAGAGTGTGTTATTGCCCATACAAGTATTTTGGTAACAAGTGTTTATGATGCCTAAGAAACTGATCTAATTAATAGTGAGTATCTGCAGAAGGTTTCTATTGATTGGAGGGGTGGAGATCACTAAAAAGGCATTATTGCCTTGGGATAGGTTATGCTGGCCAAAAGCAGCAGGGAGACTGAATATACTGGACAAAGGTAAATGGAATAAAGCAGCTATATGCAAACTGTTGTGGAACTTAAGCAAGAAGAAAAATAAAATATGAATATAATGGGTCCATATATATTATAAGAGATACACTACTTGGGGTGCTCAACCGAAGCAAGCATCGTGGATGATCCAAAAAATACTAAAAGCAAAGAAACACTTTGAGGAAGCTGGGTACTCAGAAGAAAATGTGCTGCAAATGGACAAATTCTCAATCAAGGCTATGTACTTGAAGCTTAGAGGGGACTTCACAAAGGTAACATGGAGGAGGATGACATACAATAATGTTGAGCTCCCTAAATGGGCATTCACACTATTCCTAGCTGCTCACAGAAGATTATTAACAAGAGAAAGATTAGGAGGATGGGGCTGCCCAGAGGATACATCCTACTCACTATGAAACTGAGAAGAAGAAACTATTGACCATTTATTATTTAAATGCTCATTTTCGACACAAGTATGGGCAACAATGCTAGACTGGCAGAGAATACAGAGGCAAGTGATAACTTGAGGACACGAATTAGACTGGGTGAAAAGACATTACAGATGAAGGAGTATTAAAGCAGAAGTATACAACATGGCACTTGATGGTAGTATATATTATATATGGCAAGAGAGAAATGCACGAATATTTCAAGCAAGATAGAGGAATGCTGAAACAATTACTCGACAGCTAGTTCAAGAAATTCACTGTCGAGGGAGCATGAAGCAAAGATTAAAGGGGAGGCAAACAAGAATGAGATGTTAAGCTGAATCTGGACTAATGTCCAGATCAGGCTAAAGAGAGAAATATTGTGTAAATATTACTTTGTAAATAAATAAAAATTAGTAGCAAAAAAATTGTTGTTATTGAGACAATTTGATGATTGAAATTTGTTCTTTATGATATCGAAAGTTATATTTTATATTTATGCTCATTTGGAGTAGATTTGGGCCTTGCATCATGTGTTGGATTGTTGAAATTGGAAGAATAAATTTATATTTCAGAATTTCATATATGAAATTTTTGAAGCTGCATTTACAAGATAAAAGAACTTAAAATTTAATTATTAAAGTTGCATATTGAAGAGATAAAACTAATTAAGATTCGAATTTTTCGAAGTTGTATTTGAAAGATAAAATGACTTGAGATTTGATTTCTGAAATTACATTAAAGAGATAGAACTATTAAAGCTTCGAATTTTCCGAAATCGCATTTGAAAAATAAAAATAAAAACTTAAAATTAAATTTCTAAAATTAAATTGAAGATATATAACGATTTTAAATCTCGATAGGTAAATTTTATAAATTTTTCTACAACAAAAATATTACTTCAATGACATCCCCAAAAATGGGTATCAAGGAATTCCATCCTCGCCAAGCCAAGCCCAAATTAATGCATGAAGGACCATTGGATCTAGATTCTATTCAAATTGAAAGGGGATTTTTACATAAATAATAACGATTTTTCAAATCTTTCAAAAATAGCCAGTTTATACTAACATTTATAGCATAATCCAGAAAGCTTTTGCCTAACAGTGCTAGGATTTGTCAGTTGGCAGACAGCTAATGAATAAATGAGAGTGGCAACAAATGTTATATGACACGTTGCTTAGTCTAATGATCTTTCAATCCTATTTTAGAACACTTGTTAGGCTCAATGTTCAACTATCTTTAATTAATTACTTAACTAATATGAAGACGACCTCTTGGTGACTAAAATGGCCAAATCCGCCAAATCGAATTAAACATCTAGTATGAATTAATAACGATTGACTATAGTTGCAAGCTAATATTTGGAACTTCATCAAGGATATTTTCATTTTGGAAAAATAACACTATATAGCCGCTGTAAAAATGATAGTCAAAATATGTATAAAATTTGTATATATATTATAAATACATTATGTATGTTATATATAAAAATTATACAAATTTTATATATTTTTTTGACTATCAAATATAAATAGTTTCTGGCGCGGGCTAAAAGTGATAATACCCCTTTCATTGTCCTTTCTCCTATATATGTACCCACCCCGCCCCGCCCCGCCCCGCCCCGCGCCAACTCCAAAAAGAAAAAAAAAAATTAGTGTTAACTTTGCTACTTCTTTTCGTCTTAGTTGATTATGATTTTGGATAAGTTATGCATTTTGTGGCTATAAAATCACCATAATAAGGGCAAATAAAATTGTTAAAAGTTAAAACTATTTTTAAATATAATAAGTAGTGCAAGGTTTCTCTCTTCTTCATTCTCCATATTTTACTCATGCCCCTTCCCACAAAAGATATAAAAAATTAAAAGAAATTAAAGTTAATTTTATTTCAGAAGTTTAACATATTGCCTAGGGACATGTTAGGCATGTTAGTAAATTACTATTAGAACTCGCGCAATGCATTTTAAATTATAAATATCTTTTTAGTAATATTATATTATATTATGTTAATGGAATTTCAACTGACACCTTACTTCTCCATACAATATTTCATTAATTAAATCCATATGAAATTAAAGAAAAACTAATCATATGATAATTGTATAACATTTTTATTTTTTAAAGTATTATTATACTATAAATATAATAATTTTTTAGCGTGTCATTTGGCTTAATAGCATTGTCCACGGTCTCCTTTTAATATAGCATTAATATTTCTTACTTCTTAAAGATTATTTTAAAATTTTTATTTATTATTCATGATTCTCCAATTTGCTAAATCAATTATCAAAAAATTTATTAAGAATATAAGAAATTAAAGTTAATTTGATTTCAGAAATTTGGCATAGTAACTAGCGACATGTTAGGCATGTTCATTAAATAGGTTGGCCACTAACTACCAATCTGTCTATCTTGTAGGTTCTTCTTTGCTGCACTATTATAGATGCGTGTATAAGAATTAGTCTTATGCGCGGATAATTTGACAAAATATTAATTTTATAAAATTATGATTTAATATATCATATTAATTTAATAAATATTAATTATATTTTATTATTTAATATAGTATGAAAAATATAATACAAGCTGTATAAAATTAAAGGATATAGTAATCAAATAAATTATTTATTCCTTTTATTTTATTATTGAATTAGCAAGTACTTAGTACTATTGTTAATTTGTGATTTATTTATCTTTTATTTTTAATTAAATCCAAATATAAATATCATAAAATTATCTCTATCCCCCTCTTTTCGTACATTCCTTTCTACCGTAATACTTGTTTGATTAGTTTTTAAATTTTGTAGTTTATTAAATATTAAATAATATAATAGTTTTTTACTAAATTATAATTTTGAATTCATCAAAAGGATAAAGAGATAGGCATTGCATGTGTGTGTGTGTATATATACTCATACATTTGAATGGATGTTTTTTTTATTATAGCTAATTTTATTTTATTTTATTTTTGTTTTTTTTTTGCAATTTAAAATATTTGTAAAACTCCAACTTGATACTCCCCAATTTGAATAGGTAGTCTATTCTCCAATTTAAATAGGTAATATTTTATTTCCTTATTTACATTTTTTTATTTAAAATAGTTTTAAAACTCCAAATTAAACCGAATTTGAATTGGCAATTTTTTATTTTCTTTATTTTTATTTTTATTTTTATTTAAAATAATTTAAAATTCCAACTTGAAACTATTCCCTAACATGAATGGGTAGTTTTTTAATTAATATTTTCATTTTTTATTGTAGCTAATTTAATTTTTTTGTTTTGTTATTTCTTTTTATTTTAAAAAAAAAACTTTTCCAACTTAAAACTCCTCCTCAATTTGAATGGGTAGTTATTTTATTATTTTCATATTTTCGTTTTTTAATATAGTTAATTATAAGGCATCTACTTTATTAATTCAAATAGAGTAACCAATTAATTCAAAATTTAAAACATATTTTTTAGTTAAAAAGATTGTTTATTTTGTCTTAACAATGTCATTTGTCTTAATAATGTAATTTTTACTCACCTTTTATTATATATATATATATATATATATGTGTGTGTGTGTGTGTGTGTATGTGTGTGTGTGTATGTAAAGGAATCTACTTACATTTCTACCTCAAATAATTTGGGATACACTATATGAATTTTAATTGAATATTTTACTCAATTATTTTTTCAGAGAAATATTATGCGAAATAAAATGAAAAATAATGTATTTTTTTGTAAATAGTGACTTTCTATTCATTCCAAAAAAAAAAACAACTTTACAAATCAGGTAGATGTTGATCATCTATGTCACTATCTTCTAATTACACTAAGTCTGATGCTTCTAGTGTCATCTCTACTGTATCGCTATTTACATCATCTTAAAGCTTCATCTAACCTAGGAAAGATAACATACAGAGGCATTTTGCAAATTTCAAACATATGATCTTAAATAAAAATAGTCTAATTCTTACAATGATCCTTGCCAGCGCTTGATTGTCCTCCCTATGGTATGTATGTGCACTACTATCTCTCTGCAGATATTGTTCTCTTTGATTTCTCCCCCTTGAAATCTAATCACACTCATTTCTCTCCAGATTGTATATACCAACATACCAAATACAGATGTAACAATTGCCCAGTGATCAGATTTCTTTTTTGCAGCCCTATTGGTCTATTGGACCTCCTCCTACCAAGCCTGAATAGGCCTAGGATGGCCTAGCCATTTGAGTAGCTTGGTCCATATTTCTCTTACTTTAGGGCGGTCGAAAAATAGGTGTTCAAATAGTTTATCAAATTGCTTACAGAAAACACAAGTCTCAGACACTTGAACTCCAAATTTGATAAGTTTGTCCACGTTTGCTAATCTTCTCTATAGTGCTAGCCATAGTATGAATTTATACCAAGGATGTAGATGAGGTGGCATAGTGATGCTCTTCCAAGGTATCTTTTGTAGTTGAGGAAATTGCATATGGTATAACTTGCTGATACTGAACTTCCCTCCCTTTTGTATTTGAACAAGTCCGTTGATCAGATCCCCCTAATCTTTTGTAATTCAAGAACAAGGTTTCTTGTTTCCATTATCTTCCTAACCACCCAAACAACATTCTTGGGTTTTGGAATATTCTCCACTGTCTTATTTTTAATGCAGAAGGTATGAACTCATCGAATCCATAAATTGTCCTTCTTGATTGTAATTACCCATAGGTGTTTTGCAATTGCTGCTTTGTTCCAGTAGTGCATGTTAATTACATTTAATCCATATGCAGCTTGTGGCCAGCATACTCTGTCCCAAGCAACTAGTGCTTTCTTGGTGATAGTTGTTGTACCAGACCATAAGAATGATCTACATATGGCTTCAATCATCTTCAATATCTTGTTAGGCAGCAAAACAATTTAAGCCAAATATGATTGTACCCCAAAAAAGATTGATTTAATTAGCTGGAGCCTACAAGCATATGAAAGCAATTTTATTGTCCAGCAGTTGATCTTCTGTGTAATCTTCTCTACTAAAGGCCAACATTGGATGATAGACAGCTTGTTGGATGCTAGTGGTATACCTAAGTATCTAAATGGCAAAAAACCTTCAATGTATCCCAATTCTTGTATAATGTCTTGTTTTGTGCTATCTGAAATACTTGCTAATATGGAGCTTTTTTCTCCATTTTCTTGGAGGCCGGATGATCTTGAGAACTTGAGAAATGTTTGTTATAATAGTCTGATAGATGAAATGTCAGCTTTACAGAACATCTAGATCATCAACAAAACAAATGTTCATTGCTCCCAGTTCTTAGACCTGGGATGGAATTTGAAGTTCTTGTTCTTTATAAGCTGTGCAAGTTCTCTTTGCAGATACTACATGGCTATGACAAACAAGTACGGAGATATAGGGTCTCCTTGTCGAATATCTCTTCTTCCTTGAAATGGTTTTGTCAGTCCACCATTCATGTTGAGGGGGTAGGTCACTGTAGTGATGCACTCCATTATCCAACTGACAAATTTATAAGGGAAACCAAGATCGAGTAGCATTTTTTCAAGTAAGCTCCAATCTAAGGTATCATATGCTTTCCTGAGGTCAAATTTTATAACACACCTTGGGGAGATCTCTTTCGTGTTATATCCTTTAAAAAGCTCATGAGTAAATAAAATGTTATCTGTTATGCTTCTTCTTTCCATGAAGGCTGATTGTGACTACCCAATGAGGTCTCTTATTACATTTTTTATTCTGTTGGTAAGTACTTTGGTTATTATCTTATATAGAGTGGTGCAACAAGATATAGGTCTGAACTCTTTTACTTGGCTGGGGTTAGGCACTTTTGGTATAACAGTTGCATAATTCATGCCTCTATGCATTTTGCATGTTTCAGGGAATTCCTTGACACTAGCCCATACTTCAAACCCAACTATATTCCATTGTGATTGTGAAGAACTCAATTATAAAACCATCTACCCCTGGGGATTTGTCATGAGTTATCTCCTTTATAGATGCTAGGATTTCTTCATTTGTTACATTTTTTAACTAGTGCCTCCTTCTATTGTTGGTCTAGACATCTCCCTTTCTTTAATCACTACAGTATTTCGACATTTATGGGTTCCTCCACTTTCTCCCATAAGATTTGTGAAGAAAGAGATAAACTCCTCTTCTATTTGGGCTAGATCAGTTAGCTTAATACCACTTGCATTGTAGATGGATGCAATGTGGTTTCTGCTTGTCCTCATTTTCCATTGAGAATGGAAGTATTTGGTGTTTGAGTCTCCACATTCAATCCAATTGGCCCTTGATTTCTGTTGTAATACATGTTCTTCTATATGACTCCATTTTTCTAGTTCTGTCAAGACTTCTTTTTCCTGATTGAACAAGCTCTAGTTTAAAGGAAGATTTTTTGAGTTCTCCCTGTATTACCTCTAGTTTATGTATAGCATGATCAATTCTCTGCTAGTAGGAGGCCATAAATTTGTTCAGGTCCTTAAATCTGCTTTTGAGTACCTTTAATTTCTTCCAGATTTTGCTAATGGGTTCTTCTTGAGTTCTATGCTACCATACTTCTTGCACTATGTTCCTGAACTCTGGATGTTCCATGACATTTCTGTAAAGCTTGAAAGGTTTAGGGTGCAACCCTTTCTTATGTTGACTGATATGTATAAGCATTGGTGAGTTATCAGAAACTCCTGGGTCAAAAAATTGAGCTTCTATGTGGCTATATTGTTGCAACCACACATAGTTCCCCATTGCCCAATCTATCTTGTTGTACACCCTTTTTATTTTCCTACTGTTTGTTACACCATGTAAAGAACCAGCAAACACTTTTTAGTCGAGTCAATTGCAACATATCATCTAAGTTTTGAAAGTTTTATGTCTCTGATTGAGTGACTGGTGCTCCTATTCTGTCCTTTGAGGTTAACACATTGTTAAAGTCCCCACTTAATAACCAAGCATCATGCACATTTGTTCCTGCTTGTGCAAGTTGACTTCATAGCTGATGCCTGAGAGTTACATCATTCCTGGCATACACCACTATTAGCAGTGCTTTGAAACTATTTTTCTGCACCTCACAATGTATATATTGATTCGTACCCTCAATGATCTGGATATTTATTTCTCCACATAAGCGAGATTCTACCATTTGGGTGATCTTTATAATTACAGTAAATATTCCAGTTCCTCGCCATATTTTGTATGATTCATCCAGCTTTCCTCTCATTTAATCTTATTTCTACATATCTAATTACATCTATTTTGTATTTATTCAGAAATATTCTTAGCTCTTTCTGTTTAAAGGGCATGTTAAGCCCTCTTGTATTCCACGTACAAATGGCCATTGGTGGGAAGAGCTGGTTGGCCCAGCATCCCTTGGTTTCTTATCTGGTATTTGCTCTTGTAGGATTGCAAATCAATTCCTAGATGTAGTTGCAGCAGTTGTATTGCCTCTAACAATGGTAATTTGTTTTCCTTGCCCTGTTCCTATCTTGTTGAAAGCCATGTTTGGATTTTATATAGGATCTTGATTGTCATGTACTCCTTCAGCTGTGACCATTCTCACCTACTCTTCTTTCTGAGTCCCAGATGATTCTGCCTCATTTGAACAAGAGGCATGTATCTTCTACACCCATTGTTGAGTGATTTGCTTCTTTTTCATGTTCCTTATTCTTCTTTTTGGTTTCTTCGTAAATTTCTCATCAGTTGCTTGCTTTGTCTTTTCCCATCATTCTATTGTATCATGACCAAATCTAATATAATCACATCAAAATATTTAGGTCTCCAATCATAACCAATTTTTTGTTTTATCACTCATATTGGTGTTTGCATCTTAAAGCTCTGAGGGAATGGATGTGAAACATCAGTTTCCACCAGTACTCTTGCATAAGAGGCCTTTTCCATTTTACTTGTTACCCTATCGGTATATATAGGTCTCCCTACTATACTAGTAAGTTTATTCAATGCTTCAGTAGACCAGTATCCTAACGGAAGCCCTGGAAATTTCACCCACAAAGGAATGATGCTTAAGCACTCTGGATTAAAACAGAAATATATCTTCCAATGTTGTAGGATAAAAGGTTTGTTTTGGTAGGTGTATGGCCCAGCATGAAGAACTAGGTATCTATCTTCTATACTTTGGAATTGGAAAATATAATAACCTTCATCATGATACATAATTTTTGGTTGTGCTACAAAATTCCATACATTAGTGACATAATTTTTCATAGATTTCTCATATGGATTATCCCCAAGGACATACCCAATTAGGGTATTCTTCAGCGATTCCTCCTGAGCTCTGGTGTCCTCCTCCTCTATTTGTACCACAATCGTTCCATTTCTCATAAAAGGGGGAATGTAGGTTAAAGGCTTACCCATTTGGGAACTTCTATTTTCCTTCGGTCTCTTTTCCTTTAGTTGTTCCTGTCTGCCATCAGCTGCCTTCTCCTTTAAATTTTGTGCTTGTTGAGTTAAGGTTACTGCTGCCAATAATTGCAATTTGCGATGCACCAGTGGTTACTCTGCTCTCAAATTTGCTTGTTGTGCATGCACTTCAAGCCTTTGCTAGTGGTCTCTTCGTTTTCCTTTTCCTCTAGTATAAGCTGAAATGTTTGTGGAATAAAGCTACCAAAGGTCAATGGTTGCAGTCCTGTGGCCGGTGTATTCTTCAATTCCTCTTCTTAATTGTTGGTGCACTCCCCATTCCAGTGAGCCAACACCCCATTTGCGAAGGGGTAGGTGTTTCCATGGCTTCTTCATCGCCTTGACTAGGGTTAGGAAGCTTCTTGTGTTGCTTTGTCATGGCGGATGGCGTACGTTATCTATCCTCGCTAAACATGCAGCTGCAGAGCCATCTCCGAAAAAGTCGAAAGTTTCCTCCCTTTGTAACTTTCAAAACTTTTTCGTAGGTGATCCCTTGCATGCCTGGTGTCAGAATGAACCTAAATACCTTTCTATATTTTTAACTAACTGAAAAATTTATGGATTCTACACTCAGAATATAAAAAAAAATATAATATAATTTTTACAATGATGGTATAAAATGGAACATCAGAAATAACACTTGAAGCAGGAAAGGACAACCCGATGAGTATCTTGCGTTTAGGCAGGGTCTGTGCCGTAACTAAAGGGTGTAATTTAGACATTCTATCCAAATACAAGCATTAGTGATTACTTCTACAAGTTGAATGTATAACATATAAGTCATACGAAAACAACTTTACTGTTGCTCCAAAGCTCCCCTAATTCAACGATAATGAAAAAAGGAACATAAGAAAAAATGCTTGAAGCGGGAAAGGGCAACCTGATGCATGAAGTATCTTGTATTACTTAGGGTTCGGGGAAGGGTCACGATTAAGGAGTAAGATGTAGATAACTTATCAAAATAAAAGTATTAGTGGCTACTTCTATGACTCGAACACATAACATATTAGTCATAGGGATCAAATAACCTTATTGTTGCTCCAAAGCTCCCCTTCAACGATAAAGAAAAATGAAAATAAGAAAAAACGGTTGAAGCAAGAAAGGGCAGCCCGAAGCATGAAGTATCATGCATTTACGTAGATCCGAGGAAGGGCCACAACTAAGGGGTGTGATATAGACAGCCTACCTAAATGCAAAATTAGTAGCTACTTCTATGACTCAAACGCATAATATATAAGTTATAGGGAAACAACTTTAGTGTTGCTCCAAAGCTCCCATAATTCAACAATAATGAAAAATGGAACATAAGAAAAAGCGCTTGAAGCAGGAAACGACACCCGATGCATGAAAGTATCTTTCATTTAGGTCGGGCCCGAGGAAGTGCCACAACTAAAGGGTGTGATATAGACAATATATACAAGCATTAGTATCTATTTCTTTGACTTGAATGCATAACATATAAGTCATACAAAAACAACTTTATTGTTGGTCCAAAGCTCCCATCTCACATTAATGAAAAATGGAACATAAGAAAAAACACTTGAATGGCACAGCAAGCAGTTCATTAATTAAACATCAAAATAACACACATCTCCCAACTGTAAAATGGACATATGGCATAATCAGCACCTTTTAGTTCATTCTTCAAAAGTCTAATCAATTTCTAGAATTCCCTTTACGTGGCAATCAACGCTTAGTTGGAAGCTGTCAAGTTCAATTTTTCACTTTTTTTTTTTTTTTTTAACTCTGTATCTAATACTCGTTTAAGGATGCTGGTTAATCCAGATGCGCATCGTGCATGGCCAATAAAAGGAAGAAATACTTCCCATTAAATATTTTTTCATACTCAAGAGTCATATCTATATATGACACTCATATGTGACACTACTTTAAATAAAAAATGAATTTCCTATTTATAATTTGGAATAATTAAATTTTTTAGTTTATCTTAAATGACATGCCTTTATTGCTTATAGCATATGTTTAAGATTACAAGTTCGAATTTTTTTTTAAAATATTTGTCCAATCAAACATCAGTCGCATAATTTAAAATAAAAGAAGTACTAGTATAATATAGATTTGATTTATATACCTTAGTAGAGACGATTGTAGTTAGTAATTGACCGTGAATGAATATGATTTCATTCATATACTAGGACGCATCGGCCTACGACAACCACATAAGTCCATTGAACTAATACGATTGTAGTCATAACAGATTGGGTGTAATGTCGTATGTTCATAACTTTTACGTTAATAATATTTTTAATTAAGTAAAGAAAAAGTTTTTCTATAATATTTTAGGTCATCAATCAAAAGTATTACATATAAACAATTATCAGTTGTTTTAAGTTGTCTGAACTTGACAGTACGAAAAAATGTTATTACTCTATATATATATCCTATGCTCCAACAAACTCCATTGATATTTGGCCAAGCAAAACCAACTAAAAACTTTCTGAATATTTTTCTCTTCCATTTGATATTTTGTACATAGCAAAAAAGCAGCTGGTTGAAGTACGGCCAGGGGAGAATACTTTGAAAGAATGTTGAACGGGAACTTGGAATAGGAATTATTATTGACGGATCTTTACCTAGAATCGAAGCTGGCATTGCTTGCTGACTCTAAGCCACTTGTTAGAAGGAAGTGCAGCTTGATTGTCGGGGGAAAAATTGAAGTTGACCTTTAATTAGCCGACAACTACGTAAATAATGGTATGTTTTTGCTTTCTAGTAGACCAGAAGAAGATGATGAGGCGGAGTAAACCGGTGGCTGGCTCGTGTTCAAGGTGCGGCCATGGTGCTAAAGTTGCTGATATGCGGACTGCCACTAGATTTTGTTACATCCCATTTTACTTCAAGTCTTGGAAGGCTATTGTCTGTAGTTTTTGTGGTGCCATTCTCAAATCTTACAGATAATTAACAATCTTTTCTTAATCAGCTATCTCTCTTTCCTGTACCTTCCGTCAGCATCTCGCGCCGGAAAGGGTGATTGCACCTCATGGTGTGTGATGTAGGCACCTATCCAGGGGCAGACCCATCACCTTCGGTCAGCTTGATCCAAGAGGGGTCACATGAACCCGCTTCGTTGAAAATTTTTAACATTTTATATAAGTTATAATGTGCAAACATAGATATATTATTATTACTGAACCCACTTGACCAAGTTCAAGCCTGGTAAAAATGGTTTGGTTTCAAAGTTTGCTTATATTTTTCACGTGTGGACGTACAGCCATCAATCCCAACGCAAACGCCGCTAGTTTATTTCCCTTCTTTTTCATGTATTTCTTTTTCTAATCTTTGTTTTCTGTTTTAGTTTAAAGTTGATATTTTTACTCAAATCAAATAATAAGAATGATACTATATCGTCATTTACTTCAGGAAATTATTAGAAAGTTCTTACATAAATTTTGATAAAGGCGAAATATATAAAGCGTCCCTTCAAGTCGCCCTCAACGATCAATTGAACACTTCAAATGAGACCATTTCTTCCAACTAGACACTTTGTTTAGTCACAAAAGAAGATCAACTAAACACCCAGTCATGTCAACAAAAGAAGATCAACTAAACACCCAGTCATGTCAGCCTCCATTGCGTGACGCGAGTTGTCTATCTAAAATTAAGTTTTTTTTTTCTTTTCCTACCATAATATGGAACTCACCAAATTTTCACACTTTTTTCCTCCAATCATACCTCCTCCTCTCAATATCAGATTTTTTGCAAGAGAAGCAAATCACGAGATAGCAAAACAGGCACACAGTAGTAAATCAATTTTCTTTTGAGAAACTTTTGTGACAACAAAAATTTCACATTTGGATTAAGAAAAAATATGCCAGAATCTGTAAAAAAAAAATGGCAAAAAGAAGAAGCAGAAATTGAAACCTCACAAGTGTTCTCTCCATTTTCTTCCATTCTAGCGCTTAGTGATGCATAACATAATTGCAATATAGTGTTGCATTTTTATCTTGAACTGCTGGATTCAGATGACATTAAAAACCCTTCTCACGTCTTCGCTATTTGTTTTATTCTCCCGTATTACTCCCGTCCAAGATAAAAGAAAAAGAATTAAAAAGAAGAAGGATGAATTAAAAATGTCATATATGTTATAAAATAATAAAAGAACAAGAGCAATATTGCAGAGAAATAGAGAGAGGAAATTCTTATTGAATTTTTGGGATGATTTACAATGGGGTAAGACCCCTCTATTTATAGGAGAAATTATGACTTAGTCACAAAGTAAAACTCTCCACAAGATAGACATTCACTCCAAATATAATTATAGACATTCACTCCAAATAGAATTCTATTCTTAACACTCCCCCTTGAATGTCTACTCAATAAGTAATGTGCCTCATTAAAACCTTAACTAAAATAAAACCCAATGGGAAAAAAATTTAGAAAAGGAAATGTAACGACCCGACCGGTCGTTTTAGAATTACGCCCCAATCCCTAATTTAACTGTTTCCCTAAGTTCATTTCTGCTATTGTGGTTTGCCGGGAGAGTCGGTTCTGAAAATTTGAGCATTTTGGGCTTAGTCCCTAAATAAGAGCTTTGAAGCTAGAAAATGGCCCGTAGCCGGAACAGTGTTAAGATGATCTCGGAACGGAAATCCGATGGTTCCATTAGCTCCGTTAGGTGATTTCGGGGTTGGAAGCGCGTTCGGAATGTATTTTGGAGGTCCGTAGCTCAATTAGGCTTGAAATGCCGAAGGTTGAAATTTTGGTCAATCCGAACGTTAGGTGAGATTTTGATCCGGGGGTCGGAATGGAATTCCGACAATTTCTGTAGCTTCGTTATGTGATTTTGGATATGTCCGCAAATTTTCAAGTCATTTGGACGTCGTTTGGCCGGGTTTTGGATTGAATGTTAGTTTTGAAAGTTTTGAAGAAACTTAGGCTTGAATCGATGTGATTTATGGGTTTTGATGTTGTTAGACGTGTTTTTATGATTGGAATAAGTTCGTATCGTGTTTTGGAGTATGTTGGTGGTTTTCGTTGGGGTCCGGGAGCCTCGGGATGAATTCGGACCATCAAGCGGGCATTTGGAACTTGGAAATTTCTGCAGAAAATGCAGCAGCAGTGCAGCAGACGTTAAGCCTACGCGTTCGCGTGGCAATGGCCGCGTTCGCGTAGGCATGGTAGGGTAAAGCATCGCGTTCGCGTCCATTGAGTCGCGATCGCGTAGAAGGGAAAGAGGAAGCACCGCGTTCGCGTCCCAGGTGTCGCGTACGCGTAGAAGAAAAAAAATGGTCGACTGGAAGGTTGTTCACTTCAGACAGAGGCACTCAGTTCACTTCACGGTTCTGGAGAGCTGTGCAGTAGGAGTTAGGTACTCGGGTGGAGATGAGCACAGCATTTCACCCCCAGGCGGATGGCCAGTCTGAGCGCACTATTCAAATTTTAGAGGATATGCTCTGTGCGTGCGCGATTGAGTTTGGAGGTTCATGGGATCATTTCTTGCCACTGGCGGAGTTTGCTTATAATAACAGCTATCAGTCCAGCATTCAGATGTCGTCGTATGAGGCCCAATATGGTAGGAGGTACAGGTCCCCCGTGGGTTGGTTCGAGCCGAGCGAGGCTAGGCTGCTAGGTACTAAGATGGTACAGGATGCAATGGACAAGGTCAAGGTGATTCAGGACAGACTTCGTGCAGCCCAGTCTAGACAGAAGAGTTATGCGGACAAGAAGGTTCGCGATGTGGCTTTTATGGTTGGCGAGCGGGTTCCGCTTTGAGTCTCGCCCATGAATGGTGTTATGAGGTTTGGGATAAAGGAAAGCTGAGTCCTAGATTTATTGGCCCTTTTGAGATTTTGAGGCGTGTTGGAGAGGTTGCTTATGAGTTGGCCTTACCTCCCAGCCTAGCCGGAGTCCACCTCGTATTTCATGTCTCCATGCTCCGGAGATACCATGGTGACCCGTCGCATGTGTTGGATTTCACTTCTGTTCAGCTAGACAAGGATCTGTCTTATGTTGAGGAGCCAGTAGCCATTCTAGACAGGCAGGTCAGAAAGCTAAGGTCAAAGAACATCGCTTCGGTAAAGGTTCAGTGGCGGGGCCAGCCGGTCGAGGAGGCGACTTGGGAGACCGAGCAGGATATGCGCAGCCAGTACCCTCATCTTTTCACTACTCTAGGTATGTTTTCTATGCTCGTTCGAGGACGAACGAATCTTTAAGTGTGGGAGGATGTAACGACCCGACCGGTCGTTTTAGAAAATTACGCCCCAATCCCTAATTTAATTGTTTCCCTAAGTTCATTTCTGCTATTGTGGTTTGCCGGGAGAGTCGGTTCTGAAAATTTGAGCATTTTGGGACACTTAGTCCCTAAATAAGAGCTTTGAAGCTAGAAAATGGCCCGTAGCCGGAACAGTGTTAAGACGATCTCGGAACGGAAATCCGATGGTTCCATTAGCTCCGTTAGGTGATTTCGGGGTTGGGAGCGCGTTCGGAATGTATTTTGGAGGTCCGTAGCTCAATTAGGCTTGAAATGCCGAAGGTTGAAATTTTGGTGAATCCGAACGTTAGGTGAGATTTTGATCCGGGGGTCGGAATGGAATTCCGACAATTTATGTAGCTTCGTTATGTGATTTTGGATATGTCCGCAAATTTTCAAGTCATTTGGACGTCGTTTGGCCGGGTTTTGGATTGAATGTTAGTTTTGAAAGTTTTGAAGAAACTTAGGCTTGAATCGATGTGATTTATGGGTTTTGATGTTGTTAGACGTGTTTTTATGATTGGAATAAGTTCGTATCGTGTTTTGGAGTATGTTGGTGGTTTTCGTTGGGGTCCGGGAGCCTCGGGATGAATTCGGACCATCAAGCGGGCATTTGGAACTTGGAAATTTCTGCAGAAAATGCAGCAGCAGTGCAGCAGACGTTAAGCCTACGCGTTCGCGTGGCAATGGCCGTGTTCGCGTAGGCATGGTAGGGTAAAGCATCGCGTTCGCGTCTATTGAGTCGCGATCGCGTAGAAGGGAAAGAGAAAGCACCGCGTTCGCGTCCCAGGTATCGCGTACGCGTAGAAGAAAAAAAATGGTCGACTGGAAGGTTGTTCTTCGCGAATGCGTGGGAATCGTCGCGTTCGCGTTGAGGAAGGGAAATTGTGCTTCGCGGACGCGGGGGGGGATCGTCGCGTTCGCGATAGGTAATGTTCGCAGGTCATCGCGAACGCGTGGGTTACTTCGCGTTCGCGTAGAAGAAGTTGGGTTGTTCACCGCGAACGCGTGAACAGTAACGCGAACGCGATGAGCAATGGGGTCTGGCAGTGAGCTTAAGTTCAGAACATAACACCCGCGACCCCCATTCACAAAAACGCCATTTTTGAGCTCCAAGAGTGGATTTTGAAGGGGAAACGCTGGGATATCATCGGGAAATCATCGGGGGTAAGTTTCTTGACCTTAATTCGTTGGTTTATCATGAAATCCGTGATTATTTCACCGAAAATGGTGGATTAAAGGTGGGTTTGAGCCCTAGGCCTAAATGTTAGAAAATCTCCTGATTTGAGTGGGCAAATGGAGTCCGATTTTGGTAAATTTTATATGCATAGACTCGTATTGAGATAAGGAACCCGAATATATAATTTTCGTGATTTTTCGATAAGCGTACCGAAAGTCGGATTTTGGCAACTTGTGGGTTTTGGTGTATTTTGAGTTATTTTGATTGGGTAATGCCCAATTGGCCTATTTTGATGTGATTCTATTGATTTTTTATCAGATTCTACACTTGTGGAGGCCGACATTCGTGGCAAAAGGGTTATTGCTTAGCGGTTTTGTACCGGAATTGAGGTAAGTGGCTTGTCTAACCTCGTGTGGGGACTTTCACCCCTAGGATATTATTGTGATACTTTAAATGCCTTGTACGCGAGGTGACGGGCATGTACATGCGCTGGTTGTTGAACACATACTTTACTCAAAATGTTCAATGAGTGATATTCCTGTTCTTGGTTGTTAAATTCGATATTCCTACCCGGTAGTAGTTAGAAAAGCATGATTAGATAGAATCTAACTGTCTAGTTGCTTAATTGACTTACTTGAGTTTCTTGGTAATCGCTGGCGCTGTTCATCGGCGAAGTTATCGTTAAGCATATTATACTTCTCTCGGTGTATTCCTTTACTTGTTGTGGTTATGGACTACGGGTTCGATTCCCGAGATCCTGAGATTATTAAAATATGGACTACGGGTTCGATTCCCGAGATCCTGAGATTCGTTTATTTGAGTTGGTTATTTGTTGTTAGCTTAATTGTAGACAATTGCAGTAATCATCATAATGTTGTTGTTTCGGAAATTATTATCATTTAAACTGTTTATTTTGTTATCATCATTATATTATTGTTTTCTCAGTAGGGCCCTGACCTACCTCGTCACTACTCCATCGAGGTTAGGCTTGGCACTTACTGAGTACCGCCATGGTGTACTCATGCTACTCTTCTGCACACTTTTGTTGTGCAGATCCAGGTACATCAGGGCAGGCTCGTACTAGGTGATTCTGCAGCTTTCTGGGAGACTTCGAGGTATGATCTGCTACGTCCGCGGATCCGGAGGCTTCCCTTCTATTCTAGTATTACTAGTTGACATTTTTCTTCATTTCGTTGTTAGATACTCTTTACACATAGAGCCACAGTTGTATTTCCCTTTTAGTCTGTGTTACCGTGGGGTTTCGGATCTTGGTAGTGTTTTATTCATTGTGTGACGGATGTATGTGCCAAGCGGCACGGATTACATATCTTTTATGTTATTTTCCGCGGTTTCTTATTTAAGTATTTATAACTTATAGATTCCGCAACGTGTTAGGCTTACCTAGTCGTGGGGACTGGGTGCCATCACGACATGTTCACAATTGGTGAACTAGGGTCGTGACAGGAAAAAGAGTACGCATATCTAATAATACGCCTTTTGGTTGCCTCGTTAAAAACCTCGCAAGGAAAACCCGAGTGGGACAAAACCTTGTAAGGGAAAAAGAGTGCAACGCGCATTAACTCCCCCTGATGAGAGCATCAATTCACATCCTTAAGCCTTCGCATCCCGATCTTGTACACTAGCTTCTTGAAGGTTGACGTCGGTAGAGATTTTGTGAACAAATCAGCCATATTATCACTTGAACGAATATGTTGCACATTAATATCACCATTCTTTTGAAGATCATGTGTGAAAAATAACTTTGTTGAAATGTGCTTTGTCTTATCTCCTTTTATGAATCCTCCCTTCAGTTGAGCTATGCATGCTGCATTGTCTTCATACAAAATAGTGGGTAACTTGTCATATTTCACACCACATTTATCTCAAATAAGATGTATTATAGACCTCAACCACACGCACTCTCGACTTGCTTCATGAATAGCAATTATCTCAGCATGATTAGATGAAGTAGCCACAATTGATTGCTTAGTCGATCGCCAAGATATGGCGGTGCCTCCACAGGTAAACACATAACCTGTTTGAGATCGAGCCTTGTGTGGGTCGGATAAATACCCAGCATCAGCATAACCAACTAGATCGGGACTGCAATTATTGCCATAAAATAAGCCCATATCGGTAGTCCCTTTTAGATACCGCAATATGTGTTTGATCCCATTCCAATGTCTCCTTGTGGGAGCAGAGCTATATCTTGCTAAGACATTAACTGAAAAGTTATGTCGGGCCTTGTAGTATTGGCAAGATACATTAGTGCACCAATTGCACTAAGATATAGTACTTCAGGACCAAGTAGCTCTTCATTCTCTTCTTGAGGTCGGAATGGATCTTTGTTCACATCAAGTGATCAAACAACCATCGGAGTACTTAATGGATGTGCTCCATCCATGTAAAACCGTTTAAGTACCTTTTCTATGTAGGTAGATTGATGAACAAAAATTCCGTTTGCCAAATGTTCAATTTGCAAACCAAGACATAATTTTGTCTTTCCGAGATCTTTCATCTCGAACTCCTTCTTTAAATAATCAATTGCCTTTTGGAGTTCTATAGGAGTTCCAATAAGATTTATGTCATCAACATATACGGCAAGTACAACAAATTTCGATGTTGTTTTCTTTATGAAACACATGGGCAAATGGCATCATTTATATAGCCTTCCTTTAATAAATTCTCACTAAGACGATTATAACACATTCGTCCTTATTGCTTTAGACCATACAAAGATCTTTGCAATTTGATTGAAAACATTTCCCGGGATTTTGAATTATTAGGCATTTTGAAGCCCTCGGGAATTTTCATGTATATCTCATTATCAAGTGAGCCGTAAAGGTAGGCACTAACCACATCCATTAAATGCATGTCAAGTTTTTCATGGACATCAAAACTAATGATATAACGGAATGTTATAGCATTCATAACGGGTGAATATGTCTCTTCATAATGAACACCAGGCCTTTGTGAAAATCCTTGTGCAACAAGGCGTGCCTTATATCTTTGTACCTCGTTTTTCTCATTTCTCTTGCGTACAAAGACCCATTTATAGCCAACGGGCTTAACACCATTAGGTGTTTGGACTACAGGCCCAAAAACTTCACGTTTTGCAAGTGAATTCAACTCTGATTGGATTGCTTCTTGCCATTTTGGCCAATCAAGTCTTTGTCGACATTCACCAACAGATTAAGGTTCAAAATCCTCACTTTCTTGCATAATGTTGGATGCAACATTATATGCAAAGACATAATCCACCACTATATCCAATCGATTCAAATTTGTCTCAATATCGATTGGATTTATTGATAGTTCCTTATTTTTTTGAGTCTCGGGCTCAGTGGATTCCTCATGAATCTCAGAATTTATTAAGTCATGGATTTCATCATGAGATTCTTTCATAGTGTCATTTTGATCATTTATTTTCCTTTTTCTAGGATTTCGATCTTTGGAACCTAATGGTATGCCACGTTTCAGTCGTGCTTTTGACTCATTAGCTATGACACTAGAAGATTGTCCAATAGGGACATCAATACGGATTGGAACATTCTCCGCAGGGATATGTGATTTTGTTATCCTTTTCATATCCGTAAATGCATCGAGCATTTGATTTTCTATTCTCTGCAAATGAATAATCTTTTGTACCTCTTTTTCACAAATAGAGGCACGTGGATCAAGATGAGATAATGATGGATTTTTCCACAAAATTTCTCGTTTGGTTTCACCAACTTCTCCCCCTAATTTTGGGAAAAGTGTCTCATCGAATCGACAGTCTGCAAATCGTGCAGTAAATAAATTTTTCGTTAATGGCTCGAGGTAGCGAATAATGGAGGGCGATTCAAACCCAACATATATTCCTAACCTTCTTTGCGGACTCATTTTGGTGCGATATGGCGGTGCTACAGGCACATATACTGCGCGTCCAAAAATTCTTAAATGGGATATATTAGGTTCATGACCCAAAACTAATTGCAACGGGGAATATTTATGATAATTTGTCGGTCTGAGACGAACTAGCATTGCTGCATGTAAAATGGCGTGACCCCAAACAGAAGTGGGCAGCCTCGTTTTCAAGAGTAACGGTCTTGCTATCAATTGCAGACGTTTAATTAAAGACTCTGCAAGACCATTTTGAGTGTGAACATGAGCTACATGATGTTTCACTTTTATCCCAATTGATAAGCAATAATCATTAAATGCTTGGGATGAAAACTCAGCAGCATTATCAAGTCTAATAGACTTAATTGAATTATCGGAAAATTGTGCCCGTAATCGAATTATTTGTGCCATTAATTTTGCGAACGCGAGGTTGCGAGATGACAATAGGCACACATGGGACCATCTAGAAGATGCGTCTATCAAGACCATAAAATATCGGAACGACCCACTATGTGGGTGAATAGGTCCACAAATGTCCCCTTGTATACGTTCCAAAAACGCAGGGGACTCAATTCCAACCTTTGTTGGTGATGGTCTAATAATTAACTTGCCTTGATAACAAGAAGTGCAAGAAAATTCATCATTTAAAAGAATCTTTAAATTCTTTAATGGATGTGCATTTGAGTTTTCTATGATTCGTCTCATCATAATTGATCCAGCGTGTCCCATCGATCATGCCAAAGTATAAAAGTATTGGAATCGGTAACCTTTTGGTTTACAATAGAATGTGCCTCAATTGCACTAATTCTTGTCCAATACAGGCCACAAGACAAAGATGGGAACTTCTCAATAGCCCTTTTTTGGCCAGAGGCATTTTTGGTAATGATGAGATATTCAAGATTATTCTCATCTATTGTCTCAATATGATATCCTGACAAGAGGGGTTGCTCTGATGGTAAGCAACCCACACTTCCAACCGAGAGGTTGTGAGTTCGAGTCTCCCCAAGAGCAAGGTGGGAAGTTCTTGGAGGGAAGGATGCTGGGGGTCTATTTGGAAACAGCCTCTCTACCCCAGGGTAGGGGTAAGGTCTGCGTACATACTACCCTCCCCAGACCCCACTAAGTGGGATTATACTGGGTTGTTGTTGTTGTTGTTGTTGTTGTCTCAATATGAAATCCATTTCTGCGGATATCTTTAAAACTCAACAAGTTCCTTTTGGACTTGGAGGAGAACATTGCATTCTCTATGATAAGTATTGTTCCCTTAGGCAGAGTTATAGTAGCTCTTCCAGAGCCTTCAATTAATTTACTACTACCAGAAATTGTAGTAACATCTGCCTTACACATACTTAAATGCGAGAAATATGTCTTCTCTTTGAGTATTGTATGTGTTGTACATGAATCAACTAAACAAATATTTTCATAATTGAAATTTGATTCAAGTTTGCTTTGAGGGATATCCATATTTGCTTCCCATAGTTTGACATACAAAAAAAATATAAATAAATATAAGTATTTTCAAAGATAAAGGAAAAGAGACAATGGGAAGTCAATAACTCAATAAATAGTGCAATTTCAAACAAACTTTGTTTATGATACAAACAATTACATAGTAATAAAAAAATTAATTATGTTTTTCATTGAATGACTTAATAGTCTTGCACAGTAGAAAAATACAGACGAAATTAGATAAAAAAAATATACTCATTGACTTGTTCAATTAATGTGTTAGATTTAATCAAGTCGGCTTTAGGAATGAATTATGATTACTTGATTGAGTGGAAATCCGAATTGGTGTTTGTGACATAATAAAGGGAATTGTAATTGTTCATATGGACATGTGCCTTTTGTCTGTGATGCTGAAATATTTTTTCATACAATTAGCAACGTAGCATGTCAGTTGCAAAAAGCAAAAAAAAAAAAAAGTTTTCAATTTTTTGGGGAAAAAAAAAATTGAAGTAGCCTTCACATAACCTCTTAACTTAGGTTATTTGCAAGTCATTGTTTCGCTCAGCCACAAAAAGAAGAGAAATCAACTCAGAGTATTTCTTGAAACATTTCTCTCTGTACTGCAGTTGTAGAACCATATTGGAGGCATGAAACGTTGTAAACGTTTTCTCAAGCATATCATAATCACTGAAAGTATCTACACAGAGTTTCAATTTAGAAGTAATTCCGAACATCGCAGAATTATATTCAGAAACAAACTTAAAGTCTTGGAGTCTCAGATGAGCCTGATCATATCGTGCTTGTGGAAGGGTGACCAACTTTAAGTTGTCATATCTTTCCTTTAAGCCATTCCACAAAATAAGTAGATCTTTGACTGTGAGATATTCAATTTTCAACCTTTCATCAAGGTGATGGCGCAAGAAAATCAAGGCCTTAGCACAGTCTTGGGTGGATGCTTTATTTATGTCTTTAATGGCGTCTCCAAGACCCATTGCATCTAAGTGGATTTCAACACCCATGTCATATAGTTCTTGCCCGAAATTTCAAGGGCAACGAACTTTCTTTTCATAATGTCAATCATAATTAAAAAGAGGAGAAAAATTACCTTAATCTTCTGAAAGAGCTTCTTGAGATGGTAGAGTCTCGTGCTGATAACGTGTTATGAAATAATAAAAGAACAAGAGCAATATTGCAGAGAAAGAGAGAGGAAATTCTTATTGAATTTTGGGATGATTTACAATGGGGTAAGACCCCTCTATTTATAGGAGAAATTATGACTTAGTTACAAAGTAAAACTCTCCACAAGATAGACATTCACTCCAAATAGAATTATAGACATTCACTCCAAATAGAATTCTATTCTTAACAATATATATAAATAAATATAGTGTTTGTTTAATTCCTGAAAACCCTATCCTCTCTAGGATTATTTTCTTATCACAAAAAAAAAAATGGATTCCCTTCTTACATCTTCCCCTATATCGGAAATTTGCTCAGCTCTTCATCTCCTTTCTCTAAATGTTATCCTTCTATTTCTTCAGCAAATGGACGCTCTTCTTTGTTCCTATATATTTTTCCTAAAGGTTTCAAGTATTTAAAAGATCAATTTTGGATTTTGTAAATCTTATGGTGGGGTGGCGTTGGTTTTGGTTTGGAAGAAGAAGTGGGGGAGGGGGAGGGGGGAGGGGAGGGTGCTGGAACTTAGTCGAACCCTCAAACTACCTTAAACAATATAAAAAATACGGATTACACTTGGATTCAAGCCCAAATCTAAACTTCCAAATTCCAAAAATAACGCTGAAACCTATCAAACTGCATCCAATTGACTTCAAGTTTTGCACACAAGTCATAAATGACACCGCAAACCTACCCCAATTCTCGGAATTCCAATTCGACCCCGATATTAAAATTTTCACTATTGGTCAAATTAGCCAAAATTTCAACTTTTGTTAATCCAAGCTTAGTTTTACTACAAACCTCCAAAATCACATTCCGATCATGCTCCTATGTCCAAAATCACCTAAGCCATCCAAATTCAAATTTGAGGTTGTTTACACATAAGCCAACATCTATCCGATTTTTACAACTTAAGCTTCTAATTAAGAGACTAACTATCTCAATTCACTTCAAAATTACTTCGGACCCGAACCAACTAACCCGATATATCATAATATAGTTGTAAAATAAAAAAGAAACAGAAAATGGAAGAACGAGACTATAACTCTCGAGCTACTTAAATCTGATAGTTAATTAAGTAACTATAGATACGCGACTGGCCCAAAAAGAAAAGACCAAAGAAAACTATAGATATCTATCTTGTCGGACGAAATAAATTTATTTTTTTTCTTATAGGCTTTTCCTCCTTAAATGCTTTCGAAAATAATATAATTATTATTACATAAAAAGAAAAAGAACACAGAGATGTACAAAATGGAAAGCAGATGGTGACCGCTGTTGTTGGTGGCCATGTGTATTTGTGCGGTAGATAATATAGAGGGTTTAAGTTCGGTGCACCATTGGAACCAAAATTTAAAGTTTATTAGTGTAGAATTTTATTCTTCTAAGTTATTATATTTTAAATTAATAATTTATTTATATTTCATAAATTTTTTAAAGACAAATACAAAAATTGAACTAAAGATATTGACTTCAACTCTCAAAGAGCCTAACCTATGGTCGGAGTAGAAAGCTTAACTGTAACTTATAACAAACAATTAGGCGTTGCAACAAGGGTAAAATAATATTCTAATTATTAAATAATTAATAAGATTTCTTTTGTGGAGGTGGTTAATTTGTATTTAATTTTGTTTTTTATAGAAACAACTTTAACTTAGTTTTGCATATGTTTCGTTATATATATGTTATTTATGGAAAAAATAGTTCACCCTCCATTTTTATTTTATGACAATCTTTCCATTTTAGTCCGTTTCAAAATGAATGACATTATTTAATTGTTATACAACCTTCTCAACTTTTAAGAATTTAAATTTGTTAAATTATTCAGTCTTTATTTTTTTATTTATGTGCTTCATCTATATTTAATGAGAGGTTTTGGCTAAGGGTGTTTATAAAAACAAGAAAAATTGAACCGACCAAAAAAATTGATACTTTTTTGATTTGGTTTGGTTTTGGTTTTAATTAGAAAAAAATGAAAAAAAATATAACCAAACCGACTATAGGAGTAGCTATTTCACATTTATTATTACACACACACACACACACACACACACACACACACATATATATATATATATATATATATATATATATATATATATGTATATTTTTATACAAAATTTCAAAAATTTAATGGTAAATGTTAAAAGTTTGCACTTTTTAATATAATACCCTTATATTCTAGTTTGATTGGTAGTTTTCTTTTGTTAAGTGTCGGAATCCATTTCGTGTTAAAAATAATATATTTTTAATTGAGTCCTTAAATTATTTATCACTATTTAATTCAATTATCATCAATATATTTTGGTAAATAATAGATTTCTCAAAGGGCAATTGATTTGATAGTGTTACGTTGAACATGTGTTTGGTAGTGTATGTCTTATATTTAAGAAAAAACGACAAATAACCGAAAAACCAAAAAATCAACAAAATCTGAGATAAACCGAATCGAGAAAAAACCGACTTAAATGGTTTGGTTTGATTCTAATGTTTGATAAACCGACTTACTTGATTTGGTTTCTTTGTATGAAAAAACATATCCAAACCGAACCATGAACACTCCTAGTTTTGGCTTTGAGTCTTAGAAATTAAAAAACTCCGGATAGAAAACGTGTTTTCCTTTAACGGATACATATGTGGCACAACAAGGCAGTAGGGTAAGAAAAATTAAAATTAGTCCTAATGATACAAACAGGTTACTATATGCTCGTAAATTCTCATGCAAAGCTATACATAAATATATAATGCTCTTATAATAACTTCCTTTGTCTTAACTTATGTGATATTTTTACTTTTAATCAGTACTAAAAATCAATGATGTGTTTCTATATTAGTAATAATTTAATTTTAAAATGCTCATTTTATCTTAATGGTATAATTTATAACTACACACAAATATCAATGGCTTATTTCAAACTATAGTTTTTTAAACTCCATGTTCAAATACCATCATAAAAATTGGAATAGAAGGAGTATTTAATTAGGCTTTGCATGAGAATTTACGAGAGTATCAGGGGTTGCCCATACACTATGTATATAGATAAAATATTAGGGTTCAGAAGTATATAAGGTATAATGAATACTTTTTGTTAGGAATTGTTTTGCTTCTTTCAAGTTTGAACAGCCCGAGAAAAATTTCTGGCTTCCTGTTGGGGCATATAGTATGTTATTTGTATCATAAGGAGAAAGTGCCATTATAGTTTGTAAGTGATCATTAAAACTAATGTACGATAATAATTGTACATAAGTTTTAAGGATCATTTGCAGGAAGAATTACAATGGTGATTTCTGCCATTACATTCCAATCTTTCTAAAGATGTTCCATCACAATCAAACCATATATTGTTTCTTGAAAACAGCTGTTGCTCGCAATTGGGCAATGGAGTGGGGCTTGGAAATTCATTCTTGTGGGTCCCCTTAATTTCCATTTGCTATCCTTGTAAAATGACAGCCTAATCCACATCTTGTTAAGAGCTAGCTGTGGAGTTGAGTTGCCACTAAAAAACTCTTTTTTCTTATGTTTTCATTGTAACAAATTTAAGAAATGCAAATGTTTTCATGCCAGAGTGTTACACTAAATAACAAGTTTTGTTGCTTTCTTTCTACTGGTTCATACACACATTTCCAATCTGCAGTCTTCTTTTTTCTTTAATAAATAATCAAGAAATCACCAAGTAGTAGTGTACGGTTCGAAAATCAGTGGATAATAGACACATCCCTCTTGCCGTAGTAGGGTTTGAACCTGTGACATTCACCTAAACCACACGTCATGTGTTCTTACCACTACACCAAAGCCAAAGCCGGAATTTCAATTTGCAGTTTGAGGTTGTTAGCTTTAGGGAAAAAAGCTACAGGTAGTGGAAAAGCTCAGTACTTGTCTTGACACTATTTTTTCTGAATTTGGTGGTAACCATTGTTTATTGGTAGTTTCTTGTGTTTTGTCAGCCAAGAAAGCTTTTTTCTATTTCAAGATTTTTTTCTTGTGTTTTCTCTAGATAGATGAGTAAGATCTACAATGCTAGAATTGTTGATTCTCAATAGTACTTAGGTGGCCTTTGGAGTGCTAATTTTCTAGGAGAATTGGAGTTTATTGTGTATAATAATTGGCTCTTTAGGATAATGAATTTGAGAATGGTGCATTTGATTCCTTTGGTTCTAGTATTAGTAGTGTCAAGTTTTTTGACTCAGGATTCTAGTGCTGCTTTTACTCCTACTGATAACTACTTGCTTGCTTGTGGATCTACACAAAATGTGACTTATATTGGCCAAACATATGTTCCTGATTCATTCCATCCTTCAGTTTCTTTAGAAAGTAAGGAAAATTCTGTTTCTGCCACGTCGAATACTAGTGCTCCGTCTTCAATCTATCAGTCCGCGAGAATTTTTCATAGTACGACAGTTTATAAGTTTGATATAAAGCAAGAAGGGCGACATTGGGTCCGTCTCTACTTCTATCCTCTTCCGGGGCACAACTTAACGTCTGCCTCAATGACGGTTGTCACAAAAAATTTTGTTCTGTTGAACAATTTCAGTTTCAAGAGTTATAATGGTTCGTACCTCTTTAAAGAATATGCCATCAACGTCGATTCACATAGCTTGACTCTTGCTTTAATCCCTTCAAACAACTCCATTGCATTTATAAACGCCATTCAAGTTGTATCCGTCCCTGATGAGTTGATTCCAGATCAAGCAGTCGCTTTATCTCCCTTAGCGCCTTTTAATGGTCTTTCAGGACTAGCCCTTGAAACTGTTTATCGTCTAAATATGGGAGGTCCTCAGCTCACTGCTCAGAATGACACACTGGGGAGAACGTGGGAGAATGATGCGAAGTACCTGCACATTAACAGCTCTGCAGTAAAGGCTTCAGTTAGTCCGTCAAGTATAAAATATACGGCTACTATGACTCCTGAAATAGCACCAAATTGGGTTTACGCTACTGCTGAAACAATGGAAGATGCAAATGTACCTAATGTGAATTTCAATATCACGTGGATCTTCACCGTTGATCCAAACTTCCTGTACTTCATCCGTGTACATTTTTGTGATATTGTGAGCGAATCTTTGAATGCTCTTCTGTTCAACTTATATGTTAATGATGACATTGCTCTATTGGACATAGACTTGTCAAACTTAGCTGGTAATTTGGACGTACCTTTATACAAAGATTTCGTCTCTAATTCTTCAGTGAATTCAAGTATGCTGAAAGTTAGTGTTGGTCCAGACACGAGTGCTGATTATATAAATGCCATTATGAACGGACTGGAAATCATGAAGATCAGTAATGAAGCCAGAAGCTTTAATGGGGTTCAATCTGTTGAGACTTTTCTTGTGTTGCCTCACAAAAAGAGCAAGATAGGTATCATTCTTGGTTTTGCTTTAGGAGCATCAGCTGCATTGGCGTTTATCGGGTTGTGTTGTTGCTTCTTTATAGCCCGCAGATCAAAGACTTCCAACCAAAGGCACTCGTGGTTTCCTCCGTTGTATGGAAACTCTTTAAGTTTGACAAAAATGTCTACAATTTCTCGAGCAAGCTACATCTCCTTGGCTTCACCGAATGTTGGACGATTCTTTAGTTTCCAAGAAATATTGGATTCAACTAACAAATTTGATGAAAGTTTGCTTCTTGGTGTTGGTGGTTTTGGTAGGGTTTATAAAGGAACACTAGAAGATGGGACTAGACTTGCTATTAAAAGAGGAAACCAAGGATCTGAACAAGGTTTAGCTGAATTTCAAACTGAGATTGAAATGTTATCCAAGCTTCGCCATCGTCACCTTGTGTCTTTGGTTGGTTATTGTGATGAAATGTCAGAAATGATTCTGGTTTATGAATATATGGCAAATGGTCCTCTCCGAAGCCATCTTTATGGAACGGATCTCCCACCTCTCTCGTGGAAGAAGCGTCTTGAGATTTGTATCGGTGCTGCCAAGGGGCTGCATTATCTCCATACAGGTGCAGCTCAGAGCATCATTCACCGCGATGTCAAAACTACCAACATACTCTTGGATGAGAACTTTGTAGCTAAAGTTGCTGATTTTGGTCTTTCTAAAGCTGGACCGTCAGATCAAACACACGTCAGCACCGCCGTTAAGGGTAGTTTTGGATACCTTGATCCTGAATACTTCAGGAGGCAGCAGCTTACAGAGAAATCAGATGTTTATTCATTTGGTGTTGTCCTAATGGAGGTACTCTGCACTAGACCTGCATTAAATCCAGTGCTCCCACGCGAGCAAGTTAATATAGCCGAGTGGACTATGCTTTGGCAAAAGAAAGGCATGTTGGATCGGATAATGGACACAAACCTCGAGGGGAAGGTGAATCCAGCTGCCCTGAAAAAGTTCGGGGAAACAGCTGAAAAGTGTTTGGCTGAACACGGAGTTGATAGACCTTCAATGGGGGATGTGCTGTGGAATTTAGAATATGCACTTCAACTTGAAGAAGCCTCCTCAGCGCTAGCAGAGCCCAATGATAGCAGTACAAACCATATACCTGGTATACCATTAACACCAGCAGAGGCGGATTCACTAGGAAAGGCATGGGGCACGTGCACCCATGCTCCTCTCCTTAGTCTGTGTACTACGGGGATATTTTTCAGATAAAGTACTTAATTTTTCACGTGTGAACCCATGGTCAAAAGAGTATTTAGTGCATTAATAATTTTGTGCATCATTGACCCCACATCTAGTGTTCAAATCCACTCGCATATCATCCATCTTTAAGATATTTTTTTTATTTCTATTTCTCTTTTTCGTTCTTTTCTGCTCTGTTCAAATCTCATGCCCTGTATTTCTTTTTTTCTTCTTTTTTTCATGCATTCTTCTCTTTTTTGGTTCACCCTTTGATATATCCTTGAATGAAATATTGAGTTTAACACTTGTAACTATAAATAATGATGCTATTATTGATAGTTCTCTAAGGTAAGTTTTAGAAAATCAAATCAAACAATGGGTCGGATAATGGTGCACCCATCCTACTGAAATCCTGGATCCGCCTCTGAACACCAGTCGAGCCATTCGACAAGAGTGTTAGCAAGATTGAAGGGATTAACTCAAAAACAGATGATGATGCAGGGAATGCTGCTAATAATGCTGTTTTTTCTCAGCTGGTAAATCCACGGGGAAAATGAGAATAAACACTCCCTCGTATACGTGCTCTAAGGTCTCGGCCACTTGACATCACAAAATATTACATTTCATGGATTCAAGGGAAAGTGGATATCATTTCAAAATCTTTATATTAATAGTACTGAATGATTGAGTATGTAATATAAATGTTTAGTCAACCTATGGTATTCGTTGAAATTTGTCGTTCAAATACAGCAAGTTGTAGCATTGTTTCCATTGTTACATAGGTGATACAGTTGCCCTCTTTATTCATAGTTATACTCATGAATATGTATTTGTAAATGCATTATAGTTATATACATTCATAAATAACAATATTAAGCATATGCTGCCTTCTCTCCAGCTGAATTATCTTCTGATTTAAGTGCTTCTGTTTGTTATTTTCATTTCTTCATTTTTTTTTTTTTTACAAGAGAGGTTACTCAGATGGTCCCACCTACCACCTCAGGTCGTGGGTTCGAGTCAAAGGAGGAATAGATCCGACAAAGGGGATCAAAGGGGAGGAGGGAATCAAAAGAGAGAGAAAAATCTTCTGTTTCTATTGCAATGATTATGCTCTGGTAAATTGATTGTTGGAAATCTGTTTTTGACTTCCTCTTGATTGAGGTGTATGAAAAATGGTCATGAAATAGTTCCGATTATCACAGCATATCTTTTTCTGTTCTCAATAAAGCCAAATTTTCAGCTTCTCAACATCAAAAACATCTAGTCTTTCGTGAATGACATATTAGTTTCTTTATTTTTTAATCAATTTATGCTTCTATTTCTTTCCTTAAACACACTTGGCCTAATAATAACACAGCCCTTTATTTAAATATGTAAATGTGTTTACCGTTGTCACTTTTTCATAAGTTTCTAGGAACAAGATAATTTTAAGTCTTAAATAATGGTGGCGTCGTGGCCAGCCTTTCACATACCTCGACAAATCCGCAAAATTCTTGCTAGTTCTCACCAGCACATGTTCGGGATGACCTTATCCTCCATGGTTTAGAGCCTTAGACTGATGAGATAGAAGGGACGTCGTAGTGTTTTTGTCTTTATTGGAATTTGACCACTCATTTTGCCGGGACTTCTCCACTTCATTAACCACTAAGTCACACTTTGGGCGCTTTGACCAATTCGTTTTATAACACATACCAAAACTGTACAATGGGGACATCAGACCCAGTGGTTAAGTGCTCGTGTATAGAACTTGAGCATATCCACTGATTAGAAAAAGTTACTGGAATTTCCCTGATCTCCAATCCCAGTTTGGTCCTAACAAACGGTGATGTGGGAATTAGACAGATAATACATGTCAACGTCTACTTATACCTAGCACTGCAGCTTTATACAGATTTGTCTTAAGAGGCGCTTGAGTTACAGCTAATGAAGAGGTAACTGATTGTAAATCTTCATCAAAACTTGGATTGAAGATAGGCTGGGATCTAATGGATCAGGATTTGGGGCAATTCTTTGACCCCTTACAGATTGAGGGTGCTACTAATGTCGGTACAATAGTGCTAAGTTTGGTATTCAAAACACATTAAAGCATGCTTTAGTTGATCAATTCGCAAATCAAGAAACATGGATGTAGCATATTGTTACTCGCCTGGCTCTGGCTGTGAAGATCCTCGCCTGGTAAAAGTAACATTAGCTCATGACAGTGTCTGTAGATTTACCAATTACTTGGTACAAAGGGCAATAGCTTGGACAATCAAGACCAGTTTAACATTTTCTTATTGTATTTAGTAACATTTATTTGTGTATTATACAACTAGATTGCTTCAAAAAACAAAAAATTTACAGAAGGACTGCCACACTACAAAAGACGAACATTGCAGATTCCAAGACAAGATATCCTGCTTTCTACAGCCGAGAGCGAATGAAAACCTTTTTTCTATTAGATTTTGAAGGCGTTGAACACTTGATAGGCTCATCAGAGAACTCAAAGGAATCCAACCCCGTGATACATTTAGTTGACACCTCATTTTGCTGCTTCGTGTTATTCATGTCATCCTGAAATTTCTCCATCTTCGCTTGCATCTCCTCCATCATAACAGAAATATCTTGTTTCTCAGCTCTAGTGGAAGGACGTGAAGGCGATTGGTCCTTCAATACCTCCTTGAAAATTTTACTGCTTCCTGCAGAAATGACTAAGCACGTGACAATCCATTTTGGTATATCAATGAATAAGTACATAAATGTTCGATGATAATATTAGTGATATCCACCGATAGCTATAAGATGTGTAATCCTAGCAGGCAGTGTTCTAGTGTCACGACCATCAATGAGAACATAATATCAAGTATAGCCAAATCCGAAGGGGTCAACAATCAGTATTTTGTATTACCCAAATCCAAACACATCAGGCTCCCAATATTGACAAGGATCTTCTAAAAACTCCTCTGCGCGGTTATTTTGTTTACAGATCGATGGAATTAGGTGGATTATAATGCATCATGTTAATGAGGGAAATAGGAGGGATTGTTTATCTGTGGCTACCACACATACAGCAATGTTTCTTTGTGTTTAACCAGAGTCCTGGGGGCAAAACTCTCTTTTTATTATCTAACCTTACTGCTCGGAGAAAACGCTACACATGTTTTGCTATGCATCTGTAGAGAGCTAATAAACTTCTTTTTCTTTTATTTCTTTCTTTCTTTGGGTTAACCTTTATTTCTTGAGTACATAGTACCTATCAACTTATTAAAAGATAATTTGAGAACTCACAAAAGCTGATTCTACAGTCAAGAAGAATGAAGAAACTATAAGGGAAAGTACGGAAATTAAGGTGTGTGAAGTTATGCATGCAAGTTCAGCTACTATTTTAGTCATACATGCAAGTTCAGCTACTATTTTAGTCCACACAATAAAGGCCATGCTCCATCTATAGTTCATAGGATAGTACATTACCAAAATGGAGAAGTTGACAATGGCAATCGCTCAAAAGCCAGACTTATGTATCATAAAAATGGCCTTGCAAGGGTCAGTTCCAATTTCCCCCCCACCTTTCTCACCAACAGAAAACACGTCAACCTTATGAATACTGGAATAATATTGCAGTATCCCAGCATAAAACAGTACACAAAAATAGATACTGCACCACCAAAAGGCGATCCAACTTTAAGGTTTACCTTACCAAGGGTAACTACAATGCAGCGAGAGCAAATGGACATGCTAAGTTCGTAAGTGGTCTTAGATTCATCACATACAGCATTTCGCAGCAGAAACAACTTCCACTCAAAGGCGGATTAAGTCAGTGGACACGAATTATTAATATAGACTCTGCATCCTTCTTTGTGTCAATGCATGCGAACCTAGTTTATCTATAATTAAGTTATATGCACTGACAATATAAAGATTTTTTACACCATTGGTGTAGGTTGACCTACTATAGCAGGCAGCGGCAGAGCCAGCAGTTTGAACGAGGAGATTCCAAAAAATACTGCAATGTCACACTTGAGAACTGAACCCGTGACCTAAAGTAAATTTTAAACCCCCTTTGTCACTACAACTAGAATTTTCCTTGCATCAAGAGATTCAATAATTTATAAATAACAAAAAAAAGACTCATGTTTTATCTATTTGCACAATATTAGTTTTTGGCAAAGAGGATTCAAGTGAACCCTCTACACCAGCCTAACTCTGCCCCTGATAGCATGTTACTTACTATTTTTATCATGTTATCAATTAATGCTTATAGTGGAGATTTACCTGTTATTACCTTATAAATAACCTGATTTTGTAAATATTTTCTACACAGTTAGTGCGTATAATATAGAAGTTTCCACTACTGATATGCATAACTGAAACCGAGTACCAAAGCTAAAATATACTAATACCACAGCTACTGAGCTTCCACGGAACAATATCTTGCAAGTATAATACTAGTATATAACATATTGCATCATGCTGAACCAGTAAAAAGCTTAGGAGAGGGATACAATGCTAAAGTTTCAGAAACACACCTAATTTCGAATATAGTACAGCTTAACCTCATCAAATATATACTCGAAAAACACACAGTAATTCCAACATAAAAATTCAGAGATAGATTAAATTTTAACTCTATCTGTAATAAACAACGCATAATTCAAAACTCCTATGCTGCGCATAATAGAAAGAGAAAAAGTGTGTGCACGTTAGAGAGAGAGAAGATTCTGACCAGCGACGGTTTTAAGAGATTCGTCAACGGCAGAGACGACGGCAAATTTCGTGAGCTTTGAGAGAATTCGGCCGATCTTTTCACGGCCGTCAGGGTATAAAACGTAATCATCGGTCTTTTGAGCGCCGTCATACTTAACGGAACTGTCAATTTTGGAAACGGCCGATGTCATACCGGTATTGTACTTGCCTTCTAACGCGCATGCGTTTGACGATTTCTGTTGAATTTTCCGGTTCAAAAGTTTGCCGGCGGCTGCTCGGAGTTCATCTAAAATGCCCATTACTTACCCGCTGTCCCACAATAATTTTGCTCTAGGGCTACTCTTTTTGTCTAAATAAAAATTGATTTCCTGTTTGTATATTATCATGTTATATTTAACGTGCGAAACTACCTCCCCAATGACGACATGATGAAAAACAAATTATAATAAAATTTTAGCTGTCAAACACGAGATAAATGTAATCTTAGATTTTATATCAGAAAAATAATATTCTAATTCGGATAATCAAGCTGCCCTTAAGGAGTAGTTTAATGTCAGAATTGATTCTAAAAAAATATGCAGCTATTAATAATATGGATATTGCCATGTATGCATTAAGTACTTGCTTTTAAAAGGATATTTTTATTTTTAAATATAACACAAAGACTTATAGCTTAATGTAGTATTTATTATTTAATGTCGTCAATTATCCCACCAATAATTATTCAGTACTTACATTTTTCTTTAGGCGGTCAATCAAACATTGAAATATTAGAATTAGCTCGAAATCTTTAACCAACCGATCCTTAATAATATCAAATAATTTATTATTTAATTATTAAATTTTTGTAGGACAGTCATTATCTATAACAATATTTTATTACATCATTCAAATATTTTTCTGAATCAATATATTATATCAATCTTCCGCACTTTACTACGGCAGCCAAAATTTGACTGAGTATGTTATTAATCAATAAAATTAACAGCAGCACTACTGGTCAGCCAAAAAAAAAAAAGAAATAACAGACCATATAAGAAGTAATTAATTTGAGCCTTCGAAATTAAATTATCCAAACTAACATTATTCGTGGAAGCTAATTTGCAAAAAAGTATGTAAATACATAATAAGCCAATCAAAAACGAAATTGCGATTTCTCCTTTCAGTTATACTCCTCGGTGGTCATATAATCGTTCAATTCAGAGAGAGAGGAATTGGATCGGCGATTGTTTTCCGATTTTTTCTCCATTTCCGAGCGTAGCTCCAACCAGCGCCATTATGAATGAGAAGGCCAACGTTACAAAGGAACTCAATGCCAAGCATAGAAAGGTATCCGCTCTTCTCATTCTTATTGCCTTTGAATTTTACTTTTTTACGACGGTAATGTCCGGGCCAGCTTGCATGCTCTCCACTTACTCCGCGGGTACCTACTACCTCCTAACAGTACATGTACCTAATGATGGAGCCACCTTATGCAAAGGGGCCAAAAGAATAACTGTGTAAAAATATATTTTTATGTATATATATTACATGTTATTTGAATCCCCTTGAATTTTACGAGTGTTTACCTTTTTTATATTTTGACACCCCATTGTCAAAATTCTTGCTCCACCACTGCATGTACTCTATCAACCACGGCTTGGATAGAACGGAAAATCACTTAGTGTTTTTGCCTTCGCCATGATTTCAGAGGGGGACCTATGTATAGACTATAGAGAAAAGGGGTCATTGAACCTGGTTAACCTCGGCATAAATTCTTGATATATTTGTACATATATGTTAAAAATGGTCATATATTTCCTGAAACCTTAAGATCAAAAGTACGACGGGGCATTGGTTGAGCTTTTCGCTCATGTTCTCCCACCACTTTCAAATCATAGATCTGCCTCTGCATGATTCTTAACGTACTTCATTGGCCACTATGCCACGGCCCTGAGTCTTATTTATTGCCTTTATTCTTATTTCGATTTTGATAGCTGGAGGTTTAGCTTTTTGTTATTTTTTGGTGGATCAATATCGTTAGTTGTTCTTATGATCTTATTTGAGATTTGAGTTTTATGATCCTATTTTTCAATTATATAACTATCTCTCTATTGATAATTAATAAGTGAACCTTGTGATTAATGAAATTCTAGCTAAAATTTTAAACTGAGTGGAAATTAGAAAATATTAAACAATAAATGTAATTATCCGTATAAATCATTCTGATGATAAGTTCGTTACATAGTTGACAACAACAACAAAGACAGTTGCGCCTCCATTCCAAGCTAGTTGGGATCGGCTATATGAATCCTCACTATCCAATTTGCTCCATTTGGACCTGTTGCATTGCAATATTCAATAATTTAGGTTCTCCAGCATTAGAAGTTTCCCACGTAGAATTGGCCATTCATGAAAAGACGAAGAAAAAAGAAAAGGTCTTTACATAGAATCGCTGCCCCGTGATGGAGGAGGAGGAGGAGAGACGTGTCTAGGCAACTAGGAGGAGTTTAAGCCAATCACTTACTGAAAGCGTATTCTTTCAGTCTTTCTTAAATTTGAATTGCCAAAGTTATACTAGCATCCTGAGTTGGATGTATTAAATTATAAGTACAAAGTGGCAGTACTATATTAAAAGTTTTCATTATATAAAATCGATTCAACAAGTTGTGTATATATATATTTACAAAAAAATTACCTATATACACAATACAATTTTTTGCATACCCCTTCACCATACATAGCTCTGTCACTGGTAGTACCATGGAAGTATTATGTGGGGAAACACACGTAGTCTTTCTTATTGCTGTACTTTCACTTGCTTCGGAAAGGAAAAAGCAACTGTTTCACAAATCTAAGCAAATAACATGGATTAACACACAGGATACGGAAGGGAAGAGAAGATTGTCAACAGTGAAATATTTATTAACTCACTTGTGCTTTTGGCCTACGCAGTTTATTTCCTGGTTGTTTTCATTTTCCTTTTACACGTGCATTAATGTTCTATATAATGCCGGACTGTGTTTGTTGGCAGATTTTGGAAGGACTCCTTAAGTTGCCAGGGAACAAGGAGTGTGCAGATTGCAAAGCCAAGTATGTAATAGAATATGTTTGAATTTGATAGTGTGGAATTCAGAACCTATGCTGCTGGGAAGATTAATTATTGATATGCAGTGTTATCAAAGGCGCGCTTAAGCCCTGAAGCGAGGCTCAAAACATGTTGAGCGCTTCGCCTCGCTTAGTGGGCGCTTCAGTGTTTTCATTAAGGCTCTAAGGCATACTTTTTCTTGCCAGAGCGTAATCTAAAGAAGAGACACTAAAAAATTGACACTTTGTTGTAAACTTTCTTTAGTTTCTTTGTCTTTATATTTGGTAATCATGCTTATAGATATTAGTCTTGAACTAAACATACATATTTGTAGTTTTTCTCCATTTGTGCTTTTCTTCTTTAAAGCCCACGCTTTATTTTCGCTTTGCGCTTAAAGCCCCAACAGACCTTAGAGCTTTTTTGTGCTTTTCGGTTTTGATAACACTGTTGATATTAAACAGGAATTGCCTTTAATGTATTCTTCTTTTTTATTCAACGCAGAGGTCCTCGATGGGCAAGTGTGAATCTGGGGATCTTCATATGCATGCAATGCTCCGGAATCCACAGAAGTCTAGGGGTACACATTTCGAAGGTATTTTATTGACTATTCTACCATCAATCCGTCATCATATCTGAGATTTGCAAGATATATTTGAACTATGAAATGGAGCAATAGTAATAGGGCATTTTTTAATTTCTAGGTCTTATGGCGATTGATAGACTATTAAGGCTCATAGTCTTGATTGACTTAAGAACCATTTGAACTACCAAATATTATGTGATGCGTATACTTATTTTATCCTTTTCCAGCTGACAGCACCCTACTGAAATACATTGATCCATAGATCACCGAGATGGAGATGACTCTACATTAATTGATTCGCCATAGAAATGACTGTCTGTGAACATCTCATCTCAGCATGCCTTCATGTTTGTCAGTGCTTGCTTTTGATAGATCAAGTATGAGAATGTATTTAAAACGTGCTTTACATTTTTTTTTTTGGGCATATCTATTGATGATATGGTGATATAGTGGTGATCGGGCTGTTGAGTTTCTTTTGGAACTCGAAAATGTGCTTAATTTTGTGACATTCTTATGTCAGCTACGTCCGAGATCTGAATATGTATATTTACTCCGATTGATGTTTATATATGATGTTCTTTTCTCTTTTTCTGATTCATGTGGTATAGTGGATTCTATTTTTTAAAAATATTTGTGAAATCTAGAGAGCCTACCAAGTGACGTTGAGCCTTGTGGAATATCATTCAAGCCGTGCTTGAGATCTTGGGTTTCTGGTCAATGCCGAGCTGCGTTTGAGCTCGCTTATGGACATGTCTAGATCACCAAGATGGATGACTCTATGTCCATAATTCACCTTAGTTATGACTTTACAGTTGGCGTGAATATGAATTGTACCATAACATACGTTGTTCCTTCTCTTCCCAGCTCAATTTCATCTCAAGTGGAGGGATTGGAAGTTTACTGTGGTTGAACATCACTCTACTTTTACCTGCCTCTATGGCTTATTGAGTACATGAAGTTAATGGTACAATGAGGAGAGTAAATTAACTAGGACGATTCGTGAGCTACTCGTTATCATGCTGTTTGCTCAACTTGCCTCATAATTCTTGGGTCTCAAGTAGAGAACCAAGCCGGGCATGGTTCTGTGATTCTCGGGCCATGATAATTGTTATTTATTAGTAATTCATTTCTGGTTATAAACCTTAGGCATATATACCGTATAACCGTACCCATTCCATCTTCCTCCTCCTCCTTAGCCACAAATTACTGGACTGGGGTTTCACCTCTGGCCTAGCAATTGACATCGAGCCTTGTGGAATATCCTTCAAGCCATGCTTGAGCTCTTGGGTTTCTGGTCAATCCTGAGCTGAGCGTGAGCTCTCTTATGGACACGTCTAGGCAATGCCAAGTTTGTCGAGAGCTCAAATTGGCTCAGCTCTTTTACATTCCTAACCTCAATAATCATCCCTTGTTCTAAATTCTGTATTAAATTATTTGGCTAAATACTGTTATTTGATGGTTTTAATCCACTTTTTATGTACCGTAAATGCGTTGATTCTTAATTTCTTATGAATGCACACTGATGTATATCTGGACCATGTGAGATGAATTTCCATGCCTTCATGTTTTTCTAGATTTTTTTTTTATTTTTTTCTTAATGGCCATTGTTGGATTTGTAAAAGATGCTTATTCTTTCAAAATCTTGTTATGTTTTCTGTTGTTTGCGAATTTTTGCAGGTTCGATCAGCTACTTTAGATACATGGCTTCCTGAACAAGTTGCATTTATTCAATGTAAGTCTTTTTATTAAACTCTTTACAGTTTTGATGTTGATATCATACATAATTAGTACTTAGTAGCCTAAAACTGTTGATCTGATACATAAATAGCCCAACTGTACATAATCTCTTTTCTGATGCTGGTATAGCAATGGGAAACGAGAAGGCAAATAGTTATTGGGAAGCGGAGCTTCCTCCAAATTATGATAGAGTTGGTATTGAGAATTTCATCCGTGCAAAGTATGTCTTTACTAATCCCTGGCTTAAGCAATCCTTGATCCTTTAATCTATTATTTTGCAACTCATCAAAGGCAGTATCTATGTTTTGTTTAGATATGAAGACAAGCGGTGGATCCCTAAGAATGGGAAGGAAAAATCAGTTTCCAAGGTTCAAGAAGAGTTGACCACAGTGCAACAGCGACAACGTTGTGACAGAACTGTCCATGAACACGCTACTAAATCCGGCGGTTCATCCAATGAGCGAATAAGCATACAACGCCCTAGCATAAACCAAGATATACCTTCTGCTAGATTCAATATACCTCTGCCTCCAAAAGCGCCAGAGCAAGTATGTCAAACCTATGCTCCAAACTCTGAATCATATAATTCAACTCATGAAAAGGTATCTTCGGGTGTGGTTCCTCAGCAGACAAGTCAGAAGACACAACCAATTGCAGTTACTGAATCTGCAAAGCAGGTCACAGAACCTGTCGATCCTCCTAAAGTTGATATTGCTACTGATCTTTTCGACATGCTTTCTATGGATTCTCCAAATGACAATGGCGCAAATGCTGCTTCTGTAGATGATAACTCGTGGACAGGTTTCCTGTGTACGTTACGTCACAGTTTTGTTAGAACCGTCCTTTTTTTAATCTTTACTTTCCTCTTTACCCTGGGGAGATCGTGATCAATCCTAGCAGAGACAAAAAAAAAGAGTATGGGCATTCATTAGGCCTTTTCTTTTAACTATGATCCATAATTTTCGGTTCTTTCTACTTCTATTTTGAGTGAGGATGAATGAACCCTGAGGTCGCAGGTTCGAGTCACCAAGGAGCAAAGTGGGGAGTTCCTGCGGAGGGGTAAAAAAAAAGGGTGAATGGTAGTTTGAGAGAAGCAAAAGCTTGAAAATATTCTTGGGGATCTGTATTGCAGTTGCTATGTCCTTTGTTTAGCTCGTTTTGTTCTAATCAAATCTTGTAAACTTCTCAGCTGCTCAAGAAGAAATACAAGCAGCAAAAACTGGTGTTGCAAAATCTGACCGTCGGAAATGCCAATCTGCTTCTGCAATTGAAGATTTATTCAAGGATTCACCATCATTGTCATCATCAATTTCAACTTCTTCCTTGTCAGAGAAGCTTCCAAAAGATGTCAAAAATGATATCATGTGCCTTTTTGACAAGGTACTATTGCTATTTAGAACTGGAGCTTTATGTTGTTCTTGGTCTTTTTTATTTTAGAAGGTGCAAGTAGCACACATCGATGAAAAAGTGAGAAGGTCGCTTGAAATGGTTTGGTCTTATCACACGTCGACCTCCAGATGCAACGGTCTGTAGGTGCGAAAACATGGTGAGCGAAAGAATTAAAGGGGCACGAGATAGACCTAAAATTACATGGGACATAAATTGTCAAGAGAGACATATAATCTCTTGGAATCCACGCAGACCTAGCGAAAAATAAGGCACAATGGAACAAAAAGTTTCTATATTGGCGATACCAGTTACTTGAGACTAAATCTTAGTCACGTTAGTATGTTCAATTAAGGTATTATGTTCTCTAGGAGTCTTTTAGTCGAGATTTATATGCCAATCGACAATATATAGAATTTCTACCATCTCTCATCATTGTACAATATGGGTCTAACATGAACTTAATAGGGGCAGCATGGTCAGTAAGGATTCATATAGTCAACCCGGACTTGCTCGGAATTGAAGCATAGTTCTATGTAGTCTAAAAACGATGTTGAATATTCTGCAGTCCAATACGGTGTCACCATTTGCTATGCATCAGCAACAACTTGCCCAGCTAGCTCAACAACAGTCTCTTCTAATGGCTGCTGCCGCTGCTAGTGGCGCTTTAAAAATCCCCGTGGATGTTCAACAAGGACCAAATGGCTCCAATATAGTGAATCAAAGTTGGCCAAATGTAGGCTACCAGTTCCCTGGAATGACGATGCCATCCAGTGGAAAGACTGAACTGGAGAAATATTTGCAGGTCAAAAATGCATGAATGTTGAGTTTTTTATTGAAATATTGCCTATAAAATCTGCTAAAAACTGTTTTTCTTTGCTTGTAAACTAGGTGGGTACTGGGGGAGCAACACATTTAGCTGGAAACTCTGTGCCACTTTCAACATCCAGGTACTTACTTCTTGTTCTATGTCATTTGTGGACTGTAGATTGGTCTCATAACAGCTATATTTAGATGCAACAAGTTCTTTTCTTGAAGGCATAATCTGAATTGGAAAACCTGAGGATAGGTTGTGTCTAATTAAAACTTTTTTTTTTTTTTTAAAACAGTTGTTAATTTGACGCAACCTATCCTCAGAGTTACACCTTCTGTCCGCATAAAATGGACTGTAGCATAATAAACGAGTTAAACAACAACAATAACTATGCCTCAATCCTAAACAAGTAGGGGTCGGATATATGAGTCCTTACTTACCATGCTATCTGTACTATGAGGTTTCATCAGAATTTGGTAAGTTTTACGTACGGCAACCATCCTCCTTTATCCGGGCTTGGGACAGGTAACGTGAGCAAGCTCACATAGGTGGAGTTTGGTAAAAGAGTAAGCCGACCCAAATGAATAAAATTAATCATCAACTGAAAGAGGGTATCCCGTAGATCTATTAGATAGTCATATATGGTAATCTTTTCCCTTTAGTTTAAAATTTTGAGAAATCAGAACATTTAATTTTGTCAAACCATAACATGAAAGCTTCCTTGATAAAGCAGTGCGTCCACTGCACATTTATGACAATTTGTCTCTAATGTTTTATAACAATTTACCACGAAGAGAGAGGGGCTTTTTCTAGATATTATCTATCAGCTTCTGAGACAAGACATGTGTTGAACTTCGAACTAGCAACTTTGATTAATAAATTGAAATGTTTGTACTTTGCTTAAATGGTTTTGGAAACCTGAGATATTCTCATTTAGTAAAACTATTTGTCTCATAAAAAAAAGGTTTTGGAAGCCTGAAGATTTTGTAGCCACAACTATTTTGGTGTACAATCTGCTTGTAATAGATATTTGTACATTGGTTTGCCACCCAATTTTGATAGTTAAGTCTATACTATAACCAGGGGCAGATCTAGTTGTGTACATATGGTTTCATTTGCCGACAACATTTAGCTTAGGCATGAATTTATCTGTGTAAAATATATTGGAACTATTGAAAATATTGAACTATGAACCCAGAACTCAAACAAGGTGATAGGTTTAGTAGTTCGAACCTGAGTCCTGAACCCATAGAATCAAAATCTTGAATCCACCTCTGACTATAACATCTTTAACCATCATTTCCCTTCTAAATTCTTGTTGTCAGGAAACCAGTGTAATGTATGTATCTTACTAGATGCAATAGTACTTGAGAGTATAGTTGATATAGATCCGGACTGAAATTTTATATATTTCCTCTTGTACATATGCAGCATTTACCCAACGGGAGAGAATTCTTCTGGCAATGGTACAGTCGCCTCAGTACCGAGCAGAGATGCAGCAACCACTCTTTCATCAAGTTCTACACAATCAACAAAAGAGTACGATTTTTCATCATTGACTCAAGGCATGTTCTCGAAACGCTGAAAAGTTCTTGAGGAATTATACTAGTTTTTGGATAATAGCATACAAATAGAGTTATTAACATGAAACTAGCTATCGGAGGTCTATTCGTTACTAGGAAATTATAGACTATTGTAAAGAAACAATATTCAGTTTTCTATGGATGAGTTCATTAATACTTGTTGGTAGAATAATAAGATGTTGAAATTGAATGGAACTTTGGTCCTTTCTCTTCTGACTGGAATAAGTATCCAACCTTGACGTGAAGAAAAAAAAAAGGAAATTAAGTAAAGGACATGTGCATCTAAGTAAAGGAATACACATATCTTATACATTTTTTGGCTAGTGAAATGCAATTAAGTTTAGCCAACCAACCAATTTTTGTATTTTGCCCTATCATATATCCATCCATATACAAAAACGAAAAAAATTACAGTATTAAAGAAAAATCATTCATTTTATAAATTCTTCTTTTCTGGGAAGACAAAAAGCAGAGAGGGTCTACCATACAAGCTCATGATCTTCTTGACATCTTTACATATTCAAACAGGCATAGGCTAAAAAAGGTATCGCTTTGACTAGACATTGAGCTGCTAAGATGTTTGGATAGTTTGCACAGATAACACCAACAGCTTCCCTGGATACATAGCCGAATGCATTGAAGTGTAGCCAGTTCTATTCCAGGACATCAAGCTGAAACCTGTAGAGCAACATAATCTTTCACTTAGTAGATTATGTGACGAGATAGTTGGGTTCACATATAACTTCACCATCTAGGGTGACAAGGACAGGGGTCGCCAGAGGTAGAGCCAAAATTTGAAGTTTATGGGTTCTAAATTTACCACGAAAACCATAGCTTGTCTTAGTTACTGGGTTCGCAATTAAATTTTTATACATCTTTAATGAATTTTCTAGTACAAATACAGTGTTTAAGCAAAAGTTATTGGATTCCGCCGAACCCGCACCTAATAGGCTAGCTCCACCTCTGGGGTCACAGCTAAAGGGCACAAACCAAAGTATCAAAATCATCGTCGGATTGTCATTGGAAACAATCTGTTTATCACTGCATCATTGCGAACAATAAAATGGTGTTAAACTCTAAGTGGAATAAATGTCTTACATATTACGTCAAATATAGTTAAAATAGAAATATCACACTTGACAGTACATATAATCCTCCAGTGTAATAATTTATTCCCTGAAGATAACCAGTTGTTAGGTACTTAACATGATATTTCATGTGTCCCTTTTTATCATTGACGTTCAAACCTTTTTTTTTTTTTGTCAATTAAGGGAAACTTGACAAGTTTATTCAGCATAAGAAGCGCAAAGTTGAGATCAGACTAAATGGGATTGTGGTGTCAAAATGCAAACAATTTAGATATCTATGCTTATTGTTTCAAGAGAATGCTCAAAAAATAGATAAAGATATTACTCCTAGGATTAAAATCGGATGGTTGAAATAGAGAAGTGCTATTGACTACCAAACTGAAATATAAGTTCTATAGAACATACGTAAGACCAGCAACATTATATGATAGTAAATGTCGGGCAGCTAAATTAAAGTCCAACATATCCACAAGATTAGTATGAAAAGATGCAATGCTAAGATTAAAAATGATCACATTGGACAGAAGGTGCAAGTAGCATACATTGAGGATAAAATAAGAGAAAGTCGCTTGAGATAGTTTGGTCATGTCCTGCATCGACCTACAGATGGATCGGTATGTAGGTGTTAAACTATGGTGAATGAAGGTGTCAAATGGGACCTAAAATCACATTGAAAGAAGTTGAACAACCTATAAATAATTGGAATCAATGCAAACTTAGCTAAATATATGACATAACTGAAGGAAAAATTCATATATGTGATATCTCTACTAGTTTGGAATAACTTTTGAAGAACTTCTAAGTTCTAATATTATATACACACACACCATTTCAGCACAAAGTGTCGGCTCTTTTCTTTAAATAAAGGGCAAAATATGGCACAATTCTATCATAATAGAACCATGCGAAAAGAACTCTGATCAGCTAGAAATTATCTTTAAAAGATGCAGAATTTTAATTTGTTAGTAAAAAAAAAATCAGAAGAGTATGTCTTGCATACCTATGACGTGGTAGAACTAGCAGAACTTTTCCTTAATCCCATGATCAATTTCTTTCCTGGTTCAATTCGATAAAAAGTAACTACAAAACCAAACAACTACTGGTCAGGGTACGATGATAATATCTCATGTACGAGTAGAAGGAATGTAGGAATATATCATCTTCAGATGGTTTTCTTAAAACTTAAGTAGTACTCCGATGAAATGCAACATGTTACTGACCTCCTTTAGCTTGAAACTACTTATATTAATATCATCAATAATTCAATAATAGTCATCATAGATCAAAAAGATATGCTATGACAGTAAAGATATGCTCAACCCCAGTCCCCAAAAGCTAGCCCATATGAGGAGGATTTCCCAAGTCTATATAAGGAGACCACCGGTCCATTCTCCAACCAATGTGGACCCCTTCGCACGCCCAGACCACCAACTGGAGTGTGGACAATATACCATAGGGGCCCAAACAGAAATGGACATGGCTCTAATACCATGTAAAGATACGGCACTTGGGCCTAACTCAACCTCAAAAGCTAGCTAATTAGGGGAGGATTGCCAAGTCCATATAAGTAGACCGCCAGTCCATATAAGTAGACCGCCAATCCATTCCCCAACCCAATGTCGGACTCTAACCCACTCTAATAATCACTAATCTCAGTTAAAAACGCATGCTGCATTAGAGGGAGGGATGCAACCGGCAATACCAAGGCTTGATGGGACCAGCCGAGATTCTCCAGTTGGTACTTGATTTTCATGAGACAAGCAATGGTTCCTTGCCTGCAATATATATAGCTTCATAACTTTAGTTTCCTCGTCCTAAAAGGAAAAGTAAAAGAAAACAAAAGATGGCATTGTAATTTAAAACTGATTTTCTTGGAGGGAAAAATTACATGCAGAATTGTGATGATTAGAAAAGAAGCACATAAACTTCATGTTCTGTCTAGAAAGCAGCCATCATATTTAATGCTTACACTTTGGTTGGAATACACCATTGTAAGAGGCGGATCCAGAATTTAAACTTGACAGTTTTCAACTAGATAGGTTCGATCTTTAAAGTTCTTATGATCGAACTCATTGTACGTCTAAAATTGTGGGTTAATATCTAATACTGGTTGAAATTTCAGTGACATTTTTCCCACATATATATCTATATTCTGCATTGAAAATACTGTTCGGATGATATGCAGGTCAATAGGTCATCCTACAAATATTGAGAAATGATTGTGATAATAAAAGAGAATTAACTGGTAAAATCAAAAGGTTGTTTACATATAAAAAATGCCTTAAAAATTCTTACAAGAACGAAATTCTTCTTTGAGCACTCCATACACATAATTCCACCAAAATCCAACAGCAGATATGCGTCCAATGATACAATACATCCACAATGGACCAACTGCGAAGAAAAAATATTACTGCTAAGAAACTTTTCTCCACAGCAGTATACATATGAACAAAGACCTTTTATTCATAGGCATAGCTAAGTTTCTATATGTACGATTATGATCGATACCTTTTTCCACTCACCTTGCCACATGACTGACAATCTCTCCAGCCATCATCTCTTCTATGGAAAGTCTCGCAAAACCTCTCGGCCTCATATACAGAACTAGAGGAAAAAATAGGAACTAATCAAAAGATAAATCACATTCATTAATAGCCTTACAAGCCTCAACATGTTATACCATATTAAGCCAAGTGAAGGGAGGACTGATATCACTTCATCTAATTCAGCAGATTATGACACTCAAAGTTTCCTGATTTGGAACTAGTCATGTCATTCATTTCTCCTTTAACCGCAGAGAGCAGTTAACATTCCATTCACCAAAAATCAAATTGTTATATATCGACTTTTATCAGAAGTGGCTAGCAGTTAACAAGAAATATATGAGATTACATTCTGACTTCATCCTTAGAAAACTAAAGTCATAGAGAAGTTCTTACTTGGACGTCAGTCCAGAGTATTAGTCGCTATAACCTACGAAATGAACTGATTAATACTGCTGTCAGTCCAGACACGGTGTTTCTGGGGATTGATAAGCATCTTGAGTAGCTTATGGTCAAATGATCGACCTTTAAACTATTGGAACTGAGTTAGTACAAGACCTAGAGCAACAGTGTTTCGTGTTTCTGGGGATTGATAAGCATATACTCACTCCATTCCAATTTATGTCGCGGAGTTTGACTTGGCATGGAATTTAATAAAGAAATAAAAACTTTTGAATCTTGTGATCTAAAATAAGCCTTAGATATTTGTGTGGCTGTAAATTATTTCATTAACGATAAAGTAGGAATTCTAAAGTCAATTATTTCTAAATAAGTAAGTATGACATTCTTTTTGAGACAGACTAAAACGGAAAGTATGATACATAAATTGGGAGAAAGGAGTAGCTCCTTTCTACGGAACCAAATGAACACACTTACCCTCTTACTCTAAGATGAGTATTGACCAAGGGATCAGATTCCATTCAATAACCAGCATTTCGTACAGCTATGTGTTGCCTCCCGGTATTTTAATTTTTATGTGAGTGTTATGTTTCAAAAGATTGCTTAAGAAGCAAGAAAACTTGAAACAAATTAAGGAACTGACTAAAATAAATGCCAATAAAACATTCACACATCCAAGAATAACAGATACCTATACAAAAGCTACTCTTTTACACCCATATATGGAAAATCTCTAGCCAGACAAGCTCAATGACAAAATTCACAAACTTTAATAAACAAAACATTAAAAAGGGTTCCCATTTCTGGCACCATAGGCACAACAATGAGTATTTCTGAACAGTTATATATATTTTGCATCTCTGTGTTTTATGTGAGTGCTATTCTTTAAGAGATTGCTTGAGAAGCAAGAAAACTTGAAACAAAGAAACTATTTAAGCCAAATGCCAAATTAAGAAACACCCATAAACGCAAAATATATAGACAAATTAAACACGCTCAATAACAAAATTCAAAAGGTTCAATCAACCAATAACTTAAAGGGCAAAATAGTAACTGGTCAGTCCAACCGAGAGGTTGTGAGTTCGAATCTCCCCAAGAGCAAGGTGGGTAGTTCTTGGAGGGAAGGATGCCGGGGGTCTATTTGGAAACAGCCTCTCTACCTTAGGGTAGGGGTAAGGTCTGCGTACACACTACCCTCCCCAGACCCCACTAAGTGGGATTATACTGAGTTGTTGTTGTTGTTGTTGTTGTAGTAACTGGTCAGTCCACTAAAACTAATTGCATTTTGTTGGCTATTATTTTGGAAGGGCCAAGCAGCTAATAATATACATTTCTCTAACTTAAAGGCTTCCCCATTTATGTCACGAATTATTATCACCTAAAAACCTTATTCTTCTTTTTTTTTGGGGGGGTGGGGGTGGGGGGGGAGTGGATGAGAAGAAGAGGCAGAGCCAGGTTCGGGTTTCTAGTTGTTTTATGTTACTGGGTTCTAAATTAAGAATTTGTAGATATTCAATGAATTTTTTAATACAAATATAGGATTTACATTAAAGTTACTGGGTTCGGCTGCATGTTATCGAAGCTCTAGCTCCGCCCCCGATGAGGAGTGAATAAATACTTACGCACAAAGATGACAGAGCTGAGCAAACTTGCCACTGCGAAGGCGCCAACCATTTCTGAAATTAGGTGAGGTTGAATCTTTACATTGAAAGCAGGAACTTCTTGAAGAAGAAGCCATATTTGAAGCTCTCAGGAGAGAAGCCAAAGATTGCTGTTAAGCTTTGCTTGTTTTGTTACCTATATATTCACTTTGTAATAGTATTCAAGAGAGGCAATTATTTCAATCCATTTGGATACTCAACTTCAACTGGAGAAGAAAGAGGAGGGAAATCAGCCGACTTGTGGTGAAAGAGCGGGAATTTCTTTTGCTTAAAGCATCAGGTACACAAGTGTAACTCCTTTTTTTTTTTTTTTTTTTTTTGTATTTAGCAAAGTTTACAAACGTTTAAAATAAGTTAAAAATTGTTTAAAACAAGTCAAAGCAATAAGCTAGGCAAAAGTTATTTATACTCAAAAGTCATAGTAAAAATAAATTTTATCTTATATATAGTGTAATTTTTCGACGAACAAGGTTTGGGAACCTTTTTACCGCCCCTAAATACACCCCTCACCAAGAGGGAACTAAAGATTTGAGTTCGGCATCACTGTTTTTTAAATATTCAAATTACTAGCGATAAAGTATGGTTATAATAACTTATTAACATTCTCGACACCATAACTAATAGATACTGCTACTTTGTCGAAATGATCGTGGAAGTGAGGAAAAAGGGTTATGTATTTTTCTCGTTGTGGAGAGAGGAGCTAAGATTTGGGCTTTTGATTTTGAGGTAAGGATCTAAAAAAAATATATATAATTAAGTTCACTATACTATTTAATCTATGTTTATTTTTTCAAAAATAATTTTTAAAAAACTTTACAAGTATAGCACTTATAAAAATACCCTTCAAGAAAATGTTAGATTCGGATCTAATATTTGCATTAAAATTTTATGATATAGCCAGTTTTCACACTGGTCAATGAAAAATAACCACTGTTTACGAAATCAGTGAAAAATAGCCACTAGTTTGTTGCAACAGGGACAGGTCCAGTATAATATACGGGAGTTCTAGTGCATTTGTGTATGAACTCTAGTATATTATGCTGGACCGATATACTTTGCTAACTGCTGTAAAATTTGCGGGAGACTGGAGCACTAGTGCTCCAAAGTCCAATATATTATACTGGACAATTATACTGCTGGAACTCCCGTAAAATTTGCGGGAGTTCCAGCATAGTTATCCTGGAACTCCCGTAAAATTTACAGGAGTTCAAACATATTTATGTTGGAACTCCAGTAAAATTTGCGGGCATATTTTTTCAGATTTTGAACAGTATTTTCGCTCCGATTAAAGTGGCTAAATTTTGATGACTTTTGAAACTTGATTATTTTTCAACGATCAGTGGTAAATCTGGTTATTTTTTAATTTTTCCCAATATTTGCACATATAATTCTGAGCAAACTTCAATTTGTAGCCCTCCGGAAAAAAAAACTAATGACAATAGGTAGTCATAAAATAAATCATACAATTAATAACGGAAAACTAATTACAAGGGCTAGCCCAAAACAACTACCACTTCCCCTATTGATCTGAGACGGCCCTCTGTTCAAGTACCCCTTCTTCTACTCGAGCCTCGGCAGAGCCTTTTTGATCTCATTCGTATTCAAAGTCTGCAAATTTCAAACAAAAAGACAATTTCCATGTTTTTAGCTTTACTGTGAAAATTCCTAGATACGTGCATTGCAAAAAACATATATGTACATCTATTGACGTTGATAATGTGAAAGTTTTGACAACGGAATAGGCATTATGAAAAAGCATTTAGTTACAGAAATTGTCATATCACTTTTTAGTCCTTCTATAATTGAATCTCTGCCTAATGTTCTGTTTTTCTTACATAAACAGTGGGCATTCCCACAAATTTTCTTCTTCTTCAAGAATGCTCCAAATACAGGGGATATATACTTTTTGAGATTAATGTTTATTATTTGGTTAAAAAATCAAAATTATTCAGTTAACTAATAAAATATTTGGGAAATTTGCGCTATTTATTCTTAATTATTGATAAATTCTAATTTTAATCTTTGTGATATTTGATTGAGTATATTTAGCTTTCAATTATACCAATTTATATACAGAACAGACTGTCATTATATAATTTATATATAATACAGAGTCATTATACAAAATAAATTGTCACTATACAAAAATTATACAAAATAGACTACCACTATACAAAAGTATATACAAAATAGATTGTCACTATATAAAAAGTATATAAAATAGACTGTCACTATATAAAATATACGGTAAAGCATCAAATATACCCATATACTATTGAATATAGTATTTAGAAAGTCTTCTTTATACTATTGGTACTTTTGAGTCCCTATCGTTAGAGTATTAAATATTTATGCCCTTTCATTAACGAAGGGGACACGTGTTCATTCCCTATGCAATTTTCATACCCAAGTTATAATATTTGTCTTTTATTAAGACCGGACCCACCCAATTTAATAACCAACCCCCATTACATCAGCCCCACTTAAATGAAAACCCTCGTCTCTTTCTGTCACGACCCTAGTTCACCAATCGTGAACTTGTCATGACGGCACCTAGTCTTCGCGACTAGGTAAGCCTAACACAATGCAGAATGTACAACTCTTATGAACAACAATTAAGATAACAACGAAAAGACATAAAAGAAATGTAATAGGTGCCTTTCGGCACGTACACTTTACCAAATACCAGAATATACAACCACCAAGACCGAAAACTCACGGGCAACACAAACTAAGAGAGTATATGTGACGACCCGGCCCGTCGTTACGAGAATTACCACCCCGTTATGTTGTAAATACATGTTTTATGATTTTATATCAGTGTTAGAGTCTATCGGGTGAGTTAGGAGTGATTGGGATTGGAAATGAGGCATATAGCCTTTGTGAAGGAAACTTGAATAAGGAAAGTCAACCCGGAGTTGACTATTTAGCTAGAGGGCTCGGAATCGGATTCTGATGATTCGGTTAGTTCCGGGAGGTGATTTGTGACTTAGGGGAGCGATCGGAATTGAATTTGGAGGCCGGTGTAGAAATAGGCTTGAATTGGCTAAGGTTGAATTTTGGCGAAATCCGAACGGTAGGTGAGATTTTGATCCGGGGTCGCAATGGAATTCCGATAGTTGCAGTAGCTCCGTTAGGTGATTTTGGATGTTCCTGCAAAATTTCAGGTCATTCGGACGTCGTTTGGTCGGGTTTTTGATTGATTGTGTAATTCGGAATGTTTGAAGGAATTTAGGCTTGAATCCGTGTGTAATTGGTGATTTTAATGTTTAGGATGGTGTTGTTATGATTTGAACAAGTTCGTATCGTATTTTGGGGTATGTTGGTGGTTTTCGTTGGGGTCCCGGGGGCCTCGGGGTGATTCCGGATGGTTAAACGGGAGAAAAATGTGGAAAATTGCAGACTTGTGTTCTGGTTCTGTGGTTTTCGCTCCTGCGGAAACGGGGGCGCAGGAGCGAGTCCGCAGGAGCGGACAACGAGGCGCAGAAGCGGAGCCGACCGCTGAAGCGGAGCCTGGTCCGCAGGAGCGGCTTCGCTGGTGTGAGAGGTCGATCGCAGAAGCAGTCTTGAGCCGTCTTGGGAAAATCCGCAGAAGCGGATGTTTGGTCGCGGAGGCGAGTCCGCTGAAGCGGACTCTTGGTCGCAGAAGCGGACTAATTTCCGCAGAAGCGGATGCGCAGGGGCGGTCCCTTAATCGCTGGTGCGGAAATGGCCAAAAGGAGCCTGAGTTCGCAGAAGCGACCAAAAGGTCGCAGAAGCGGTTCCGTAGGGGCGGAATTTTATCCGCAGAAGCGGAAATTGCTGTGAGTTAAGTGTATAAGAAGTTAGAAAAATTTCAGAACATTTCACACATTTGGGTCTCGGCTTTAGAGGCGATTTGGGCGATTTTGAAGAGAAACTCAAGGGAAATCATCGGGTAATCAACTATGGACTTAAACTATGATTAGTATTGGTAATATTATGCAATTATATCATGAAAATGGAGGAATTTGGGGTAATTTATGGAGGATTTAGCCCTAGGCTTGAACTTTAGAAAATCAAGGTTTTGAATGGCCAAATGGAGTCCGAATTTGGTAAAATTGATATGCTTAGACTCGTATCGCGATGAGGGTTCCGAATATGTGACTTTTGTAATTTTTCGACAAGCGTACCGAAAGTCGGGTTTTGACAACTTTGGGAATTTTGATGTAAATTGAGTTGTTTTGATTGGGTGTCGTCCCATTGACCTAATTTGTTGTATTTCTACTGTATTTGATCAGATTCTACGCGTGCGGAGCTTGATTCTCGTGGCAAAGGCATTGCGGAGTAGTCGTCGCGCTGTATTGAGGTGAGTAATAGATGTGGGTGATGACCAGAGCGGGTTCGAAACCCCGGTATACCACTTTGTGACGCTGTATAGCGGCGAGACACGCACACTCTCGAGAGTGCGGGGTCGATCATGAACTGGAGACTATATATTAGTCCGACCTGTTGATACTGTATTATTGGCTATTCTCGAGCCGTTGAACCTCCTTCTTGGACGGTTGAGTATATTGTGGGCTGTGAGCCAGTTATTGGATCCCGCGAGGATCGTTATCATTGTCCTATCATATAGACATGCTAGTTTACTACTAGTCCGCATCTAATTCTGTTATTATGCTAATTCCAATCTCTCGAACTTGATATTACTGTTTTCCAACTGAAAATTGATAAAAAGAGTTTTCAAAAACTACTTTTAAGCCTGCGAGGCTGTATCTGCATATTAGCTGACTAGTAGTGGATCGGGCCGCACGCCGCAGCCGAGATATATGTTGGATCGACCGCACGCCGCAGAATATCTCTATTAGATGTGCTTGGGCCGTAGGAGCCCCTCCGAGTCCGAACCCCCACGATGAGCACGGGTACCCAAAATTGGAGTCGGGCTACGCGCCGTAGCGGTCATATCATGCATTGCATTGCATTTAGCTACATCCGCTAGTTGTTATACTGTGTTGCTGGTACTTTGTTGGTACAGGTACAGTGAATATTGATTCTATGACAGGGTAGCCGATTATAGTTTTACATAGTGCTTTATTGCGGATTTCTTATCTGCGTCTGTCTTACCCTTGTTTATTACCACTTAGTCCGGCAAGTACTCATTTTACTCTCTGCACCTTGTGTGCGGATCCGGTACCTCTCAGCAGTGATCCCGTAGCCGTGCGAGGCGACGTCCGTGGGATATACGAGGTAGCCGCGAGTCCGCAGGACCCGATATTCCTTCCTACTCGTCTTTTGATTTTGTATTGACATTTCTTTCCACACTTGGTATTTCTTTTGTAAACCTTTATACACTTACGTTCAGTAGAGGCTCATGACTCTTGACCCTTCGGTCTATGGGAGTTAGTATATTTTGGGACTTGGTCTCCCCGCCGTTGGTATAAATATTACTATTGTTTCATATTTTGAAATGCTTAAATGGGTTAAAGAGAGCTTCTAGCTCCATTGTTGATATTGATTGGTCGGGCTGGCTTAGCAATGTGCTGGGCGCCATCACGACCGGATTTGGAGTCTTGACAGTTCGCATTTGCGAACACATGCTGTATAAGGCCTCATGAGTCTTGAGCCGGTTAGTAGAGTCTTGTGGATCGGTACGGGGACGCCTGTACTTATCCTCGGGAGGCTGCGAACCTTTAGGAAAACTTCACTTTTCTTGAACTCGGTCGTGCGATCTTGTTGTCCTGAGAACTGAACTTCTATATTCTATTCTCTCGCGGATGGCGAGAACGCGAGCATCGGGACGAGGTGGGCGACCTCCATTGCCACCTGTTAGAGGCCGCGGGCGTGGTCGTGCTAGAGGTAGAGGTAGGGCGGCCGAGGCGGTGCCAGCCGACCCGCCTGTTGTACCGGTTCAGGAGCGGCCCCCGGTGGTCGATGCTCCGGCAGCCCCGGTTCGGGCCGGACTATATCTATTGCTATTCCCGGTCTTCGGGAGACTCTTGCTCAAATATTATCGGTGTGTTCCGGTTTGGCTCGGGTAGTTTCAGCTACCGCTACTGTAGCGACATCTCAGGTCAGGGGGTGGTCGGCGGACCCCTGCAGCTCGCACACCGAACCCGGTTGTTCAGGGACTTCAGACACCGAGGCGGTCCCCGCTCGGGTGGTTGCACCGGTTATTCCTCCGACTGCACCAGCTCCAGCTCCGAAGCATATGGTTCGGAGTTATGCCCGATGACGAGCGGCGTCGTCTCGAGAGATTCGGTAGACTTCGGCCACCCCATTTCGGTGGCGTTGAGGGCGAGGATGCCCGTGGTTTCTTGGATGAGTGTCGGAAGATGCCGCGTACGGCCGGTATTCTCGAGTCCGGCGGAGTTTCATTTACTACATTTCGGTTCACCGGTCCCGCATTTGATTGGTGGGAGGAGTTTGAGAGGCGTAGGCTTGCAAGAGCAGCACCTCTCACATGGCAGCAGTTCTCTACTCTCTTTCTAGAGAAATATGTACCTCGGTCTCGTCGCGAGGAGCTACGTCGCCGGTTCGAGTGGTTGATTCAGGGCGACATGTCCGTGACCCAGTATGAGCTTAGATTCACTCAGTTGGCTAGGCATGCCACATGGATGATCCCCACCGATAGGAAGAGGATCAGGAGGTTCATTGATGGCCTCAACTACTCTATCCGTATTCTTATGAACAGCGAGCGAGTTCTGTCATCATCGTTTGAGCAGGTAGCTGATATGGCACGCTCCATTGAGGCGGATCGTCGCCGAGAGAGAGAGGAGCGGGAGGCCAAGAGGCCTCGCGGTTCTGGCAGTTTCGGCGGTGCTCCATCTAGAGGGCATTCCCAGCAGAGCAGAGGTCGCTCATCTAGACCTCCTCATTCAGGCCGCCCAGAGCGGAGCGGAGGTTCTTATGGTCGTGGTCGACAGGGGTTTCATCAGGGTCAGTCATCACTTAGTGCCCTCCCAGCCCAGAGTGCAACACCTACTTCTCCAGCGCCAGGTGCATGTTATGAGTGTGGTGAGTTTGGCCACATGAGGAGACAGTGCCCTCGACTACGTAGGGGCAGGACTCAGCAGAGGGATCAGCCCTCCTCTTCAGCACCATCTCAGTCTAGTAGAGGTGGAGGTCGGTCTTCTCGTGGTCGCCCCAGGGGCGAGGAGAGATCTGGGGGAGGCCAGGCACGGTTCTATGCACTTCCTGACAGGCGTGATGCAATTGCCTCCGATGCAGTGATTATAGGTATCATTTCTGTCTGTCACAGAGATGCCTCTGTTCTATTTGATCCAGGGTCCACATATTCTTACGTGTCCTCTTATTTTGCACATCACTTGGGTGCGACCCGTGGTAGTCTTGATTTGCCTGTTCATGTATCCACCCCCGTGGGTGATACGATCATTGTGGATCATGTCTATAGATCCTGTGTTATATCTATTGGGGGTCTGGAGACCCAGGCAGACTTGTTATTGTTGGGGATGGTGGACTTTGATGTTATATTGGGTATGGACTGGTTGTCTCCGTATCATGCTATATTGGACTGTCATGCTAAGATAGTTACGTTGGCCATTCCTGGTATTTCTCAGATTGAGTGGCGGGGTTCGACTGATTTCGTCCCTAGCCGTGTTATTTCGTTCTTAAAAGCTCAGAAGATGGTTGAAAAAGGGTGCTTATCGTAACTTAGCTTTTGTGAGAGATGTGGGAGCTGAATCTCCTAGCATTGATTCTGTACCTGTTGTGAGGGACTTCCCAGATGTATTCCCCTCAGACCTGCCGGGCATGCCGCCGGACAGGGATATTGATTTTGGCATTGACTTGGTGCCGGGCACTCAGCCCATATCCATTCCTCCTTATCGAATGGCACCAGTCGAGTTGAAAGAACTAAAAGAGCAGCTTCAAGAACTTCTGGATAAGGGTTTCATCCGCCCTAGTGTGTCCCCGTGGGGTGCGCCGATATTATTTGTTAAAAAGAAAGATGGTTCCATGCGAATGTGTATTGATTATAGGCAATTGAACAAAGTGACAGTGAAGAACAAGTACCCTCTACCGCGCATAGATGATTTGTTTGATCAGTTACAGGGTGCGAGGGTGTTTTCTAAGATCGATCTTCGTTCAGGCTATCACCAGCTGAAGATCGGGGACTCGGATATTATGAAGACTGCATTCAGGACCCGATATGGTCATTATGAGTTTCTTGTGATGTCTTTTGGGTTGACCAACGCCCCAGCAGCATTTATACATCTGATGAACAGTGTGTTCAAGCCTTATTTGGATTCATTTGTGATTGTGTTCATTGGTGACATTCTAGTCTACTCCCGTAGTCAGGAGGAGCATGCTCAACATTTGAGTATTGTGTTGCAGAGATTGAGGGAGGAGAAGCTATATGCTAAATTCTCCAAGTGTGAGTTTTGGCTTGAGTCCGTAGCATTTCTGGGACATGTGGTGTCTCGTGATGGTATTTAGGTTGATCAGAAAAAGATAGAGGCGGTGCAGAGTTGGCCTAGACCGTCCTCAGCTACAGAGATCGGGAGTTTTCTTGGCTTGGCGGGATATTATCGCCGGTTTGTTCAGGGATTTTCATCCATTGCTTCTTCATTGACTAAATTGACCCCGAAGGGTGCACCATTCGTGTGGTCGGATGAGTGCGAGGAGAGCTTTCAGAAGCTCAAGACAGCTTTGACCACAGCTCCAGTGTTAGTATTGCCATCAGCTTGAGGTTCATATACCGTTTATTGTGATGCCTCGAGAGTGGGGATAGGTTGTGTGTTGATGCAGGAAGGAAAGGTAATTGCTTATGCTTCTCGGCAGTTGAAGCCGCATGAGAAGAACTATCCTGTTCATGATTTGGAGCTAGCCGCCATTGTTCATGCCTTGAAGATTTGGAGGCACTATTTATACGGTGTGTCATGTGAGGTGTATACCGACCATCGTAGTCTCCAACACTTGTTCAAACAGAAAGACCTTAATTTGAGACAGCGGAGATGGCTTGAGTTGCTGAAGGATTATGACATTACTATATTATATCATCCGGGAAGGCCAATGTGGTGGCCGATGCTTTGAGCCGGAAGGCGGTCAGTATGGGGAGCTTGGCATATATTCCAGCTGAGGAGAGGCCATTTGCTTATGATGTTCGGGTGCTAGCCAATCGGCTAGTGAGGTTAGATATTTCGGAGCCCAGCAGGGTATTGGCTTGTGTTGTATCTCGGTCATCTCTATATGATCGTATTCGTGAGCGCCAGTATGATGATCCACATTTGGCTGTCCTTAGGGACGGAGTTCAGCATGATGATGCTAGAGATGTCACCATTGATAGTGACGGCGTATTGAGGATGCAGGGCCGGATATGTGTGCCCAATGTTGATGGCCTTCGTGAGTTGATTCTGGAGGAGGCCCATAGCTCGCGGTATTCTATCCATCCAGGAGCCGCGAAGATGTATCAAGATTTGAAACAACACTATTGGTGGAGAAAGATGAAAATGGACATCGTCAGACATGTAGCACGGTGCCTCAACTGTCAGCAGGTTAAGTACGAGCATCAGAGGCCCGGTGGTATATTTCAGCGCATTGATATTCCTGAGTGGAAATGGGAGAGGGTCACTATGGACTTTGTTACTCGACTCCCTCGGACGGCGAGGAAGTTTGATTCTGTATGGGTGATTGTGGATAGACTGACCAAGTCAGCTCACTTCATTCCAGTTAGTACTACCTACTCATCGGAGCGGTTGGCATCGATCTTTATTCGAGAGATTGTTCGGTTGCATGGAGTCCCGGTGTCTATCATATCCGACAGGGGTACTCAGTTCACTTCTCAGTTTTGGAGAGCATTTCAGCGAGAGATGGGTACGCGGGTTGAGTTGAGTACAGCATTTCACCCCCAGACAGACGGACAGTCTGAGCGCACTATTCGGATCTTGGAGGATATGTTGCGAGCTTGTGTGATTGATTTTGGTGGTTCGTGGGATGAGTTCCTACCACTTGCCGAGTTTGCCTACAACAACAGTTATCAGTCGAGTATTCAGATGGCCCCGTATGAGGCATTGTATGGCAGGCGGTGTAGATCCCCCGTGGGATGGTTTGAGCCTGGTGAGGTTAGATTGATAGGGACTGAGTTAGTCCAGGATGCTCCGGATAGAGCAAAGTTGATCCAGGAGAGGCTTCGTACAGCACAGTCTCGTCAGAAGAGTTATGCGGACCGTAGAGTTCGAGAGTTGTCTTTCATGGTTGGTGACAGAGTATTGTTGAAGGTTTCACCTATGAAGGGTGTCATGAGGTTTGGGAAGAAAGGAAAGTTGAGTCCCATGTACATTGGTCCTTTTGAGATACTTAGGAGAGTTGGAGAGGTGGCATATGAGTTGGCCTTGCCGCCCAGCCTATCCAGCGTTCATCCAGTATTCCATGTGTCTATGCTCCGGAAGTACATTGGAGATCCGTCTCATGTATTAGATTTCAGCACCATTCAGCTTGATGGTGATCTATCCTATGATGTGGAGCCTATTGCCATTTTGGGACGTCAGGTGAGAAAATTGAGGTCTAAGGAGATTCCATCAGTTAAGGTTCAGTGGAGAGGTCGACCAGTGGAGGAGGCCACTTGGGAGACCGAGCGGGAGATGCGGAGCAGATATCCTCACTTGTTTGAGACTTCAGGTATGTTTCTTGACCCGCTCGAGGACGAGCGTTTGTTTAAGTTGGGGAGAATGTGACGACCCGGCCCGTCGTCACGGGAATTACCACCCCGTTATTTTGTAAATACATGTTTTATGATTTTATATCGGTGTTAGAGTCTATCGGGTGAGTTAGGAGTGATTGGGATTGGAAATGAGGCATATAGCCTTTGTGAAGGAAACTTGAATAAGGAAAGTCAACCCGGAGTTGACTATTTAGCTAGAGGGTTCGGAATCGGATTCTGATGATTCGGTTAGTTCCGGAAAGTGATTTGTGACTTAGGGGAGCGATCGGAATTGAATTTGGAGGCCCGGTGTAGAAATAGGCTTGAATTGGCTAAGGTTGAATTTTGGCGAAATCCGAACGGTAGGTGAGATTTTGATCCGGGGGTCGGAATGGAATTCCGCCGACAGTTGCAGTAGCTCCGTTAGGTGATTTTGGATGTGCCTGCAAAATTTCAGGTCATTCGGACGTCGTTTGGTCGGGTTTTTGATTGATTGTGTAATTCGGAATGTTTGAAGGAATTTAGGCTTGAATCCGTGTGTAATTGGCGATTTTATTGTTTAGGATGGTGTTGTTATGATTTGAACAAGTTCGTATCGTGTTTTGGGGTATGTTGGTGGTTTTCGTTGGGGTCCCGGGGGCCTCGGGGTGTTTTCGGATGGTTAAACGGGAGAAAAATGTGGAAAATTGCAGACTTGTGTTCTGGTTCTGTGGTTTTCGCTCCTGCGGAAATGGGGGCGCAGGAGCGAGTCCGCAGGAGCGGACAACGAGGCACAGAAGCGGAGCCGACCGCTGAAGCGGAGCCTGGTCCGCAGGGGCGGCTTCGCTGGTGCGAGAGGTCGATCGCCGAAGCGGTCTTGAGCCGTCTTGGGAAAATACGCAGACGCGGATGTTTGACCGCCTGGGCGAGTCCGCAGGAGCGGGCTCTTGGTCGCAGAAGCGGATCGTTCCGCAGAAGCGGACTAATTTCCGCAGAAGCGGACGCGCATAAGCGGTCCTTTTCTCGCAGAAGCGGAATTGGCCGGCTAGGCCTGGAACCGCTGAAGCGACCCTATGGTCGCGGATACGGACTCGTAGGAGCGGAATTTTATCCGCAGAAGCGAAAATCGCTGTGAGTTAAGTGTATCAGAAGTTAGAAAAATTTCAGAAACATTTCACACATTTGGGTCTCGGCTTTAGAGGCGATTTGAGCGATTTTGAAGAGAAACTCAAGGGAAATCATCAGGTAATCAACTATGGACTTAAACTATGATTAGTATTGGTAATATTATGCAATTATATTATGAAAATGGAGGAATTTGGGGTAATTTATAGAGGATTTAGCCCTAGGCTTGAACTTTAGAAAATCAAGGTTTTGAATGGCCAAATGGAGTCCGAATTTGGTAAAATTGATATGCTTAGACTCGTATCGTGATGAGGGTTCCGAATATGTGACTTTTGTAATTTTTCGACAAGCGTACCGAAAGTCGGGTTTTGACAACTTTGGGAATTTTGATGTAAATTGAGTTGTTTTGATTGGGTGTCGTCCCATTGACCTAATTTGTTCTATTTCTACTGTATTTGATCAGATTCTACGCGTGCGGAGCTTGATTCTCGTGGCAAAGGCATTGCGGAATAGTCGTCGCGCTGTATTGAGGTGAGTAATAGATGTGGGTGATGACCAGCGGGTTCGAAACCCCGGTATACCACTTTGTGACGTTGTATAGCGGCGAGACACGCACACTCTTGAGAGTGCGGGGTCGATCATGAACTGGAGACTATATATTAGTCCGACCTGTTGATACCGTATTATTGGCTATTCTCGAGCCGTTGAACCTCCTTCTTGGACGGTTGAGTATATTATGGGCCGTGAGCCAGTTATTGGATCCCGCGAGGATCGTTATCATTGTCTTATCATATAGACATGCTAGTTTACTACTAGTCCGCAGCTAATTCTGTTATTATGCTAATTCCAATCTCTCGAACTTGATATTACTGTTTTCCAACTGAAAATTGATAAAAAGAGTTTTCAAAAACTACTTTTAAGCCTACGAGGCTGTATGTGCATATTAGCTGACTAGTAGTGGATCGGGCTGCACGCCGCAGCAGGATATATGTTGGATCGGACTGCACGCCGCGAGAATATCTCTATGAGATGTGCTTGGGCTGTAGGAGCCCCTCTGGAGTCTGAACCCCCACAGTGAGCACGGGTACCCAAAATTGGAGTCGGGCTACGCGTCGTAGCGGTCATATCATGCATTGCATTGCATTTAGCTACATCTGCTAGCTGTTATGCTATTTATTGGTATTTGTTGGTACAAGTACAGTGAATATTGATTCTATGACAGGGTAGCTGATTATAGTTTTACATAGTGCTTTATTGCGGATTTCTTATCTGCGCTGTCTTACCCTTGTTTATTACCACTGAGTCTGGCAGTACTCATTTTACTCCCCGCACCTTGTGTGCAGATCCAGGTACCTCTCAGCAGTGATCCAGTAGCTGTGCGAGGCGACATCCGTGGGATATACGAGGTAGCTGCAGAGTCCGCAGGACCCGATATTCCTTCCTACTGTCTTTTGATTTTGTATTGACATTTCTTTCCGCACTTGGTATTTTTCTTGTAAACCTTTATACACTCATGTTCAGTAGAGGCTCATGACTCTTGACCCTTCGGTCTATGGGAGTTAGTATATTTTGGGACTTGGTCTCCCCGCCGTTGGTATAAATATTACTATTGTTTCATATTTTGAAATGCTTAAATGGGTTAAAGAGAGCTTCTAGCTCCGTTGTTGATATTGATTGGTCAGGCTGGCTTAGCAATGTGCTGGGCGCCATCACGACCGGATTTGGGGTCGTGACAGTATAAAAGTGGCTCTATACACCAAGAGTATCTATACAACCGAAATAAGGGAATAACTGACATCACTAGGAAAGAATAGAAGAAGGCCCTCCGGATCTGCGGACGTAGCAGTTTCAGACCTCGAGTCTCCGAAAAATGCTCCTAGGTCACCGGTAGTGCGTCTAATCAAATGGACCTGGATCTGCACAAAAAAAGTGTGCAGAAGAGTAGCATGAGTACACCACGGCGGTACTCAGTAAGTGCCAAGCCTAAACTCGATGGAGTAGTGACGAGGAAGGTCAGGGCCCAACCGAGAATAATAAAAATAATGACAATAATGTCAAACAGTGCAATGATAGGAGCAAGTCTGAAATAACACCAAACGAGATAAAAACTACAAGGCGTCTAAAGTTAACTAACAAAAAGAAATCAACACAACAAGTATAAATCAATAATCCAGGATCTCTGGGAATTGAACCCGCAGTCAATTTATACTCAACAACTCAGTATCTCCGGAAATCGAACCCGCAGTCTATATAGGAGTATCACAGGATCTCCGAAAATTGAACCCGCAGTCCTTTATATCAGTATCACAGGATCTTCAGGAATTGAACCCGCAGTCCGTATATCAGTATCACAGAATCTCCGGGAATTGAACCTGCAGTCATTTACCTCAGCAGCACCGGATCTCCAGGAATTGAACCCGCAATCCTTTACCTCAGCAGCACCGGATCTCCGGGAATTGAACCCGTAGTCCACAGAACACAACACAATCAAATAAGAGAAAACACAGAGAGATATAAAGTACACTGCTACAATTAACAACTAAATCCAATCTCAACATGTTTCAGGAAATCCAATTAAGACAAGTAGGCATTTAGACAATTAATCATATCTAATCATGTTTCCCTAACTAACATAGAATAAATCTTGCAATTAAACCAATTAAATGACAGAGATAACACTGATTGAGCAATTCAAGTAAAGTGATTTTTCAATAATTTGCGCAAGTACACGCCCGTCACCTCACGTAGAAGGCATTCAATCAGCATATATATATATATATATATATATATATATATATATATATATATATATATATATATATATATATATATATATATAGAAAATCCCTCACACAAGGTTAGACAAGTCACTTACCTCAAATCCTGATACAAAATCGCTAAGAAATGACTCCCTTGCCACGAGTATCCAACTCCGAGTGGCCCAAATCTATTAAAACTAATTATATAGTGTAAATAACATCGCAAGTAACTAATTACACTAATAAAATTAAAGCTACAGGCGAAAATGGGTGAAATAACCAAAATACCCCTCCAGCCATTAGCTCGGAATCAAAATATTTTTACGTTTTCATAACCCTCATACTCTCACAAGTCTAACCATATAAAATTTATCGAAATCGGAGTTCGTTTGCTCATTCAAATTATCAATTTTCACTCTCTTAGGCTTAGAGAAAAATCCCCCATTTTTACACCTTAAAATCCTCCATTTTCAGAGGTTTAATCCATGTTTTATCAATGTATTTGTCATACCTCCTTTTTCCGCACATAAGGTAATGTACCACTGTTTAATATTACACCCCGAGAAGGGGTATAATAATGATCGGTGAAGGAGTTTTTCCACTTAAAGGACTGTCGGAACGGGATCAATTTATTTATTTTTTTAGAGTCGCCGCTTGGAAAAATAATGGTGTCCCAAGTCACCGGTTAATCCTGAACCGAGGAAATTTATGACTCTGTATTACAGTCTGCGAAACTAGAAACCTGGATAAGGAATTCTGTTAACCCGGGAGAAGGTGTTAGGCACTCCCGGACTCCGTGGTTTTAGCACGGTCGCTCACCTGCCATATTTGATTTCCTTATATATTTCAATTATGTGCTTTAATGTTCCACTTTTCAATTTAAAAAAAAAGAATTGCAACGTCGTGAAAATGTATTTCGGGCCACACCGTACCAGTACGTCTATGGCCTTTAACACATTCCGACTTCGTTGAGAGTAGGATTTGGGTCACATAAATGCGCACCCGTATTTGTGAATGTAATATTATTATAAGTCGCACCTAGAGTTCCTACGCCTTGATTAACTTTTGGAAAGACAGTGAAATTCGCTAAACGGTTCTTCCGAGTCTATGTTTTTTATAACAATTGATTGAGGGCCCCGTGCTCTTGTTCTCTAACGAGGCTCATCTCACTTTTTATTTAAAGGTCAATCCTAGAATACTACATTTTCTATTTATTTATTTCTAAAGTATGAGAAGATTCCCAATTTTTAATTTCATTTAGTACGACCATGTTTCATAAATTTAACTCGTGACTAGTGGCACCAATGAACCAACTAAACGGCTTAAACCTTATTGAGGAAGTCATAGGGTCGATTCCTTGAAGTGGAAAATCCTAAGTTCTACAATCAAATCTGCACATTTTAAAACTGGGCTATCTACTTTAACTCTGAGGCCCAAATGTTGATCTTGCTATTGTTGTTAAACCAAAAGAGGCATCTAAATAAACAATTCCAACTTTCATCACTATATTAGCCTATATTACTTACGTGGACTACAAAGTGTTGGACATCGTCTACTATTAGTTTTAGGAATATTATGAGCTGATTTCCAACTTATTAAAATTTACAGTTGGATCACTAATAATGATTTTTCATATTCATGATGAGATTTTGTGTTTCATCAACAATCCAGTTAACTGAATTTAGGTATACATGAGTTTTTGCATTTCAGCATGGTCAAATTGCGGCAATACATATGGAATGTATTTAATTCTTCTACCAATTCTCTAATTAACAGTTCAATCTATGTCAAATAAATGCAGGCCAAATCTGTACACATGCAGAATGTAGAGACACAGTCGAAATCAACTTGTATTTTTACTAACTTTAGTTCTAATTATTCTGTAGGCATATGGTTTTACTATATTTGACAGTCAATGCTTAAAACAATACCAATTGAATCACAATAGTCTAATTTTAACTTATAATTAGAAAATAGTCCTTGAGATTTACTACATATAGTCTAATCATTTTTATGTATAAAGGAAACTAAGAAACAGAGATGAGGAGACTGCAGCAGCATAGTTTCGAACAATTTTCAATTTACTTCCATAAGCCTTGAGGTTTACAAAATATGTACCTGGAGCAAACGAAACAAGAAGTAAAGGGAGGAGTCAGCAATAGTTATTATAGTGGTGCACAGCAAACAGCAACGCAACAGTACACCAACAGCAAAATCAAATGTGGTTCAAACAGTCGATAGCCCAGGACCAATTGTAGCAGAACCAAACAGTCACACCAATACCAACAAATAAGGATTTTAAGCAATATATGCAATGATTTTCAACTTGTAACACCCCAGCAGTGATAACCAAACTCAGATACCCAATTGAACTTGAAATTGAACAAGAGTTCAATGGAACAAGTATGTTCAACTTATACTCTCAGGTGTTGAATCTGTTTTCAACTTCTAAGGGGCTAAATCTCAACTTAATGTCTCAGCTCTCTATTTCTCAAAATGAATCCCTATTCTGTTCTCTCTCTTTTTTTCTATCTGTATGTCTGTCCCCCCAGTGTATGTGTATATCCCCTACTTATAACCAAAACAGACCACTTAAGATGCCTCAAACCACTAGAAAGACCTAGCCCATCATCTTTTCTGCCCAGCCCATCCCCTATCTGTTTTTCCACTCGGATTTGTCTCAGTGTGGGTTTTATTTAACTAAACTATTGGTCTGCAACATACTAGTGGGGATACCCTGTTGTAGCAGGTTCCACTAGCCCCTTTTATGGGCAAAGTACTTTTAAAATCCAAAAAAAAGTATGCTAATATTAATTGAATCACTACCAGCTAACCCCATTAATCCCTGACTACAAGCATCTATATCCAGAATGTCCTTAATTACACAATCACTCACAGCTTTCAATCCCATCAATGGTTCGTATGTAATTAGACAGTCCTAATGACATTTCTGTCAACATGCTAACAGTCGATCCTACGACGACTTTTGCTTAATTAACTACGACTTATACAATCGATAACGAATACTCGATATAGCAGTGATTCAACCAATCTTGGTCAAAGGTGAAAAATACAAAACTAATTATTCGACGATTCTAGTCGCAGCGAATATGCATTCGACAACATACTTAGTCAAATAAACAACGCAGAATCAGAATTGACCAATACAAAAGGGTCTTTGAGGAGAGATGAAAACAGAAAAATCGCAATAACGGATAGAACACACGAAATTTAACACAAATAAAACCAGTACAAAAATAAAACAAAGAGGAAAAGACGGAAAGAAATACCTCGGACAGTAGAAACGGGAGTCAAGACACTCTTTGGATCGTTCGGACTTGGACTTGCATTTTTTAGGCTACTGGACCTTAATTGAGATACTTTCAACAATGAAAATATCCCAATTAAGGTCTATTAGACCTCAATTAAGAAGAAACGTGAAATCTAGGGTTCATGGCCGAAATTTGGGGCTTAAACGGTTCGGGCTTGATTCGAACCAAAACAAAGGTGTTTATGATGCGAGGGAGGTCAGGAGACGACGGGGTGTGAGTTTGGGCTTGGTTGGAGTGGATGTTCAAGTTCCGGCGAGTTTTAAATGAATATTCAAAGCGTTCAAGCAATATTCGAGCCTAACGACTGCTAGATCCGTGTAGAGGGGGTTTAGGGGGATCTATGGTGTAAATTTGGGAGCCATTGGCCTACCGGAGCCGCCGTGAGGCGATTTCCGGTAGGCGGCAGACGGTGGCAAGCGGCGGGGGTTTTTTCGTGTGTCTCTGATTGATAGAGACGAAGGGGGGGGATTCTTAGGGGGGGCCGGGTCGCATGGAACGAATATATACTGGGCGTGGGATTTAATCCAAGCCGTTGGATCTGATTAGATCAATGGTATGGATTGCATTATTAACGTAAAGCGGCGTCGTTTGGTTAAGTGGGAGATTGGGTCGGTCCGGGCAAGGGCCGGGTTATTTGAAACGGGTGATGGTGAAGTGGTCTCAACCGTTGGATCAAAAATGGCTACACGAGTGAGATCTATTGATGCTGAAACGACACAGCTTCAACGCGAAGCTACGTCGTTTTATTGGTCTTATAGACCCCTGAACTGGACCGGATAGCACAACTCTTTGGGCTGAAGTGGCTTTGCAAAATTAGCCCTTTTCTTTCTTTCTCTTCACCTAGCCACATTTAAAAATCACTCTAAACAATAAAATCACACGCTTGTTAATTAATATTCACACTATTAATGTTTAATAAAGTCACCTAATGACAAGGAGCGACGATATGAATTTTGTAAATTTCATTTTAAACACCTTATGGTCAATTAATTCTCACAAATGCTCAATCAATTCCTACATGTCCGCAACACGTATTTTTGACCAATTTAATCAATAACACATACACAAGGACAAGTGCTAACGTCAAACAAAGATCTCACAAAATCCACGAAAAATCAAACTACAACACAAGACTATTTTATTTTGAATTTTGGGAGTAATTCTCGTATAGGGCAAAAATCACGTGCTCACAGTATTAATATAAATTGAGTCCATGAGTGCTTACCTGATGACACCCCTTGATTTCCTCCTCAAAATCGCCAAAATCGCCTCCTAGTTTGAAGCCCCGAATATTTCTAATACTCTGAAATTTTCGAACTATACTGACCTTAAACCCTTCAGGAGTTTCGCTTCTGCGACTCCTGTGCCGCTTTAGCGGCTCCGCCTCTGCGGACATCTGGTCGCTTCTGCGACCCTAACTAAATACTCAAGTTCCGCTTTTGTGGATTATCAGTCGCTTCTGCGACACCGCGTAAGCAAAATTTGTCCGTTTCTGCGGAAAACCCCAAGGTTGCCCTCTCCACTTCTGCGATTGCCTTCCCGCTTTTACGGAAGCGCTTTTGCGAACATTCGTCCATTTCTGCGGAACTTCACTGACCGGCCCCAAACGCTTCTATGCTCATTTGTCCGCTTCTATGGACTCGCTTGTGCGGGCCTTTACCGCATGAGCGGAAATACCATAAGGCAGCTATATGAGACCTGATGCAACTTCAAATTTTTCCCGTTTAATCACTCGAACTCATCCCAAGGCCCCCGGGACCTCAACCAAAAGCACCAACCTCCCCAAATTACGATACGAACTTGTTCCAATCATAAAAACATATCATTAAACACAAAAATTATCAAATTATAGTGGATTCAAGCCTAAGATTCAACCAAAACTTTTGAAACCTACATACTATCAAAAACTCAACCAAACGATGTCCGAATGACCTAAAAATTTGCAGACATGTCCAAAATCACCTAACGAAGCTACTGGAACTGTCGAAATTCCATTCCGACCCTCAAATCAAAATCTCACGTATCAACCGGATTTTCAAAAATTTCAAACTTCGACATTTCAAGCCTAAATGAGCTACAGACCTCCAAAATACATTCTGAACACGCTCCCAACCCCGAAATCACATAACGGAGCTAACAGAACCATCAGATTTCTGTTCCGAGGTCGTCTTAATACTGTTCCAAATATGAGCCATTTTTTAACTATAAAGCTCTCATTTGGGGACTAAGTGTCCCGAAACACTCCGAATTCTAGGACCGAACATCCCGGCAAACCACAATAGCATAAATGAGCTTAGGGGAAACAGTTAATTGGGGATCAGGGCATAAATTTCAAAAACGAGTGGCCGAGTCATTACATTTTCCCACACTTAAACATTCGTTCATTCTTGAACGAGCATAAAAAACATACCTGAAGTAGTGAAGAGATGAGGGTACTGACTGCGCATATCCTGCTGGGTCTCCTAAGTCTCCTCCTCGGCCGGTTGACCCTGCCACTGGACCTTCACCGAAGCGATGTTCTTTGACCTCAACTTTCTGATTTTTCTGTCCAAAATGTCCACTGGCTCCTCAACATAGGATAGATCCTTGTCCAACTGAACTGAACTGAAATCCAACACATGCGACGGGTCACCATGGTATCTTCGGAGCATAGAGACATGAAATACTGGATGGACTCGCCCATTAAGACCAACCTCGACCCTGGATGGCGCACATTCACCCTTCTGCATTCTTTGGCAATTCCCTTTCCAAGAAGCAATCGATGCCTCTTCTGCTCCAGCAGCTCTTTCCTTTCGAAAGCCTCCTCTACGGGACCAGGAGATGGAGGTGAAAGAGTCGTCTCGCTTGTGGACTCGACCACCGGCATGACCTCAGACTGAGCAGCCTTAGGAACGTCTTCGCTTGAAGGTTCCTGGGTCACATACTCACCCTCAGGCTGAGCAACCTCAGAGATGTCCTCACTTGAAGGTTTCTGAGGCATATACTCGTCCGTAAAATCAGTTATTGCCGTTGAGAGGGCTGCAACATCCTGCCTTCTTCTCCTTCGAGGAACGCTCCGAACTACCAAAGTAAAATAAGTCAAACGACAAACACTTTAAATAAAATCACCAAATTAAAAGTCGGCGCAATACCTGATGGGCCGTACTGGGTGAGGAATGCCGACCATGTACGACACTCATCCGTAAAAGGAATCACTCTTTCCACCCATGACCTTATATCTATGACAAGTCGGGGTAAAGAAGCCCCCGCTGCATAAAAAAAGAGGGGAGAGGGAAGAAGTTACATAGAGTGAACGGACAGAAGTAGCGAGAAATATTAAATAAGCATAAACGCACTCTCGTCTGGATTCCACATCTTCGGGAACCCCTCCGGGATCGACACTAGGTCCTTCATCCGGACATAAAAAAATTGAGCCAGAAGTGGTGATTGGGCCTATCATCCGCCCTGACGACTAGGCCCTTTGTTCCACGACTCTTCAACTGCATCATCAATCCCCTCATAAAGCCGGGGCTGAACAACTATAGCAGGTGGTGGATCGAGATGTCGAGTTCGGTCTGAGTCACATAAGTGGTCAATATGCGACACACTTTCCAGGTATGCGAAGTAAGCTGAGCCAAACATATGTTATAAAAACGTCAAAGCTCCTCTATCAGAGGGTAAATTGGGAGGTCGTACCCAATCAAGAATGGGTACTCATAAAAAGTGCAGAACCCTGGTCGATGTTCGTTAACAAAGTCCTCCATGTACATCTCCATGACCACTGCATCGGGGATTTGGCATGCCTTCCGCAGGCTGTCCAAATGTGATTGAAGGAATGCAGAACGATTCCATGAGGGAGTTGGGCATCTTGTAGGAAAATCCCTTCGAGCATGAAGCTCTCGGGGAAGGACATTGTCCACAGTGAGGGGGGCGAGAGGTCTTCATGTCTTTTTCCCCCATCCGAAGCGGAAGTATTTACGCCTATGCGAGTCCGCAGAAGCGGACAAGAAGTCGTAGAAGTGGTTTGGCCCTGGGGGTAAAATTTCGTAGAAGCGGGAATATTAGTCGCAGAAGTGGCCTATGAGATTTAATGAGATTCCGCTTAAGCGGACAAGGGCTGCAGAAGCGGTCACGCAGAAGCGAGTGTGGAGACCGTATAAGCGGAAACCCCTGAAGGCCAGTAGGAATTTAATACCATTTTTCATCTGTGAGGGTTATGTTATTTCCACTATTTTGAACGAGTTTGAGAGCTTTTGATGGGGATTTTAGAGAGTTTTTACTGGGAATCGATTTGAGGTAAGTCCTATGGCCTAGAAACGTAATATTTGTTGAAGAATCAACCTTTAATTCTTGGAAAATTTGGGTAAAAATTGTAAGGACTAGGGCTTGGTTTTTGAAATGAAAATTTGGGATTTGAGGAAGCATTTGGTCTCCGATTTTTATAAATTTGATATGTATGGACTCGTGGCGAGATGAGAAGTCTAGTGATGTGAATTTTGTATTTTTTAAGAAGTGGGTCCGGGGCTCGGGTCTTGCCAACTTCATGATTTTCGAAGTTTTTCGAGTAATTTCGATTTGGTTATGTTCCTTTAGCCTATTGTAACATATTCCTTGTGGTTTTGATCAGATTAGACGTGCGGGGAGATCGATTTGAAGGGAAAATGCTTGGAAAGCTAGACTTTTGGACGGCTAGAGGCGAGTAATGATTTTAAATAATGTCTTGAGGGTTTGAAACCCCAGATTTGCACAACTTTGTGTTGTGTTGAGATGAGGCACACGTTCAATGACGAGCACGAGGTCATTTACTATTGCGAACTTGTGATGACCCGACCCATCGTCTCATGTATTATCGCCTCATTTTTCTTGTATTATGTTGCGATATGTTTCAATATCAGTATTTGAGTTGATCGGGTAGAATTGGATTGATTTTAGTTGGAAATGAGACACAAAGTCTCTTTTAAGAAGGCTTAAATTGGAAAAGTCAACCTGATGTTGACTTGTGAGTTAGAAAGCTCGTAATTGAATTCTGATGATTCAGTTAGCTCTGGGTGATGATTTAAGGCTTAGTAGCGCAATCGAAAGTAATTTTGGAGGTCCGGTGAAGAAGTTAGCCTATTTTGGCGAAGTTAGTATTTTGGCAACTTCCGGTTGATAGATGAGATTTTGATCCGAGGGTCAAAATGGAATTTCGAGAGTTGGTGTAGCTTCATGAGGTGATTTGGGATATGTTTACAAAATTTCAGGTCATTCGGACGTGGTTTGGTTGGGTTTTTGATCAAATGCGTGTTTTGGAAGTTTTAGAAGAACTTAGGCTTGAACTCGATGTAATTTGATGGTCTTGGCATTTTTTGATGCATTTTGATGATTGGAATAAGTTTGTATGATGTTTTAGGAGGTATTGGTATTTTTGGTTGAGGTCCCGGGGGCCTTGGGGTGATTTCGGATGGTTAATTAGAACTTTTGAAGTTGGAAAACTTCATAATAGGCAAAGATGTAAATAAGTGTGCACAAGACCTCACTTTAAACGATCATATATCCCGTTATATAAGGATTCGTGTAACCCACAACCTATCAAATTAAATCCCTTTGAGTCTAGTTCCCAACGCAACAAACCGTTCGTCATTTGGAGGTGTATACAGAAAGTTATGACCATTTTACTAGGCATGTGTCAGTAGCGCGGCCTTAGCGCGGGAGCGCTAGTAGCCCGCGCTAATTGAGTTATATTCTGCCTGACTAGCGCGGCCATTAGCGCGGGCGGGCTAGTAGCAGGTCCCTAAATATACCTAAGGACGGGAAATGACAGAACTTGAGTCATTTCTCAAGCCTAGGGCTTCCCCAACACCCCTAATTCGACCAAGGCACTCAATTGCACTCCTAAGGTAAGCTTTTAAGTGTGTTTTCATGGTGATTTCTCTTCTCAATCACTAGTTACAACATGATTTTGGTTGGATTTCATAGGATTTTTTGGAACACCCCAAAGTTGTCTTTCAAGATTTGGTCTACAAGAGGTAATCCTACACCTTAGACTTACACATATGGTGTTATTATAAGAATATGAGTATGAATCAAGTATTACAACTTATAATATGATGGTTGGAAGCCATAAATTCCCAATTTAAATACATGAACATGGTATGGATTTAAATGTGTATATTTGTTAGAATTTTGTTGGTTTGGGTGTAAATGGTTGATCACACACGTGATGTTAGGAGTATAAATTGCTAAAGAATGATAGTGAGATGAATTGTTGGTTAATGGTGATAGTTGGAGGAACCAATGCTATAGTTAAGAGGTGTAAATATTTATGCCTACAAGATGTTTAATAATAGGCCTAGATGGCACAAGTTATGGGATTTATGACTAATATTGGCCCTATTGAATATTGTATTGTAGATTGAAGTTACATAACTGTATTAGATCATTGTAGTATCATTAAAGGGCGAATTTCAAATATGTATGGCTAAAACCCCATCTTTTAGAAATCGAGCTTCATCGATGTTTGTATGATTTTTGGCCAGATTCGACGCACGACGGGGCCAGTTTGGGGAGCAAAGGCATCGCGGGCTAGAGTTTTTGCTGGTTCGAGGTGGGTAATACTTGTAAATGATGTCCCGAGAGTTTGTAAACCCCGGAACTTGCACATCCTAGTGCTGTATTGAGGTGACTTGCACGCCGAATAACGAGCGTGGGGTAGAGCACTATTAGGGATTGTGACTTGGTCTGTCCCACTTAATAAAAACACTACCTAATTACTTGGAATTGAATTGATACCCTAATAAAGATAATAATTATCATGAATTGGACTGATTATCATGTTTTGGGCTTCGTGCCGAATATTTGAATTATTCAGGGATTGGTATCACTATCTTGATAATACTGTGCATAATTTCATCTCAGTCTAAGGTTTTAAAATGGTATTTTGCTACTCAGCAATTTTATAAGATTTGAAAAACTTGAACAAGTTTTTTATGACATTTTAGCTGTGAGTTGATATGATACTATGCCCAAGGGGCTTATATGCATTCATGAATATGCATGGATCGGGTTGCGTGCCGCAGCAGGAATGATATTGATATTGCGCTTGGGCTGTAGGAGCCCCTCCGGAGTCCGAACCCCCACAGTGAGCGCGGGCGCCTTTGCATGGATCGGGCTGTACGGCACAACGTCATATGCATTGCATGGCATACATACATTAGTTTACTTGTACTACGTGGCATAACATTTAGCACTCATACATTACTGGCATACATGCATTATCTGCCTTATTGACCAGATCCCCTGATGAAAATTGTTAAGGAGTGCTGAGCCCAAGGGGCTGATTTGAGTGCAGACTTGCACTGTTGAGGTTGTACCCAGGTATTGGTACGTTATAATGAAAGAAAGAGAAGTAAAAAAAAGATTTCTAAATAATCTACTCATATATGTTATAAAGAATTACCCTGAAAGTGTACTTCAAATTAATGGAAAATTCGATATGTTTATAGCATGAGATAGTGCTTTGTGTGGTTTTCTTTTCCTCGGCATTATTTACTTTTATTACCGCTGAGTTGGAAGTACTCACTCGACTCTCTGCACCATGTGTGCAGATTCAGGTACCTGGATGCTTAGTTAAGCTTGGTGCTGGCTTAGACCCAATTGGAATCGTCGAGGTAGCTGCTTGGCGTCCGCAGGACCCGACATTTTCCCCTTACTACTCTGTTATTGTTTATCCCGCGTACTCTTAGACTTGTAGAGTTAATTACAGTATTGATTGATGTTCTGATAGAGGCTCTTGGCTCGTGACCCCAGATCTTTGGGAAGTTGTGTTGTTTTTAGAAGGTTTCGGGATATTATTATATATTCTTTCTCTAATAATGACTTAAAAAAGTAAATTTTGAGCTCTAAGCTCGGGATGAGAGTTTATTTGGTCGGGCTGGCCTAGCAAAGTGCTGGGCACCATCACGACCGGGTTTTGGGGTCGTGACAAGTTGGTATCAGAGCCAGGTTTACTACGCCTCATGAGTCTTGAGCCGGTTAGTAGTGTCTCGCGGATCGGTACGGAGACGTCTGTATTTATCCTCGGGAGGCTACAGAACCTTTAGGAAAAACTTCACTTTCTTGGAATTCTTATCGTGCGTACTTGATTCAGCTCGAAAATATAACTCTTGAAATTTTTTCCACACATTTGTATGCGCACGTGAGCGCTCAGTATTATTGTGCCTTGATGGCTTGTGATTCCCTAATCGAGGGGCAAGCTGCGAATTCTATGAGCTGAAGTTGGGCTAGTCTGGAGGACTTGAGGTCGGATCTTTGCTTATGGATGTCCATGTGATGAGTATGTTAGTACTGCGAGATAATTCTACGTGATCTTGGTAGTGACGAGGGAGCCTGCAGGATAATAGATGAAATGTTAGGTGTTCGGTTCCTTTTGTGATGTGTTATGTAGCCCCAAGTTATGGGCGCATGAAGAATATTTTCGTATCTCCTAGTTGAAAAGTAAATTGCAATACGTGTATCGATATGAGTTCAGACTGAGGAAGACTGGATGACTGGGTTATGTATGTGATGGTCGAGGGTATGTTGAAATATCGAATTAAGGCGAAGCATGTGGGCTATCTCCTGCGGGGGTGTCCGTAAGTGGTATGATCCTTATGTGTAATTGAAAGGTATTTCCTATGTGTTATGATTCGAATAGGTGTGACGCAGGTCCATGTATCAATTTTGATAATATAATACATGTTGTATTGAGATTTAATGTTGTTGATATAGATTGTGATGTTTTGTCAAGTTGTAGTCGTGTTGTTAGGATGGTTTTGGTGATTCTCTGATAGGTGGATATGCCCAATTACAAAGGAAACTCTGCCGAAATTTTCGAAAAATTTGAGGTAGTGACAGGACTATGTCTTGACTTAGTCCGGAGGACATTTTACCGCATATTAGCTATAACTTGTTGTTTTTCACCATGATTTTGGGCTTGTTGCCATATTTGGGACTTGTCGCCGACTGTTTGAATTCTTTATAAACTATCATCACTGTTTACCCTCACTAATTGAAATATTATTTGAAATCGGTCCATGTGATTTACATTGTTTCATGAACTCAGCTATATTTTACTCAAACTTGGAGCTTTACCTGATATTTGAACTATTGTTTGAGCTGAGTATTATTGTTTTACTGGTGCCCGGGGGACTTTTGACTATTTTTTGATTGATTGAGACCGAAGGCCTTATGTGAGGGCATGATGAGTAATGTGAGGAGGCTTTCACGCCTTGTATTGATATTGTTCAGGCTTTTAGGCCTTGTTGATAGCGCTTGGGCTATAGGAGTCCCTCCGAAATCTGCACGCCCACAGTGAGCGCGAGTACCCGTCTAGAGCGGTTAAATTGTGGACAGTGGTAACAATGACACTGTTATATGCGTTTGGTCAGGTAACAATAGTGGACAGTGGTAACAATGGCACTGAAACGCGCGTTTTGGTCAGGTAATAATGGTTGACCGATCTGATAATAATGGTTGACCGGTCAGGTGATAATGACTAACCAGGAACAAAAAGATCATAACCGAGGGGCAGTGTTTTGAGCATTTCTTCTTGTTGAGCATAAATGATTTAATTCTTTTCAAAGAGAATCTCTTGTTATGTTTCACTGGTTTTTCTACTCTGTCTGGTTTTACTGCTTGAGATAACATTACTCGTGCCTTTATGAGATTTTATATTCTCAGTCGTTATTTACTTTAATTACTCACTGGGTCAGAGTACTCACATTACTCCCTACACCATGTGTGCAGATACAGGCATAACAGAGTTCGTTCCTGAGCGCTGATTTTTTCCAGACCAGGTGGACCTAGAGAGCGAGGTAGTTATCGACGTCCACAGCCCCGTTTCTTCCTTATCTTTTGTGTTTCATTTATCTTCAGACTATGTTCCTAGATACAGACTTGTAGTATTTCACTTGAACTCTGTAGTAGCTTGTGACTTATGACACCCTGATCATCGGGCTGAGTTTGAGATGGTTTTCCCCGCTATGTTATGTTTTATTTCCGCACTTATGATTATGCAGTATTTATGATTTAGACTTGTTTATGATAAGAAATTACTAAAAGAGGTGTAAATATTCTGTTAGCTGGTCTTGTCTTCACGAGAGACGCCATCACGATCGGGTTGAGAATTGGGTCGTGACATTTAATTTAGAAGACTCCAAAAGATCTTTTTTTCCATGTTGGTGTTATATTTTATAAGAAGGTGAAAGAACAAAAGACTATATTTATATATATTTATGTTTGAGTAAATTTAAGTACCATCGAAAAAGAATCATAAGGGTAAATGCAGATGGTAAGTTAGGCAAGACTCTTGTAGTCAAAATCCTGCCAAATATTTTACATAAGTTGTTATAGATACCTGAAAGGTAACTACTTGCCTTTTTTGACAAATGAAAGTAATTGTTTATCGGAAATGACAATATGATTTTTGTCTAATAATAATGATTTTCACTTTCAGTTAACATTCCATAATCTCTTTTTTGTTATTTTATGTTAGGTATACCAATTGTTATATCTTTAGTATATCGTGAAATTTATTAATTGTTTTACGATCTTCATTTATATTGTTTATAATAATTACCAATTGCTATATTATTTTGCACATATTTTCTTCATCAATATTATTGTAGATGTTATTGGGAAAACTCTGAGTCATGAGCACATGCCATCTATAAAACAAGATGATAATATCAGTATGTTTATGAACATTGTGATACAAGATTATGAGTAAGTTTACCACAATCTTTTAACTAGATAAATATTTTAATAATTTTTTATTTCGATTCTCATACTTAACCTTATGATAATTGCCGGAGCAATAATATCTCTGCAACTTTTTGGGGTAATTTTGTGGAACAGATCAAGCCACGTTTGAATGGATCCAATGATAAACCAGTTGTCGTCGTCGTTGATTAGAGCACACCAAAATCGACGTTATTAGATTATCTTCTAACTTTGAAATACAATGTCTCTATACAATTAATTATCTCTAACAATTTACTTTTAAGTATGCAGAATAATATTCGGTGAGTAACACTTGGCACGCGTCAAAGTTTTGGATCAATTCAAATCTTCCTCAAGTTATTGACTTTCTCCAAGTCTCCAGTTATACGAAATTTATGGCTATTTCAGATTAAATTTCAATCTTAATATTTATTAATGCATCTCAAGTTAAAAAATGATACATAATAATTTTTGTGCGTGGAGAAAGCTAAAAAAAATTACTCAGATTTTCTATCACGAGACTCATTCTGTTGTTGATGAGCTAGCATCTGGAAGTGTTGGACTTAAAAAAAAATTATTGAGAATTTGAGTGACCGTAAGCATGTGAGTACCTACTTTTTAATTTATTAATTTTTAATTAGCATAACTTTTATCTTATTTTTCTCTACATGACAATTGTATATATAATTTTTATGCGCAACTAAAATTTTCTGGGTTGTAGCAACTATTGTACAAGTAAAATTAGATCGTGAATAATGTTATTTCGCATGCAAAAATTGCACAAAAAAAGCTGTCAAAGAATAGAGAAAATTGTAAAAACTGCGGGCAGCTTCAATATGCCACTCATAAGTATGACCATAATTTATACTTTCTTAACCATAAATATAGTAACTCGTTCGAGGTACAGTCTATATGTCAAAATTAGGGATTATACATGTATAATTTCTTTGCTGTTGTGGGATAGGAATGCAAGTATGCAACAAAGATTGACAAAAAGTCGTCAAATGATTTAAAGAATTTTATATCTCAGGTATAATACAGCTGCTTGAAAAAATAAGACCATCATCATTGAAAGAAATGGTACCCGATCCTTTTCCATGCATCTCATTTCCTTTTTATTTATAGGGTAGTTGAATTTGTGTCTATATGCAAGCGATGAGTGTTAAACTTGAATGAACTTTAGGTTAACCAATAACGTTAAAGTTCTTTAATGTTTAAGTTACAAGGTCATTGAGATCTCACTTTAAATTTCAAATGAGTTTAATGTTATATCTGTATGCCTTTACTCTTTTTAGATTTACTTGAGAGGCTTAATAAGTTTGAAAGGATAATAATAGTTCTCTGTTTTTTAGTTGTCCCATAAGTTTACTAAAGTTAAAATAGTTGTAGTTAATCATTAAAAAAGTTAAGATCTGTTTATAATAGTTCTTTATTTTTAGCTTATCGCTAAAGTTTTCGAGATAGGTATAAGTAATCCTGCAGCAGTGGGCGAAGAAGATTCGAATGCACAGTTACCAGAAAATAAGATCACGAGAGTATTAAAAATAAGAAGACATTATAAGTTATTTGCATGTGTAACAGTTGGAGCAACTAAGAACTGCCTGATTAGTTAGTTTATTAGTTTTATTAATTATGAACAAGATGTTCGAGTCATTTCATATTTTTCCTAGTATTGAACTTTTCCTGTTTAGTTAATTTGGTATTTTCATTTTATTATGGACAAACTATATCAGTTCATGGTTAGTTTAAGAGAGAGAAAGAATAGATAATTTCTCTAATAGTTCTCTTGCCCAATATGAGTTCTGCACAATATTATACATCATCCAATTATGCAGTGCCGTTCGAGGATAAATCCTCAAAAACTCTCTCGTGTTGCTCCTTGCTATCGAAAATGGGCACATTTCTTCCTGGACCTTCACAATAAAGCTCACGGTAACTACAAAATAGGTGACGAAACATTCAATGTACCATTCTTACTACGAAGTAAATAACCATAATATTTATATGAAGGCACATATGTACCTTTCAAAGTCTTTGAATACACATAGGAATTAGAGTTTTCCATAAAATACTGTGTTGCTAAATTTGCTTTGTCTTCCAAGGGAGAAAAATATTTAGGATAAGTGAGAGCACATTTCACCTCAGGTCTGGTGAGAGCGTTGAAATCTTATAGTCAATATTGTTCTCAAGGCCACCAGATGCAATTTGTACCAGCAATTTAACTTATTTTGTCATAATTTGTTAGGACCATATTTTGTAACATCAACTTAGATTTGAAATACTCTAAGTGTAAAATTGTAGTGGGAATAAGAGATTTTGTATCAAGATTTGGAATAGGTTATGACATTTATGAGAATATTCAGGCAAAGTAGATGAAACATTGAAGCAAAAATACAATAGTTGCTGGCTAGGGAGATGCACAAGTATAATACTATGTGCGAGACACAATATTTAATGCAACAATTAATGAAATTATTTGGTCTTTGTAGTAGGAGCAGAAGCGATGATTCGTTATACTCCGAACAATGGGAAGAGTATTGAATAAGTTGACGCAAAAGTTTTTACCGTTCTTATTTTGTGAGGGAAATAAACTTCAAACCCCCCTCCAGAGGGAAATATAAGACTACTCTTTTCTTGATTATCCATATTGATTTTATTTTGAATATGATACAAATTTTATCCTTGACATTTGCGTGAATGCATAATATCGGTAGTCCCTAGCATAGATACAAACGTATGAAATTTATATATATTATTTTTTATTTTAATTCTTATGAATATGATCGCTAAATTTATTCTACTATATAGATCTTTTCTATTATATTATTTCTTTCCTTTAAAACAATCCGCACATCGTGTAAGTATGTATATTAGTGTTAAATTTTATTTTAAAATTATTATTCTTATCCCATTTTAAAATTATTATTCTTATCCCATATATATATATATATATAAAACCGTCCCTAAAATGTTTGAAACAGAAGCCTCTTGATCACCTACAAAGACAACGTGACAACAAAAAAGAACCAAACTTATGACATGCCCCCATTTTCTTATTTTATCCTTTCCCTTTCCTTCAAGGTTCCACAATCTTTTATTATTGCCCTTGTCTGTCTAGTGTCTACCACATCATTATATTATTTTAAAGAAAAACAATTTAAATTTATCCTTGAACTATTCCAAATTGTTTAATTTTGTATATGTTTTATTTTCGATTTATTCGTACCTTTATCGTTAGTAAACCATATCTTCTCCAATAAACTATTTTCAAAATAATATTATTCAAATTTACTCCTCGATTTAGAAAACAATAGTACGATATGGTATGCTACCAAAATTTAACACATTTTCAAAACTGTACTATACCAACACATTAAAAGATCAAAAACCAAAATTATCATATTAAAATTACCATACCAAAGTATCTATTTCGATACGATATTTAGCATATTTTTTAGTAAATATCAATTACCGTATTAAATACTAAAACTTTTTAAAATACATATAGAATACTGGACCAAATAGTAACAAATTATCAATACTAAATTTTTAATATTTTTAATATCCATATTATATTTTGGTATTCACCAAAATATTGGTAGCTAGCCCCTACTCGAAATATTACATGAGCAAAATTTGACTATTTTTATACTTATTTTGATGACTCAAGTTTGTCCCACAAAACCTCCCAACTTGAAAAAAATTCAAATTTTTACCAAATAATATCCCACTCAAAATGGCAACTGTAGTGTCTTTGTTTTTTTTTTTTTTTTTTTGGGAAAAGAATAAACAACGTTCAATTCATAACAGGCACACACATCTGAATAAACAATTTTAGCCTTCTCTTTATTCTTCTCCATTTTTCTTCCTCCCAACAATCTCTTTAACCTTAGCATTTGTCAACCTCGTAATTTGTGAAAAATTTGCAACCATTGGTCTGTTACCTTGTTCTTCATTTAGCTTAAGAAGAAGCTTCCAGAAATTTATTTTTCCATAATTTCATTTCACTTTTGGGGGAAGAAACAGAAGCAAAAATTATCAGCTCATAATTCCATTTGGCTTAACAGAAATCGAATATATATTCGAGGAATCCGAGGTTTATGCATTTTTGTTTTGATTTGGAATTTTCAGGTTAAAATTTGATGTTCATGTTCGAGAGAAACCCTCCAAACGTAGGAAAATCTCGAACATGTTTTTGAATTTCTGAATCTGAGTCAGGGTTTTTGGATTTGAATGAAACTACATTTTACAACCGGAAAAAAATTTCTAAAAGAAGAAAGATTCTATATTCCTTTTTTGGAAACCAGATGCAATGTTGTCCGTTTCAGCACCGTCGAGAACACGCAGTTCTCTGGAAGAAATGCTGGAATCACTCAAGCAAAGGGATGAGAATGAGAAGCCCAAAGATATACCACCAGCATTACCGACCCGACCCAAATCAGCTTCCAGAACTAGGCCTCCTTCTCCTAAGAGAACATTGCCCAATAATACTTCAGAAAATCGCGGTGTTGTTGAATTGAAGAATGTGAAGAAAGAAGAAGTTAAAGGGAAAAGAGGAAATATGTTTGGGGCCAAAAAGGGTAAAGAGATGATAATGGAGTTTAGTGAGTCACCTTATGTTAATTCATTATCAGTAGAAAAGGAATATAGACACAGATTTTGGGAAAAAGATGGTGCAAAGCTGCTTGATAATAATAACAAGGTTCATTATTCACTCCCCAAGTTTCGCGAGGATGAGTGGAATGACAACATCAGTTATTTTATTGAGAAGGTAAAACAAGGAAATTACTGTACAAATTTGTGTGTTATGTTCAGTTTTATATACTTATGACCGCTTCTTTTGTTGCTTTGATGGAATGGCGCAGTGGCGGAGTCACACAAACTGAAGGGTGGTTAGTCGAACACCCTTAGACATAGACAGAAAATTATACTATGTATATAGAAAATTAGTATACAGGTCAAAAATTACTTTTTGTAGATAATGGGTAGTGGGACAATCCATAGAGTTTGAAATAATCTTTTGGCATGGGAAGTTGCTCGTGTCATTGATTGACTAGCTTTTATGAATGCCGTCAACCTACAATAACCCTCCTCCCTTATCTGGGTTTGGAACTAACTATGTGAGCTCGTATAAGATTTGAACTCCTATTGTTTTGTCAGAGTGTGTTTGGTTTTCTTTTTTGGCTGGGAGATTTTACGGATTTTACCTATTGAGTTATAGCTTCGAGACGAACTTTGTTGTAATTAATGAGTTATGTTTGGTTTCGCACACTCAACTTTGAAGTTCTATGTTTCAGAAGCTTCGTGTCTGGTGCCATCTGAAAAATAGACAATGGGAAGAAGGACAGATACAATCAACTTCTGGAGACAAAGCTTCAGTATTGCTTTCTGATGGCAGTGTGAGTTCACTTGTTCTGGCTATTCACTATGATGAACAGTGAAGCTTAAAACAGTTGAACTAAAAGGATGTGTATGTAATTGGACTTTGTCATCCTATAGGTTGTGGCTGTGCCCATTGGAGAGCTTTTACCTGCAAATCCAGATATTCTTCATGGTGTTGATAATCTGATACAACTTTGTTATCTCAACGAGCCATCAGTTGTTCACAACCTCCAACATAGATATCATCAGGACAGAATATATGTGCGTAATCTTAGGACGACTCATTGTTTCATTATATGTAAAACTTCACGCCGTTGTCTTAATGTTTTCTGTTTCCTCTATGCTTACAGGCTAAGGCGGGCCCTGTTCTAATAGCAGTCAATCCCTTCAAAGAGATCCAATTGTATGGAAATGAACATATTACAGCTTACAGGCAGAAACTGTTGGATGATCCTCACATTTATTCTGTTGCCGATACTGCCTACAGTCAAATGATGGAAGGTCTTTATAATACCAAAGTTCATTCCTGGTCTCTGAAACTTTAGATGAGAGCTGTCAATCCTTATTTTTTTTTTTTTTTTTGCTTTTGCTGTGTTTCTTGCAGATGAAATAAATCAATCCATCATCATAAGGTTGGTTGAAGTGTCTCCTTGTTCGATTTTGTATAATCTGATGACAGTAAATATGTGTTTTTCTAAACTGGTTGAGTAATTGCATGTCTTGGCTGTAATGATCAAATTTTCGATAAGCCTATGCTTGTATTTCTAAGTGACTAACTTCTCTTCATATCATGTAGTGGGGAAAGTGGATCTGGGAAGACGGAAACAGCAAAGTATGCGATTGAATACTTGGCTATGATTAGTGGAGGAAACAATCGGATAGAAAGCGAGCTTCTGCAGACAAGTTGCATATTGGAGGCTTTTGGGAATGCCAAAACTCCCAGGAATAACAACTCCACTCGATTTGTCAGTGACACTTGCTTCCATCTTTTCTGCCCCTTTTTATTTGGGGTGGGGGGGGTGGGGGGGGTGGGTGGGTGGGATAGATTTTTAATTGTTTATGCCCCTTTTTTTTTGCACTTGAACTGACAGTTGTCTTGATGGGTTGCAGGGAAAGTTGATTGAAATTTGTTTTAGTGCAGAGGGAGGAATTTGCGGTGCTAATGTACAAACATGTAAGGATGATTACTAAGTTGAGTCTCCTTAGAAAATACAACTTGTTGTAATTGTCTTGTTAACATTGTTTTGGTATCAATTTCTTGTAATACTGTTTTGGTCTCATTACTGACTTTTACACATCTTTATGCATGTCTAATATGTTGATGCTAAAATAATGAGCAGTTCTTCTCGAAAAGGTGGGCATATTTCTTCTCTGTGTTCTTCGTTGGATTGTCTTGTTAAATATGTATCTGTTCATCAGAGTCTAAATCTTTTGAAACACGTCTTATTTTGGCAGTCAAGAGTGGTTCAACTGGCTCATGGCGAGAGGTCTTACCATATCTTTTACCAGCTGTGTGCTGGGGCTCCATCTGCTTTGAGAGGTTTGTATTTGGATTTTGAACCTTTTATTGTAATATCTTTTTGTTAATTATTTTAGCTGTTTGGGCTTCAGAGCTGTCATTCGCTCTAGGTTTTAGTTTTCTCAGTAGGATATGATTATTCAGTAATTTCCCTATGCAACTTTATTAACATTTTCAAGCCAATGAACCAGCTTCTATTGTTACTGCTGCATTTTACAACCTGTGAGATATTTCTCCTCGTATCTTTTCTTAGAACTGAAATTACTATGATTCTAAAGGTAGCATAAGAGCTATAATTTTTTTTTATAAAGTGCTTTTCTTTATCAGAAAACATTAGTTGATGATGGTGATCTTTTGTCTGAATTTGTGACATTGTAATTATAGATATGTATGAGCTTGCAATCACAAGTCTGTGGTTGCTTTGCCTAGATGCTATAATGTGTTATATACTTGGTGCGTGGAAGTTTGAGCCGGAAAATTTGGAATTCTAACAGAAACTAGAGGAAGTATAGTTTCTACTATTTTAGAAGAGGAACAACTGTTTCTTGGCTAGATGTGTGATCGAATACTCTACAACTCTGCATGATTTTTGTTTTTCTTTGTTTGAGAGAAGAGGTGGGTGTTAAGTAAAGAAGTCCTTGGAAGATTTTGCACTTTCACATTCAAAACATTTATGCTGTTCTTTTGTCAGATAAACTAAAGCTGAAAGGTGCTTCAGACTACAACTTTCTCAACCAGAGTGATTACTTGGCGATCCATGATGTTGATGACGCTAAGAAGTTTCACATGCTTGTGGTGAGCTAAAAGGATCGAATTTACGGCTAATTTAGATTTTATTTTTCTTTCGATTCAAAGTAATGTTGGATCTACAACAACAATAACAACAACCCAGTATAATCCCATTTAGTGGGATCTGAGGAGGGTAGTGTGTTCGCAGACCTTACCCCTACCCTGGGTAGAGAGGTTGTTTCCAAATAGACCCCCGGTATCCTTCCCTCAAAGAACTTCCCACCTTGCTCTTGGGGATCCAAAGTAACGTTGGATCTATTTGCTATTAATTCCTTTCATGCACTTCCTTTTCAGAAAGCCCTGAACACCATGGGGATGTCCGAAAGAGACCAAGAGCATGCTTTTCAGATGGTTGCTGTAGTGCTATGGCTGGGAAACATAACATTCCAAGCAATTGGCAGTGTAAACAATGTTGAAGTTGCACAAAGTGAAGGTGAGCTATATTTGTGAAACACAGTTTTACTAATTTTGCTCCTCTTGTTTTGATATTTGATTTCTATGCTTATACTTGTGTCATTATTGATCTCTGATGCAATTCTTAGTAGTCAAATGTAGCCTAGACTTCTTAATTTATGAAAGTTCTGGAATTCCATGAGGTCATACTGTTCTTCAAACTCTTTCACACCAGGAGTCGGACTGCAATTAGAACGGATACAGTTACTGAACACTTAATGTATAAAGTAGACTGGTTCTAGGATTAAAGTTGGCGATTGGTGCTGTCAGAAGCAACTGCATTTGATTTTCTTTATTTATTTTTAAACGAAGAGTATGGTTGACTGGTAATCTGGAAAGATGAATAATTCTTGGTTATTAATAATATTCCTTGTTAATCATCCCAATATAGTAGCACTAAGTAAAATATTCCACTGCAAAAGAACCATTTAACCATTTAGTACTTACAATTTCATCACATTCGGTTCTATATTGCAAAAGTGATCTGGTAAAGGAAAACAACGTGACGACCCAAAATTGGAGGGCCGTGATTGGCACTTGAGGACTTACTCCTGTTGAGCGAACCGATAAACTCTAGTGCCTCTTAATCATCAACACATGCGTAAGGGCACTCGTTTGCCCAAACCAACACTCATAGACGTATAACCATGCATAGATAATTCTCAAAATGTGAATCCATAACCCAATCACATATATAATACGTTCCAACAAGGGACTACATCATTCTACATATCACAAAATACTTATACTATTGTCATCATCGAATTTCTAAAGATGTGTAAAGGAGTACAATATATCTTCAGGACCGCCGGTTATGCAAAAAGAATAGAAAGCTCATATGCCACCACCAGATTCATGAGTGGAGCACCTAGCTCGTAATTGTGGGATGCCCGTTGTATATGCAAGATAGTGAGAGGAGTGAGTATAAAAATTCTAGGTAAGTCTTGCAGACTTCCCTCCTGGTAGAATAGTTATGTAAATTGGAGTAAATAACCCTAATCCTATATGTAAATTGGAGTAAATAACATATGTCAATAACATCAATAGTATTTTTCTCCGTGCTTTCTCACACGGTATTAGAGCAATTGTGAGAGATTTATCGCTGTGCATAAATTCCAGCGATTTCGGGAAGAGAAATCAGTCACCGGAAGCCTTTTTCCGGTGACTTTTTCAAGGCTGTTTGCGTCTGCGTTGTCTCTGTCGGTGTTGTGCAAAATCCAACACTACCATAAGAGTCGCCACTGTCCGGCGACCAAACCCCAGAAAAAATCTCCGGCAAACAGCAGCCCACGTGCCTCCACCCGCCACCAGAAGCTCACGCGCGTGAGCCCACTCGCCGGCGTGTGCAGCACCCCCCGGCCACTTTTTGAAAAAATTTCTTCAGAACAGTTGGGTCGTGTACCAATTCCGACCCCACCCATACTGTTTTCGTTTGATTCCGACCACTTTGAGTTTTTCCGGCGACTACACTGATTTTTTCTGGCAGCTACGGTACTTTTCCGGCAAACACAGTGTTTCCTTCATCTGTTTCAGCAAGTTGTCAGTTGATTCTTTCTGTTATTTGGTGATAATCCAACGATGTCTTTGGGAGTCGATGTTTTCAGGTCTAAAAACTCGGGTTCTGGCAGTTCCGGTGGTATGATTAACTCAGAACCCGTAATGGGAGGTTCAAACTACTTAGTTTGGGCTTCGTCTGTCGAGTTGTATTGTAAAGGTCAAGGAGTTCAGGATCATTTATCAAAAAAGGCGAACGAAAGTGATGAAAAGGCCAAAACAATGTGAGAGAAGGTCGATGCTTTGTTGTGTAGTATTTGGTGGCGATCTATTGATTCCAAGGGGTTCTCTCGATTACTTCGCCTTGCTGCAGCACCAAGTCACCCAATGAGCTCATCACATACGTTTGACTCATCTGTCCTCGTATCCCAGTCAGTGAACAATCGGGCATCTCATACTATGGAGAATAGACGAGGAGTAGGTCGTTTTGGAAGATCTAGACCCAAGTGCTTTTATTGTCATAAACTTGGACACACTCGTGACGTGTGCTATTCTTTACATAGTCGCCCACCCAAAAATGCTTATGCTGCTCAGACTGAGACTACAAGTAACCAGGGATTTTCTTTATCTGAAAGGGAATATAATGAGTTTCTTCAATATCGAGCAAGTATGCAGACATCTCCACAAGGAGCCTCTGTTACTCAGACTGATACTTCTGTTGCTGGTAATTCTTTTGCTTGTGTTTCCCAGTCTAGTACTCTTGGACAATGAGTTGTGGCTCAACCGATTCTGATCATATCTCTGGTAATAAATCACTTTTGTCAAATATTGCGTATTCACAGTCTCTTCCCACTGATACTTTAGCCAATGGGTCTCAAACCAAAGCAAAAGGAGTTGGACAAACGAATTCCCTACCTCTGTCACTCTAGCTTCCATTCTCTATGTCCCTGGCTGTCATTTTAATCTTGCATCTGTTAGTCGTTTGACTCGTGCCCTCCGTTGTGGTATATATTTTATTGATGATTCCTTTATTATGCAGGACAACAGTACGAGGCAGACGATTGAAACGAGACTTGAATCAGAAGGCCTTTACTACCTTAACTCACTCAATTCCTCCAAGGCATGTCTAGTTAGAGATCCTCCGAACCTAATCCACAGACGTTTAGGACATCCAAGCTTATTCAAGCTTCAGAAGATGATGCCGAGTTTGTCTAGTTTATCTACATTAGAGTGTGAGTCATGTCAGCTCAGGAAACATACCCGAGCCTCTTTTCCTTGTAGTATTAAGAGTCATGTAGAGTCTTTTTCTTTAGTTCATTCTGATATATGGTGTCCTAGTAGAGTCAGTTCAACCTTGAGATTTCGTTATTTTGTTAGTTCCACTGATGATCATTCAAGATGTACTTGAATTTTCTTAATGAAAGATCGTTCTGAGTTTCTTTCTATATTCCAAAATTTTTGTGCTGAAATTAAAAATCAATTTGGTGTTTCTATTCGCACTTTTCACAGTGATAATACCTTAGAATATTTATCCTCTCAATTTTAGCAGTTTATGACTTCTCAAGGAATTATTCATCAGACCTCTTGTCCTTATACCCCTCAGCAAAATGGGGTTTTAGAGAGAAAGAATAGGCACATCATTGAGACTGCTCGCACACTTCTCATTGAATCTCATGTTCCATTGCGTTTTGGGGACATGCAATTCTCACAACTTGTTATTTAATTAATCGGATGCCTTCCTCTCCGATCCAGGATCAGATACCGTATGCAGTATTGTTTCCCCAATCACCCTTATACTCTGTTGCCACTCGTGTTTTGGGGAGCACTTGTTTCGTTCATAACTTAGCCCATGGGAAAGATAAGTTAGCTACTCGTGCTCTTAAGTGTGTCTTCCTTGGTTATTCTCGTGTTCAGAAGGATATCGTTGTTACTCACCTGATCTTCTTAGGTACTTTATGTCCTCTGATGTCATATTTTTTGAGTCTAAACCTTTCTTTACCTCTTCTGACCATTCTGAGCACCTTGATATATGAGGTCTTACCTATACAAACCTTTAAGGTGACTACTATAGCTCCTCCTTCACCTTCCGCCACATAAGTCTTACCCGAGTCTAATATAGCTCCTCCTTCACCTTTCGCTATAGAAGTCTTACCCTTTGCAACCGTTGAGGAGTCTAGTATGGCTCCTCCTAGACTCCTTGCCACAGAAACACCACTCTTGACATATCATCGTCGTCCGCACCCAGCATCAGGCCTAGCTGATTCACGTGCTGCACCTGACCCTGCTCTTACTGCGGACATGTCTCTTCCTAGTATACTGATTGCATTTCGGAAAGGTATACAGACCACCCTTAATCCTAATCCCATTATGTCGGTTTGAGTTATCATCGTTTGTCATCACCCTATTATGCTTTTCTATCTTTGTCTTCTGTTTTTATCCCTAAGTCTACAGGTGAAGCATTGTCTCATCCAGGATGGCGGCGATACGCTATGATTGACGAGATGTCTGCTTTACATACGAGTGGTACTTGGGAGCTCGTCCCTCTTCCTTCAGGTAAATCTATTGTTGGTTGTCGTTGGGTGTATGCAGTCAAGGTTGGTCCTGATGGTAAGGTTGATCGTCTTAAGGCTCGTCTTGTTGCCAAGGGATATACTCAGATATTTGGGCTCGATTATAGTGATACATTCTTCTCTCCAGTGGCAAAGATAGCATCAGTCCGCCTTTTTCTATCTATGGCTGCTATTCGCCATTGGCCCCTCTATCAGCTGGACATTAAGAATGCTTTTTTACACGGTGACCTTGAAGATGAAGTTTATATGGAGCAACCACCTGGGTTTGTTGTTAAGGGGGAGTCTCGTGGCTTTGTATGTCCGTTGCGTCGGTCACTTTATGGTCTAAAACAGTCTCCTCGAGCCTGGTTTAGTAAGTTTATCACAATTATCCAGGAATTTGGCTTGATTCGGTGTGAAGCTGATCACTCTGTATTCTATCGGCATTCTGCTTCGGGTCTCTGTATTTATCTGGTGGTCTATATTGACGACATTGTTATTACCGGCAATGACCAGGATGGTATTACTAAATTGAAGCAACATCTCTTTCAACACTTTCAAACTAAGAATCTGGGCAAACTAAAGTATTTTCTTGGTAGTGAGGTCGCTCAGTCTAGCACAAGTATTGTGATCTCACAACGAAAGTATGCCTTAGATATTCTTGAGGAGACAGGAATGACAGGTTGTAGATCTGTTGACACTCTGATGGATCCGAATTCTAAACTTCTTCCAGGACAGGGGGAGCCTCTTAGCGATCATGCAAGATATAGACAATGATTGGTTGGTAAATTAAATTACGTTACAGTGACAAGACCTTGCATTTCCTTTTCTATGAGTGTTGTGAGTCAGTTTATGTATTTTCCGCGTGATAGTCATTGGGATGCAGTTGTTCGCATTCTTCGGTATATAAAATTAGTTCCAGGCAAAGGTTTATTGTTTGAGGATCGAGGCCATGAGCAGATCGTTGGATACTCGGATGCCGATTAGGTAGGATCACCTTCTGATAGATGTTCTACATCTGGATATTGTGTCTTAGTAGGAGGAAATTTTGTATCCTGAAAGAGCAAGTAACAGAATGTGGTTGCTCGGTCTAGTGCAGAAGCAGAATATCGAGCAATGGCTATGGCGACATGTGAGCTAATTTGGATCAAACAGTTGCTCACGGAGTTGAGATTTGGTGAGATTAATCAAATGGGACTTGTGTGTGATTAATCAAGCTGCTCTTCATATTGCGTCAAATCCAGTGTTCCATGAGAAAACTAAACACATTAAGATTGACTCTCACTTTGTCAGAGAAAAGATACTTTCGAGAGATTGCTACAAAGTTTGTAAAGTCGAATGAGCAGATATTTTCACCAAGTCCCTCACTGGTCATCGTATTAACTACATATGCAACAAGCTCGGTACATATGATTTATATGCCCCAGCTTGAGGGGGAGTGTTAGAATAGTTATGTAAATAGGAGTAAATAACCCTAATCCCATATGTATTAGGAGTAGGACATGTTATGTGTATATATATAGGGCTCATTGTATCGTGTTTAACATATGTTAATAATATCAATAATATTTTCTCCCGTGCTTTCTCACACCTCCAAAAGGTGGGACAAGTCCTTCAGAGAACATGCATTATGAAGCGAAAACATAACAACAACAACAACAACAACAACCCAGTATATTCCCACAAGGTGGGGTCTGGGGAGGGTAATATGTAGACATGCCTTACCTCTACCCGAGAGGGCAGAGAGGCTGTTTCCAATCGACCCTTGGCGTAAGGAAAAAAGGCAAACAAAAACAAAAACAAAAACCGCATTAGTTACTCCAGCATACACCTCATAAACTATGAAGCGAAAACATAGTTTCATAAATACATCATTAGTTGAAATCATATACATGTGAAAGATCATTTAACTCTTCATATGCAATCGTGGGATTTCAAATCATATGCATTGGCTTAAACATTTAAATATATTCCTTGAAATCATATCATTTGTCTGTTGGCCATTTACACAATCAAACTATGCTCAGAGGTTCCATAAATCATCATACATTAAACATTCTTTAAATGTGGGATCATAGTTTGGAAATCTTATTTGAGAGACAACTTATTCCCACAGATCTTTTAACAAATCATACTTTGCTCCCAAGAATCATACTTCCTATACCTCACGCGCGGGGGCCATACTTTCTCATAATCCGCCTATTAGGGGCCATACTTTCTCATTATTCAGCCCGAGGGCCATGCTTTATCATAATGTGGCTCATATTGCTTCAATATATAACATTTCAATACAACACTTTTGGCCTCATCATGTATCTTATGAATATTTGTACAAATATGGCGTGGGCTTAACAATGATATATTATCATTTTCACTAGCATGACCCCTTTTGGGTTTTAACATGATCGATATATCAAAACATAGATATTTCAGTATTCATTTTCATTTCATTACAATCACCCACCAAACGTATTCCCATTGATCCAATACCTTAAACCAAGTATTTCTCACATTCCATTATATAAAACAACTAATTTGAGTTACATGGAACATAGATTTGAATTAAGCTTTATGAAAATTTACGGGGCATTAAAAACAAATAATTGTGGGATAATCATGTCTATTCCTTTTACTATTACTGAAAATAGATTCGTCTCACCTCTTGTATCTATTATTGTGATACTAGAATAGCAGAATATGTGTTTCCTTTGTCCCATTGCATATCCCCTTATCTTACTTCCCTTCTTCACTTTTATTCAAGTAATTTTTCCGTTACGATGCTCAATTTGGAACCATCCCCATGCCATGCTCTAAAAAGGATGGTCAATGGTTCTTTTGTTTAGCACACAAAAGAAAAGAAGATTCACAAACACGGAAATGTTCAGTATTCATAGATTATTGTAAGGAGGATGAAAGAGTGTAGATAACATGTTTAGGTTTGTGCACAATCAACTTTTTGTTGACTGCTTTGCCCTGCACCCTATCTGAAATCTCTTTGTCTGGTCAAATATTACAATGTTGTTTCTCCTTTGAGTAGGAGACAGTGTGTCATGTTTTGTCATTGTCGGTTTTGCTACTATTTCCTGCACTTGTTTTTTAACTGCAAATGTAATCTTTTCTAATCGTCTTTTTTGAATTATCCCCAATTGTGCGAGTTTCCTGATACAGTGTTATATGTTCCGTTATAACTATGATTATCTGGCAGCGCTAAAGCTAACCTGTTTGATATTTCACCATCTCTAATATTGCAGCCGTTATAAATGCTGCTAGCTTGTTGGGCTGTAGTGCCAATGACCTCATACTCGCTTTATCAACCAGGAGAATGCAAACTGGCAAGGATAAGGTTGTCAAGAGTTTAACCATGCAGCAGGTAGGTTACTTGGTTATATAGGTTCTCCTACATTCTCTCTTCGACATTTTCATCCTAACATTTGCCGTAATATGCAATAAGTGTGTTACTTTTGCGTATTATGAATACGGCACTCCTACCTTTTCTCTTAAGAACCATAAAAAATGATTTTAACTTTGATTCAGGCAATTGATACAAGAGATGCATTGGCGAAGTTCATCTATGCAAACCTTTTTGACTGGATAGTGGATAAAATTAATAAATCTCTTGCAATGAGTAAAGAAAAGACTGCTAGAACCATAAATATTGTAGATATTTATGGCTTCGAATCATTTGAGGTAAATTGATTTTCAAGATGTTGTTGCTATTGTACCGCATAAAGTATATCTGTTGTCTCACTTGCCGTTCCTCCTTTTCAGAGAAATAGCTTTGAACAACTTTGCATAAACTATGCAAATGAGAGGCTCCAGCAGCATTTCAACCGACATCTGTTCAAACTTGAGCAAGAAGTAAGAACATTAGCATGTTTTGTAGTTACTGACTTCTTATTTCTTCTTGCCCTTTTTTGGGTTATGGTTCTTATTTCTTCATTCCTTTCAGCTACTCAGTTCTTTAAACTTAGATAGGAAAACAAAGAACAATGTTTTTTGCTGACTGTGCATCAGTTAGCTATAGTATGAGTTAAGCTTTTTCCTTGTCAAGAAATGAGTGAACTTTTCATGAGAAAGTCCGAGCACATAATTTAGGACCTCAGTTGCTGCCTGCAAATGTTGTTGAAGTTGTGCAGATGAACTAAAGATCATTATCAGACACTTTGCTCTTTGTATTTGTGGATATCTGAGCTTTATTCAGACTCCTGTAGATATTTATTACAGCTTATGTTGGATACTGACGCCAAAGCTGATGTACTTTAATTCAGGAATATGAATTGGATGGAATTGATTGGACAAAAGTAGATTTTCAAGACAACCAAGAGTGCTTGGATCTTTTTGAGAAGGTATTTGTGCCTTTTGGTTCTTTTCTTCCACTCATTTTGCATTCAGGAATACTTATAGTCTCTGCAAAATTTCATCACGTTGGATTACACTTTTAACACTTCAGCATAACACAGACATAATCTTGTTTTGTTTTCCCTTGTAGTATTCTTTCTCTTTTTCATATTCAATTGTCGATTTGGATAAGAAGAGACACTACCTCATTCGAATTATCACAATTTTGATGGACATCATTTACAAACACACTCACACTCGCATGCACACGCAGACACCCACCATATGTTCATATTGTAGAAATGCTTCTCGGCAGTGAAGTTGAAAATGCAAATTAGACCAGTACACAGTGTAATGATATATCATTTCTTGATCTATGGATTCCAATGATGCCTTTTGCAGAAATCCATCGGGCTGATATCTTTATTGGATGAAGAGTCAAATTTTCATAAAGCGACTGACTTGACCTTTACCAATAAGCTTAAGCAGCACCTGAAAGCTAACCCATGCTATAAAGGAGATAGAGAAGAATTTGGCATTCGCCATTATGCTGGAAAGGTCAGTTTCTTTTCGAAATGTATTCCTTTTGTGTCAAAACCTGTGCCATATGATGTCTCTTTAGATGTGAAATGGCGATTTCCTTGAACTGAGACTCATGTGAGACAATTAAGGTTTGGGATCTGATACATTAGAATTTGCTTATGGACAATAGTTAATGTTTCAATTAATAAAAATCAATAAGCTTCTTCAAGTATATCTAATATTCGTTACTCGCTTTAATAGTTCTGTTTATTTTATCTTTTTAGGTCATCTATGACACAAGTGGCTTCTTGGAGAAGAATAGAGATACGGTGCACTCTGACATTATTCAGCTACTCTCGTCAAGCAGTGAACACTTGCCCAAGTCGTTTGCTTCTTCTTTTGCTAATCAGTCTGCAGATTTTCTGAAGCAAACAGTTGCTACTAAATTTAAGGTAGTTTTGTCATTTTCTTAATTCCTTGTAAAACTAGATGCACTGGTAAAAAGTTAATAAATTTCTTTTGACAAAACAACAATTTGTATTCTGATGCTATAAGAAATACCTTCTGCTGCCTTTATCAAAATCTTGCAGGACCTATTGTTCAAATTGATGCAGCAGTTGGAAAGTACTGTGCCACACTTTGTTTGTTGCATAAAACCGAACAATAAGCAGGTTCCTGGCATGTACAATAACGATCTTGTCTTTGAGCAGCTCAGGTGTTCTAGTCTTCTTGACATTGTTAGGATCTCTAGATCTGGGTATCCTACTAGGATGACGCATCAAGAATTCTCTAAAAGGTGAATTATGTGCTCCTTTCTTTGCTGCTGATTTTCCCTTTTGGATGCTTTATAACTTATACAAATGTGGTTATTTAGGTATGGCGTCCTTCTTCCGCAAGTTCATGAATCCAAAGATCCCTTAAGCATGTCAGTTGCCATTCTGCGGCAATTTGATATCCTTCCCGAAATGTACCAAGTTGGGTATACAAAGTTATATTTCCGGGCAGGACAGGTAAGTTTGTTGCTTTATCGTAGTTTCTTAAGTGTACCTATTTTTTCTTTCATTATGAAAAATAATTTGGATTGCCATTAATCATTGAAGCAGATACCTTGTAACGTATTTAATCATTAGTACTATAGAATTAAGCCAATAAAAATGTTATGTGTCTTAAAATTTGGTTACATTATGAAGAGAATTTCCGATTTAAAAAGCATATTTGACTTCGAATATTCTGCAATCAGTCCCGTTATAGTAATCTAATGAGAATGAAGATAATATGCTAATAGTTTTCCTACGATTAAGTATGGCTAATTTGGACTTCTAGTGAGGCGATGGTTGTGCACGTTATTAAGGAATCGATTTCCTGGTGTATCGATTTTCTGAACTTCTTTCTTGGTGACTTGTAGATTGCTGCACTGGAGGATGTGAGAAAACAAGTTTTGCAAGGCACTCTTGAGGTACCGAAGTGCTACAGTGGTCATTGTGCTCGTCGTCACTTCCATGAGCTCGAAGGAGGGGTCATCATACTCCAGTCATGTAAGGCAAAATGTTTTGTAGTTGTAATTTTGAGAATGTTGATGAACCGTCAAGCCGAGGGTCGATTGGAAACAGCCTCTCTGCCCTATCGGGTAGGGGTAAGGCCTGCGTACATATTACTTTCCCCAGACCCCACCCATTGGGACTATACTGGTTAGTTGTTGTTGTTGATGAACCGTCAAAGAAGCTATTCATGAACAGAATTTTCTCAAGCCAGTTTTCTTTGTATATGATTTTGTTTGTTTTAAGTAGTTAGTATATGACTTAAAGTTCTTGAGCAACCAGGGATTCCATATCCAAGCTCTTTTCTCTCATTTCTTTCTTTCTTCCTTTCTTTCCTTTCTTTTTTAGTTGAAATATGTCACACTGCTGAAAGTTCTTAAAGTGATTATCCACATGAAATATTGTGGAACTTTTAAGTCAAGGTTATTATTCTTGGAGGTATGATGTCAAAATATTTTCTTGTAGTCGTTCGTGGTGAAATTGCTAGAAGGCAGTATAATGCATCTCTGGAGTCGAAACGAAAGGCTGCTAACAAAGAAAACGACGAGCAGCTAGTGGCTGTTGTGCAGATACAATCAGGTAAAGTTTTTTCTTTGGCGACTATGATTATGAAATGAAATATGGGTTTATATGCCTTGCTTTTTCTTTTATTGCAGCAATTCGTTGCTGGTTGGCTCAGAGGCATCTTAATCAGCTGCAAAGTTTGAAAAAGTTGAACCAAGACAGAGAAAAACAAGGCAGAAAGACGTCAGAGGTGAAGGTACCGTATTTGATTGAGAATGATGGATATCTTCATATGCAAGCTCTCTTCCATCAACTTCTGTTATCTAGAGGGACCCTAGCATGGAATGATTTATCTTTCTTCTAAAAGCTTTTTTATAAATACTATTGTAATTTATCTTTTTTCTTCGTTCAGAATTGTAGTGTCTGCTTCAGGATTAATATCTTTAAGAATTTGGTGGCCTGTTGCGTGAAGCCAGTTTTAGGTATCTTTTCCCCCCTTTTTTGACAAGCAAATCCAATTTAAGGTGTTCTGCTACTTTTCTGATATGAGGAATGGGAAAATGTTTCATATTGTCTCCTTTCTCTAGAAGATGAAATGCTTAGTCTTGAAATTGCTGAGAGTTTGATTCTTTAATTAGAAGGTAAAGAAGTAGAAAATATGAGTCTTTTTCAATGGATAGGAAGGCCTTTTTTGGTTTAGATGTTAATCCTATTGCCCAATCTGCAGCACCAAAAAAAAAAAAAACAATCAATTAGCAGCCCAAAAGGAAAGAATGAGGACAGTAGGTCAGAGTATTTAATGGAGCCCAAAACCCCTTTTCTTTACCTTATAATCCCCACTCTCTTTTCTCTGTTCTAATTGCCCATGGCTGTCACTTTGACTGCTGAAAGCAAGGTTGATACTAACCTTAAATCTTTTTGTCTCAGCAGGATTTGCCTGCAGAAATTTTACCTTCTGTTGTAGAAGACCTCGAAAGGCGCGTTATGGTGGCTGAGGCATCCCTTGACGAGAAGGACAAGGAAAATGCTGCCCTAAAGGAGCAAGTAAACCAATTGGAGGCCCGATGGTCAGATTATGAGGTCAGGATGAGGTCGATGGAGGAGATGTGGCAAAAGCAAATGGTGTCTTTGCAGGTTTGTAATTTCTCCAAATCCATGTGATAATGTAGTATATTTCTATTCATGTAGCAGAGTTTTTTGTTGTTGCATTTCTTTCCATTTGAAGAAACAGTTTGGGAGATGAAACTGTGGAATGAGACTGATAAAATCCGTTTGATGCAATCAATGTGCATGTAGTCATTACGCTTCTAGCACATTGAACAAGCATATTTTCTTTCCCCACGGGAGAAGCAATTGTTAGAGTAAAGAAAAATAAATCTTTATCAATATAGGAAGAATTGTTTTTTCTACCATGGATGTGTACGTGGTTGACATTATTTAATTTGCTTCCAGAAAAGGATTTAAGGTTTATGCTCTTCTATATACATGAATGTTTAAATTGCCAACTATCGTATATATCAAATGCTTCGCTATGCAGGCAAGTCTGGCTGCTGCCAAGAAGAGTCTCGGTGTTGACAATCCAGCCGGTCACCCTGGAAAACGTGAAGTTTCCCATTCTCCTTGCGGTTATGATTCTGAAGACACAACAACTATGGGCACTCACACTCCTGGGGGCAGCACTCCTATTATTGAATTTGCTAGCAACGGTGTAGATTTTGGAGGTATTAGAGAGAATAGTGGCGGTTTATGTGTAGTCAATTACCTTGACAGGGAGTTTGAACTACGGAGACAAAATTTTGATGACGAAGCCGTGGCAATTGCTCAGTTGAAGTCAGAGCAGTTACATTCAACTAATCCTGCAGAAGATTTTCGAAGACTGAGACATAGGTTTGAGGAATGGAAGAAAGATTACAAGGCCCGGTTAAAGGAGACAAAGGCAAAGGTACACAAGTTTGGTTATTCAGAAGCAGAGAAAACTCGTAGAAATTGGTGGGGAAAGAAGAGCAAAAGATAGTAACTTTACATAATTCTTCTTATTTTGTGTGTGAAAATGTATAGTCCAGAGTAATTTCCGCAATTATTGAGTGTCTTAGTGTAGCAGAATTAGTGGAGACGGGGGAAAGTAGTGTGCTCCGAAAGGATCCACTCTGATCCATCTGTTTGTGTATAGCTTGTTGTAGACTATGCTGTTTTTCAGAATTTCATCATAAGTGGAATTACTTGTATAGATTGCGTACATGCTACCTTTCTCATACCCCAAATTTTGGATTACACTGGGTTTGTTGCTGTTGTCGTCGTTAGGGGTGTAAAAAAGAAACCGATAAATCGCACCCTCCGATAATCCAAGCCCAACCGGGAAAAAGAATCCTACTATGGGTTGTTCTGATTTGGTTTAGTGTTGGAAAAAAAGTCCGATCATAATTGGTTTTGTTTGATTTTAATTAAAGAAAGTCAAACTGAAATCAAACCAACCCGACGTTACATATATTTAGATATATTTAATATATAAATATACTTATTGTGATGTAATTTATAAATATTTTTTAAAATATTTCATAATTTTATCTTTTGAGGTATTATTTTAATATTGGATTTAGAACTTTTGAATGTTCCAATAAGTTTTATAGTCATTAACATAAGTAAATTTTATAGTGCTAACAAAAGCCCAAACCAAAATCAAATTAATACTAATGCTAACAAAAGACATTCAACTCAATACTATGAATGGTAATGTATTGAATATCTATTTTTTGTTTTGCAATAATTTAGATTAAAATGCACAACCTATTTTTATTTTTTCTTTAGCATTTAGTCATGTAATTAATACTCCCGTATTAGTCTACTTATTTTAGCATGACTTAGTACTTTTAGATTATATTTATTTTATTATGATTTTTTAATTAGCAATATTTATACTACATAATTTAATTGTCTATATTGTTGAATAGTTTATGATAATGCCATGACGTATTTCATATTTTGTATTATTTTTTTGAAAAATATTTTATATAGTTGTATCTTACCAGGACTAAAGAAATATTTTAAGCACAGTTTATATGTTTTGTTCTACGAAGATTTTATCGGGAAAAAATCCGAAAATCTGAAAAAACCAAGAGTAAAAAACCCGAATTTTATTGGTTTGATTTGGTTTTTAAATTTAATAACCCGACACAATGGCTTTCTTCATTCAACAAAATAAAAAAATTATGTCAAAATTTCAGCTTGGTTATACATTATTGTGGAGCTGTCATAATTAGAGTTGGACTTACAAGTAGCAAAAGTTTCATATGACAAACATGAGCTTCTAGACTTTATTTAATTTTGATAAAGGATTAGTAACATCTTATAGCAAAGGTTTATACCTTATTTATTTTATATAAATATTTTTAAAAAAAATTATATTTCATAGTTACCTTTTAATTTTGTCTAGCCAAATATCTATTTATGATCATCCTCTACCATTAAGCCATAAAATAAGCTTTGTATTATTTTTCTCTTTCCACTCAAATTTCTCTTATCCCCAAACGTATCCCCTACCCCATATCTATTCTCCCCCTTTCTCTCATCTTCCACCTTCATCACTACAAGAACTCTCTGCCAACCACTAAAAGAAACCTTCATCTTCTATATGTTTTTAATCTTTATTGCAGCCCATCATCCTCATTTGGCATGTTATGTCGATCTCGGCTTTGAAAAATAAAGGCGATAACGAATGACATCCTGTACCTCAAATTCATTGAGATCTACCTGTGGCATTGACAAAATAATTTTTTTTTAAATAAAGACGATGGAGTTTGGGGCTGAGCAACTTAAATTTTCTGTTAATATATTTCAATGTATCTCATTGTATTTCCATATATTTCACTGTATTCATTGTCTTTTCTTTTTTATTGTTTTTCAATGTATCCGGTTGTATTCTGTGTATTTCATAAGTTTTTTTAATTAATATATTTTATGTATTCATATGTATTATATAATTTCTCTGAAGATTGCTATATTTTTGAGGTATTTTTCGGTTGAGAATCTTTTTAATAACTGAAAATACAAAATTTGTGTGTTATAATTAAGTTTGTCGAGTTATATTAGGAGTCTATTATGTTAGTTGATTCACTTTTCGTTTTAATAACAGTATAATCCTCTATTTCACGTCGTGAATACAGTCGAATACAATAATATGTCCAGCTGTAATCTCATATTTCACTCCATTAATACAGTCGAATATACTCGAATACACTCGAATACAACTACTGATTAGCTGGACTTCCCTGATTCACACCTATTTTTGCTACTGTATTCATGAATACAATATCTTAAATACATCGAATACATTTTATAACCTCATAAAAGGTATCTATAATGCGTAATATAGTAAATAGTATCTATAGATGGCTAATTACTACTAAAAAATGATGCTTTATAATTCTCTTTGATAAACTGCCATTCAAGATTGAATGTGTTTGCTACTTTTCCTTTCGTTTTTTGCAGTTACAACAAAGAAGAGACTCCATTGTTGGGATTGAAAGCATAAAACCATCTTTTTCTTTATTTTGGAGATATAAACCATATATTTCAACAACAACATACCTAATGTGATTTTATAAGTGGAGTCTGGTGAATGTGCCGTGCACACATATCTTATCTTTATACCTTGAGTGAGGTTAATGTTGTTTCTGATACTCTGAGCTTTTCTGATACTCTGAGCTTTTCTGAAAGCATAAAACCATATTTTTCTTTATTTTGGAGATATAAACCATATATTTCAACAACAACATACCTAATGTGATTTTATAAGTGGAGTCTGGTGAATGTGCTGTGTACACAGATCTTATCTTTCTATCTTGAGTGTGGTTAATGTTGTTTCTGATACTCTGAGCTCAAGAAAAAATATTTTCAAAATAGGTCTGAAAAATACAAGAGTAAAAAACTATAATGAAAATATTGAAAAAAAAGGAAAGTATAGACAACAAAATAAAAATAGTAAAAAAAACATCAGTAGTAATAAAATTGAAAAGCATATACTCCCTCAATTTTAATTTATATGACGTAACTTGATTCGGCACGGAATTAAAAAAAATAACTTTTGAAACTTATAATCTAAGATGCCTTCATTTTATATGGTTACTAGTCTTAGGCTTTATATATTCTTAAAATTGCATAAATAGTACTCCCTCCGGTCCAAAATAAGTGATTTTTTGGATGTTTTCACACATATTAGAAAGTCACCTTTTAGCATTAATTAGCAATAGAATTGACCATTTTAACCTTACTATCTCACATAAACACTCTTACCACATATTCCAACACTATTTACTCGAAGGACAATGTAGGAAAAATATCATTAAGTCATTCTTGAAATCCGAAAAAATCACTTATTTTGGACCATAAAAAAAGGTCAAAAAATCACTTATTTTGGACCGGAGGGAGTATTAAGTAATATATGAGAGATAGAAAGATTTAAAATAAAGATCAAACAAAAGTTTAAATCTGTGAATATAAAGAAGGTTAGTTATATTTAACTAACTAAACAAAGAATTGTACTTACTTTTTATTCTATGTTTAGTCACTTGTTTTAAATAAAGTGTACATTCGATGGCATGGAATTAGAGGAATGTATTGTAATTTACTTTTAATTTTATGTTTAGTCAGTTTTTTTCTAAATAAAATTTCTTACAAATTAAGAAAATGTGAAAAAGAAAACATTCCTAGAGTTCTTAACATAAATAACAAAAGAAAATACACATCTAATAAAGAATCATTAGTTATTTTGTATATGAACATCTTATATTTAAAGGTTTTATTATACTACCGGGGCATTTGCATCTATATCCGCTTTTCGTGCCACTTTTTAAACTGTGTCCGCTTTAAAAAAAAATTGCAAGCGTACCCACTTTTCACATAACTTCGGCCCACGAGGCTGAAGTTTTTCTATTGTACTGGAAAACTTTAGCTGAAGTTTTTGTCTTTGTAACCGAAAAGCTTAAGCTGTTTTCCAGCTTAAGTTTTCCAGTTATAAAGTAAAAACTTAAGCAGTTTCCAGCTTAAGTTTTCTAGTTATAAAATAAAAACTTAAGCAGTTTTCCAGTTATAAAATAAAAACTTAAGCAGTTTCCAGTTTAAGTTTTCCAGTTATAAAATAAAAATTTAAGCAGTTTCCAGCTTAAGTTTTCCAGTAATAAAATAAAAACTTAAGCAGTTTCCAGTTATAAAACAAAAACTTCAGCTTTTTCCAGTTATAAAATAAAAACTTCAGCTCTAGAGCTGAAGTTTTCAAGTTATAAAATAAAAACTTCAGCTCTAGAGTTGAAGTTTCCCAGTTATAAAATAAAAACTTCAGCTCCCGGAAACTTCAGCTCTAGCTATAAAATAAAACTTCAGCTCTAGAGCTGAAGTTTTTGTTTAGTAACCCGGAATCTATAGTAATCCGAATTTTCTTTGTTATAAAGGGAAGCTGAATTTTTTAAAATGTGGGTACGAATGCAAACAAAAAGACAAGTGGCTACAGGTTAAAGAGGGGCGCTCAAATATGATGCCCCATGCAATTTTTACCATACTACCTAATCAAAAGAAATTTCAATTTAAGGAAGGCCCTAAATATTAGGCCAAGTATATTAATGAGAATTAATTTTAAAATCATAATTAATAGGAAGGTAACCTAATTACAATTTTGTCCAATATAAATTCTATTTTTAAAGGATAAAAAAGACGAACGATATTTCGTTAAGGATCTTCGTGCTTTTAATATAGTATATATAGGGGTGTTCATTTAAAACCCGAAAAATCGAACCAAACCGACCAAAAAAACCGATACTTTTTGGTTTGGTTTGGTTTTTGTTTTGAATTTTAAAAACCGATCAATTTTGGTTTGGTTTTGGATTTAATCAGAAACAAACCGAACCAAATCGACTGTAGGAGTAGCTATTTCAAATTCATTATTACACCTATATATATGTATATTGTTATACAAAGTTTCAAAAAATTTATGGTAAATATTAATATTTTACACTTTTAATATAGTTCTTTACCTTTACATTCTACTTTGATTGATAGTTTTCTTTTGTTTAGTGTAAGAATCCACTTTGTGTTTAAAATAACATATTTTTAATGGAGTCCTTAAATTATTCATCACTATTTGATTCAATTATAATCAATATATCTTAGTAAATTAATAGATTTCTCAAAGGAAAATTGATTTGATAGTGTTACATTGAAAATATGGTCGCCGAAATATGTGTTTGGTGGTGTATGCCTTATATTTAAGAAAAAACCGAAAAATCGACATAAACCAAATAAAGAAAAACCGACTTAATTGGTTTGATTTGGTTCTAATATTTGAAAAATCGACTTATTTTGTTTGGTTTCTTTTTAGGGAAAAATCGATCCAAACTGAACCATGAACACCCCTAATAGTATAGATATAAATATAGATAAAAGCTTCTCATTATGGATAAAATGAAAAGCTTTTTTTTTTTTTCCGAAAAGATAAAATCATTTTAAAAAATTAAAGACTGCGGTGAGCGTGGATCGAACGCGCGACCTTCAGATCTTCAGTCTGACGCTCTCCCAACTGAGCTATCCCCGCTTTTGTTTCGTTACACTGTTTTCTTTCTAAATGTCTATGATTGTAAATAATAACTGAAAAATTCGAGGACCGTATTGCAATATTAGAACATTTTCAATTTCAGATGACCTGGAGCCATTTGCGCTTTTAAATCTATTCAACCTAAAACAACGCCGAAACGCACTGACAAAATCAATTTACTATTTGCCGGAATCACAAATTCCGATTCTGAAATCCGGTGAACTCAAGAAATGGTTATAAAGAAACGGGTAAACAGGCTTCCTGCTGAAAATGGCGGAACCAATGGTGTTGAAAGTTTCCCTAAGAACAAAAAATGCAACGAACAGTTCGATCACTGGGCTTTTCTGGTAATTTCTAATAGTACCTTGAAAATGTATATTTAATTGTTTTATATTTTCTATGTGTGTGTGTGTGTGTGTAATTGAGCCAACTAGTTTTGTTGAGGTAGCCGTTGTACTTGCGACCTCCTAATTTTTCACAAAACATTGTCAAAAGTCCTATAGGAAGTTGTGCTTTGTCAATATGGATCTGAATATCTGTAAACTGTATGAATTCTTCTGCATTTGATACGATGGAATTTCGATAGATGTGTTCTTGTTATTCTTACACCAGCCAATTTATAATAGTCATTATGTTTCTAATGGAATTATTATTATATTCTTATAACCGTGGTATCTGGGCAAGCTTACCCGCAACTAGACTAATTCCACGGGACTGCTGCTACCTCTCACCAGTACAAGTACCGAGTAACTATATCCACCAAGGCTTTGACTTATGGGAAGAATCACCTAGTATTTTGCCTTGGCTGGCCGAGATTTGAACCTGAGACCTCATAATTCTGAACTCACATCATTTACCACTAGGCCACACCCTTAGATTTTAGTATCTATGGAATTATACTGTTGGATTGGTGCTTAGGTTATTAAATAATTATAGTAGCTTGGTTTATAATGCGGACTCCATTTAGATTTAATCGTAAAATCTAGCTTTTGATTAGTCAATTTGCCTAACTTTGAGTAAAACTATTTAAGGATTAATTTATTTTAAGATATCAAGTTTATAAGTATTTTTAGATAAAAAATTTCAGTTGAACTATTTATGTTCACCCAGAGCACCTCATCCTACTATTTGAACTATTCTTTTATTTTAAAAATGGTAATGTTGTTGTTGTTGTTGTAGTAATAATGAAGTAGTGGGTTTGGTAGTGTAATCACTTTTTTTAAGGAATTTATGCTCCCATCATGTTTATAAAGACAATTGAAATACATGTTAGCGAAGCCTGGGTTTTCCTAAGAACATTTTGCATAGTTTTGGATTGAGGTGTAGTTGTAAATGTTAACAAAATATATGTTTAATGGTGGATATTGCGAGTTTCACGTGGTTTTTTCTGTGGATTTATGTAGAAAAAAAAAAAGAATGGAAATTCTCTGGCATCTCTCATTGGTACTCATGTTAATCCAATGTCTTTTAGCCTCAGTTGGGTTTCTTTGTTTGTTTGCAATCTTGATCTTGCATCCCTCATCTACAGAAGCTTACAAATCAATATGGTATTGGTCCGAGGCGGATCCAGGATTTGAACTTCATGGGTCGAGTTCGAATTATACCATAATTCATTTGATTTACTGGACTCAAAATGAATTATTTATACTTATTTAGTGAATTTTTAACATATATATGGTGCCAGTCAAACCTATTGGTTCAGATGAATCCATACCTTCCCCTCTACATTTGCCCCTGGTTTTGGTTACTGTTTTAATGGTTGAAGCAAGTGATTCCCCTTCGTTAGTATACCAGTCCATTAAGGCATACTTCCTTCTTGCATATGTGTTACAGCTCATAGCTGGGGCTGGGATGACTCATGAGGTTTATGTTCGTAGCACTAGCACCTCCTCTTATTTGAGTGTATTTTACTCTGCTTTTGCCTGCAGTAATCATTGTTCATTTTAAATATTCATACAAGTACAACAGTGTTCCTTAGTTATAAAAGAAAGACAAATTATTCCTAACTGGTGAACCATGTTTGGATGGGAGGTGAGTGTGTGTGTGTGTGGGGGGGGGGGGGGGGGGAGTTGATCAAGTCTTTTCGCATTGCCTTTTCCTTTTTTGTTACCTGTAATTATGTGTCCATAAAATTGAACTGTTAGAGTGGTCTACATGGCCTACATTATAATTTTGTGTTTATGGTTGGTGTTCTACTCATGCTGATTTTTGCAGGATCAAATTGAGGCCCCTATGTGGGTGGACCTTACCTTAGAATATGAGTCTGCCTCTCAAGAAAAGTGAGCATCTACACAAGTTGTTAGGTTCTCAAATTCATGTTGGTTGCTTGAGAAATTAGTTTCTTGATCCAGCGTATTCATCTTTTTGTTGCAGAGATGATGATTGGTTCCACATAAGCCATCCGTAAGCATCTCCTCATTTTTCTTACTTAAGCAGTTTCACTATATTGACGTGGTATCCTTACGTTGAATGGATATTTAGGTTTCACCAGGCCTCTTCTAAAATGTTGAAATCTGCAATTTCTCATGCTGGAGAGGGTTCCATAAACCTAGAGCTCGGGTTGCAGGGGTCGTGTTCTCCTAAGCTTCCACCTTCGGTTTCAAGATCAAGAGGCAAAGATTTCCGAAACAGACAATTGGGACAAGGAAATCATTGGCTTATCTTGGATAAGAAACATCCAGTTAAACAATTAAGCTCTAAACCTTCAGTTGCAGATTCAGAAGCTTGTAAAGTAGTTAAACAGAGGGCAAGCTCCAAAGAATTAACAAACTCGGCTGCTTCAGACTCAGGTTCTTCTTGTCAGCCACCAGATGTTAGTTCTGGCAATGAAAAAATTAGCTCGAACTCTTTGGCTGTCACGAGATACGAAAGCCTGCCAAGAAGCTGCATTACATTGGAGAACGTTGAACAACATTACCAAAAATCATTGGGCGTTAACAGTTTAAAGAAGTCTCTCGAAGTGTCTGATCATGTACTTGGTCGAACTAGTGGGTTCTTGTCAGATCTAAGAGTAAGTCTGGGGAAAAGTTGTGTTACAAGACAAGCATCAAGAATGGAGGCAAACAATTTTAGGCAGTCAGAAGGTCAGAAATCTTCTTCAAGTATGGCGAGTGTAGGATCTTCTTCAAACACCTACAAGGAAAGGGAGAATCTAAATGAGAGAAAAATTAAAGAGAAAACCCCAGGTAGTAGAAATGCAAGTAAGATGGTTCGAGCTCCAATTGGAGAAATTAAGAAGGCAAAGATGTCCAAGGTTCCTGTTCAACCTCCTGATAAAACTTCTAACATTTTATTGGTTATTGGAAGATCTGTTTCTTCGTCCATTAGGAATGAAGGTGCTAAAGAAAAGGTGAGAGACTGGAAAAGTTTTTTGAAAAGTTTATATGACAGGCTTCCCCTTATCATTTTCAGTAAAAGGTTATGATTAGGTCGGCTATTGAATAGAATTTGTATGTTTGTGCCTTTTGTTTTACTGATAGGCTTGGAGATTGAGAAGGGTTTCCGTTGTTTTTGACCGTCTTTAAATTATTGACCATTTGAGCCAGGGAACATTTTAGATAAATTGCTCTCAGGCTTCAGTCTGTTCGATGTTCGTGATGCATTATTTCATAACGTTTCATGTCGCTTTCAATGAATGACAAACTATTTGATTTATCCAATTTGTGTTATGTTATAGGTTCATCAACATAATGTACTGAGAAAACCTCTTATTTCTCGAAGAGCCAATGATCGTGTATCCTCAAATGTGGTCTCGAAGGCTACTGCAAGAATTGGAGGTAGCCAGTGCATTAGGACTGTTGGCACCAGTAAGGTGAATGTGGTTGGGAGTATGGGTATGACCCAGAAATCAAGCATCCACGGCAACCAAAGGTGTTGTACAGAATTCACAAGTTACACAAAGGAGAATAAACGAAGCAGTGAGAACGCAAAGTCTAGTGATTTGATGGTAACCTTTGTGCTCTTAACTACTATTATTGTTGGTTTTTCTGTTCAATTGTAAGAAAAAAAAAGGTATCTCTATAGATTAAAATGTGGTGAAGCTCATTCTGGAGACAGATTGCAGAATTTAGAGTATTCATTGATCATAGTCAGTAGTTTGTGGCCTTATTTCATGGAGTGCAACAGTCCTAACAACTTTTAAAGCAACAGTAACAACTATTAAAGTAGACCTGAGATGACCCATGAAATCGGACTAACCAGCTTGATAAAACAAAGCCCAGAGTGACCAATAAGAAAAAACTGAGCCTGCACGGTCCAGGCCCAGTTACTGAGCCAAGGTTGGTCCTAGGTTTTTCAACCAGTGAAGTGACCTGGACCATGATCGGGCCGGTCCAGATCAGCTAGGAATTAGAGAAAGTCCACTTTTAACCGAGATATTTCCTCAAAGAATAAAGTAGAAATTCCAAAGATAAAAGAAAATACAGGAAACATTCTTTTTTGAAAAAGAAAATAGCCTGGCATATCCCAGCCCTTTACAAGTCCTGTTTACTGTTAGGGGTCGTGGTCTTTGCCGGGCTTATCCCCTTAAAATTTGTACGGCCTGGCCCATTTTGAATTGAGCCAAGTGCAGGACTGGACCAAGCCCAACCAGCTGGACCAAGCCTGTCTGAGCTGGCCCAGTTAGCACATTTATTTTAAAGCATATACTTATTAGTTATCGAGGCCCTTGGTTAATAAGCTGTATGGTTGTTTTGAGGAATAATAAGATTTGTCACTCTTGCATCTCCTTTTGATAGGGTTTTTTCCAATATTTTCCTTACACCTATAGTAATTCAGTGGGAGAAGCAATTGTGCGAAAGGATTAACTTCCTTTGCAATGTTACTAATGCAGGTGAACCCTGATAATAAAAGGGACGTGGCTAATCGTGTGAATATGAAGAAGAAGGTTTTCCTTAGGTAAAATAGCTAATCCGTATGTACATAGTAGCACTCTGCCTGGTTTCATTCTCGGCGAGCTGCAATGAAGATGGATAAAATGATTCGTAGATTGTCTTATGCTGTCAAATATGTTTACCACTTTCATTGTGGTTCATGTTGCTGATATTCAATGTAACTGGATAAAAGAGAGCTGCAATGCGAGATCAAGCTCTCTGAAATCCTAAATTGTTGCTGCATCTTAATTGTGCTTTGCAGAGGTTGATCAAAAGCTTACAATATGTCTATTTTCCACATCAATATGTTCAATATTACTGTGATGCTGTGTTTTTTCACAGGGTAAGCCATCAAAACTTATCGATAAATTTCATTGATCTATTGATTATATCTTGATCCCTCAAGTGATAACTTAGAAGAAATGAAACATGAACTGTAGCTTCAATCAGAATCCCTTTTACAGACCTCAAGTCAAGCCCCTTCTCCCTTTAGTTTTTCCTGTACGTCTAAAGGTGTACATTCTGGTGAAATTCTGAAATTGCTAAAAGTGAAGTCATTTTCTTATAAATTGAAAATATTGGCTCAAGTAAACCTACACCTATTACTGTAGAATGATTTCCACAAATAAGACACTTTAGTGCCGCTCTTGATTTTTTGACCCCGCTTGCTCCATATTGGTAGAACTTCAAGTCTAACAAGTGTTCCCCTCGCGTGCCCCATGGGTAACACTTTTGACTTTTGATCTTAAAGGGTTGTCCACAGGCAAGCGGGTGTCAAAAAAACCAAAACCATCCATTTTCAAGCTCATTTGGTGTAATTTCTGATTACTATAGGTCTGCCTCTAGTAGATATAGTAGCACCATGGCGTGTAAAACTTTTGTGTGACCATTGGTACATCATTAGAAGTATAAATACATCTAGATGAACTGTCCTAAGTTTTCGTGAACAGAATTATTCGAATACCTGTGCTGGTGGGAGATAGCAATTACCCTATTGGAAGTAGTTAAACTACGTGCAAATTGAATCAGTGGTGTGCCTCTACCATTGACGAGTAGTAGGAAGGATAGACCATATTTGTGTGTCAGTATAGAAATACTTTTGCTTCGGAATAAAACAAACAATTGGAGGAGACAAAGGAAAAGTTCAAGAAAGTGTACTATTTCTGTTATAACAGAAATGCCAGTGTTTCATCGTCTCTACAAGTAAAAACAACAAAGTTTACAGTGCCAAGCCAAAAAATTGAAGAGCATTATCAAGAACCCAGCGAAGCTTATGAAGGAACAGACGTCTCCACAATAAATTCATGTGCTCTTTTCACTCAAAACTCATTCTACACGCGCTGAGCTACAATACAAGTTAAGGTTTCACAGAATTCAGTAATTTGGGTCCAAATGGGTAAAAATAGCAAGGGTTAGCTAGTTTTTGGACTAGTCATTCAAAAATAGTCAGCATTTGTAAAGTCATTGAAAAATAGCCACTATTTTGCTGCAACACGAAAAGTTTCAGCATACTATATTGGAGATCGGTGCACCTGTGTATGAACTTCCAGCATATTATGCTGGAACTCCAACACGCGGAAGGTTCCAGTATAATATACTGGAGATTGGAGCACCTGTGTATGAACTTCCAGCATATTATGCTGGACCAGTATATTATGCTGGAGTATTTTCTGGATTTTAAACAATGTTTTCATTCAGATTTATCTTTATATGAAAAGTGGCTAAATTTCGATTACTTTTGAAACTGTAACTATTTTTGAACGATCACTTGTAAATCTAGCTATTTTTGAATTTCACCCTCCAAATGGGGTACATTACATTACACCTACAATATTATCTTATACATATATTTTATAGCCATAAAACTGTCACTGTATGTCTAATGCTACAAAATTTTAAAAGTCTTTTATTCTTTCTTAGACTTCGTATTTAACCAAATATGTTCACATAACATGAGACGGAGGAAGTGATAGTGTACTATAAGTCTCCCTTTAGTTAGCTCTAAAATAAAATATGTTGTTTTTTCTTACATGCCCCAATAAAGTTTATGAAGTAATAAGAGGAGACGATTAGAGCAATGGCGAAGCTAAGATTTTTTTTAAGGATATTCAAATTTGAAAGAAGTGAAAAAATATTCTTGACAAAGGGTGTTCAATATGTGTTCTATACCTTTAAATGGTAATATTTTACCTATATACACAATGCAACTTTTCGATAAAGGGTGGTCACCTCATGTGCACTGGATTAGAGTACATATACTTGCAATGGATGGAAGGATTTAACTTACATATACGTGTTATCGTAGTATTAACTTATTATACCATGTTATTTCTTCGTATGCACATATAATGTGACCTTGTGCTTTGCCTTATAATATTCGAATTTCAAAATAATTTTTGAAACGTTGAAGGAACAAAGCGAGCCCACTGAATACATAGTATGTCCTTAAGGAAATTATTCCCCTCAAGTACCCGAGGTTATAGAATATATCCTCCCATGATAGAACGATTTAACTCACCAGAGTGCTGGTACCTAAAACGCCAATGATCAGCGAACCACTCGATGGCAGCAAAACACACTGGAATGTTAGTGCAGAAGAAGAAGGATTTAAAGGTATATTTATAGCCAACTTGGTGTTATTTCTGAAGAGGTATGCAACCTTTCAGAACCTTAAATATTTGAAAAGAATTTTGTCCAAAAAGATTAATCAATCAATCTTTGACAAATCCAAATCCAAATTCAAAGCCGAAGCCGAAGCCGAGCAAGCGACGCCGACGACGGTGCGAGGCTTGCCTTCTTTTCTTTATATACACAAAGATTTTCTTTCCTTCTACCAATGAGGGACAAAGTGCATAAGTAAAATGAACTCATTCAAAATTTTACTTCCTTCTATTTCTTTTGCCACCATTTTCCATTCACCTCTTTTGTTATTATTTATTAATAACAAACCCAACAATCCCCCACATGAATGGGGAATGACTATAAACTTAAAGGAATGCACAGACGTGTGTGTGTTTTACAAGCAAGAATTGATTGCATCTGGATAAGTAAGTTTCCTTTTGAACTTTCCGTACTGAACTTATATTGGATATACTCGGTCAATCGGTAGATTTGATATCTTTGAACCGTCAAGCTTTGTTATATATATACCTAAACAACATAAATCACACAATCAATCCATAACCATCTATGGTTCTCACGGTTGTGTTCGTTTCAGCCAGGAACACCGCCTGATTTCGTGAGTGCTTAGAGAATGAGCCTTTACTTTTATTCTCCTTGAAGCGGCTTACACTTCACACTCACATAGGTAATTCCTAAACGTGTAATCCTAAAGACACACTATCTGGTCATATCCTGCCAAACTTAGCAAATCATTAAAAAGCTTTAAGCTTTATTGACTCATCAAAAAAGCCTTAATGCTTTACCTCATTTTTGAATATTGTCTTCATCATGAGAATGGGTTGAGTTAGTTGACAATGTTGAACTGTCATTCATAACTTTGTTAGATCTCTTTTAACTTAGCTCTTGGGATCTCCAGTCTGCTAGGTAGAGTTATCGCCATGATGACGTGTCCTAGGCCTTTAACCCCATTCCCGTTGATGATCTTTCAACTACCTCTCTAGATAGGCCTTTTGTAAGTGGATCCAATACGTTTTCTCTTGACTTTACGCAGTTAGTTGTGATAACACCACTAGAAAGTAGTTGTCTAACGGTATTGTGTCTCCGTCTATGACGAGATTTTCTATTATACATAACTTTCCATGCCCTACCTATTGCCGCTTGACTATCATAATATATGTATATGTGCTAAAGATTTGGGCCAAAATGGAATATCTTCCAAGAAATTCCGGAGCCATTCAGCTTCCTCATTGGCCTTATCTAAAACTATGAATTCAGGTTCCATTGTAGAACGGGTGATGCACGTTTGTTTGAATGATTTCTAAGACACTGCTCCACACCCAATTGTGAAAACATATCCACTCGTGGATTTAACTTCAGATGATCCGGTGATCCAATTTGCATCACTATATCCCTCGATCACGGAAGGATATTTGTTATAATGCAAAGCCTAATTTTGGGTATGTTTCAGATATCCCAAAACTCGTTTTATTGCCATCCAATGTATTTGATTGAGATTACGTGTAAACCGACTCAATTTGCTAATAGCACATGCTATATCTGGTCGCGTGCAATTCATGATATACATCAAACTTCCCAATACTCTTGCATAGTCTAGTTAGGAGTCACTTTCACCTTCATTTTTTTGAAGTGCATAACTCACGTCAATTGGAGTCTTGGCAATTTTGAAATTCTGTTACTTGAACTTGTCAAGTACCTTTCCAATGTAGTGAGACTATGATAATGCTAGACCTTGTGGAGTTTTGCGAATTCTGATTCCTAAGATCACATTATCAACTCCTAAGTCTCTTATGTCGAATTTGCTAGTCAACATGCGCTTTGTAGCATTTATATCTGCCATACTTTTGCTAATTATTAACATGTCATCAACATATAAACAAATAATAACTTCATGACCTGGAATATTTTTAATGTAAACACATTTGTCACACTCGTTGATTTTTAATCCATTTGCCAATATTGTTTGGTCAAATTTTGCATGCCATTATTTGGGTGCTTGTTTAAGTCCATAAAATGACTTAACAAGTTTGCACACTTTCTTTCTTTACCAGGAACCACAAAACCCTCAGGTTGTTCTATATAAATTTTTTCCTCCAATTCTCCATTTAGGAAAGTTGTTTTAACATCCATTTGATGTATTTCAAGACCATACACGGTTGCTAGTTCCACTAACACCCTAATAGATGTTATCCTCGTTACTGACGAGTAAGTGTCAAAGTAATCTAGGCATTTCTTTTGTCTATAACCTTTGACAACAAGTCTTGCCTTTTATTTGTCAATAGTGCCATCAACTTTAATTTTCCGTTTAAAGATCCATTTCGAACCTAAAGGCTTATTTCCTGGAGGAAGATCAACCAATTCCCATGTATGATTATCCAAAAATAATTGAATCTCACTATTGACTACCTCTTTTCAAAATGCTGAATCAGAAGACAACATAGCTGCTTTAAAAGTTTGAGGCTCATTTTCAAGGAAGAATATCACAAAATCTGGTCCAAAAGATGTAGATGTTCTTTGACGTTTGCTACACCTTGGATCTTCTATACTTGGAGTATTTTACTTTGGGTCTTCCCGAGGTCGTTTAGGTTTTTCACTTAATGATTCGCTTTCAGTTTTATACGGATATATGCTTTTAAAGAATTCAGCATTATCTTATTCCATTACTGTGTTAACATTAAACTCGGGATTATCAGATTATGAACCAAAAATCGACATGCTTTACTATTTGTAGCATATCCAATAAAAATGCAATCTATTATTTTTGGTCCAATTTTAACCCTTTTAGGTAAAGGAACTTGTACCTTTGCTAGACACCCCCACACTTTGAAATATTTCAAGTTGGGTTTTCTTCCTTTCCATTTTTCATAGGGAATAGATTATGTTTTGATGTGGGGTACTCTATTGAGTATCAGTTAGCTGTAAGGATAGTCCCCCTCCCCCACGAACTCTGCGGTAATCAGAAACTTATTAATAAAGAAATCATCATTTCTTTTAATGTCCGATTTTTTCTTTTCGCAATTCTGTTGGATTGAGGTGTGTAAGGTGCAGTAGTTTGATGGATATTTCCATATTTCGAACATATTTCTGCAAACGGAGGTTCATATTCTCCACCTCGATCGTTTCTAATTATTTTGATCTTTTTATTCAATTGAATTTCTACCTCATTCTTGTATTGCTTAAATGTTTCAATTGCTTCATCCTTATTATTAAGCAAATAAACATAACAATATCTGGTGCAATCGTTAATAAAAATAATAAAATACTTTTTCCTACCTCGAGAAGGTGTCGACTTCATATCGCAAATGTCAGTATGAATTAAGCCTAAATGATTTGAATTCTTTTTAACAGACTTATACATATGTTTTACAAACTTAGATTCAACACATATTTGATATTTTGACTTATCACACTCAAATTTAGACAATACTTCTAAATTAATTAATTTTCGAAAGGTTTTATAATTGACATGTCCTAAACGAATATGTCATAAATCATTTGACTCTAATAAATAAGAAGAAGCTGAAATTTTATTCATACTGTCAACAACCATTACATTGAGTTTGAAAAGGCCCTCCGTGAGGTAGCCTTTTCTAACATACATTCTGTTCTTTCTTACAACAACTTTATCAGAAACAAATACACATTTGAATTCATTCTTTACAAGTAAAGAAGTAGACACTGAATTCTTCCTAATAGTAGGAACATGAAGAACGTTGTGAGCGTTAACACCTTGCCGGAAGTCATTTTCAGGAATATCTTCCCATAACCTTCAATCTTGGCTGTTGCACTATTTCCCATGGAAATTTCTTCTTTCGGGCCAGCAGTAGAGTAAGTCGCAAATGTTTTTTGACAACACAAACATGTCGAGTGGCTCTAGAGTCAATCCACCACTCCTTCGGATTTCCAACAAAATTGCATTCCAAAAGCATTGCGCAAAGATCATCAGTGTAATTATTCTTCTCCATTATGTTGGCTTGTCCCTTCTTCTTATCCTTTTTTGGGAGACAACAATCTGGGCTTTTGTGACCGACTTTTTTACAATTGTAGGAGCTGCCTTTAAATATCTTTTTGTTCTACTTCTTAGTTTGTCGAGAAGACCTCTTCCTCTTCTTACTTTTTGGAGCACTCTCTTCAACGATATTAGCTCCCATGATCGTTGAATTTCCTTGAGACTTCTTCTCGGCCATTTTGTTGTCTTCCTCAATCTTTAGACGTATCACAAGATCTTCCAATTTCATTTCTTTGCGTTTGTGCTTCAGATAGTTTTTGAAATCTCTCCACGAAGAAGGCAATTTTTCAATCATAGTGACTACTTGAAATGCTTCATTCACGACCATACCTTCAGCAATAAGGCCGTGAAAAATAAGTTGAAGCTCCTGAACTTGGGTTCTCAAAGTTTTGCTGTCTATCATTTTATAGTTTAGAAACTTGGTAACAATGAACTTCTTCAAGCATGTATCTTCTGTCTTGTACTTCTTTTCAAGTGCGTCCCACGAAGTATTCATTGCATTGAACACATTGTACAAGTCATCTTCTAAAGCACTTAAGATATAGCCTTTGCAAAGAAAATCTGCATGCTTTCACGCCTCAACAACCATGAACTTTTCATTATACGGCATGTCCGCAGCAGGCACTAGATTCTCTTCACTAGTGAATTTTTGCATACCAAGTGTGGTAAGCCAGAAGTATATCCTTTGCTGCCATCCTTTGAAGTTGGTTATCGGTTTCTCAGCCTGAGGAACAACGGTACGGCTTGACGAGGCTATCGTCGTTGCACCAACAGTCGCAGAAGGATTTCCATTTTCATTTGCTATTTCTTATTGTCAACAATAAAAGAAATCAATTAACGGCAAAACCAAAATAGTAAATAATACTGTAATTAATAAACAACACGTAAAAATAACTAATGTTTTTATATACTATTTTACAGAAAAATGATGAAGTTTTTATTTTCTTCAAATCGTTTTCTGAATTCAATAGCCTAATGACGTTTTTATATCTTTAAACCTGAATAGTAAAATCGAGACAGAATAGAGAAAGTTATTTTTTTTTGTATTGCTGTAAGTAAATAAAATAGTAATCTTTCTGAAAAATAAAACAGAAAGTTGTAGAAACAATTCTGAAAAATAATATTCGAACTCCAAAATAATTTTTGAAACATTGAAGGAACAAATCGAGCCCACTGAATACACAGTGTGTCGCTTAAGAATATTATTCCCCTCAAGTACCCGAGGTTATGGAATATATCCTCACATGATAGAACGATTTAACTCACCGGAATGTTGGTACCAAAAATGTCGATGTGAGATTTTCTTTCATCAATTTAAATAATTAATTAGATATTTAAAAAAATTGTTCAAAGTCGAACCGAGCGACGACGACGACGACGACGCGAGGTTTGACTTCTTCTTAGCTCTTTAAGAGCTAAAAGATGAGCTTCTCTTTATATACACAAATATTTTCTTTCCTTCTACCAATGAGGGACAAAGTGCATAAGTGAAATGAACTCATTCAAAAATTGCACTTCCCTCCATTTCTTTTCCCACTATTTTTCATTCACACCTCTTTTGTTATTATTTATTAATAACGAACCCAACACATGTCAATCTAGAAGCCTGACAGTTCTTCTCTTTGATATGTCCTCGTCAGTTCCCCTTCTCTCATGGACGTCACAATTATATGTTATGTTCTTTCTTTAAAGGGTGTGAATGAAAAATGGAAGAGATATCTTTCGGATTGCAGCTCTCCATATAACCCGTCCTTTAATTTATCTATAAATTTAGAGGCTTGGCCTCATTTCTCAGATATAGAAAAATCTGAAAATTTCTTCTCTTTTCTACATTGTTGCATTGTTTTTTCAAATAAATAAAGTGTGAAGTGTGATTGAGTTTACTGAAGTTGTATAATTTCAATTTATGTTGAGGAATATTTATGGCAATTAAGATGATGTGTTCAAGTTCCTAACGGCTCCATTTCTCAAAATCGAGTTCCTAAGTCTTTCATCGAAAGTGACATATGATGTAATAGTAATCTTAACGTAAATAGCTTCTTTTTTTTTTTTTTTCATATGATTGATTTGCAAACAAACAAAAAAAGGAAACTGCGTCGAAGCTTGTTTTTTTCAAACTTATTCGTGAAATTGACCCTTTCTTTGCCAACCTCTGCAGCTTCCTCCAAATCTTTATTTGCCTTATTTAAACTTTCCCACATTTTGTCTCCTTATTTCTCACTCTTCTTATTCCAATATTACCCCTTTCAACTTTTTTCTCAATTATTATTTCAATTTTATTCTAACTTTGTAAATAGCTATTTCCCGAGAGTCTAACGGAAATAGTCTCTCTGTACCTGCATAAAGTAAAGGTAAAGTATGTGTACATACTACCATCTCCAGATTCCACTTATCGAAATACCGTTGATGCTGCTATTGTTAGCGTTAATTGATTGCTACTTCAGTTTTTCTTTATGCGATACATTTTAATTTTTAATTTAATTTGTCAGAAAGATAATGATATTTCTTCACATTTAGAACAATTTAACTTTAAACTCTCTATTTTAAATTTAAAAACATAATTTTATAGTCACAAAAAATATTTATGACATGTTTTAGCCTACAAACCTTAAAAGTTTTTCTTTCTTTAGCAGTCAAATACCTTCACAAACGAGATGGAAGGAGTAATAAATTTACTCTAGAATTAATTAAAGATGTCGATAGTAAGTATGCACAAATAATCAAAGAGAAAATAAGCAATAATCTTCGGAAAACAAAAATATATATATAATAATTTAATTAAATTTCCTTATATTGATGTTGTATATATAACTACAACATTAACAACAACAACATCCCAGTATAATCCCACAAGTGTGGTCTGAGGAGGGTAGTATGTACGCAGACCTTACTCCTAACCCGAGGGGTAGAGAGGCTGTTTCCAGGTGACCCTCGACTCAAGATAACTAAATGCTTCAATTTTTGTATAATCAGTGTAATTTAATTTATTGTAGAATGTTATACACCTTAATTTTCAAGTTATGATTCTAAATTTTATGGATAATAATTACCTTAAACCCCTACCTAAAATTTACTAATGTGCTAGCTTTTTCTATTTTCAGTTCCATTAACAGATACTACTAACAAATTACCAAAGGGTCAATCTAGGAAATTCTTCCTATTTGTCTTCTTAATTAGGTTATAAGCTCCAAATATATCTCTAACCAATTAATGATACAAAACTACATTTATTTGTCTTCTTCTTGAAATTGTTATAAACCCCACGCTTTCCTCTTATAACTCAAATATATATTGCATATATTCTCTTCCCTTCTCTTCTCAAACCCAACTAAAATAAACTCTCTTCGCACTTCCTTCAATCACTTGCTATCGTTACTCTTCACTTTTTTGTTAAAAGTCTATCCTGCAGAGCTACTCAAATATTAAAAAAAAGGTTACTATAATAAAAAAAAATTAAAAATGACTAGTCATTATGAGGATATATACAGTATTAGTGACGACGAGGACGACGACGACGAAGAAATTGAAGAAGAAGAGGAAGATAACTCACAAGAATGTGACAAAATTCAAGAAGGTAGAAATAAAAGAGGATTAATTATTGGTTTTTTTTCAAGAAAAAAGATAATAGACCCTAGAGCACAATGGGTTCAAGAATGGAACAGAGTATTTTTACTAGTATGTGCCATAGGGCTATTTTTAGACCCTTTATTTTTCTATGCTCTTTCTATAAGTGAAAGTTGCATGTGTCTCTTCGTCGACGGTTGGTTCGCCGTCACCGTGACGGCTCTCCGGTGCATGACCGACGCATTGCACGTGTGGAACATGTGCCTGCAATTCAAGATGATTAATAGATCGAGACGAACTCATATGGTCCAGAAGCCATACTTTAAGGCTAAGAAGGGTTTCTTTTTTGATCTCTTTGTCATCCTCCCTTTACCCCAGGTGAGTTTATTCTATTCATTTCTTATTTCCTATGTTGCTCGGGCTCTTTAAAAATGTCGTTCGGTGTCTGTCGGATTCTCCAAAAATGAGGTGCGTTTTCGTAAGATCCGATTGTTGCAGCATCAAAATATTATATATTGCTTATGACCACCAGAGTTGGAACTAACATTTGAAGTTTATGTATTCTGAATTTATCACGAAACTCATAGCTTGTCTTAGTTACCGGCCAGCTAGTTCACAATTAAATATTTTTACATATTTAATGAATTTTCTAATACAAATATAATATTTAAGTAAAAAAGACTGAGCTCGACCGAACTCGCACTTAATAGACAAGGTCAACTTATGGATCATGCTCTTAAAAGAATCAACAAATAAACTAGCTAGATGATTCAAAATCAGACGTGGATATAGAGTACAATGTATAGGTTCACGGATTCCGGTAGCTTTTGCATAGACCCTTAATATGTATTAAGAAATTTACTAAATATTCATAAATATTTGACTGTAAACCCAATTATTAAAGTATATTAATTAATTTGAAGTTTTTCTAAAAACCCATAAGCTTTAAATTCTAAATATGTTCCCGTTCACAATTTGTTTTTATTTGAATGAGAATGGTGTATCTTCTAGGTATCAATAGTCGATAGAAGGTGATGCCAAAATAATATAATGTATGTTTTGGAATTTAGCATGAAATTATAATAAAAGATGACAAAGCTGGCGTGCATGTCATCCATTGCTTTTGTTGCATGCAGCGAGAATAGCATAAGCATGTGATATAACCTTGTTTTTTAAGAAAAAATGTACAACAAAGTATTATTAGACGCGGATCCAAAATTTTGAATTTATGAGTTCTGGATTCTCGAAAGGTTTATTGGATTCTAAAAAAATTATTTATACATATTTAAATAAACTTCTTAATACAAATATAGGATTTTGGAAAAAGTCACTGAATTATGTCGAACTAACTAGAATCCATCTATGATTTTACTAATATTGTCTCCTTTTGTCTTCTTGAGCCGAGGGTCTTTCGAAAACAACCTCTCTATAGCTATTTTTTTGGTGTAGGGGTAATATCTGCGTACACACCACCCTCCCCAAATCTTACTAATGAAATTTTATTAGGCCATTATTATTGTTGTTGTAACTAGAATTCTAGCTCCGCCTTGGATAATTACATGTTTATCTTGGCAAATGACATTTGTTTTCGACATATTTTTATGCATGTGGATATAACCTCGTACGAATGGAAATAGTCCAACTTTTTTCCTACTTCTATACATGTGGACCTGTTTGAAAAAAAAAAGATTTTTGGAACTTATGGTTTTAAATATAACATGAAATTATCATGACAAACAAAACCATACCACTAAAGTACTAAAATGAAAAGTTTGATATTAAATTATTTTAAAATATAGCAAGGTGTCGCTAAGGTTAATTATTTCCTCCACATTAATTTTTAAGTATTTATCCCTATGTTGTACAGACTCTCCAAAATGCTATCACACTATGTTGAATCCTCCAAAAATATACTATTTTTGGAGGATCCAACACATTTAGAGAATCCGATACATATCTGACGATATTTTCGAAGAGTCCGAACAATACAACTTAGCACTTAATATTGTTTTCAAATTGTTGGACGAGCTTAATTAATTTACAAAACAACTTTTGCAGCTAGTGATATGGGTAGGAATTCCAGGTCTATTGGAGAAAGGATCGACAACAACAGTGATGACAGTACTATTAATAATGTTTCTGTTTCAGTATTTGCCCAAAATCTATCACTCCGTTTGCCTCCTGAGAAAAATGCAGAATCTCTCTGGTTATATCTTTGGCACTGTTTGGTGGGGAATTGCTCTTAATACCATCGCTTATTTTGTCGCCTCACACGTAAGGACCAACTTTATATCCCTATTTTACATTTCGCCAAAAGTTTAAGTTATGTACACTGTTAATATTGTTATATTTGTACTTATACACTATTAGTATAGTTACCTACAATAACATTATAGTAAAGGCTTATAGTAACAAGCATGATTTGATAACTCGAAAAATAACTAGCCGTCTATTAAAAAAAAAAAGGCAGTCTGATGCACTAATCTACTGCTATGCATGGGGTCGTCCCGGGAAGAGCCGGACCACACAGATGTATTGTACATAGCCTTATCCTATATTTCTGCAAGACGCTGTTTTCACGGTTGAACCCATAACCTCTTAGTCACCAGGCAGAAACTTTACTCGTTAACCGTCTATTAATGGTTGTATAAATTACATTGGTAGTATAACAAAATTTTAATTTATACTGTCTTTATATATAACTTAAATTCTTCCCAAAATCATGTACATGATATAAAGGAACTCTAAATTTTAATTAACCACCAAGGGGTGGATAGATATGTCGAATTTGAGCCATAGAAATAGAGAAATTCCTGCAATGCTTCCCCCTTTAATTAGTAGGCCCAATCAGGGGCGAAGCTTTGTCCGCCCTTCATCAGAATATACACAACGTATTTAGGTAAAATATTGGGTTTTAGAGATATATAATATATATTATATCACCCTTTATCGAGGGCTTTTTTTACTTCTGTCAAGTTTTAACACCCTTAAAAAATTTCTAGCTCCGCTTTCTGAATTAATCAGGTCATAAAATACCGTTTGATTAAACAAAATAACTCTAGATTTTAGTAAATAAATAAAACATATTCAATTAAGTTCAAAATACATGAGTAAGCCATATTATTTTTATGTATGTATACTCGATATTAAATTCCCTTGATTTCTTCGTCTTTTGTTTTTTGAATCCGTTCGATAAAAATCCTGATTCCGACATTGGAGCAGGCAGTGGGAGCATGTTGGTATTTGCTAGGAATCCAAAGAGCAGCAAAATGCCTAAAAGAACAGTGCAGAGTTACAAAGGGTTGTGGCCTGAATATGTTGGCATGTCAAGAGTCAATTTACTATGGAACAAGTAGTTTAGTGAAGGAAAAAAGTCGATTAATTTGGGGAGAAACCAGTAATGCAAGATTTACATGCTTAAACAATGGAGAAAATTTTGATTATGGTGCTTATAAATGGACTGTTCAACTTTTTGCAAATGAAAATCGTTTTGAGAAGATACTCCTGCCCATTTTTTGGGGTCTCATGACTCTCAGGTAATTTTATTTCGTCCTCCGTTTCAATTTATGTAACAATATTTCTTTTTTAGTTCGCTAAAAAATTAATAATTATTTAATTTTTAAAAATTATTCAACTTAAATAAACTTTCATTTTTTTAATGGAAATCTTTTAGAAGTCTACATGCGGTGCGAAACTAAAAAATTTTTTAACGGCGTTTAGACATAAAAGAAGTAAAAAATTTCTTGACAAAGGGTGTTTAATATATGTTATATACATCTAAAATCAAATATGTTACTAATATATATAGTATATTTTTTCGTAATATTTAGACCTTTCTTAGCAAAAGGTGGCTTCGCCCCTCTTTCCATGGTATAACTGTTCTCAATTGTAATAGTCGAAAAATGTATAATTTTTATATAGTAATATGCATTATGCATATTTTATACAAAATCAGTATATATTTTATATATATTTAATTAGTGGCTGTAGTTAATTTTGACAGATCAGCCAAATATGTTAACCTTATAATTTTATAGCCACTCAATTCTTATTGCACGTTTTAAAACCACAAATTTCATTTCCTTATTGAATTTATTTGTACCTGGTGAAATTATAAAATATAAATTGTAACGGAGAAAGTAATATAATCTATAGGTTTTTCTTTTTGTTTGGTTATGTTTACATTGAGTCAATAACAAATTAATCAAAGGAGATATTATGCATATGATTATATTGTGCAGTACATTTGGAAACTTGGAGAGTACAACAGATTGGCTTGAATTGATTTTCATAATCATTGTTCTTACCTCGGGGTTAATTCTGGTCACCATGTTCATTGGTAATATCAAGGTAATTAATTTCCTACTGTTTTAACCGCTTGATAGAAAAAATATTATATTGCTCTAATAAATGGAAAACGTAATAATATAAAGAATTTAACTTATATTTAACACCAGTGTGATAATGTTTTTTACATTAGTGTCTGTGTAGCTAGTAGGTAAAATTTTCTTTATTTTTTAATTTCTAATTCTACTTTTTATGGATGATTACCTATAGTTATCTTTTAGATTACTTGATAATATAAAAATACTTTCACTTGTCAATATGTGAAAGTTGTAGTTTGACTTAATCTTTTTAAGATAAATGGATCCATTTTACAAGTTTGTTATTACATGTAGTTCCTACAAAGGATCGGACTTGAATACACGACCTCATAAGAAAAAACGAAAAAAATGATGTTTCCAGCTTCTGGTCTTTGACATAAAAAATAAGTAATAACGAAGGAGACATCCCCTCCCCTCCAACTTTAAATGGTAGTTATTCTCCCCTCCTATACTACACTACGCAACCTCTATTTGGCCATATCTTTGGACAAAATAGAGGTTGCATGGAATAAGAGAAAAATATCCGTCGATTAAGTTGGAGGAGAAGTTTGATACTTAAGTTTGGAAGTGCAAATAATTTTCACCCTTTAAGTTATACTCCTATATATACTGACAGTATAAAGTTTCTTACACGTTAATTAATCAATATCATTCAACCTGTAATAACATATGATTAATTACCATTTACTAGCTACTACCAATTATAAGTAACTCGATCGTATAAATATTTTTTTACACTCTCAATACATAAAATTGCGAGATAATATATTGATACATGAAATGCAGGTTTTTTTGCATGCAACAACATCAAAAAAACAGGCAATGCAACTAAAGATGAGAAATATAGAATGGTGGATGAGAAAAAGAAGGTTGCCTCGGGAGTTAAAGCACAGAACTCGAAATTTTGAAAGGCAAAAATGGGCAGCAATGCGAGGAGTTGATGAATGTGAAATGATCAGAAATCTGCCCGAGGGCCTCCGGAGAGACATTAAATATCATCTATGTTTGGACTTGGTCAGACAGGTATAACCTTTAGAGCCCGTTTGGTTAATCTTTTAAGCCAGTCAAATTGACTTTTGAGTACTTTTTGACTTACGTACGCGTTTGGTAAAATTAAAAGTGTTTATAAGTTAAGTACTTATAAGTTAAAAATAACAAAATTCATAAGTTGGTCTCCCACGACTTATCAAATTTCAACTTATAAGCACTTTAGATTTAACCAAAATATTTACTCTAAAATATTTCTTTTTAAAATAAAACTCTTCATATACCGAGTTCTTCGACTGCTTATTATTAGTTTCAGCACTTTTATCCAAACACGTAACTGCTTATTTTTTAAATCAGCTTCAACACTTAAAAATGTTTTTCAGCACCTAATGTTTATCAACTACTTTAAATCAGCTAAGCCAAACAGGCTCTTAATTGGGATTCTTATAGCTTGTTGGCCCTTTTTTTTGGGATCAAAAGTGTTATTCTCCAAAAATTGAGGTGTTTGGCCAAGCTTCATAGCCTGTTTCGCCAAGCTTCTCAATGGCCATTTCAAAGATGAAGTATCCGGCCAAGCTTTTAGAAGGAGAATTTTTTTTAAAGTAGAAGCAGAAAAAAGTAACTTCTCCCATAATCACTTTTTTGAAAAATACGTTTGAGCAAAAAATGCACTTAAAAATGCTTTTTAAAAGCTTGGCCAAACACTAATTATTACTCAAAAGTATTTTTTTAAATTAATTAGCCAAAACACAAATTATTTCTCACCAAAGTACTTTTGAGAAAAGCACTTCTCAAAATAAGTTTATTTTCCAAGCTTGGCCAAACGGGCTATTTAGAAGGAAAAAAAAGTGCTTTTGAGGAGAAGCGGGGTAATTTTTGAGAAACTGAAAAAAGTAGTTTCTCTTCAAAAACACTTTTATGAGAAACATTTTTGAGACAAAAACACTTAGAAGCAGTTTTTAAAAGCTTGCAAATACTAATTATTGTTCAAAAGTAATTTATAAATTAATTAACCAAACACAAACTGTTTATTAACAAAAGTACTTTTTTGAAAAGTACTTTTGAGAAAACACTTTTCAAAATAAGGTGATTTTAGAAGCTTAGCCAAATATGCTATTGCACAAATCTCTGACTGAATTTACTGTTTAATTTTTTTAGCCGATATACTTATATTATATACTAATCATTCATGGTTATGCACATATTATACATCTTTTAAGTTATTTTTAATTTAAGTAGTTGGATAGACAACTATTTTGGGTTAATTCTTCTAATTTTTCATTATTTCCAGTAACTAGCTTATTGTCCTTATCCTAACATATTACACTTAATTATTTCAGGTGCCTTTGTTTCAACATATGGATAGTTTGGTGCTGGAGAATATATGTGATCGTGTTAAGTCCCTGATTTTTACAAAGGGGGAAACGGTAAACAAGTTTGAACCTAATTATAGCATTTTCATTTGGTAATAAATTAATAATCTAGTCAAATAACCCAATAAAGGCCAGTAAGTGCAAGTTTCCTCCCCAAATAGTTGCACAGATGGTCACTAAAATTTTGCTTTATCGCACAAGAGGGGTTGCTCTGATGGTAAGCAACCCCCACTTCCAACCGAGAGGTTGTGAGTTCGAGTCTCCCCAAGAGCAAGGTGGGAAGTTCTTGGAGGGAAGGATGCCGGGGGTCTATTTGGAAACAGCCTCTCTACCTAGGGTAGGGGTAAGGTCTGCGTACACACTACCCTCCCCAGACCCCACTAAGTGAGATTATACTGGGTTGTTGTTATTGTTGTTGTTGCACTAAAATTACAAAATTATTTCTTACAATAAAAAAAAGTTATTCAACTTATTAAGTTAAAGTGTCAGGAAAGTCAAAAAAACTTTTTCTTGTAACCAAAAAGTCACTTAATTGCACCTAAATATAATTAAAAATTATCTCAATTTTACAATAAAAAAAATTATTCAACTTATTAAATTAAAGTATCAGGAAAGTCAAAAAAACTTTTTTTTTGGTAACAAAAAAGTCACTTAATTGCACCTAAATATAATTAAAAAAAATATCTCAATTGTTTTCGTTCATATAGATTTATGCAATACTTAAGTAATTAAAATTGAGAAATCCCTTTTGGTTACAGAATATAGTTTAGTGCCTTCTGTGATATTTGGATAAAATGGATTGACTTTCTCGTTGCAAAAGATAACCTATTAACTTTAATGTAAGAAATTGAAATTTAAGTAACCATTCATAATCTTATTTACATATAATTATGTTTTGCTGGCTTATATTTACATTCATAATCTTATTTACATACAATTATATTTTGGCTATCAAAAATAAATAATTTTTGTTGCGGGCTAAAAGTGATAATACCCAAATTTAAAATCTTGAATTCGCCTTTAACTCCACTATTTTCCCTTATCTTTCTGTTTTTTCTTTTTTCTTTTTTGGGCTAGATAACAAAAGAGGGTGATCCAGTTCAAAGAATGTTATTTATAGTAAGAGGTCATCTCCAAAGTAGCCAATTATTGCGAGATGGTGTAAAAAGTTGTTGCATGTTAGGCCCTGGCAACTTCAGCGGAGATGAACTTCTATCATGGTGCCTCCGGCGGCCTTTTGTAGAGCGGTTACCACCGTCGTCGTCGACGCTAGTAACGCTCGAGACCACCGAAGCCTTCGGCCTTGAAGCCGACGACGTCAAATATGTGACACAACATTTTAGGTCAGTCACAATATTTGAATTATGCGTTCAACCAAATTCATTATTTTTTACACAGAACATAATTGTACATGTGAATAAGCATAACGTTTTAGCGTATACTCTCTTTGTCCCATTTTATTTGAAAGTATTACTATTTGAGAAGTCAACGATTTTTATTTAACTATGTTTTTAAAAAATATATATATTTTGTATTACTATGAGTGGTGGATCCAGGATTTTTACTAGGCTAATTCTAAATAAAAAGAAGTAAATACACGAAGAAGTCAAAAGAATTCAACATCAGCTATATACATAATAAACAACTTTAACCTTGTACATACAATATAATTTTATGCACGAAGGGGGTTCTAAGCACCCTTGCGTACCCTAATTTGCGGCACTCCCTTCTAAGTATTTTTAATTGAATTACGGAACTTTCTTCCTTAGCTGCGGAACAAACAAGTTTGATCACTATATTTAAATTCTAAATCCGCCCCTATTAATTTCAGGTATACATTTGTGAAAGAAAAAGTGAAAAGAAGTGCAAGATATTATTCACCAGGGTGGAGAACTTGGGGTGCTGTAGCTATTCAATTAGCTTGGAGAAGATACAAGCATCGTGTAACACTTACTTCTTTGTCTTTCATTAGACCAAGAAGGCCATTGTCTCGTTGTTCTTCGTTAGAAGAAGATAGAGTTAGAATTTATACTGCTTTGTTGAGTTCACCTAAGCCAAATCAAGATGATTTTGATTTCTAAAATCATTTAAGAAAAGGCATTTGTACTGATATACAATACTAATAATTTTCTTTAATTGGATTAATGTCACGACCCAAATCCAGTCGTGATGGCGCCCAACAATCAAGCTAGGCCAGCCAAACCAACTTTTATATTATAACACAATACCAGTCCACAAATGGACAACCCAAGAAGAATATATGAGTTTAAGAACTCCAATAATAATAATACTGAACAAAAGTACCTGACACTCCCAAAGATCCGGAGTCACAAGTCTAGAGCCTCTAACAAAACCCAACAGGAAATAGAGAGTACGATATGGAAGTACTCAAGTCTGAATACAAAATATACAATAACAACTGGAATGAGAGGAGAAGCTAGGCTCTGCGAACGTAGGCAGCTACCTCAGCAACTCGATGTGACAATGTAAACGCCTGGAGATGTCCGTCTACTGCTCCTGTGTACCTGAGTCTGCACACAAAAGGTGCAGGGAGTAGGGGTGAGTACTAAGTACTCAATGAGTAACAAATATATACATGTAGCTGACAGTAAGAAATCCACAAAATACCACAAAATGAAGCTACACTACAGTCCGAATCTCCTACGAACTAGCAACAATAATTCCATACAGCTACCACAGAGTAATCCAACAAATACAGATGCAATGCAATGCACATAACTGCTACGGCGTGTAGCCCGATCCCATTTAACGTCGACGGCGCTCACTGGGGGTGTGTACAGACTCCGGAGGGGCTCCTACAGCCCAAGCGCAATACTACTGCGGCGTGCAGCCCGATCCTCATATCAACCACTGCGGCGTGCAGCCCGATCCCATACTCAGTCCACAATAAGCATTTAAGTCACAAAACAATTCATTTTCCTTATTTCCAGTTCTCAATTCATAATTTATGAAAAATACTTTTATCTTTATTAGGTTTGTAAAAACCGGTGACTTAGCATTTCAAAAGTGTGATTACAATTTCCAGGACTGAGATCAGTGATTTAAGCAAATCTTTAGCTATCACATAAATATTGTCCTCTAAGGACGCTACAGATCGGCACAAGGCCCCAAACAAGGCTTACATCCCACAAATATAGCAAATACAGTGTATTTCCAACACTAACCACATATTATTCATTCCTGGGATGGACCAAGTCTCAATCCCCAATCACAATCAATCCCGCACCTGCCACGGTGTGCGAGCCACGCCCTACTAGCGTCACAATGTGCTAAGCCGGGGTTTCGAACCCTCAGGCTACCATATACACAAACTACTCACCTCTAGCCGGTCGTCGAATCGTCCGCGATGCCTTTTCCCTTGAATTTCGTTGCCTCGTGCGTAGAATCTAGTCAAATAACAATAATTATATCAAATACGGGTCAAAGAATCATAACCCACTTCAATTCATATGAAATTCTCAAAATTACACCAAGTTGGTAAAACCCGACTTTCGGTACGATTCTCAAAAAATTACGAAAGTCTCATATTCGGAACCCTCATCTCAATACGAGTCTAAGCATATCAATTTTACCAAATTCGGACTCCATTTGCTCATTCAAAACCTTGATTCTCTAAAGTTCAAACCTAGGGTTAAATCCTCCATAATTACCCCAAATTCCTCCATTTTCATGATATAATTGCATGATATTATCAATACTAATCATAATATGAGTTCATAGTTGATTACCTGATGATTTCCCTTGATTTCTTCCTCAAAATCGCCCAAAGTCGCCCTTAAGCCGAGACCCCCAAATGTTAAAATGTTTCTGAAATTTTCTAACTTCTGATACACTTAACTTACAGCGATTTCCGCTTCTGCGGAAAAATTTCCGCTTCTACGCGTCCGCTTCTGCGGAGATTGGACCGCTCCTGCGGATATTTCCGCTTCTGCGGCTAGAAGTCCGCTTCTGCGGACTCGCCTAAGCGGCTCCCCTTCCGCTTCTGCGAAGGCCGCTTCTGCGGCTCCCCGTCCGCTTCCGCGTTTCCGCTTCAGCGGCTCCCTTTCCGCTTCTGCGGTCGCCGCTTCTGCGGCTCCTGGTCCGCTTCAGCGCACCCGCTCCTGCGCCCAAATTTCCGCAGGAGCGGAAACAACAGAAGCAGCACCATTTTTCTGCAATTTTCCATATTTTGCTCCCGATTAACCATCCGAAAACACCCCGAGGCCCCCGGGACCTCATTCAAACACACCAACACATCCTAATTCCTTATTCGAACTTGTTCCAATCATAAAAACACTATCCTAAACATCAAAATCATCAATTAACCACGGATTCAAGCCTAAATTTCTTAAAAACTTTCAAAACTAACATTCAACCCAAAACCCGATCAAACGATGTCCGAATGACCCTGAAAATTTGCAGACATATCCAAAATCACATAACGAAGCTACAGAAATTGTCGGAATTCCATTCCGACCCCCGGATCAAAATATCACCTACCATCCGGTTTCGCCAAAATTCAACATTCGCCAATTCAAGCTTAAAACTACACCGGACCTCCGAATTCAATTCTGATTGTTCTCCTAAGTCATAATTGATCCCCCGGAACTAGTCGAATCATCAGAATCTGGTTCCGAGCACTCTAACTCAATAGTCAACTCTTGGTTGACTTTTCATATTCAAGCTTTCTTCAAACATGCTATTTGTTTCATTTTCAATCCAAATCACTTCTAACTCACCCGATATACTCTAATACTGTTTTAAAAGCATAATATATGTAAATGCAAGGTAACGGGGTGGTAATTCCCGTAACGACGGGCCGGTCGTTACATTCTCCCCAACTTAAACAAACGCTCGTCCGCGAGCGGGTTAAGAAACATACCTGGAGCATCAAATAAGTGTGGATATCTGCTCCGCATTTCCTGCTCGGTCTCCCAAGTTGCTTCCTCCACGGGACGACCTCTCCACTGCACTTTCACTGAAGCTATATCCTTAGATCTCAGCTTACG